>OX104117.1:76834790-78043184 GCA_944474755.1 Limnoperna fortunei | reverse complement strand
GTAGGCTCGTTGTAGCCGCTACAAAAGGCTAAATTTTCCGCCCCTACCCAAAACTCCATACATTTCCAGTGGCAGTCAAAATTGTATTCCCTGTGGCCCATCCCACCCCCATTTTCCGTTGATTTATTGTTTGTTAACTTGTTCCTGTCCTGAATATAGCTGAAATACTGCTCGCTGGACGTGAAGCAGACATCCAATCAATCAATCAATCAATCCAACGTTTTTCTTGTATTCCTTCTTAAATTATACTTTTTATAAAGTTTTCTATTCAAATTATTAATAAATCATTTTCTGTCCGTATTCACAGAAATGATTACAATAGGGATTGTCAGTATACCGAATTTGTTTTATTTTTTCAGGAAACGCTGTAAATGATGAGATGTGTATTGACATTATTGAAAGGATTCGGGCTGCCTTGAGATAAAGTTTAGGGTATCTGGCAATTAATATTTTCAGTTTTAGATATTTGACGACATTTTGTTTAAAGCCTGATTAAAGAGAGACATAATGTTCGATGTTAGTCGAAACTGTCACATATTAGTTGCTTCCTTCAAACGTTTATTACAAAATAAATTTTCACTTCACTATTGGTTTATTAATTACTTATAAGATATATGAAACACTTATTTAATCGTTTGGTGCTGCATTTCAGTAAAACACGAGACCAGTTTGTCAATAAGAGAACAGAAATGCAGTTGAATATATGTTTGCTACAATCGGGACACTGCGACGGTTCCTATTAATATACTGGACACGTCCTATACGACAAAGGCTGAGGATAGGGTAAAACCCTCAAGGATATAACACGTTAAAAGCTGACCGCGGATTGTGGGTGAGGGAAGCTACTGCTTTTTATATCTCGCCACACAAAGTGGCGGTGACGGGGTATTATGTGATACCCTCCGTATGGAAACGAGTGTCCGTCCGTCTGTCGTGCCTCGGTTATTTTCCACATGATAACTTGAAAACGCGTCAACAAATTTTTTGTAAACTTTGCACAGCTATTAATTACTATTAAATGAAGATCAAGTCCCATTTTCAGCACAATCCAATTTGTAGTTTTCGACTAAGGCAAATTCAAGGTCTATATTGGTCAACGATTGGCCGTTTCCAGATGATAAATTGAAAACGTGTCAACAGAGTGGTTTTTTTTTTAAATTTGCACAGCTCTTATGTACTATAAAATGAAGATCGGATTGAATTTTCAGCACAATCCCATTTGTAGGTTTTGAGTTGTGCCAATTTGAAATAATTTATATAGGTCCAGGGTCAAGGTAAAATTGTCTTCTGAGACGGACTGTTATCATTGGCTGTCCCAGTAGGCTGATTTGTAATTCAGTAAAATGTGTTCATGAATAAAACCATGAAAGTGGCAGTGTATTATTTAATGTCCAATTAAATGCCATATTTTTTGTTTTTGTTTTAATTTGAGGGGATAACCGAACGTTCATCGTGCTTTTATGATATATATAATTTGTAGCCGCTTTAAAAGTCAAATTATATATATGCTCTTATCCAGCACTTCATTGTTCCCCAATAGAAGAAACAATTACAAATTTCCTGTCTAATAGATCTTCTCAAATCAGGTATTTACTCGTTTATGTCATAATTCTACAAAAACACTAAACTACCAATCAATCAGCCTTGCTTTTTCATAAACATATATTATTCTACCCTGCTCCATAAAACCTCATATTGATCAAGTTCAAGTGTAGTAATTGTTTTATTACATAATTTATTGAGTAATGAAATTGAATATACAGGATTTTTTTATTCCCGAAAGTGACTGTCTTTCATAATGTTTGTTTCTCGAAAATCGGTAAGATATCGACATAATCCATGATGAAATGTTTGCAGTTTTTTATTTCTTGTATATTGCCCCATCCTCAGTCCTTGCTTCTGCATATAATTTACAAAAAATTGAGTCCAATTCCCGAGGGTCTGACGTTTCCAAACTAACTGACGTAACCGTTTCATGTAAATATTTCGTAAAAAACCTAATCGCTTGCTCTGTCGATTTGCGAGTGTTGACAACATCTCTTTTCTTAAAGATTTCATTAATTTCCAAGTTAGTAATATCTGCAAATCTTCGCTTATTGGCAACAGAACTATCTGTATTACATTCACTCGATGACGTTACCATGTTTACAAACGATAACATAATCTGAACATTAGTCAGAACGATAATTTTGATTGGTTTAGGGGATTAAAGAAAGAGGATTTGATTGGATATTGTATTTCCGTTGAAGGAAACGGCACATGCTAGGTATTTTCATTCATAAATTTCTCACGAGAGTGCAATATGGTTTTTTATTGAGTAGAATGAGCTCTTTGCAAAACCAATATGATAAAAAAAGGAAAGTCACGTGTATTGGTTTAGGCCAATAGGAAAAAGGCAAAAATATATATTATGTAATAATTGACTATACTAAATCAAAGATATATTGTCTTTGGGCTCTTAGCTCCCCAATATGTTTATGTACAAAGTCCTTACAAATTATACAAGAAGTTTATGTTCTAAGTGCATCTGCATCATGCTGTATAATCGAGAAATTGTTATTCATAATAGCAAATTTGTTCATTTTTATTCACGTTCAAAAGGTTTAATGGTGGATATTATAACAAACGGGTTTGTTTTTTAATTTAGGGGTACTAAGTATAGATAGACTTGCATAAAACGTGCAGTTTATTATAAAATTAAACGCTTATTTTCGGTAATTCATCAATGTATAAACGAGGTTGACTCACTCACAAACAAGGGCGTTTATGACAAGTTTGTAAGTGAGGCGACCTCGTTAATACATCGATAAATTGCCATTATATGCGTTCAAACCTTATACAAATGTAATTCTACCAAAATAGATTTTCAATATTTTACTATCTTTCCCCAATTGAATTCCATTTTTTAAGTGGGTGACGCGTAGGAATATACACAACGAACTGAAAGTTGTAATTGTTCGATGGATTTCTCAGTGAAAATTGAAGAAGCAGTGCTGAAACATGGAGCTGGTGGCAAAGCCGTGCATTCGGCTCATTTCGTTGATTTGTTCTGACTGAGAAAATAAAAGGTAGTTTTACCGTTATGGCTATTGTGTGTATTTGAAATGATATTTTTGTTTGAAATTTATAGAAACGCAAATTTTGTTAGTATCGTTTATATATGCCTTCACACTCGCATTTCGTCCAAACTGGAATTCGGCTATCCCTTCATTCAGCAATTTGAACAATGAATTCAAAGGAAAGTGTACTATAAGATATTTGTATCGCCAAAATTCGAGTGTACTGCCTAAATTTATTGTAAGAAGCGTACACGACACATGAACGCCATCTGGAAATACTGATCAATCACAAAAATGACTATAAACGTAAACGAATTCAAGATCAGCATTCGATTGCACAATAATCGAAAGATAAACCCATCGTAAGTGTTGGAAGATCAAAGGGAAATCCATTGTGACATCATCACTTACGATTTATTTTACACTAACGATTGTTTTGAAAAACACTGCAGCATTATAATTGGCTGGTTACTATACGGTGAATAAAACGAATGAAGTTGAGGTCGCCTCTTGTTAAATACTAATTAAATTGAACTGGTTAATGGTTACATGGTATCTATCACACACATATATATGAACAGATATTTTTGGGTAACTAACAGGTTAATTCTTACACCGATTGTGACCAGAAATAACATCACCACTAGAGTTGTCCATGTGGCTTAATGGTTAGATGGGTTGAGTGTTTGTTGTACGCTGCTTGTCGGGTTTGTGAGTTTTCTGTTTCCATTAGTCTGTAATTTGTTCTTTCACTTCTGTATGTTTTGATTTTCTTCCAAGAAAGTCTTTTCTTTGTTTTCTTGTGTCGAACTCAGGAAGACGTTCAATTGCTTCTGTTAATTAAAGTACATGTATATAGCATCCGTTAAGAATTCAAAAGTGTCGAGTTCTTGGTGATATATTTGTTAAATAGTATATATGTAACGTTTATTTTTATGTTGTTTTTCATTTACATAATTTATTTTATGCATGTAAAATAGATAGATTTTTGCCAGCTGGGAGGTGTGGCTCTGTTCTGTTATTTAGCCACTGTTAACCCTAACTTTCCCAAACGGCGTTGTCGGTATTCAAAAAGCATTCGGTGATTGAGATTAGTAATTTCTCCAATCGTCGAAGTAAGTTAATCTGATGAAGGTTGGGATTTGATTACTAATCTTTCTTACCCGTATGGTAATAGTATTAACGATTTCATTGATTCCGAAAATTGCTTAGTCTAAAACACATCCTTTGATAAAGCCGTAAAAATGGTAAGGTCTCTAGGAAGTCAGAGAATATGCTAAAAAATAGACGTAAAGAGTGCATTTCGTTTGTTGAGAATAAATCCTTCCGATTTTCATTTGTTGTGTTTTCAGTTTCAAGGTAGATACTTCATAGATGCCTTCCAATGGGGTGTTCCATGTCATGTGCTGCGTTCGAACAATTTGAAACGTTTTTGGAATGGGCAGTTAAAGGCAGATGTAGTCTTTACGCAGTAAAACATAATTAGATGATTTCATGTTCGCTGGTCCAAAAGATTCCCCTATTGTTCCGTTTTAATGCAGGCCTTTCGTTCTCTTTGTCTAGAACTTGGCGTTCCTTTGGCCGAGGAAAAAACAGTGCCCCACAACCTGAAATCAACACTTGTGAAATGACTGTTAAAGTACCCCCTAAATGTCATTGCTAATTCAATTTCTGGTAAACAGTGGTCGAGGTTTAGAAATTAAGCGCCTCAAGCGGACATGAAACCGGCAACGATTCCCCGTTGGTTTCTCTCACTGCTCCCAGGAGTGAAACTACCAGATAAGCGCGCATCTTATTACATTTCTCTGTAACTTAGATTCTTTTTTATGTCTCAAGATTTATACTTCATGTTGTTTTTTTATTGTATTTTATTTTTATTATTAGTAGTATTTTATATTCATGAACGTTAATAAGTTTTATGGTTTTATTCCCGAAATGCAAAGGTCAAGGAAGACGTAGAACCCCCGGGGCATCAACGACAGTTTCTCTCGTTACTCTCAAGAGTGAAACTTCTAGACTTATGAGTGCATCTGTTTTTTGTAAAACCAGACATTATATTAATACGGGATTGAAGGCCTTCAATAAATTTTTGGTTACCCAGAACTTTCCTCAAGTATGGCATCCTCTTCTTAGTACATTTCACACTTAAGAAAAATAGCAAAGAAAACCAACCGAACAACAAAAGCCAAAAGTCAAGGGACAGTTACAAATCTGGATATAGACAAAACGCAACACAAAAACCAAAAAGAGAGTAACCCGAAACCAATAAAAACCATGGGTGCACTCAGGTGCTCCGGACGAGTAAGCAGTGCCTTCCTCTAATTAGACACCCGTCGAGTTACTCATTGTCATGTCTAGGGAAAAGTCAAATCCAGGAATAGGAATCACTACCTATGACTCAGCAAACATGTCAGATCGTATTTGAGACACTGATTTCCCATAACGATCAATTAAGTCATGGTGACGACCATAGAACTTCTGGAGAGATAACATCAACCTAGATGCAACAAACCCTTGTTTGAGTAGTTTAGCAGTCAACAGCAGGGATCGGTCTAGAAAATCGGAATACCGATCGCAGGATCTAGAATAACGTATAAGTTGTGAAATGTACACACCATACGCTGGAGCAGCTGGAATGTTGCTGTCTATGAACGGGAAGTTGACAATTGGAAAGTTGAAGTCATCACGTTTGTCGTAGAGTCTAGTTTGTAGTTTTCCTGAGTCTATTTCTAGAAGTAGGTCTAAGTAAGAGGCTGAGCTTAGTGTATTGGTGGTCTTTAATTTCAAGCTCGCTGGGGTAAATTGAATGTAAATAGTCACCAAATTTAGCATTGTTGAGGGACAAAACATCATCAATATAGCGGAATGTTAAATTAAAGATCTGAGCCAGTGTCTTTTCTTTCTTCTTCAGCAGGCCTTCTAGGAACTCAGCCTCATAAGAGTACAAAAACAGGTCGGCGAGGAGAGGAGCACAATTAGTACCCATTGGAATACCAACAGTTTGTTGAAAAACATGTCCTCCAAACATGACGAATATGTTGTCAATCAGAAAATCTAGAATGTGGCAGATTTGGTCTTCTGTATATTTAGTAGTAGATTTAGAGTCATTAATGACGAAGTAAGTTCTGTCGTGACTAATTAATAGGTATTTGTATCGTCTCTTTCCGTTTTTCTTGAAAAAGCAGCGTTTTATAAGATTTTTAAGCCTAGTTTTAAGCTAGATATGAGGGATGGCTGTATAGTGTCGAAAAATCAAATGTTTAATGCTGTTACAATGGGAAAGAGATCCAGACCTCAAAATGTCTATCAGGTCTTTTGAATTTTTTAATATCCACATTTCATTTATTCCACTCCTGGAGTAAAAAGGCCCCGTTTTTACTGTTGTTAAAATAGTGGTCAGGAGTTGCGATAGTGTTTTGGTAGTACAGTTAGACGATCCTGCTATAAAACGCTGTTTGTATGGATTTTTGTGAAGTTTTGGTATCCAATACAATAAGGGGAGATCACAATCTTCGACTTTGATTTTGAGACCAAAGGATGCCAATATCGATTTGTGATTTTCAATAATCTCCTCTTTTGAAAGCGCAGTAAATGTCTTAAAAGTTTTAAGAGCATCAAGATTTCTGAAGATTGATGATGCTTAAGTACTCATAGACCTTCTTAAAAGACTTATTCTTATTTGAATCAATAACCTCAAGGCCTTTACCCACTATGACAAGGTATCAACCTCCTGGTCCTCTTGCTTCGCCCATTTTCTGGCATAGTCCTCTATTGAATCCATCAATAATGTAAAGTTATACTGCCAGTTGATGGATTTAGGTTCACGGTACTTTGGTCCTTTGGACAAAATATTGCGGAGTCTTTCATTGTCAACAATATTGAGATCTCCAGTTATCACGTGACCTGAAAGCCTAACTATCAATTTCTGGTAAATCAGTGAGCACGACTACACCTTACTTATCAGCAATTTGTTTTCAGTGCAAACGTTTAGATTGCTTGAACATTTCTTCTCATTCCATAGTTAAGAAAATGCTTGGGGATATAAAATGGCTCAAAAGCTCCAAGGGCACAAGGCTTCCCATAACAAGTGATTAAATGAGGGATATCAATACATTTATTGAGTCCTTGCCATCAATCTGCAGCTCTATATATCAAGTCGTATTGTTCAGGGCACCTTATTGTATTTAATTCTTTTGTTTTTTACGTATTGGGGAATTATAACGGTTGATAATGATAAATGCCATATTAAGTTGACAATACCTTTTTTCCAAAACAGAACAGTTTGGCAAGGGGAATCATTTGGTTAAACACTTGTTGCAGTTTGGGCATCCTCAAAATATTATAGATACACTGCGGTGGAAATGACGAATTGCTCCAAAAAATGCTTAGAAATGCGATTATTCTGGGCCTCAATTAGCAGCAGTATGTTGCCTTCTATGAAAATCGTATGTTGGCAAATTCTGCCCCGACCGTCATGAAAATTTTTTGACATTAATTGATAGTTTGAGTTCATTTACATTCGATTAACATTTTCACTGTGCTTGTAACATAATGGTATGCAATGTTTTGTTGCTCACATATTTTTATTTTTGCCGTGGCCAAATATTCATGCCATTCATATTAAAGGTATAATATAGTTATATAATAGTGTTTGGTTTTATACCACAGTCTGCTATAATTGATAGAGGTTCTAAGTATACATATGAAGTATGTATCAGTTCAGCCAATTATTGTATAATAAAATATTAATTACATTGCAACGCCACGAATTGTCGCATTATTAAATAGTGTGAGATCGTTTTAGTAATTTAGGTTAGAATTTTAAACTGCCCTGTTAGTACCTACAGTCTTCATTTTAACGTTAATAAACAAAGAATTCACTTATCATCGTTGATGGTGAGGCAGATGAACCTGTTGGACGAAAACAGACTAACAATAATCGCACTACGTTATACGACAAATATTATGTTTATACATGAATACGAAAGTGTTTTAAATTGAAGGTAATAACAAAACAACGAACACAAATAAAACTGTCAAAAAAGACAATCCACAAATCAAAGTCCTAGAAACCAGCAAATTTCAGAACCAACAACCAAAAATATAGTAAGTGCAGCAATATAAATATAAATGTGTCGATATTTTCACACAAGTCCTTGTTCTTTAACTAAAGTGGCATACGTAAACTCCAAGTTACTTAATAGTAACAAACTTCAAGTTGGTTTAGATAGCGCGTAAACTGTATAAAAAAATCTCCTGAGTATTGAAATAAATAAAATAAATCAGTAAATAGTTTTGCAAGTGCAAAATTTAAGAATGAGCAAACAAATATGGCCAAACTTAGATATATAATCCTAAATAGGTATACACAACTGTAGTTATGCTATTAAAAAAAATTTGTGGGGAAATAATGTCTTGATCCTTGTCCCCTTTGGTGCCTTTTGCAACTTAATATTTTTAAATTATCGCTTGTAGACTATGTTTTCTGTTGTTGTATCTATTATATCTACCAAAAGCTACTAAATTACAAAACAAAAATCAAAACCTGATTTGTGAAAATGTAGCTTATTTTGGAAAATGTAAAACGAATAACAATGAGTAGTTTTGAAAAGTTGGTTTTTGCGAGTAAGTAGAACACAAGTCATAGTACAATTCTTTGAAACTAATATGGGGTTAGACCCGTGTGTTATACTTTTCTGTGGATGTCTAAACAATTAAAGAGATTTGTGTGTCATTAAAATAGACCCTTGTTTTTATTGCAAACTCGCAATGTCATTATTAATCATTTACAGATATTAAAGATGTTGTCTATAAATAAGACTTGACATAATTTGGGTTTGCACGCGGTAAACATCTTTCAGATTGTTTTTAAATTATGAATGAAATTAGGCTATTAATGCTAAACACAAAATTTTACAGACAGTTAAAGAATTATTCTTGAAGTTTTCACTTGGAACAGTTTTACTTACTGTATTCTCCGTATATCGCACGAAATTCTCAAAGTTAAATACAATGAAAATAATCATTACAAGAAGAAAGTATAAATAAAATTTAGTTGACAGTAGTTGGTATTTCGAATGTGTAAATTAGAAGAGGGTTCATGGCTTTACTTTTGAAATTAAGAAATAAGTAAGAACCATGTTTTAAATTGTCTCAATTGCTAACTTTGATCTTTAAAAAATATTAGTAATATTACCCAGTTCTGTGGAGCCGCATTAATGAAGTTACTGTAAATTCCAACCAAATATTGTGTTGTGAATAAAAAACAAATATTTATAAAAATTCGAAAATACATGTAATATGTGTACTATTTCTTAATCTTTGTATAGGTGGCTGAAGGTATGGAACACCATTTATTAGGCTTTTCTACAACACATTAAAAGAAAAATAGTATTTTCTACCCCTGCTTAAAAATGGGAAATAGTACCGTATAAATTGATTGGGTGTTTGTTTTTATGTCGTTCTGTTACATTTGCTAGTACCAATCTCTTATCCTCAAATGATCTAAATTTAATCAAACTTTCACAGAATCTTGGATTTTTTCTTCAGAATAAATTTCTGGCAGCTCTTCCAGTTTTTTTTGTTTTATTATGTTTCTTTACTATTCTGTTCTGAATGATTTTACTTTGCTTTTTTTCCTTTTGTATAACATTACACTTAAATATTTTACTTTAATTATTATGTTATTGGGGGTTTGGGCATAGTTTCACGAAGTTCTATTATGTATATAAATATATCTTTTGATAATATGATGGCAATTCGAATGAAACTGTTTTACACGAAAAGTAATAATGGGTTATATGAATAAAACATTTAAATTAAAATGACACAGTATATAAGAAATTTTAAAAAGACTGCATATATCTACAAGAATAGTATTATAAAGCAGTATTTTTATGCAGCAGTTAATAATGCAGTGAAACATACATATTAAGCCAATCTGTTTAAGTGATATTGTAATAAAATTTATAAAAAATAAACATTAAGCTGCCTTTTGTTAACTTAGAAATCATGTCAAATATTTTGCTGGCATCTAAAAAACAGTAGACATAAAGACAAGAGCTAAACAATTTCGGAAAATAAGGAAAAATGTAACAACAAAAAATAACTTTACTTTAAATAAAATGCTGAAGGGCCTAGAAACGTTGGTGACAAATGAAGTGGTGGATCACATATGCAGATAGTTATGAAAATACTTACATTAGAATGTTATAAATAAAAAATGTTTAATTTACAATAAAACATTTTTGTCATTTTCAGCAACTCGATAAATGGAACTAGGTTACATATTACTGTTTCTACGAACTAATACTTGCGCCGATTCGGTACACTGTTCCAAATTGTTTCATGTGTTTTCTCAACATCCTATTTAACTTACACATTCAACAAATCAACTTTTAACAACCTACATTTCATAACATTTGTTCACTATTACTGCTATAAACTTTGAGCATATCATACACTGGGACCATACTGGGAGAGTTCCCATTCCTCGACTCACAGCGCGTCCAAAGGTGGCGAACAGGGGGTTGTCAGGTCATTGGAATTTAATGCTAGTACTACGTTAAAGTTTATAATGGAACAGTCGTGCTTATTAATATTTATCAACTGTAAACATTTTCTTCGTTTTTATGAATATTCAAAATTTCTTGTAATATATTTAACTTATAAATATACTTTAATTATAATAATATCCTCGCGCTTCAAATAAATAACAAATTTAAAACAATGATAACATTTATTTCTTTGATCATTAAATTCTTGATTAAGGCGACGTTCTCCGTTTTTTTTTGTAATTAGAATCAACTTTTTCTTTGGCATTCGTACCGAAATTTTGATCACCGAAAAAATTATTTTATGAATTATGAACTGGAAATTATCCATTTTGTGTGGAATCATACAAAACTTATATTTTAACAGTGATTTTTTCTCATTTTAATTGATTGACGGGAATATTTGACTAAAATTTTAAGTATTAGTTAAGTGTAATGGTTTATTTCTTCACTACTCTCTCCGTCTAACCAAACCCCCATTCCCCCCCAAAAAAAACACACACACAGACAAAACAGAAAACACACACAAATACAAAAATATAATATAATTTGATATTATTCACAACAGTTCCACTTATAATAATTTTGTACCGAAAAAGGCCAATTTCAGTCCCTTCCCCAATAATAAATACTAACTGAGAAATATTATATGTTTGAAAATAGTAACAAGTAAAGTTCTTATGTTTGTGATGAAGTAGACAATGTAAGTGGAAGCCAACTCCTTTTAAAATTTGATGCAAGTAGTATGATGTTGAAACCTTATGCTCAACTTGTGGAATCGAGGGGATGCGAAAGTAAGGAACCAGTTTTTTGCATTCCTAACAAAGTCTCTAATTGATGTCTAATCTAGTCTCTAGAACCCGTTCATATTTACAAGTATGCAAATATTGTGCTATATTACAATCTTTTAAGTGTTTATGTTAATGTTTAGCATGATTATTATTTCATAACCTACTTTATGAAAATATCCTGATCGTTAAAGCCAAGAACTGCATTTAAAATTTACTAATTTGATTTTTGAAATATAAAAATAATGTTCTGGTGCAAAGATTAGTCACATTTGTTTGTATAGAATCATTGTCAATATCTAACATTTTAAATTTTCACTTAATCATGCAGTGGAATGCTTTATATTGATAACTGTTATTGTTCATTACAAATAAAGTTGTTATCGAAATTATGAAAACCTAATAAAGGCTACTGATTAACATGACAAAGGTTTTATTTTAAAATAAAATTACAGATTCTAAGGATCACCCGAAGCCGTGAATTTCAATATTAATTCAGTAGAATTATAGCTTTTAAGTGTACACTGCGGGGCTGTACACAAGTATAACAATGTAAGAACCTTTCTTTCTTACATATCAAACCTAAGTTCTAGACTACGTTTCTCTTTTGACTTACGAGAAAACACTGAGTGGAGTTTCAAGATTTATTTTGTCCGGCACTTGCATTAAAAGTTCCAATCATGTGTTATATAAAACTGATCAGAATCAGTATGGTGACACGATACAATTATACATTTTATTTGGGCTCTTTTGACAACAATGTCTAAAGAAATTTAATATGAAGAACTTATACACATACATTGCAATTAACAAAACTTTCTGTGAATAATTATTGAACTGAATTATTTTGACTAAACTAGCTAGAAGGGTGTGTATGATTGCATCGGTATTGGTCAAACATCTCACATAATAATCCGAAATTTAAACATAGTACATGAAATAGTTTGTTATCATAAATACAGGTAAATATGTATATATTTTAAGAAAAGGAAAATATCAAAGAAACCGACGAACAATAAGAGCCCAAAGTCAAAGGTCAATTACAAACCAGGATATAGACAAACATAAACAATGCAAAACAAACAACACAAAAAGAAAGTGAGTGACCTGAATAGAGCAAAAACTAAGAGTGCACTCAGGTGCTCCTGACGTGTAAGCAGTGCCTGCTTCTTATAAGACACGTCGGATTACTATTTGTCTAGGAAAGAATCAAATCCAGGGAGAGGAAAGATTACGTATGACGTAGCGAAAATATCCGGTCGTATTTGAGCGATTAATATTCCATAACGATCTGCTAAGACACGATGACCACCATAGAACATCTATTAGGACTCTTTTGTGCATATCATGTGGTATCTTCCCGCGAAAGTTTATTGTGAAAGCCATTCTGTTTTGTATCATCTATTGCATAACATTTTTCATGTTATCAACTCGTCATAGTATAATAATTCGATTAAAAAGCAAATGTTGATTATAGTAATAAGTGAAAATATATTTGTATATGGAGAGAATGTTTATATCAACGTGTTTAAACTGCCAGCACATGTAAAACAACATATTTTTTTAATTTTGATAGCTGCGTTGTCTCTTCTATCTTATTATTTTCATTCCAGCAAGCTCTAGCTATATTCACAGAGACAAAAAACTTAATTTCTGCTTGTCAGAAATCCAAATTACATCTAGTTTCAAAACTAATATTGCAGATGCAAACTAAAAAGTCACTATTTATTTGCCAATCTTTACTGAATTTTCCTCTTAAAAACAATGCTAGTGGAGTAGAGAATGGTAGAGTGCTTGATAACTATATCATTACATATTTAACATGAAAAATTATTTATTTCAAAAACTCAAATAAAAATGACATGACAATTTTGGTAAAAAAGGACATAATCTAACACATCTTAATCAAAATTTCAAATCAACATTTTTATTCAATCTCCAATGTGAACGAATCATATTTTATTATATTGGTATATATGCTTTATGTATTCTATTGCTGAACTGGTTTAAGACCTATAATTGCCACAAGACATTACGAATAATTGTATATCGTGTACATAAAAAAATCGAATATATGTATCCATTAAACGTCTTCAATCAAACCTAATAGATACTAATTACCATATTTTGCAGACTCATTTTCTAATAAGAGATTTCGTCGACAAAGCTTCCTACGATAGATCCCGTGCTATGAGAAGTATTTTTTCTGCTTTATTTGAATGGGTTGTACATGTAGTATGGAACAACATTATGCATGCAACAAAATACAAAAATAAATCACAGCAAGGTATATATTTTACTCACAACTGGTCTATCATGATATTTACTAGATAACGTTGTGGAGCTAGGTTCTCCTTAATTCAGGTATAAAAGAGAAAAATTGAAATTCATTAGTCTAATCCTGTAGTGGAAGAGGAAAAACAATTACACGTATACGTAGTATTACGCTTAATCTCTGTTTGTAATTACAAAAAAATCTTTTATTTATTTCTAATTAATTCCAATGGTGAATAGTATGTTATATTTGCAGTGTTATTTATATATATATTTTTTTAATTGAATTTTACAATTACATGAAATTAATTTTATTTTTAGGAGGGCACTAAACTTGGGCAGGGGCCATTTCAAAGGAGTCCAAACATAAGACATACACAAGTTGTTCCTAATTTTATCGCACTTGTAACAACAGACATTCCCGAAGAAATGCTAAACTTTGAATATATGTGACGCGATTTAAAGTGTAAAAACTTTAAGGACGTATTTTGACAACATTTGAAATTTACTCATAAATCTATAAACAAATTTGTATTTTCCATGAATCCTGGATCGATTGGGCTTTTTTAAATTACATTTATTTGGACTTACAAACATGTTGTTTGTCTATAATAGCATTGAAACCGAACACTAGTTGTTTTGTTCTTTTTAATGCAAAGACAGATTTTATTTTAATTTAGGAATAAATGCGACTCTGAGAATGAAACGATATAGGAATGGACATTCTGTTTTTTCTGTTGATGTTTACGTGTTTTGAAATTGATACAGAACCGATTTACTTGGTCGGGCTAAAATCGACATTATAAATCGAACATGCATAAATCATCAATGCTCAAAATCGACAACCTGGAAATTTAGCTCGTTCACCAAAACGATTTCTCATGGGGCCGACCGCCTTATATGAACATCGTGCTCTAAACGATTTGACGCCACATTGATTTCATCATTCTGAGGGATCTACATGGGTTCACTTAAAAATCCCCTGCCACAGGTTGATAGTCAGGATGAATGGTTAAATTCACGAGATCGGCGTGCATGACACAAACTTTCCTTGCGACTTGTCGCAACTAAAATATACATAGCGAATAAAAAGGCGCAAACATTCACATGTCGTAGTACTTAACCAAATGTGAAGACCTTCGACTATGTGACCTTACCTAAGGTATAAGATGAATAGCAGTGGACAACCCAAGTTTCTGTTACTTCTGGTTTAATTTTACATTTTTTTACAATGAAAAGGGGAGGAAATTCTCATCATGAGATGACACGTTTCTAAATGCTATATGCTCAAAATTCATCAATGATCATGTTGTAACAACGTTCATAGCGAAATCTTTTTGAGGTTTCATAGTTTAATTGTGCACAAGGTATTCGGCGTTTGGGGTACATCTCTTTACAGAAAAATAGTTGTGCTGCCAGGTTTAATTGCAAAACCATACAGCCAAACCAGTCCATGGTACACCGCATGCTGCGAAACAATTTTAAGGTAACAAATAGAAAACTTAAATTAAAAAAAATAATCCAAATAACAGTACGTCCGAAGTAGAACGCGTTAAAAATCGGAAGATAAAAATAGAGGAACTCCAGACTGAACGTGGAAAGCCTTAACTATAGCTAGCTGCTTTTCTAATAAACTTTGGAAGTTTACTGGCTCCTCTTACGCGTCGCAAATTAACTCCATTTCCGACCATCAAATCACTAATCGATGCCGGCAATCTTCAAATACAATACAGCATCTCCTAAATATGAGCAACAGTTTTTTTTAAAACTTATTCGATAGAAAGATAATATTGCTGTCAAATATGAATATTGTTTATGTAGAACGCTGATTTATACTATATAATTTATAAACTTTCAGGTTGGAGTTCTACAAACCTACAGACGCAACGAATATGAAATCATACGTCTTGGGCATACAAGATGAATTGAAACAATTTTTTGGCGACCTTCGTACAATTTTAGAAATATTGCGGTAATTTCATTGACTTTGGTGCTTAAATTTACATAACCATCGGCAGAACATATATTTAGGAATACTAGACCAATTAATGACTGCATGCTAGGACATATAAAACCCGTTAACGGACATGTACAGTTGTGCTTGAACGCCTTTGATAAAGATCTTATGCTGTGCTCATTGCATTAAAAATTGAGTTGACATCTTTTCTTTGCTAATTATTAGTCATCCGAGTTCATGAAGCAATATATGAATGTAAAAGTACGAATTGAGAAAAATGTGTATATTCATACAGCTATTGAATATCATATAACTTTTTTTATATTTCCCAATGGGGATACGAACATAAATTCTACCACACGCGCAAGACGCATAAGTAGTTAGTAACCCATTTCAGCAGCATACAGGGAACAAATCATAAAAAAGCATTAATATGTTTTTATCAAATGATCGAACAATTTGAGGCTTTATTTTATAGTATAATGACAACACGCTTTGGCAGTTGACAAACAGTTCTTGCTTATGCTAACGATAAAATCTTACTTGACCTTTGATCGTGAACTAATTATAAATTTTTTCTTCCTCTTAGGGCCTTTGGTCCCTTATAATGCAAATAAAATCTGAATATAAACTCATAACTGTTTAATTTTTTTTTGCAAACCTTAGTTTTTATTGAACAATAATCCAGACAGTTTTTACCGTTGAAAAAACTTTCCTTATTTCTGACCGGAAAGGTTTTACCTTGTTTTGGCAATATCAGCTTACAATATGATCTTTGCTTGAGACTTTACACACTTGTCTACAAACTTACAACGTGTTCTATAGCACTGACCCTATAATGATAACATCATAGGGCTCTAATAATGGCCATAAAATGTTGCGGGTCCTGTTTCATATTAAACCTGGCCAAATTAATGCCGTGGAAAACACACATTTGCACTGCTTTCTTTAACATGATAATTGCTCATAAATTAGTGCTTATGTGCGCCAATGAAGCATGTGTGCCATTTGCTTGCCTAACTGTTCATTATGAAACCGCCCAGAAAAATCAAAACGAGCACATCGAATTGCAGCTTTCTAGTTAATGAAAGGTATGTCAACGATTCACATTTCGTAAGGTAATTTTGATACATATCATTATGAAAATTTAAAAATGCATCAATTCATTTTGAAATATTTGGGAAAACTCTCACCAGCTGTTTGCTTTAAACCTGTACTGGGATCTAAATAAGTCCATTTTGTTCGAAGTGCTGTATCAGTTTGGAACTTCCTATTACCAAACAAAGCGACTTAAGTTTTTATTTGCTGCCCCCGACTTAGCTGTATTTCACTGGGAAAAGGGCTTGGTAAATGGCGGCTTGATTGTTTTTTCTGTTTAGGTTCACTTTTTCACTTTTTCTATTCCTTATCTTATCGATGGTTAATGCTTTTGAAGAAATTACCATCGGCTGATATGAATTCAGTTTTCTAAAACTCGTACAGTTGATGATAAAATAATTTGGCACTATTCTATATATTATTTTTTGTTTATTTGCGTCCTTCTCTTGTTGATGTTTTCATTACTTTCTATACAATACATCTAATAGTTATTTAAGACGGAGCACCTGTCAGATGTAGTGTCTTAAGTGCTTTGTGAAGTTGTGAGGGAGATGGTTTTTTTTATAAAATTGTGCACTGATCAATAATGCTTGTTTAGTGTTATTTAGATTGAATAGCTGCGTTTTAGACCAACAATATATTGTGAGCGTTAAGCTTGCCAGCACCAGCGCAACTGTGGCCGGGAGCTAAATTTGCTAATTTTCTCATTCAGGCATGCTTACTTCTAGCAAAATGTAACTTGAAAACATAATAATTAAACATTTTCCTTCAAAAATTTATACTTGGACAAAAAAAGTGTAACTCCGATTAACCTTCTATTATTGAAAGTCTTACATCTTAATTCAATTTTTATTAATACGGTATTATTGTTATGAAAACTATTAAATTTCTACCCCAAATGTATAGCATATTACAAAAATGATTTATTTTATTTTTCAGTAAAATGACGTTATTACACGATTTTTAACTGATATGTCACATAAATCAAGTTATATATATTTAGTTCGCTATGGTAAGTAGAATTATATGTTATCTACAGGAATTGACGTGAGGAACATGCGTAAAGTTTAAATGAGGTAAGAACATGCAAACTGGTTTTAAATTTAAACAACCCACATGTGTGAAACTACAGAGTGCGAATTTTAATTATTAAATTTAATTAACAAGTGACTATAAAATTGTTTAGGCAGGATTAAAACGGAATAGTAGACTAAAGAAAATTGTAAACATGAAGTGCACAACAACTTTCTATACATTTTGTGACCATGTCAATAAAAGTATACAAACATGGTCAGTGTAAACTAGTGTAAACTATATCGGAAAAAGTGACTCATAAATCTGTCATAAAAATGAATCGTAAATTATCAATTGAAACGAGAGCGAAATTATTAAATGCGGAAGATTGCCGTATATGTATTTATTATATTGTTTGTCAAGTTGAGTATGACTTTGTAACTTGTGTATATAAAGGATGGTTGTATTATAATCTGTAGACTGGTGTTTTTGGATCTTACAAAATAAACTTGTACATACATTTGTTTCTTTGGTTGTTGATTTTAAGAAAGCTGTTAGGTTACATCTGGTGTTGTTTTGATGCACGTGACCTACTTCTCCAATTGTCAGAACAAATAAGTGTTGTCTAAAGTTACTTTCTCAAATGGCTGAACAAGAAATTAACGTGGGTACAGTTTTTCAAAATTTGCCAGTGCAACTGCAAAATTTGTCTCATAAATTAAGTACTCAAAGCGTGAATCAGATTGTTCAAATTTTTTCTGGGCATGCTAGTTAATTTAATAATTGAATTACATCAATTGAAAAATACGCTCTTTTGGCAAATTTAAATGACATTTAAAAGAAATTAGCTGCGTACCAGTTCAGTCGAGGTCCCGTTGATGATTTTATTCAAAGGTGGCTTAATGAACATCCAGGTCAGGAAAATACTTAAAACATTCAAACTAAATACATTCAAACTTAAAAGAGGAACGGCTATAGGTCAAATTTCCACAGTACCGGAACAAAATGTCATATCTCTACAATCTGCCAATCAAAATTCAAAGTCACAAGAAATAAATTTAGATGAAATTAACGTACCGGATACTCAAAGGAAATTTAATAGTAAAATTAATTCAAAAGAACAGACATTTTTGTATCGAAAGATACTGAATTAGGGCAAACTGACACTGTTAAAATGGAGATTGACACAGGTGATCACCCACCTATAAAATTAAGACCTTATAGGACACCGTTACGTAAGCGAGAAATTGTCAATAAAGCAGTGAGGAAATGCTCAATGCTAAAATAATTAAAAGGTCAAATAGTAGTTGGAGTTTTCATATAGTTATAGAAGGACGGATCGAAAAGATTTTGTGTGGACTTATACAATTAAATAAAATTACAAAACCGATGGCATATCCTTTGCCGATTATTAATGACATCTTAGCACTGCTAGGTAATGCCTAATTATATTTTTGTCACCTCGCCTAAACAAGACTTCTGCTCAGTTTGATTTTTATATAGTAAGGCAAACAAACAAAATGTTTGAATTGAAAAATGTCATTTATTATTTAAATGACGGTTATATACATGTATATACATGTTAACAAAGTTAACATCAAGATCACAAAACATGCATATAAAACAATCCATAAATATATACATTTGTAAGACTAAAACTGTAACTATTCTAATACTACTATAAGATTTCTATAAAAATCAAAGGTGAGGGATTAAAAATAGCCCTCTAACAACAATAAATATAAAGATCAATTCCCAATCAAAAGCGAGTTACAAACTACATGTTGGCTATTTGAGAAACACTAAGAATAAAAAGATTTGGGTGGGATGGTGGGTAAATTAAATTCACTTTTTCTTCGAAAATTTTTTTACAAATAAATATGGCTGCAGCAGCTTGTAATCGATGCTAAATAATGAATATTAATGAGCGTCATTTGACCTGACACCTAGCGGTGTCAACATAATTCAGGGGGATAACTCCACCCTTTCATATACTAAAATATTACTCGTGCCAAAAATTCATTTATAAAACTATAAATGTGGTTTTTTGTCACCTCGCCTAAACAAGACTTCTGCTCAGTTTGATTTTTATATAGTAAGGTAAACAAACAAAATGTTTGAATTGAAAAATGTCATTTATTATTTAAATGACGCTTATATACATGTATATAAATGTTAACAAAGTTAACATCAAGATCACAAAACATGCATATAAAACAATCCATAAATATATACATTTGTAAGACTAAAACTGTAACTATTCTAATACTACTATAAGATTTCTATAAAAATCAAAGGTGAGGGATTAAAAATAGCCACAATTTTGCTATAGTTGAAAAATATAGCAAAATCCCCCACCCAGAAGGCGTTAAAAAACCACCTTATATTCATACATCATGTATAGATAAAACCTTATATTTACGGGAAATCTATTTCAATTAATAAATGCACTATACATTCTTTGATTTCAAGTATATACTCAAGGCAACACAATAGAAACACATTATACAGAGGCCCATCACCCCATGTCTAATGTATAAGTAAACAAAATACTTTCTTAACCAAATGTATTTGGTATCAAATTGAACAATTTCGAGACTTATTCATTTATACAGAGGCCCATTACCCCATGTATACAAAAGTTAGTTTAATACAGGCAATAAACAGAGGCCCATAACCCCATGTTTATCTTAAACCAATGTATCAGTATCATATGAAAACTACAATATGCATATACAAATGTATCAACAAATACACAAACAATAAGTATGACAAGAGAGCATTTCAACCAATCAATTACATTTGTGTTCTCCCTCCCAGGGTCAATAACTTCTGAATACATATCAAACACCCACTACAAGTTAAGCAATGGGATTCGAATATACTTCCTATATGCATCAGATTTCCATCTTCCCATTAATTGGATTTGATCATCAGAAACACCCTTTGCTTTAGCCCAAGATGCTGCACCAATTCTAAATGAGTGGGTTTTATATAATTTTGTATCATATTTCAAAAAGATTAAACAGATCTTAAGCTGATTACTAAAACTTTGCCGTGAAACTGGGTGCAGATCCGAAAAAACAAATAATGGGCCATCCAAACTCCCTCGTACTGAACAGTATTCCCACATAGCCTTAACTGGGCACAAATCAGAATCTGACTGTGATGATGACAAATGAAAAATGATTGGATCTTTACCCCTATGATGCTTAAACTCTTTTAAAGTCAACTTCATACCACTGGGCTCCCTATTTGTCATAAGTTCAAACTCAAACTCAATGGAACTGAAGCTTAAACAAGGCTTAGAATTCATATTTGAAGTTATTTCCCCTACTCTCAAAAAGGCATGGAATGCAAGAAGGTACATGGCCTTATAAAGTTGTTTTTTGTAAAATGATGGGCAGCAGGATGACAATGACTGAACCAACTGTCTAAATATAACAGGAGTAATTGGTAATCTAATGTCAGACTTTCCTTTCAATTTTTTATAACCTTGCAGTGCTCTTTGAACAACAAATGAACTTGTTGTATCCTCATACCCTTTCATTTTATTAAAATGAGCTAAAGCAGACATATATGATATGACTGTCTGTGGAGCCAACTGTTTAGAGTAACAGAAAGCTACAAATAATACTAATTTATCAGCACATAATGGAAATGCATCTGAACCTGGAAAATATTCTTGTACGAAACACTGAAAAAATAGTTTAGTTTTCTCATATGCTGCCCTTGAGCCTTCTGTCAAGGCATTGTCTATTAAAAACTTAGACATGTTCACAAGATTTGAAACATTTCTTTGGGTACCTCCACTGGTGCCTTGTTCATCTGAGGGGCTAACTGATGAAATTCTCGTATCTGTAAACGAGACAATTTGTCACTTAGAACATTTTTAACACCTGGTACATGTTTGGCTTTAAATAAAATGTTATATTTAAGGCACTGAACTATAAGCCGCCTCAATAATTTCATCAGATTACAGTCCTTAGCTGTTTGTTTGTTAATTACTTGAACAACGGCCATATTGTCCGAAAAGAACAGAACTTTCTTATTTGACATTTGCAGAGCCCATAACTCAACAGCAACAACAATTGGAAACAATTCTTTAACTGAAATATGATACTCTTTTATGTGGTAGGGCCACTCCCCCGAAAACCACTGCAATCCACAGATACCACCAAATCCTAAACCACTTGCATCTGTGTATAACATCATTGTTACATATGTTTCCCAAGAATCTTCTAAAAATAAGGACGATCCATTAAAATGTTCAATAAAAATAGACCATGCTGACAAATCAGCCCGAGCATCAACAGTTAATCTACGTAAATGGTAAGGTTTTTGTAGTCCCTTAGTCAAGTCTATAAGCCGTCTTAAAAATGTGCGACCAGGGGGAACAACTGCACATGCAAAGTTCAGTAAACCTATAAGAGATTGTAACTCCTGTAATGACATTTTCTTTTTTTCTTTGCTTGTGAAAGCTTTTTACGTAGTTTAACTAATTTATCCTGGGGCAAACGTATAATCATCAGTATTGTATCTAACTCAAGGCCTAAAAATGTGATAATATTAGTTGGATTGACTGTTTTTTCCTCTTTAATTGGGACACCTATATGCCTAAAAAACTTTAAAAACAGTGCTAATTGTGATGTACAAAAGTTTAAATTTGGTGGGCCAACTAGTAAGAAGTCATCAAGCAAATGAACACATACCTCAATTTTTAATTTTGTATTTACAACCCAATGCAAAGCGGTAGAAAATTTTTCAAAAAGGTTACAACCAAAACTCAATCCCATTGGCAGTGTTTTGTCATAGTAGAAATCATCTCCAATAGCAAAGCCCAGTAACTCGTAATCATCTGGATGAATCGGTATATTTTTGTAACCATGTTCAATATCTGTTTTTGCTAACAATGCTCCCTTGCCATACTTTTTTATCAATGTTACAGCATCATCAATAGTTTGATAGCAAACAGTTGCATCATCCTTAGAAATACCATCATTGATTGAAGAACCATTTGGATACGAAATATGATGAATTACTCTGAATTCGCCTTGTTTCTGTTTTGGCACTAGGCCCAATGGAGAAATTTGCAAGTTTGACAAAGGAATTGAATCATGATTAAATGGTCCACCAACACGACCATTTTTTACCTCAACTTCAATCTTTGATTTTAAAATTTCAATATTTTCGATGGCTGATTTTAAATTTTTACTTAGTCTAAATTTTCTGTCTCCTGTATAAGGTATTTTGAAACCAAATGAAAAACCATCAACCAAATAGTTCTTCTTCTCAAGATCATACCCAATTAACCATTCACTTAATGCTTTAACATTGATAGGAGTAACAATTTTATTTACTCTTCGGCCCTCCAATTGGCTTGTTTGCAGGTTGCTGGGTTTTCCCCCCTTTTTGAAGATCTGGGCAAAATTTTCTGCAGTGATTTGTGTTACATTTACTGCAGACATGGGGATAGTCACAGTTTTGTCTGAGGCATTTACCCCCATTGTTGTTCCAGCTGAAACAAGCCCCTGTTCTGTCACCTTTCCCACGAAAAAGCTTGGGATTATAATTTTTTTCCATAATTATTTGCAGGTTTGTCTGCACTATCCATTTTTGCTTTAAAGCCAATTTGGAGGGCTTCTGAGTGCAGTTCTTGGTTAATCATTCCCCAGGGCATAATACTTGGGTTATCTGCCCGCCACATTCTAAAATTCTCATCATAATAGAGAGCAGCCTTCTCAACTACATCATCACAAATTTTTTGAACAAGTGCCATATATTTCATTAAATTGGAGGACTGTTCCGGATATTTTGTACAATATATAGAAACAAATATATGAAAAGCATTAACCCACTGGCTAAATGACCTAAAATAAAATTTTCTCTCTTTCTGTACAAATTGAATTTGGTTGTCAATCTGTACTGCTGCCAATGTAGCAGCGGACTGTTTTTGTAGAAGACTTCCGATTGAAATATATTCCTCTGCCCAAATTTTTGTTTTCAGTTTTAAATCAACCGCCTGTCCTAGCGGACGTCCAGCATGTAGTGGACCCACTGAATTTGAATTTTGATTTGTTGCAGTATTGTAGGTGGAACATGAAGGGGCTATACCTATATTTGAAATGGATGGCAACTGTTCCGCCTCTGACACTGTTTGCTGTTGTGACCCATTATTAGTTGTTGTAGTTTTGCTATTTATTTTGTCCACAACCATATCAACGATTACTGGCACCATTGCTGTCATTATCTCTTTAACAAGAGTCTTTGTTTCATCCGTTCTTGCACTGGTGTCACTAGTTGTGTTGGATATTGGTGAACTTCCAGTTCGTCTTCGCTTTTTAGCAGGCTGGGACATCTTGACTACAAAATGAAAGTAACCTTGCTAATACCAATATGTAACCTATCAAGCTAACTGTTTTGCCCTAATACATGCATTTACATTTAACCACGTAAATTGTTTTTCCATATATCTTGTCATTAAAAGCAATAACTAGGCCTACCAGTTAAGAGAACATGTACATGTAGCTATGTAAAATGAACCAATGTTTATCATAACTGAGCACATGTAACCAAGTGCACCACAATTGAATCAACATAACATGTAACCATGTTAAGCATTAAGTAAAACAAATACATGTTTTAGTAAATTATCACTTGTAACCAAGTATTCAATTAACATGTAACCATGTTAAATCGAAAATAGAACATATACCTATGTTCTATAGACCAGTACATGTAGCCACGTCTAGCTGTTTAAAATTAAAACTAACATGTAACCATGTTAAATCTAAAATACATTTTTGTAGAACATATACCTATGTTCTGGTAAACTAGCACTTGTAACCAAGTAACCAAAGTTAACATGTAACTAAGTCAAGCATTACTAACTACTTGTACAAGAAAATTAAATGCACTTACAATGTACATGTATATCATGTACAAGTACGTGTACTAAATTGTACGTTCTGTTAACTCATGTAACCAAGAAATAACAGATATACATGTGTGTACATGTTATACCGTGTGTCTTGTTTCAAAAATCTTATTAACAATATTATTGTAAATTATATATACTTGTAAAAAACAAATTGTAACCATATTATACTACAAGTTGACAATAATTGTGCAACGCCTACTTCAGGGCTATACATATATATGCATAAATACATATACCGGGTCCAAATATTACATAAATTTCAATCATGATAAAGGAGGTTCTACTTGTATGACTATAACATAACAAAAGGAGTATACAATAAACAATTTTACAATGCATGTCAAGAAAAAGAAACATGAGATAATTACATGCATGCTATCTATGTTTTGTTATTTGCAGAACAGCTCCCCTTATATTCATGTAAAACTTTGGATAGCCACTCCATCTGATTCATAAACATCATTCTCACAACATTTCAGACCTCTGAACTTCCAATAGATGACATGTTTGTTCATAGATAATTGTAATTGATTTTTCAAAAAAGTGTTGGCATATATAACACTTGAATTGTATTTTTCTGGTGTTGTATATCTAGTATTTCTACGGAACAGAAGTTGACAAACAGCTATCTTCAATGAATATCTGTCGGAATATAAGAACAACAAGTTTATCCATCTCAATATGATAACTTCAATGTCATTGATTGAAAGGTCGTCACAATCCAAATCGTTCGAACCAAATTGAGCGACCATGTAATGTGGCTGTTCACGAATTATGGCGTCTTCTAATTCACATATATGAGCATCATTGGTTACCTTGCCTCCCGATATTCCATGATAAGCTACGTTAAATTGAGCAAGTTCAAGGTTTTCTATATTATTGTACCGGACAAACTGCTGAAAACGTTTAACATGCGAACTTCCAATAATTAAAATATCCGCCATGATGTTTATTTACGTTGTACAACCAATCAAATTGCCAAATTACACACACCCTTCTCACGTTGAAGACGAGATTTCAATGACGAAGTAGTGCTCCAGATGACGTATCTAATTAGCATAATGTCGATTAGCATAGTTTATATTTAGACACTTGGCTACGGTCCCAGTTCATTATGACCCATTATGTAAATAACTGAAATGCACTAAATTAATGTTGTTACTTACGATTTCACAAAATTAATCCAGAAATATATTACCAGAATCTAATTAACCAATTTGCAGCTTCAGTCTTAGTGATTGATCAATAAATCGATCGCAAACAAAGGCGAGAACAAAGGTCACACGTACAAATCCTCTCGTGCGTCTCTCCTCGAAAGTTTGTGTAATATAAGAAGCAAAAAAAAAAAAGTCCAACTGAACAATCTACATTACAGAAATAAACTGGTATATCGTCATACTAAATTAAATTCACTTTTTCTTCGAAAAATTTTTTACAAATAAATATGGCTGCAGCAGCTTGTAATCGATGCTAAATAATGAATATTAATGAGCGTCATTTGACCTGACACCTAGCGGTGTCAACATAATTCAGGGGGATAACTCCACCCTTTCATATACTAAAATATTACTCGTGCCAAAAATTCATTTATAAAACTATAAATGTGGTTTTAAAGCTAGACTTAAAGTCTGGATATTTTCAGATTAAGAATAAAGATGAAGATAAGGAGAAAACGGCATTTGTTTGTCACCACGGGCTCTTTGAATTTAATGTCATGCCTTTTGGTTTACAAAATGGCCCAGGTGTTTTAGGAGATTAATAGAAATAGTGTTACAAAATTTGAAGTTCGCAATGGCTTATATAGACACTATACTGAAGAACACATGTCTCATATTCAACAAGTTTTTGATAGGCTTAGACAACATGATTTAAACTCAAATTGAAAAAATATCAATTTTTAGAAGAAGAAACAAGTTATTTAGGTTTTAAGATAAGTAAGGATGGTAATAAACCGGAAACGGAAAAGATTGAAGCTATTTGGACCTTACCCCCTCCAACCACGATGAAAGAAATTAGAAGTTTTATTGGCACGTGTAGTTATTACCGCAGGCTCATGCCAAATTTTTCAAAAATTTCAATACCACACGTTAAGCTGACCAATGAATTTACTAAATTTAACTGGGACAAGAAGTGTTAAAAAGCATTTGAATATATGAAACAAAGTTTAACCGTTGTTCCTATGTTAGGCTATCCAGATTTTAAAAAACCGTATATTTTGTATACGGATGCGTCAAATGATACTATAGGGGCGTTTCTCACGCAACCATGTGATGAAGAAGAAAGCATAATACAGGGCCACAAAAATAAACAAAAACTAATCTATTTTCTATCACACAAACTAAGTGATACCCAAACTAGGTGGTCCACAATAGAAAAAGAAGCTTTTAGTATCTATAACGCACTTCCAAAATTAGATCATTACTTACATAATGACGAATTTGTTTTCCGAACTGAGCATAAACCATTGAATTATACTTGGAATCTCCGATACAGAAAAAGAAAATTCAACTTTGGGCGTCAAGCATCGCTGGCTACAACTGTAACGTTGAATGGATTGCATGTTCTCAGAATACAATTGCAGATTATCTGTCTAGAATATCTTCTGACAATGACGACGTCACAAGTACGACGACGGACACTATAGACGATGAAGTAAGCGACGACAGAACTTTAGAAATTAATATTCTTAATTGCAAACAAAAGGACAAGGATCAGATTGACCTGAATTAATTGACCATACCAGGTTACGACATGGAATACGAACAATCGTTTGAGACAAGTGAGATTATTGATCAATTAAGTAAAGGTGATATACCAAAGGGTATTGACAATAAACATATTGTAATCGAGGACATCTCAAATCCTGATAGTAAACCTATGTAAGGCTGTATGTTCCGTTACAGTTGAGAGGAGAAATTGTAAGGTCAGACCATGACAACGCACATTTAGGGATAGACAAGACTTATGACGCAATCAGGAAAAATATTTTTGCGTAAGTTGTATAAAGAGCTCATGAGTTAAGTTTGTTAATGCTTGCGTAACATGTCAGTTACGTAGTTCTAAAAAGACACAACCTCCCTTACAAGAAGAGACTGATGTTCCTCCATATCCACTTGCAAAGATTGGGTTAGACTTTTCAGGACCGTATCCGACATCGAAGTCAGGGGATAAGTACCTAATAAGCTTTATAGATCTTTACATTGGTTGACCAGAAGCATTCCCAGTTCCTGACAAAAGTTCACAAAATATTGTGCAAATCTTGTTAGAAGAAATAATTCCAATATTTAGTGCTCGCCAAGGCTCGGACTTAAAATTCCATGATTTAACTATCTCGATTGGAGAAATCGGATAATCCACTCGTAATAATCTAAGATCCTATATATAAAACTTTGCATGATCCAAGAAATAACAAAACGATCCAACAAATTGGGATGTTTATTTGAATAAGACTTTGGCTGCAATTAGGTTTCATAAAAATGAATCTACAAAATTATCTCCATTATTTTTGCTCTATAACAGGGATCCAGTTTTGCCGATTGACAATATCATGAAACCGCGACGTAAGTACGTAGGTGAAGACCCAAACAAAATTTTATTAGAACAGCAGCATGTAATGGTTCACATAAATTTGAAAAAGGCTAAGAAAAAGCAAATGGAGCAAGGGGATAAGAATAATCAAGAAATAGCTTTTAAAGTATGTGACCCCGTTTATTATAAAAATCATTTACGGGAGAATAAACTTGACAGTAAATGGAAATCTTACTATCGGATAATTGAACAACGATCCCCAGTAAGTTTTATTATAAAGAATAAATAGGGACGGGTCCACCACTTAGGTACATGCAGAACATTTAAGACTAGGTATCCTTGACGAATTGGAAATTCCGAAAGATAAATCTGGCAGGCCAATGAGGAACAGTAATTATGTTATTCCTCTTGAAAGTAGTGAAATTGAAGATGATGAAGAACCCTTATCAAATTTTTACATATTGCATCGGAAGGAAAAAGAACTTCTTCCGATGAAGACGATATTACCCTCTTCGAATTAAAAGAGAGATTGGCTAGTTCAGACTCTGAATCGGGTGATAGTAGTATGTCTACAGACTTCGTTTTACTCTTTTCTAATTCCATTCTTTCTGTCTTGACGACCGTGTTATAGTGCATATTCGTAAATTCTATTTTCAAATGTTAATTTTAATTTGTATAAGTTATGTGTCATAAATCTGTTTATGAAGAATAATGAAAGTGTTGAAAGGGATTGTCGAGCTACAGCAGAATCAGTTTCAATTTTGCCAATGGCAGTACATAGCGTCCGGTTCTTGGTTAATTACTACAAAAGTTCCTTTAAACTTTGTAATAGATTGTCAAAGTTCAACGAAAACGTCACATGTTATGAAAATTTATACGCCTTTGGATATATTAAATTTAAAACACTGATCGCATGACATTATTACCGTATTATGATAAACAAAGTCACTATCGCTATGTTGATCCTTTGGTACATGTAAATCTGTTTAAGGATAACAACATGTCACCTGAAGAAGAAATGCTTAATTGGTTATATTCAATTATTTATTTTGCAATTGCAATAAGTTTAGCATTTACTAATTTTCGTTTGCAAGTATTTTAAAAGGTACAAACATAGATGTTTAGCCAAAAAGGGAAGCAACAGAAGGGTTCAATTAGTCCCCCCTAAGTACGACAATTTGGCATAAGTGGTATCGACGAATATCGAGGTTGATGATCCAACCTGGCTAAAGCCAATGCACAACTGATTACAGATATGAATGGTAGCTTATACCCAGTTCTAAATCTCACAATGGCTCCAAAGGGCAAGAATCAACAATGAACACTATACGATCACAATGTAACTGTTACTGGTATTGGTAACGGCGAAGATGGTTACTGGTTAATGGTACTACGCTGGATGCAATTGTCGAATGTCCGAGAATAAAAAACAGACAATTTAACGAATTATATATCACGAACAGAGACTCACTGAACATTTCCGTTACTGTAGTTTTAAACGATTTTCACGAGAAATAAGTTTATTTCCTGTGGCATTGGAGGAATGTAACACTTCAGAGTGCGAACTTTAATTAATAAATTTAATTAACTGTACATATATATGTGACTATAAAATTGTTCAGGCAGGATAAAAACGGAATAGTAGACTTACCTTACGATTTACTGAAAATTGTAAAACATCAAGTGCACAATAACTTTCTGGACATTTTGTGACCATGTTAATCAAAGTATTGAAAACATGGTCCGCGTAAACTATATCAGAAAAAGTGACTCATAAATCTGTTATAAATGGATCGTAAATTATCAATTGAATCAAGAACAAAAATTTAGAAATTTGTAGACTGGTGTTCTGGATCTAACAAAATAAACTTGTACCTACTTTTGTTTCTTTGATTGTTGATTTTAAGAAAGCCGTTGTTTTCTTATCTAATATTTATATTGTAAATCTAACTAATACATGATGGTAAGTTATTTAAAATATAAAAAATGTACCCCGTTACCAGACAATTTTAGAGCAAAGGTTAAGACTACCAAAAGAGTTTCATTTTTGGTAATGAGTTTGGTAATTCAATGTTTTCTTGCAATGGAAATGACAGATGACATTACAAAAGCGTCGATTGATCTGTGATGAAATATTATTTTTTCATATTTATGACTTTATGTAATATCTCAGAAAGCCAAGGTTTGATAACGTCAGAAAACTATTGTGCAACAAAAACATTGATAGCTTTGCAATAAAATAAAATATGGTTGGTAAATTAAGCAGCCATATTTTCAACTCCTCTGTTAGTGCTTGCAGTCTAACACATAAGTAAACCGTTATAAACAACGAAATGCATGCTTAAAATAAAATAGTTAATTGTACAAAAATTGAACTTTTAGACCGTATAAAATAAGCAGACTGATAATTATTAAAATAAGACACAAAACTGGATTACAATGTACAAATATTTATATATTATTGCAGGGTTATCCTTCTTTACTAATCTTTCAATCCATACATACATAATGCATTTAGATATACACTAAAGCAAAAACGTCTTATTTTCGAATTATAAATTCAGGGTTGTCTTAACCCTTATTGATTAAAAGTTTACCACAAGTGACACATACAACTCCTATTTTTGACAAAAAATCTTTTAGTTGATATATGACAAGGAAGTAAAGCGACAGTTAAAACGCTTAAATATATTCTTGAAATGCATGAAAGAAATACTAACTTTTGCTATATTTAGATACCTGCACTATAATGCCCTTAATTGCGTCATAACTTATTGTTAAAGGCTAGAACATATTGGCTCTTCCTATTTTTTTATCTAAACAGCATAACAAAGTAGAAGAAACTTAATGACACAAATTTCCAAATTGATTACGATCGCTCTAAACTAAATCAAAATGTTTCCCATGTTTTCACAATTTGAATTATCTTGAAAAGACAATATCCCAAAACATTACTCTGGAAAATTAGATACTGTCTTTTTATGCTAGTTTACATCTGAAAGATGGATGGCTCTACTGAAAGTGCACAAATTAGACAAAAGAATTTGTTCCATTGTATATTGGTGCCTTGGGCATATTAGCCTTTAAAAGATTTTTTGCATTTTTTTAACTGTTACTATGATGTAACACCATTTCTTTGATCACGATTTTATGTTATGTACTATCGGATGAATCGTAAGACATTTTACAAATAGATATATGTACATTACACATCATATACACTTATGGATCTTGAGACATTCTATATTTTAATATATGATATACGTACATTGCACAAAATTTGTACATCTGCATCGGACACAATTTCTCAATCGATACCTTACTCTAGAGTTGTTTGACTCAATGGGTTAACTTGCTTTTTAATGAAGGAATAACACGACATTGCACAAATAACACCAACCTAGGTAAACCAAACTCTTGATCTTGGTGTTGTACAATCTTTATTTAACGATGGTTTTTTCTGTCCTGACTTATTTTTTTCTCATTCCGTTGTATTAACAACACGTAGTTTCTCGTTGGAAAGTAAGCAACATAAAAGACGCAAATGCCTAGCCTAAATCATATAATTATAAAAGTTTATGTTATTATTGTAATCACCAGATACTTGTAATCCATGGTGATACTAGGTTTCATATTATACTTTGTGTTTTTAATTGTTATGTGCAACATGACAACGTGAGCATATTTTGATTTTATGTACATGTTACAATTAGATAAATCACGTTGTTTTTATAGAGATAAAGTTACACTTAGAAACCTAGCATAAGAAGCCATACAAAATTCGAGTTGACCGTTTTCGTCTATTCTTTTGTTTAAAAATATTGTAAATTATTAAGAAATAAGTATAATACATTCTGCTTTACAAATTGCTGTTAATAATTCCAATTTTCTATCAATTCAAATTAATCTCTAATTACCTAAAAAGCTGTTAATCAGGCTTCCAAAATGTGTCAACAAATAAACGAGATTGAATTACGGTATCTTACTATTGTTATGTTCCTCTGTGACATCCACAATGTCTTTAATCTTTGTTTGAAGATGTTGAGAAAATGGATTTGGTATTCTTGCATTATGTTTTGATATCGACAAAATCATGATTTTACTTAAATCAGCATTGCTTTTGTCAATTTCCAAAGCAAAGCAGATTTATTCTATCATATACTGTCGTATAATCATCATTCTTCATTTCCTTACACCTATACGGTTTGTATAACATACTCTAAGTAACATTTCCTGTAATATATAATTGAACATATAGCAATATGTAGAACATGTCTTTTGGAGAATATATTTCTTTGGCTTTTTTCCGATCTCTGATATGTTGTGTGTAATAATTAGATATTGTATAGCTAGGGAATGCATTTGCAAAGGAATACAAATATCGTTGGTAACATCTGCCGTGTTAAATGGAATGACAGCTTAAAAATAAATTATGTTTATGCAATTGCAAAATGTACATATCGTATTAAAATAATTTTGTAAAATCAATCATGTTTATTTTGTGTTTGCTTAAATGTTGTTTAAGTCCACTTTCAGCAATTTTTCAGCTATATCATGGCGTTCAGTTTTTATTGGGGGAGGAAGCCGGAGAACCCGGAGAAAACCCCCGACTTTCGGTAGGAAAATTGGCAATCCTTGTCAAGTATGATTGGAGTCGAGTACACACTGCCCGCATTGAGAATCGAACACGCAATCTCAGTGTTAACAGACCATGTGATCAATAGTAGACGAACTACCTTAACTATTCGACCACCGAGGCCCCCAGTCATGTTTAAAACATATTCAGTTTAGCTTACCAAACCCGACGAGTCATGGAGCAATTGTCACCTTGCGTCCGAAGTCCGTCAGCAAATTTTTTTTTTAAATCTTCCTCACCAAATCCACTGAAAGGGATTGATTTAAAAGTTTGTACACATCATCAGTAAAATGTCCTATACCAAGATTAAACAAAGCATGGTCGCTGACTTACAGGGCTGCAGTGGCTAAAAAATAGAACAGGGTTAAAAATACAGTTTTTGGATTACAGTTAAAAAAAAGGAACTATAAAGCTGAAATACTGCTTGCTGGACATAAACAAACATCCAATCAATCAATCAATTTAATGGATTATACAGAAAAGAGAATAAGATGTATCAAAATGATTTAGAAGTAAGAAACACTCAAAACAGCTAACAAAAGTTTACCAACGCATACTTAAATACCTCATTTTTACTGCAAAAAACTTTGCAAACCGTAAATAAATTTCCTAACATCAGCAATAATAACCAATTTACTTTCATCCAAAAAGCGTGAGTTTAGCAACTACCTGTATCCTAAATTATACTTGTATCTACAACTAAATTATTTGGTATCTCTTCAGAATATAAATGATGTAACCATATTATGAGACCAACGATTAATGTCAGCTTTAAATTTAATTGTAAGATTTTAGTTATCACCAACTATTTTTCTTAAATAGCTTTAGTACCAACCATTTGTTTCAACACACGTTTTTCGCTTACGTTAGTGTATAACATGTACAGAAAACTTTCCCTGTATCTTTTATTAAAATCTACTAGCAATCCATATGATTCCGTTATTGTTCTTACTTAAGGTATAATTAGTAGAATGGCTGGTCAAAAAAATGTCATAAATGTATGTACTTTTTATGAAACCAAGAACGAACCGTCTCATAACACATTTTAAACTTAAATTATATGCTAGTACTTTCTGTTTATCATGTATGAGAAACCGGACAAAAAGGTATTTAAGTTATATATAATATATATAATAAGACGTGAAGAAATAGTATATTTATAGAACGAAAATTCCAAGTGCTAAAAATAGTATTTCGACCTCACAATTATATCCAAAAATAACAAATTAACTACATGTTTTCCACGTTGTCTTAAACTTTTTTTCTGCAAGACATAAAAGTCAACAAATGAAACGTATTTTTTGTTTTGAGAATATGTGTTATGATGCATTCTTTCTTGTAATATTGCTATGAAGCATCTCTTGGTGTCATGTTAAAAGGAATGATTAAAGCAAAAATTATTAATATTTAAACATCTTTTGCAAACTGCACGCATTCAAATGTTGACGTTAAACAACCCTGTTTAAAGTGTACCCTTATAAAGCACCCGTCTTTTCAATAACATCGTCTATAGTTTTGTTGCTCTGTAAATATAATTGTACTGATTTGTTGTTGACAGTGTTTTATAGTAGAAATTTATTTGAAAGATGTGCTAGCTGAATTATATTTTAAAAGATCAAAAAGAAATTTAGTGCTTTTAAGTGAAGGTAAAAATAAAATACCGAACAGGAAGGAAACTGTAAAAAGAACGATCATAGAACCGGCAAACGTTAGAACCAGAAAGCAGAAATACAGCAATAATCTTGACCGTGTAAAGATATTTCAAACGAAATGGTGGGTAAAACCAGGTTTTGTGACATGCCAAACCAACCGCTTACTGTAGCATGCGAGTTGGTTGTAAGGTGTAAATGGGTGGGTATAATATACCACTAGTCAGTAAAAGGTGTATCAAATAATCATCGAGCCATCATCACTGTATACTGAATTCTAAAAAATGGGAAAGCTGTCCGCAATCATTTTTTTCAAACAAGATAGAATATAGATAGAATATTTTTTGACAATTTGTTTAATTAAACTTCTTAAAAGCCCAGACGAGTCGTTTTTTTCTTGTAACGAAGAAATTGGTGATATTTACAAAAATCATTATACTCGCTGCAAGCTCTTGCATACAGGATCAATTGAGAAATATAGACACCGTATGCAGAGTATATTGTTGCATAGGTGATGAAAATTTTTAATTTTGAAATTAAACAATCGTCTCGTTTGTCACAGATTCTTGCGCTGAGATGACCTTTGGTGTCATAATTGAGGTGTAAGTCTAAATATGATGTAGATGAAGCTCTTTCTGGGTTTTCTTTAATTTCCAGTTCTGAGGGATATATTAACGGACGATCATGTGAATACTAATGTGTAATATGTAAATATATTATTATATAATCAAATACAATAATTATAAAATGAAAATGGCCACATAACAAGAGAAAAAAGTACATGTATGTGTATCAAAAAACAAAAAAACAAAAAAAATTGATACGGATTTAAAGTTGCTTCTATATAGTTAAATGGATATTTGCAAAGTCACATGTGACCTTGATTACTATTTTATAAACATTTTCCTAGATGACATCACAATTTGAAGATGTTTTATTGTTACTTCTATATTTTGTTCGATAGCCCATCATAGAGATAGAAAAATTGTTACTTAAAATACAGAAGATTTTAAACACATCTTAAGATGCCACAATTCAGTGTGTGGGGACAGCAATAAACAAACATGGAAACATTTTATAACAGTTTATAAAAAAATATTAAAGAAAGCAGATAATTTATATGCATGTCAAATACGCAGATCTGTTAAAATTATCCATGAATTCAGATTATCTAAATGTGGAATGAAAAGAATACAAGTTATAAAGAATATAATATATGTCAAATGTGTTAATACATAGACAAGTTCAACATTTGGAATTTCGATACAAATAATAAATTATATCTATAATTTCTTCGTTTTCAAGCACATGTAAAAAGTTTCCTCATATATGGATTCATTAATATGGTTAAATTAAAATAATATCCAGGGGTTTCATATAAACAAATTTTAAATAATGAGAACATGTATTTCTTTGATCGTTGATTTTTACAATAATTAGCGACCTCCGGTTTTTTTTTAAATCAAAATTAACTGTTTTTACTGTTGAGTCCAATCTAACGGCAACCAAATCATCCCGAATGATATATTACATGTACCGGGATATCAATGGCCTCCTGTATTACCCAGTACACAGTTTGTGTACACGTTTATAAAACTTAATCGACCAGTTTCCTTATTATTTTTTACTGTATTATAAAAGCGACGACTTTCTAATCAACTCGATACAACAAAATTCAAATTATATATATATATATAGCTCAGGTCGCACAAAAACATTGTGTATGTAAATGACATGTTCAACCAAAAGTAACACTAGGCCAGTGAAACTCCGTTTTTTTAGCGGACGGATCTGGTCTAGAGGTTACACCTCTGTCTTTACATGCTAGGCGCAGTAGCCATAGATGTTATAAACTGACACGAGTTCGATTCCCGAGGTGGGACGGCTCAAAAATCAAATCTGTGTGTACAGATTGTTTGGTTAATTCATTAGACACTTATAATTATCATTTATCTTAACTATGTATCTTTAGTGCATTTCTAAAGATCCAATGTTGAAATACAATCAGATGTTGGGCATATATAAATAGACAATTATATATATATATATATATATATGACGATGGTCAAATACTGGTATGAAGTTGATAAATATAAATATACTGTAAACATTTAGAGACTAAATTCAAGAAGTCATTCAAACGTTTTTACACGTGTGTAAATTTTTAAGAATATTCAACCCTTGTAACGATTGGCTAAAATAAGTCACGTTATGACGCTATGTTGGCAGGACATTTGCAACCAAGAAAATGGTAAGTGCCGTGATTTCTCATAACATCGAAAATAGTTATTTTAATAAGGGTAACGCGGTTGGTTATTGTTTTATTTTCTTTCCATATATTTAACAGTATTGTTGCATATCTTACGTTAACAGTCATGGCGGATTACAAAATTTAACGCCACGAAGTGAATCAAAGTGAAAAATATTTATCTCATCTTGGAAATGATTTTTAATTGTATCAATTCAAATGAAATAGTCGAATGATGTTGCAGGTAAAACTACTTTTCATTCCAGTAAGATTAAATACAGTTTGTTTTAGCAGAGGTAATGGCATCGTATTGTAGCTCGGCAAATTCAAAACCTGTGACATGAGACACATTTTTGCAGCTATGTATACATTATGACAAGTTTTTTAAAATAAAACATTTGAAATATTTGTTACCCTATATGCATGTATCTGCTGTGTAGGTATTTTCTCTTAGATCTCTTTTGTTGGTGTCTTTATAATGTAGATGTTAGTTAATGTCCTTTTATTATCTTGTTGTTTGTATGTTGGTACGTCAAGGTGTTGATGTTTCTTTTTGAATGCACTTTTGGGCCATTCCTAGGAGAGCGTTAGGGATCACATGGACCTGTTAATAATGTTAGTTGTGATTGGTCCTTGCCAATAGTTTATCTTCTTGTTTTTCCCTTTTCTGATTTGTTATGTTTCTTTTTGTGATTTTTGGTGATGTACCTTGTAGCAATTAAATAAGATTTCGATATTTGATTTTGATTTATCACTTGTTACATAATAACGACTAAAAATGGAGACAGATATATTTGGTCAAGTGCAAAACGTTTCATCAATGGGAAACAGAGGTTATTATATGCATATTGACTTCAGTTCATACTTTCATCTGCGAATTAATTAAAGAATCTAGCATCCCAATGAATGCAAATTTACAAGAAACAAATTTTAATTTACTAGATGATTTTTGAGCCATGAAAAGTTATGGAATAGTGCTTTCATTGCGTCTAAATGCTTGTCCTTTTCCCATTATAAATTGTTTTAACAGTACCATTAGGACTACTTATAAATTTAACATGTTTAGCTATGAAATTCCTTAAAATGAATAATGTTTCCGCATGGAACAAACATATTTGTCAAAATTTGTTCTTTTGTTATAAATACATATTTTCAGGAGCTTATATGTCTTGAAAACATGACCTTCGCTAGTACAATACGTTTGTTAATTTAGTTACAGAATATAGTTGCAGTTAAACAAATAAAATGCCAGAAAGTGCAATGAAATATGATTTTTTCCTACAGTATTTAATTGACATGCAACATGTTAAAATTAATGAACTTACATATTTTTACAACTTAAATGTTGCTAAATATAATCTTCCATTACTGCTGAACACTTTATCATTATTTTTTACTTCAATCATATTATACTGTTTTATTAAAAACATGTGCATACTTATCTTAGTCAAAATAAGGGAAATTCGTCAATTGGTGCGTTTTATCTAGATGTGGAAACAATTCATGCCCTAGATTTTCTAGACAAAAGTATAAGCTTTTTTATGTCTGAGCATCTTGGTTAATAGTTCTTTAGCAAATGTAACATTAAATACTTTCAAAAGATACACATTTAATATCAACACTATTACATTATATATTCAGCTTTTTAAACCCTTTATTCTACAGTAATTAGGTCAATATGCTGTGACGTAATTCATGATGCAGGTTTTAAAAGATTATGTCCGGTAAAAATCACAGGAACTTTTGTTAGTTCATAGTTGAACACAGCTAACATTAGTTTTAAACAGAAATACTTGTACTTGGATATTCCTCCAAGTTAAAGGAAGAAGTAAAACACGCATTAATTGTACACTTGAATATATTTATATTTGATAGTTAGAACGGGATTGTACATTCTTGAATAATGAAGTGAAAATTCATTGGTAAACATTAATATTAATATTAATAAATAATACCAATTTTGTAATTTTTCATTAATAAAGTTAGTTGAAAAGTCAACAAAATACCACAGTGATAAAATTCGCCTATTCTTAGATTTGGATACGTATTACATAAAAAAACTTCGACTGGTTAGCAAACGAGTAATTTCACGCTGTAACTGATTTATTAGTATTTTATTCCATAAAAAGTTAGTCTTTTTGTGTTCCTAGACAACACAGTTAAGTTAATTAATGGCGAAATAATTTCGACGCGTATTACCTATTTCAAAATTTGTTTAAATAAAATTAGTCCACCTATATATTTATAACGACAACGGAAAGACTGTATATATGATACATATTTCAATAGGTCAGGGTATCTACCTGCATTACTATAAATATAATTTTATTTAAATTTCAAGATCTTCAGCAAATAGTTTAACGATTAATTTGCCTGTTTAGACTTGAATTTTGTTTATTATTCGGGTATAATATGTTCCTTATGCGGCTTACAAAGTACCATTCACCTGCGATAAGATAGAAAATTTACTCAACATTTTTATTTAACAGGGTTTCTCTTAATTGTTTTGACTTCTGAGTGTATTCTTTACTTGTATATCATCTTTTTTATAATTTTGTTTCATACACGATCCGATTTTATAAATAATTTTTTCACCTGTCAAATGAAATCAACCTACTTACAATCCTTTTCCTAATAATTTAATTTTGCAAATTGTTAATACTTATCCATTTTATGTAACAGTTTGTCCGCTCTAGCATTAAAACTAAAGCCATCATTAAATTTATTATGATATTTCTGACTGAACAGTCAGATAAGGGTTTCATGTATATAGTTTTAATAATATATTTATGAAATGTCTGGTTTTTTGTTTTGTGTAATATTTTATATTTGCTGGCATGAAAATCTAGCATTTTGATTACTAGTACTTAACAATCCGTATACATCAGGTTTTGCATAAGTCTTCAGCCGTATACAAAACGGATATATTATCAACCTGTATTGGGCCCGTGGCAGAAATAATCATCATGGCCGTGTTCCGCTTCTATTGCAAAAACTTAAGCACGGCGTAATACTAGATATTAAACCGATATAAATAAAATGATATGTATTTATAAATTCGTAACATTATAAAAGGGGTATAAACCCTGCCTAACACCAGAACGTATACTGTTTACAGAATAAAATAGAAAAAAAGACTTCCCAGTTTTCCCTCGGAAAATACATTCACATTCATCTATGTTTGTTAAGGATCAATATTTGAAACTTTTTTAGCTTAGAATTTGCAAACATTTTATAAAGTTCATTTTGGGGTCTTTTAATATACCACTATTCAAAAACCTTTCTAACGATTACAGATTTAATAGTGACACAGTGTAATGTTTCCAATAATTCTAAGTAGTTAATAATTCTGTACATGCGCATTTAACAACATTATTACATTGAGACCTTTTTATATCGTACAATCAAAATGTTGCTATATATAGAATATCAAGACATGTTATTTAGGCTTATTTATGTCAAACCCTTCGTCGCCTGACATTCTATAGCTTTAATAATTTAATTTTCTTAATGATTTAAAAAAGTTTAATAAAAAATGAAATTAAATGAAAAAATTACAAATGTGACTAAACCGGAAACAAGCTGAAGTTCCCTATAAGTCCGCATTAATAGCAAAGCGAAATATTATTGGTCATGAAATAATATAAACCCGCCAAAATATATTTAGCTTGGAAGACATTTTGTATAATACACGATGGTAAGTTTGAAGTAAACGATGTATTCTGCAAGTAAATTTATTAAGTTATGGAGATTTTATGGTCTTACTGACAATAAGTGATTAAGTTTTAAAATTGCTGTTTTCTTATTGCATGTATTATACGTTAAAATAATTTTGATATAAAAAACTGGTATATGATACACGATAGTTATTTTATATTAAAGGACTTATAGTTTCCTTTATACGAATAACTGGAAAAGCCAATTACCAAATTTGACGATTGTTGATGGTTTAAAACATGGTGTTTCAAATGTTTCATTATTTCATCAACTTTATATTACGGCGAAAAGGCACTCTTTCCTTCTTAACTGCCTATTTTTTTATTCGTTATTCCTGTCATGCCTGTTAGGTCTTTGGATAAAGTCCTTTTGATATTTGCTAATTTTTTAAGTGTCAACACATATCAGTTTTCTCAATAATGTCTACATTTTTTAATTTACATTGTTTGTAACATGTCTCTTACGTTAACAACATGCGTTTAGCAAAAACTAATGTATATATATTAATGCAATTACATATTGAAAACTTTTTGTCTGTTTGCAGCATTGTTTTATTTATGTATCACATTATTTTTAATGGCGCTTTTTGACATGCACATTCACAGTTAAAACGGAATCCCTGATAGTTCTAAAAATAAATTACAGCTTCGTTGTGGTCGATTTAATGTAACGAAATATATAAACCAAACCGACCAACTAACAAGAATACAAAAAACCATGGTACAGTAGTACTTGCGGGGATAGAGACAAAAATATAGTAACTAATTTATCTCATTTTCTGTCTATAAACTTAATTTAACTAGTTGAAAAGAAAATTGCTTACCTTAAGTCAAGGCATAATATGTAGTCAATCCAATATCATAAATTAATATATGTTTATAAATGAAACACGAAAATTGATCAAAACTTCACGTATTTTTCCTGTCAGTACAACAAATATACCTAATACCTTAATGTTAATATACGTTAATATACGTTGTGATATTTAAAGGTAAGTAATTTTATTTATATACCCGTTGTATATTTATTCGCATGCAAATATGAAACCGTTGTCCAATCTTTTCACAGTTCTTATTCATGTTACTACACGATCTTAATTTTTTACCTACCTATGTATGGCAATTTTCCAGATCGTTAAATGTCATGCACACATGTGTATATTAAAGTTTATTATTTATTTTGTATCTTTTTAAATGGGAAATATGGTTTAATGTACGATACACAACTACATTAAAGGTACTAAATCATAAAAATTAAATCTAGGAATAATCAATATGATAAACTAATCGATGTATATTTTATGTCAAAACTAAATCTAAATATTATTACTCGCCATCAATGCCTGCAAATTGATTTTTCTCATAAAGAGACGTTGATAGAATGAATCTATCGAATGTTGTATAACAATCGTGGCTAGTAACTATAAAGATTATAACAAAATACCGAAGACAGAGGACTACCCAGCACATAAACAAACATAATATTGACTATAATAAACTCAGCAGTAAAATGCAGCAGAAACCAACTAAAATTTTGCGTATAGGTATGCAGTATTGGGAAGCTAATTATACATCAGCGGTTTTGTATTTCATTCAGCAGATACTGCTCCAAGAAATAGTGCGTAAAATGGATTTCACTATGTTTGCAAAATTATACTAGTTTTTCAAAACAAGCTGTCAATGGAAAAGTGTCGGTTAATTTTTTGCAGCAAATCGGACAAACATTATCAGCAATATTCTATAACCTAGTAGTTTTTAGACCAAAAACCTGAGCAAATAAGTCATTTAAGTCTCTTTCTAAATTTCAAATATCTAATATTTTAAAATTATCAATTATAATGTAATCGAATTCATAACACTGACAGGTGTTGATGTAAATTGCATTTAAAAGTTAAAGTTATTATTTATTGAAATCTAAAAAGTATGACTATTGATTTTTTAAATTTAGGATAAAACATATGTATAATAACGCCGATCTTAACGATATTTATCTTTCGCATTACAGTTTCAGGGTGTAAACTTTGCTGCCTAACCAGCATTAAAAATTTCCAAATTATACTATCATAGGTACATACTAAATCACAGTAATTCATAGTTTTAATGATCATAGGGAAAATACTCAAATAGCAATGTTTTCCATTTATTTTAGTGGGTAATTCCATGAAAATTTTTTCTTGAATTGAGTTTGAAATGGCAAAATTTATCACAATGGTCACAGAAATAGAGCAAATATAATACTTCTATAAATATAATAATAAATACATTTCGAAGGATGTTTTGACAACCTCATTATATTCAGGGCTGCAGATTAACATAAAAAAACTCTATAGACATAATTTTATAGACGTGGGACACCAAGAATGCTTCCATAGCTTTTTTAGACAATACAAATATAGGTAAACGTTTAAATTTGATACTTGCTATATAATGTGCAGCAGTGACCCTATAACGATTGTACAAATGTTGTTTAAAATAGAGATTTTAGAGCCTTTTGATACCATCCATGTTGTTCGATGCGTGGCTTTTAAGAATTTAAACATGTTCTACTCATTTATCGTTATAATTGAATTACACTATTTCGTTCACTTCTCAGCTTGTCTGTCGAGATATATCTTAATGAATCAAAGTAAAAATTGAATGAGCATTAAATATACATCGAAGTTAATAAAGACATACTTAAACTGTTTTTCGAATAATTACGCGTGGCATCCATAATACCACTCAGGTTAAACTGTAATTAGTAATACCCGCGGGTAGTCATAATCCATTAAGAAGGAGGGAATGAGGTTAAGACAAACGCAACAAATTATGTGATTTGTGACACAGATATTCCGTGACTAAGTCATGATGGCGAACGTAAAATTTGTTACGCGATGACTTAAATCTTGCGATTGTGATATATACTTGTACTCCATATGCAGGTGCTGCAGGAATTAAGTCACGTAAAATGGAATATTCACAAAAGGGAAAACTCACCCTTTTGTCGTAAATTTTGGTTCTCAAGGTAAAATATTGCAAATGTCTACAAATTTTTCTCTTTGCAGTAATCCTAATGACATAATTTAATTGTACAAGTTGGTTAAAATCAAATATGTGAATACTAATATTCGATAATAAAACAATCTTTACAAAAACCTTAAGAATGTTTCCATTTGTAGATTTCTTCTAATATTCGAAAAGCAGACATAAACTAACTTGTTGGTCATTACGAAACAGTTAAATACTTAAATATTAAGATGATAAATGAATTTCTATACAAAATTGCAAATTCTTTCATTGTAAAAAAATACTAGCCGTTTTAATGACCTATGATCTAAGTTTTGTTATCTAGTATTTATTTGGTATTAGTAGTAGTATTAAGTGTAACATAATGATCTGACAAATCACATATTTAACAAAAATCAGACTTATTTCAATTTACTTCTTTATTTATTGGAGTCATTTATACACTGACACCGACATATTTATTTAGTTAAACAGGAAACGTTCTCATCTAAACTTCAACATTAGTCCGCTTACAACTTGAAAGTTTTTGGACGAGAAATATTCATTTCCACTCCAATAAACGTATTAAGAGTATATAAACATTTTAGAATTTATTGTCAACCGCGCCACAGCGCCATAAAACCTTTTTTAGTAAAATTTTTGCCGTTACCAATGACAACATAGGAAATCGAAAGATTTAACTGGATGATTTGAGAACGGAATTTCTCAGCAAATAATTTGTATTGCACACATACCGGTATATATTTAAAACTTGCAATTAATTTCTAATGCATCAATAAAATCTTTGACTGTTGTAAACAAGTTCGTCACGAATTTCTCAGTGTAAAAGATATGTCAATATTAGTCTTTATTATCTTCTATCTCTCTGCATGGGTATATATGGAGGATATACTGTGAATGGTACTTAAGGGATACTTTTATAAACACATTAGAAAATATTGTTTCTCTCTTTTGTCTTTTGAATTTGAAGTTTTTTGTGACTACTTCAGAATTGCAATATAATGCACATGCAACATAAATAATACGTAGCTGAAGAACATCCGAAATCAATTGTAAGAGGATCACTTATAGATCTACAATTAGCTGTGCCGTGGTGAAGAATTATTGAAGGCTGTGGGTTGAGTAACTTATTATTTACTTAAGTTTTAAAGAAATTTTCTTGAAACTGATTCATCTCTTATACCTACAGGTCTTACCTGATTTAGCACAGATATATTTCACGTTCCATTTCCAAATTTGTAAAACATGTGTACAATAATTACCACAGCAGTTTAAGTGTCGTCTATAATCCCCATCCACAAAACATACTCTCTAGCTTTAGTCCCCTCAGAGAAATATATATACCATACAAAGGTCTGTGCGGTGTGCAGCGAAACAGGACAAAATGAAAATTGCGCTCTATCGTCCTCTCTTATTAATCTTTAGGTAACTTTTTAAAAAATCGTTTTCAAATACTTGTATTAAACTTAGCCTTTTGGTACCAGAAAGTGAGATCATTGATGTACTTTAGTTCTAACCAATATCAATGTTCCGATTTTCATTTCCCTGTGAGAAACGCAATTAGGTTAATTCTCAACGAATGTTATTGAATGGACTTTGATATATGTATGGAAATGAATGTCACAATATATTGAAAAATCCACATAATACAATTAACAACAATAATAATGTACGTTTTCCACGACCGGTTTCATCTCTTCCGAGATCTTCAAAGTGGATGTTTTGTATCTTATATTTGGATGTTTTGTATTTGAGCTAAATCAGTTAAGACCTGATTTGAATGTTTTAAGACAATTTCTTTAAAACTTACGTAAATAATAAGTTTAAAACTTGTGTTTAAAAACAAAAAATACAGGATGGAGATCTCTTAGTGAAACCAACAAAATCATGTACACAAATATATGTTTTTTCATGGTCATGATAATACAGTAGGGTAAATAAAAAACTAAAATGATTTAAATTTAAAATATATTTACTTTAAAAGCATGTATGTATGATGTTTAACTATATTATTGGTATCATTATGTTTTATTCGTTGTCAGTTCTGGGCCCTCTTTCCATCGTGTTCCGGTCTCGTTTATTTCCGAGAATTCCTACGTACTTCACTGAAGAACGCGAGTGTCATAAATACCGTCAGATATACTAGTCAAGCTTAAGCTACCTAAAAATCTACATGTACCTGAATTAAAATACTTCGAAATTTGATCCATAAACATCAAGTTTTTTTTTAAAGAAATTAACACATTTGAAAGAAAAACTATTAAAATGTTTGTTTAATTAGAAAATGTTAAATTAATATCAAAAAGAAACTATGACAATGACGTTAAATACTTTAATGTTTAAATTAAACCAAAACTTCGCAAAATTTGATATGTTTGTCCTTCAAATAAAAAAACCATTTGACGTGTCATGTTTAACTTATTTTGAATTGTACAGTTTCTACAGTGAATTTATAGTACAAATGCACCTATGGACGTCAATTTTGCAAAAGTCAATTATTATCAACGTGTCGTGCAAAGCAGAAAGTTTTAATACATGTTCATGTATGAGACCAGCTTCTGGGAAGAGTGCATTTAATATTCCAGGCAAGAAACTCGACAAGTGTAACATGTGACTCTCCAGTTAAACGATTTCTACAGCAGACTATGTCTACAGCAGCTAGAATTTCGTAAATTTTATAAAATGTTGCTTTGAGAAGTTTAATTGTAAGGTGTTTTTATTTCCTATATCTTTATTTATGTGATACTTTATTTTCCATTTTGTCTTTAAGTTGGACTTTTACCATATATCATGACGTCCAGTTTTCATTGGGGATAGGAAGCCGAAGTACAGGAGAAACCCCCGAGCCTTTGGTAGAAAAACTGGCATTCCTTGTAAAATAAGATTGGAGTCGAGTAGACCCTGCCAGCAGTGAGACTCTAACCCGCAACATCAGTGTTGACAGACCACGTGATCAATAGAGGACGAACTACCTTAACCACTCAGCCACCGAGGGGCCCCATATAAATATGAATATAATTGAAAACTATTAATATTATTATGTTCTACGCTTTACATGTTTTTTGGATTATGCAAGTTAAAGAACGGAACTTATTATCAAAAATATTTTGGATGATTCCTATTTGAGAAAAAAGTAAAAAATATGTAATATATTAATTAAAGCGGGATGTTCGACATGCCATAAAACCTAGTTTAACCCGTGAAATGCCTGTACCAAGTTAAGACCATTGCTGTAGTTGCTTTATTTTTAGTTGTTGGTTCTCTTCGTATTCTTGGTCTTTGATTAGTGGATTGTCTTTTTCGAATTGTTCTTGGTGTTCGGACACATAAAATATTCCGTGTTTATTTCAAAGGAACGATACTTTCAATCAATTGTGAAGCGACTTCCGTTCCGATTCGAATTGTTGTTCGCTTGATAGAAGAAAAGTCCAATTTTAACCAAATGCGAAGTTACATACAAATGTTAAATGGTAGTTATCAACAGAACATTAACCAGAGATAGCTCATTACTGACTGGACACTAGCAACGGTATACTTTTTAAACAAATCGTGGTGATTCCAGTAAATAAAACTTGTGCTATTCTAGAACTTGGATAAACTTCAAGCCTTGTTTTTGAATACAAAAGAGTAATTTATTATTTTTCTGAGGGCATTATTACGCACTGAGACATATGATACTTGTTACGAAACGAGTGAATATATATACACATTATAAATTCATTTATTTGCGTTTTATTCCTGACCCTAAGTGCCTGTTACCATTTCGAGCAATAAGCTTCTCCGCCATAAAATTAGTGCGTTCGGATTACATTCGCGTATATAATTCAAAACGCCTTTATAAATAACCCTTTAAATATTAATCATAACAAAATTAGACAGTACAGATATTAAGTTAAATATTTACTATCGATGGCCAAGAGTTACTGCCCGATCCTGGTGAAAAGTAAATAATTGATCAAATTGGGATTGTGCCGAGGTTGGCTGTGTAATAACCAAATAGAACTGAATGAGACGGGCTGGTGTTTTGGTGTTTTGGAATATAAATGAAGAATGCGTGTACGCCTACCCTTGATCAGTAGACTAAGATAAATTAAACAAGCCAAATAGTTTATCTGTAACTCATTGTGGTTGCCTCACAATCGAAATATAAGGTTAATATTTGCAAAAATTTAAAAATAACAGTCCGGAAAATTTTTTTTTAAAAATTTTTCAGTAAATGACAATAATTATGTCAAAAATCAGTGGAGGTTGGACCGAAACGATATTCTAACTTAATCTGCAATCCATCATGTTTGACTCACAATCAAAATATCAGCTCAATATCTGCAAGTGTTTAGGAAAATCCGTAACACTGTTATTTTTTAGAATTATCTAAGTGCAATGGAAAAAAGGGGTCAAAAACAAAATTGGTGCGGAAAGATATTCGAACTTGATGAAATATCACCTCAATATCTGTAAGTGTTTAAAAGAAAAGTTAAGAGACTGACTGACGGACTGACGGACCTATAGTCCTCATCGCCGAAGCCGGTAGGGAACAAACTAGTTGGATTTAACTAGTTGAACCTCATCACTTATGGTTGTTAGAAAACACTTCAGTTGACAAGCAACCATATATTGTCAGTTCCGGAAAACATTTGCTATCAACCATAATCTGAAAATGACCTAGCAATCTATGTTTTCAACTTCAAAACAAAAGTGGACGATAAATTATTGTCTTACAGGAATATTTGAACAATTAGCTCCATTTAAGATCTTTTCCACTTCCATTGAGAAGGCCTTATTGCTTTTGCCTTTTTTAACGCAACTTTTCGAAACCAAACAATTTCAAAAGTACGCGACATTTCATTTTGGTCCCATGACACGTTTTAGAATTCGGAATTTACTCTGAAATCAAAATTTGTTATCGCGTAATATATTATAGGATTAAACACCGTTTTCAATGGATTTATCGGTATATCAAGAAGACCAACTCAATCACAAACATATAATAAAAGTCCTTCGGACTTTTTTTTGTTTGTGAGTGAGTTGGTTTTGTTGATGTACCGATAAATCCATTGAAAACGGTGTTTAATCCTTCGGACTTTTTTTTGTTTGTGAGTGAGTTGGTTTTGTTGATGTACCGATAAATCCATTGAAAACGGTGTTTAATCCTTCGGACTTTTATTTGTTTGTGAGTGAGTTGGTCTTGTTGATATACCGATAAATCCATCAAAAACGGTGTTTAATCCTTCGGACTTTTATTTGTTTGCGAGTGAGTTGGTCTTGTTGATATACCGATAAATCCATTGAAAACGGTGTTTAATCCTTCGGACTTTTATTGGTTTGTGAGTGAGTTGGTCTTGTTGATATACCGATAAATCCATTGAAAACGGTGTTTAATCCTTCGGACTTTTATTTGTTGTGAGTGAGTTGGTCTTGTTGATATACCGATAAACCCATTGAAAACGGTGTTTAATCCTTATAATTCTTTAAAATTGCTTTAAGAAATTAATTTTCTAAGGTGTTTCTCAACTTCATATTTCTTGTGTATTTGGTAGCGGGATTGACTGAATGTATCAATTACTTTGTTTATTTTTACGTACGATAATATTCCATTAACCATTTCGGAATTTAATAAACACAACTATAAGTTTTACGTCAATCTATAACCTTCTTTTATCGAAAACAACAAAGTTTGAAATTTTACAAACATTAATGATAATTCATCAAACAAATAATTTGTAAGTTGATCGCTACTTTCGATATTGAAAGCCGCCATCTTTGTTTACGTTGGTTACGCTAAAAATAGTTCGGTCAACGTCATTTATCCAAATGTAACGGTAGAGCACCAAATGATGACATCGTCACTACCGGGGATCGAACCCGGGATCTCAGTATTGTCAGCCAGCCCTCTAACCAAGTGAGCTAAAGAAGTACTCCGTTAGCTCAGTCGATTTTGACTGGCTGTATACCTACTACCTGCTACAACGCAGATAGGCCTCCTGTTACACAAAAATAAATCAAGTCAACATCATTTGTCCAAAAATAAATTTCGTTGAAAACCTCTACCGGAGGTAATCTCGACCAATTTTTAAATAAACGCATTTCTAAATATTTAAATCATATTAGAATTATTGATCTATAATAGATAGAAAAACTGATAGGTGGTAAATGTAAAAGGATTGATGTGACAACTTGATTTCAAATTACTAATAAATGGACGAATGTTTAAGATAAGCAGTCTACTATTGATCACGTGGTCTTTCAACATTGATGTTGAGTGTTCGAGTCTAACTGCGGACAGGAAGCACTCGACTCCAATCTTAATAGCCAGTTTTCCTACCGAAGGTCGGAGGTTATCTCGGCTTCAGTGCGCAAGTCCTAAACACCCAAGGTATTCACAATTGTTGATCTGGTGACATCTTTATAAAACTGTCTTGAAGTCATATGTTGGAAACTAATTTGTATGCATAAATGGCAATTTCCATCTAACCAATTTGCAAATGACATTATCTTTAAATATTTTAATTTCCTTTAAATACTCAACAGCTGAGCAACATTGTCCATTTCGTATAACCAGCTTGGTATTTCAGCACGTGACTGATTGTTGACGTCATAATCATAAGTATTGATGACGTTGACTATACATTGATTCTTCCGCAAACAACAAGTGACGACATTAAAAATTGTGAATTGCAAATATTAATTTACTACTTGTATAAAATATTGTTTTTGTTATTTCTTTTCATAGTACTGAAGTTAAAATAATATGAATGTAGGCGCAGCCTAAATGCGAGCATCGCACATGTTTCATGTCGTTACTTCAGAGCCCGCTAACAGTGCCTTTACATTCCATTGATGACGTGACGTCTTATCTATAATGTGTTGGTGACGTCACAAACTCAGTTTCACAAATCGTTTCACATCGAACAAATTGTCTGGTATTTTTGTAGTAATTTAAAAAATAAACACTTTAATTTTATCGATATCAAAATTATTTTTGCCTACTTTTATATCATATATTTTTTCGTTCGTCTACAATATTTTCTTCGGATAGCTCAGCTACCATCTGAAATGGCAATCTCCACGCAAAGGATTCTGGGTATCCTACGTCAACCACAATCACCTCTGCCATACCATTGTTGACATTTTGAGAGATATCTCTCATGACAGATAAGCTTCTCGTACAAACATAGTAATTTCAATGTAAAAATGTATCAAAAGTGTTTAAAAAAGACTATATAAAAATAAATAAGATCTCGTTTATTATTTTGCAAAGATCGTTCTTTGTTTACCAACGTCACGGGCAGACGACAAATGTAGTCCCGCAGTAAATGGAGGATGACGTGTGGCAGAGGTTATATCTGTGAACCAGTTATGTTCTCTGTGCCGGAGAGTGCTGAAATGGATTTGTTCATATGGATCACGTGACGTTGTTTACACACAGGCATGTAACCGTATAGCTCGCATCTGCGATGCTCGCTATAATAATTGTTTTCAATTGCTGGTTAGATTTTTGGATATAGACGACTTTGGGTGAGTTTACATTTTCCGTAAACCGACCCAAAGTCGTCTATATCCAATAATCTAACCAGCAATTGAAAACAATTCTTAAATGTAATTACAGCCACCTTTTCAAAATAATGCCGTAGGAAAGGTACGCAGCATTTTATTTTGATGTTTTGTGACAATTTAGTATAAGTTGGAGTAAACACTGCGAAACCGAACAATTTTTCTTGACTAACGCATCCCTAATATCACCTAAATCCTTATTATCGCGCAATCTCGGGAACTATAACAGGTAGAGGAAAATGATGGTGGGAAAATGTAAAAGTAATAATACAATTTTATTGCATATTATACACAAAAATTTAAGGAAAGCGTATACAAGACACTCACATTAAATATCTGACGATTTCGTTGATTGTGAAAACTCACAAATCATAAGTCGTTAAAAACACGTACGGTCTTCACCAATGGTCATATGAAAACGACCCTGAAAAACAGCATCCACTTCTGATTTGGTAAGGGATTTCCGTTTATCAAAACGCCACTTCCGGTTACAAAAGCAATGAGCCGCCAAAAATTGCCAAAATTTTAACATTGACATGTAAAAAGGTTATCGTCGAATTGTCTTAAAATGGGTGAAGGTGCTATCCTGATTACAATAATAGCGAAATTCTTTTACAACTTGCCAAACTCGAAAATTGTTTTACACGAAGGAGACTTTTCTGCATGTAATCGCAATCAGCATTAGTTTTTCTTTTCGCTTTTCCCTTTTTATGTCCTTTTAATCTTGTCCGCTAGTTTTCTATAACAAAACTTGGTATGTTAGCTCTGACCTGAAGCTGGGCATATCAACTTTTAAATTATATATTTGTGAGATCTCTGGAATGTTTGCAGCGATTTCTATAAATTAATACACTGATACAGTTGACTATTCTGAGCATTCTTGCGGGAAAAAATTGACTCGATGCTGCCATTTTGTAAAGGCGGCCATTATACCACCACCCTTCAAAAAGTCAACTTTGTCCGATTTCAACGAAATTTGAAAAGTAGGTAGATTTTGATGTACTAATTTAAATGGAATCAACTGTCTCGAGGGTCAGTCCCCTGTTTTTTCAACTTTTTATCAAACGTCCTGCACCAGGTCTCTAAGGGTGGACTGGAGTTCCTCTTTCCTTCAGGGTCCATCGCAAGCTGGTTATGGTGAAGAGTCGTTTCGATGAAGACCAGGTAGAGTGTCATTTTGGATTTTTGGGACAACTTCAAGATCTGGAAAAAGTCAAATCCAGGAAAAGGAAACAATACCTATGACTCAACGAAAATGTCAGATCGTATTTGAGACACTGATTTCCCATAACGATGAATTAAGTCATGGTGACGACCATAGAACTTCTGGAGAGATAACATCAACCTAGGTACAACAAACCCTTGTTTGAGTATTTTAGCAGTCAACAGCAGTAATCGGTCTAGAAAATCGGAATACCGCAGGATCTAGAATAACGTATAAGTTGTGAAATGTACACACCATACGCTGGAGCTGCTGGAATGTTGCTGTCGATGAACGGGAAGCTGACAATTGGAAAGTTTAAGTCATCACGTTGTCGAAGAGTCTATAGTTTGTAGTTTTCCTGAGTCTTTTTTTAGAAGAAGATCTAAGTAAGAGGCTGACCTTACTTTATTGATGGTGTATTTAATTTCAAGCTCGCTAGGGTAAATTTTAATGTAAGAGGTCTCCAAATTTAGCATTGTTGAGGGACAAAACATCATTAATATAGCGGAATGTTATATTAAAGGTCTGGGCCAGTGTCTTTTCTTTCTTCTTCAGTAGGCTATCTAGGAATTCAGCCTCATAAGAGTACAAAAACAGGTCGGCTTAATGTCTACTAAGTTGAGGTTTAGATTCTCGTCTGGCAAGAGCATGTCCGAAAATAATAGTTTTGGCTCAATAGAAAAGTGATATGTCATCTACTTTGGGATGTATAGACCATAGTTTTGAAATTTCAGTTGAGATAAGGGTCAACATTTCTATCAGTTTGTACAGCATATACTTAAAATTTTGGTTAGAATCAAACGTTATGACACCACCTACTGGATGTTGACATTTATTGTAAAGATTACGTTACCTTAGGCCACCAATCGGCTGAATCTGGGGTAGGCCTACATGTCTTATTAATTTGTACCTAGGAGCCAGAAAACCCAGCCCCGTCTCACACTATGACATTTTCAAAGAGCCTACCCTTCCTGGCTTTTGGCTTATAACTTGAAAACGGTTTGATAATATAGTAAACACGTATACTTAAAGTGATCAGCATAAAAGGACTTAAAGTTTAACCAAATGTCAAGGTCATAATATAGCAACAAGGTCACTTTTATAAAAAGTCTTTAGCAACCGTATATTTTTTGAGTCCGGATGATATTCTTTATTGAAATAGGTCAATAAACAACCGGAAGTGGTATTTTGTTCCTAGCAACAGGCATAAAATCCTTAGCAAATATATATTGTTTGACTCGGGACCACTTACTATACTCAGAAACTAAATTTCATAACTGGAAGTGACATTTTGAGCTTAGCAACAGACACAAAGTTCATAACAATCATATATGTTTTTACTGTAAACAATAACGGGGAATACTTCACATTTGTAATGATTATTGTTGTTGTTGTTGTTTTAATATTGATACGTAATGACTTCACAAATCGACTGGTTTAATAATTGAAATTGAAAACTGGCACACGACGAGAAACTAGTAGATTTCATTTCGCTTTTTCCTTTCGTTGTTCGAAATGACATTTAATTTATTCAGTACAACAAGAAGAACATTCTTATTGTGTCGTACACACAGGCCTCACAAAAGTTACCCGTTATCACTTCAGTCTCTTTTAAATAATATTCCCGAAAAATACAGAAAGTGACATGCCGTGCAATGAAATATTAAACATGAAAGAACCAATTTGAGATAATTGCAGATTAGTACAAACTGCAGGATGAAAACTAAGATTTAACTAAATCTGTCATATTATGGTGTTCCCTTTGACGTCCGCGCAAATGAATCATTTTATTGCGGGAAAAAAAGTATCGCAATGCTTTTAAAAAGTATCGCGATAGGAAAATACAAGCCAATAGAAACATCACAATTGTGAAATGAACGGTCACTGATATTATTACTGCGGGATGGCTTGACACAAGTTAAAACTACTTATTATAAGGGCATTTCTTCTCAAGAAACAACAATCATTTTTAAACAGAAAAAAAGTTAGTTTCTTTAGATCAAATCTAACATTACTAAAGTGCTCTACAATTGAATATTCAAAGAGCCTACATATAACGAGAAAAGAAATGAAATATTAGATTTTTAATGTTCAAAAGTGTTGCATAATTATGTGGAATTGATTAATCTGCTATTTTGTAAAACTTATTAAAAAGGAAGATAATATTGCTGTCAAATATGAATATTGTTTAGGTAGAACTCTAATTTAGTCTGCATATTGTTTATCATCTTTCAGGTAAGAGTTCTACGCAACGAGGATGAGCCCATACGTCTTGGGAAAACAATACCAATTGAACCAACTTTAGAGACCTTACGTAGGATTTTAAGGATTTTGTTGTTACAAGTTCCAAGACCATCGTCAGAAGATAAAATCGGGGATACCAGACCAATTTATGACTGTATGCTAGGGCATACAAAACTAGTTGATTAACAGATTCAATTGTGCTTAAATGCCATGGTATAAGTTCATGGAGCAGTATGAATGTAAACAGTTTATTTACATATTGTACAATATTTATCTCTAAACCAAATGCACAAATGTTGTTTGAATGTGTTTATGTACGAAATATTGTAACAAATCTGTTGTTAAACAACCATTTAATTTTGTATAACGTTTTGGTATTTCACAGTAGGAATAAAATTTGTATATGTGAAATTGATTATGTATATATCGCAAAAAAAAAAATTCTACCACATGCGCATGACACAGAAGTAGTTAGTAGCCCCTGTCAGCAGCGTACAGGGAACAGTTCGTGAAAAGACATTAATGTGATTAGATCAACTGATCGTACAATTTGAGGTCTTACTTTTCAGAACAATGACAACACGCTTTGACAGTTGACATAGTACAATTTTCTATCTGAAATGTTACCGTTTCTTTCCTTATTTGAGCAGAATATTGACACACATTAATTGCTTATAGTTTCCCTCGTTTGTATTTGTTTTGACGTTACGGTAAAGGATAAGTGCCCCAGTCGCTAATATATCAATACAAACTATTTATTTACACGTAAACAGCGTAAAATGGAATCTTAAAAGAGGTTTGCTTGTTTGTTTGTTTGAATGGTGTTTAACGTCACTTTCAGCAATTTTTCAGCTATATTATGGCATCAAGTTTTTATTTGGGGGGGGGGAGTACTCATAGAAAACTGGCAATCTATCAATCCTTAGATTGGAGTCGAGTACACCCTGCCACTCTGCCACCAACCCCAACCCCCCCCCCTTTTCACAAGAGGTAAAACATCGTTTATAAACATTATAGGATTAAACACCGTTTTCAATGGATTTATCGGTATATCAACAAGACCAACTCACTCACAAACCAATAAAAGTCCGAAGGATTAAACACCGTTTTCAATGGATTTATCGGTATATCAACAAGACCAACTCACTCACAAACAAATAAAAGTCCGAAGGATTAAACACCGTCCGAAGGACTTTTATGATATGTTTGTGAGTGAGTTGGTCTTGTTGATATACCGATAAATCCATTGAAAACGGTGTTTAATCCTTATAATTCTTTTAATTTATCTAGCCGGCGTGTTTCTCAACTTCATATTTCTTGTATATTTGGTAACGAGATTGACTGAACGTATGAATATTTTGTTTAGTTGTACGTACGATTATTCCATAAACCATTTTCTGATTTTAATAAACACAATTTAGTTTTACATCAATCTATAACCTTATTTTCTGCATCGAACACAAGGAAAGTTTTAAATTTAACAAATCATTAATGATAATTCATCAAACAAATAATTTGTAAGTTGATCGCTACTTTCGATATTGAAAGCCGCCATCTTTATTTACGTTGGTAACGGTAAAAATAGTGCGGTCAACGTCATTTATCCAAAAATAAATTAGGTCAACTTCATTTATCACAAAATAAATTTCGTTGAAAACCTCAACCGGAAGTAATCTCAACCAATGAAATAAACGTATTTCTACATATGCAAATCATATTAGAATTATTAAAAGATACACCCGATAAAACGTTCATAATGGACAGGCAGTGTAAAGCCAGTAGATAGTTTAATATCCAAAATATCATGACTATCAAAATTTATTACAAGGACCTTTTTGCGACTATGCGAGAATTATGGAAGATTTTCGTCCAAATAAATGAAATCAACATAGTTCAAATTAATTCTAATAATTATCTTTGTCCAGTTTAAAATACTAGTATGATATTTCTGTCTAAATGAATGATAGTTGACTTCATATATACTCGCAGCGGGCAGCAGCAAAATCATAATTCTAATATTGATTTATTTTGCGTTCGGAAGTTGGTATCGTCAAAAAACTGTCACAAAGTGAATAGAGAAAAGAAGACTTAAAAGATAAATTTGACATTTCAAAATAAATGTTTTTTATTTTAATTAATTACAGCAAAAATGTCAGAAAATTTATTATTGCAATCTTTGAAACGTTCTATTTTAAAACTGACAATCATCTGTCATGTGACGTCTCTGTTATATATTACGACGTCACATGATACTGTTAGAGTGCCCCTAAGTAACGTCAATAATGCAAATATAATTTAACTACACGTTTTTTAAACGAATTCAGTTCTTTTAATATATAAATGTACATAATCATGATCATCACAAGTAACAGTACACAGTGACATAGTGTTCTATTCCTAAATTCAATAATATAGAATTAATGACTTTGATACAAGCCGCTATCAGTATTTATCATCCAGAAAAAATGAAATATTCACCGAGCAGCCAGACGATGTGAATATACATTTTTGAGGGCTGAGAAATCATGATAGCCACCATATATTAAAGTCATTAATTGTTTTATTACATGAATTAATTCACCGCCTTCCTTGATCAGAAAAACGGAGGATGCTTACATTGTGTAATACTTTTAATGCTGGTTACTCTTAATAATTTTTAACACTGCATTTGGATGTTGATTTGCTGATAATCCTGAAATTCCAGTTTCATCACATCTCAGAGAGTATAAATAAATCAACAATTTTATTCTGTCATTTTTTAACAGTATTTGAAAATTACAGATGATTAAATTTTATTACCACTAAAATTGAAATTAATAGCCATGACTACTATGCAGCCCAAGTTGTTTATAGACCAATCAAAAACATGCAAAATTATATTTAATAATAAAATGCAATATAGACCATTCTATGCGCTATTTTAAAACACAAAATCAACAAACAACTATAATCATACCAGTCAAATAAAAATTAAATATTTCACCTGTTCCCCTTTTGTGGTATAGTCATGGGGAACACAAGTGAAATATTTAATTATTCGTTACTAATATGCTATTTCTTCTAATCAAGTAATGTTTTATCAAGTTATGAGTTTACATGTATACATGTATTATATGTTGAATGACAAAGATTCTAAAACATCCGAAAAACCCATCTTTTTAATATTTCCCCCCAATGCAAACTAAAATGTCAATGTAACCATTTAAGGTCATGGCCCTTAATTTTCATTTGTGGTTAAAAAGTGAAAAATGTGGTTTCACATAAGTCAAATGAGGATTTGGCTAGCAACACTGATCAAAGAGGGATAACTCTTAACAAAACGAGGTTCATTTATTAATTAAATGTGACTTCAAAATATGACAGTACAGAAAAGGTTTGGAGCGGGGACAGTCTGTCTGAAAAATTTTTAAGGTTTTGTTTCGGGCGTATGAACCTGACTAGACTATATTCATACGGTCTGTTCAGTTGAATTCTCGATAAAATTTAGAAACCATTGTGAGGGAACAGAAAACGCACCTTTTAAAGTTCGATATATTAAAAAAAACTCTTAGCATAAATTAATCCATAATCACTAACACATACAATCATTCTGTGATAATGTGTAAATGTTAAAATCAAATGATAAACTTTTGTCAAAAATTTTCGTAATGAACGTAAGAATGAACTCTCCCTCTTTAACTCTTTTGATAACTCTCTCAATAGATTTTATTTACAGAATACAGCTTTGTAGTTTGCAACATATAACAAATATTTATGTACCAAGTATAACACAGATATTAATTGTACAGACATTTCGATTTTTGTATTGAAACCATCAACTTCATTATAAAACTCGTATATTAAAAATTGTTGACATCTATGTGACTTGTTACATCTACTTGTTGACACTGTACCTACATGTAGTGGTACACGCAAAATTAATGAACAAAGTAAAAAAAGAAAAGGGTGCTTAAGCAAAAAAAGCCTAATACATGACTACATTTTCTCTGCTTGCATTTTTACAACGCCTACTCCATGTTAATTATATAGTCACAATTTTATCCGGTTCGTGTACTATTTTACAAGAAACAAAAAAAACATGCGCATACTCTGTTAATTACATGTCATAGACAGTTATTCAAGTAAATTATGACTTGGTCAAAAGTCTTCTTCTAAAATGGTTTTTTTTTATTAATAAAAGATAAAGCAATATGTAAAACAGCAGACCGATCAACACGAATACAAATCCATAGACATTAGTAAATCCGGATAGAGACAAATAAAAAAAATATAGTAACTAAATTAGTAATTTTTTCTCATTTCTATATCTTTCAGCTAAAAAACCCCACTTTAATAACAAACTCCTTGCTTTAAGTCAAACAATGTTAATTGTAGTTGTTGATCCAAAATTATAAACATTTATAAATACTATTCTAATATGACGTGCTTTAAAGGCTTTGAGACCACAACTGTCGTAAAAAAAATGATTTATCTATGAGCAACACGCGCTGAGAAGGGCGTGTTTTAAATGGCTGTTTCAACTACAAAACTGTAACTCCCACCGGAAAGCTGTTGCATATGACGTATAAATCTTTAGTCTCGATCATCCAGACGCTTAATTACATTTGTGCGTCTGGATTCAACTCTATATTCACTGTATGGGAGCGAAACCGGAACTTGGTACTAGTTGAAGCGAGGCACGTCAAGTGACCAATGTCACTGAAGGTAAGAAATTTTATTTTTTTCATATTTTACCCACCTTTTTAAGTCGAGGAAGTTGTCTTTTGGAGCATACGATAATTGAGAAGTTGTGTGCCTTTGAACATAGTCGTATAAAAGGTTTATATGTGAATACGAGATAAAAAATGTTGACCTGGTACCGATGAAACGTGAGATCGTGACATCTAACATCATAAAATTAAACGATTTAACGCATATCTGATTGAACTAAATGATAATTTTTGCTTAAACTATTTTACTGATAATAAAAATATTAAAAAGACGATGCTGAGATTGAAATGCCGAGTTAAATCTTGGAAACAAAATCGAACTGGTGTACGGCAGCTTATGACACAAATGTACGGGAACTTGCAAATTTACTATTTGTTTTGTGTACGGCAGCTTGTTAAGATAAAACAAAATGTCCTTGTTTTTAAGTTTCATATCGCATTTCATTTTGCCATACATGATATATAAACAACTAATAACTGTTTTCAAGAGGATTGTCTCTGTAAAAAAAGCATTTCAAAACGGGTATGACCAACACTTATTTGTAATGATGGTGTTCTTAAATTCCGCCGCCGCTCGGGTCACACCCACCTCTCTAATAATTGCATGTAAGTCTCATTTTCCTCTACGTCCTACTCAAACTTAACATAGTCAACTTCATTGTTATGAATGATTTTGTACTGTATTGAACGATATTAAAAAACAAACAGTCATAATACATATCCTATGTTAAACTACCTTTTTTTCCTTTGCAGGCCTAGCCATGAGTAAATGTTACATGTGCATATACTGTAAACAGATTTACAATTCAACCTTTTCGGAAATAGTGACACATCTGATTGAATTCCATCCTGAAGAAACTCTTAAATTTTCCATAAAGGAAGAAAACAACACCAGAGTTAATAATTTTAAAATAATTCCCGAAATATGCCGCCAACAAGGAAGAACAATTTCAATAAATGAAAGTTCAAACACAATTCACATTTCCAGATGTAATAATGTTGTAAAAGATAGTCCTTGTGGAAAAGTTACAAAATCTAGCGATAATGATGTAGTAGCCAATGTTGAAGCAGTAAATGAAACTGGCGAAGCTGATTTATATCTCGACGATAAGGACAATGAAGACTCAGAAATAATATCACTGCTTCCCTCTGTTGTAGAACAACTAAAAAAAGCTGGTAAATTAACTGAATTTATACTCTTTCATAAACTGATAAAGGATAGAACGTTTCCTTTAGACAATATAGCATTTTTGCTTTTTTTAGATGTTGTTAGGTGGTTTGGAACTGGTGACGGAATTCATAACATGCGATACTCGAATGAAATCAAGTTATTTTGGAAAACCGGTTTACGTTTGTTTCACGGACGTTTTTTGAGATTTATGGGCGGCCCGAAATGTACTGGTGGAAATGCTGACTCTGGTTCTTTTTCCTCAAAAATTAACTTTATCGTTCTAGATAGGAAAATGTTAGAGGATGAAAAAAAATTTGTGGACGAAAAGTCTCCTGGTATTATGAATGCCATGATTGCATCTTTGGCAGCATGTGATCCTGATCATACAAAAACATATAAACTTTGCGTAGATGGCAAAAAGATTAACCCGTGTTCGAAAGGAGAAATAGATCTTTGGGGTTATGAGGATTCTCCGACATTTAGAGAAAGACAATCTAGACTTACAAGCGAATTAAACTATGTGCGAGAATTAAAGGAACTGTTGCAAAAATTATTGTCCTTTGACCATTGTGCTGTGTTGTCTTGCAGCGAACATGACAAGAAGCATATTTTAGACGGATGTAGAAAGACTGTGACAATACTCAGCGAACGAATATGTGATCTTAGAAAACTGAAGGTGAAAAAAGTTCTGTTTTTGAAAAAACTTCAAGACAAATGTGAAACTGATTGGAAAAATAGCCAATTTTCAATGGTTATCAGTAGTATCAAAACAACAATTTATCAAATAGAAAATACTATTGAGGTCTTGGTGAATTGCAACGATTCTTTGTGCACGTATGCTGCGTTGATCAAGAATGCCGGATCAAATTTTAAGACAGAGAAAATAGTCTCATTGAACAAACAGGGCAATATGGTATGCCTTACGGGCAATTGTTTATATACCCCATCTTTGATAAAACAGAGATCTGATGCTTGGTTTAGCGAGCGTAAAAAATCCACTGTCACAGGGAGTAGTATAAATATTGCAATTGGTCTAGACGGGTTAAAAAAACAACGTGAGCACCTTCTTATTAAAGCTGGAGAACTACCGGAAAAAGAAATCCCAAGCGAATTACAAAAAAAGTTTGACCACGGAAGTAAAAATGAACTTAACGCTGTAGCAACATTGGTTTCAAAGTACCTACCTGCCTTTGCTCCAAATTTATCCTTTTACGAAGAAGGATGCTATATAGAAAAAGAAGGTGACAAAACAGTTCTGGTTGTGAGTCCGGACGGAAGCCTAAGGACAAAAAGTGACGAAAAACCTATATATGGTGTAGAAATTAAATGCCCTTTTCCTGATAAAACATTCACCACCCCTGTGCACTACGGCATCCCCCACTACTACGTGTGTCAAGTATTAAGTGAAATGAATTCACTAGGAGTTGACAAACTTCTTTTTTTGTCATTTTCAGACCAATCAATGACGGTTATGGAGGTCTCCTTTGATACCAATTTATGGGAGAAAATTTACAACATTATTCAAACTGTTGATTACAAATGTATACCCAAAGTGACAAACCCGAATATCCCAGATATAAGATATTCAATAAAAGAATTTTGTCAGTCAAATGTCCGCTTAGTTGCTGAATTGCCGTCTTGTACGGCTATTCCGTGTCAACATTCTTCATTTAATAATTCAGATATGCGAATTTATCATGAAGAATGTATTAACCTTACACAATGTAATTTGCACTTAGATGAAATTGTGAGAACCTTTATAAAATGTGAAGATGTCATAAGTGAATGTCATAAGATTTGCACACTGAGAGCAACAGAAGTCTTGATTTTTATGCTTGCTGACCTTGACAGGACGTACAAAGCAGAAATGCCTCATGCATGTCCTGTAGCGTTTGCCTTTAAGGGATATAGTATGAGAGCAGAACAAATGAGGAAAATGTTACAAGATGTCCTTGAAAGTCTTTTCCGTTATGGAATATATTGTCCAGTCATATCATACGATGGACAGTGGGCAAAGCTAGCTTTTCATGATGAAAATGAAGAGCCCTTAACCATATTAGAGCTACAGAAGAAGCATTTTTGTGAAATCCAGACACGAAATGCGAAATCTCTTCATGACGAAATCTTTGCGACAGGACTAGTTAAAGTTACTAGCTTTTTAGAAGTTACAGAAAATTTGTATTTTCAACGAAATAAATCAGGTATCGTAGTAGGTTTAAAAGACGGACAAAAGCTGTATCGAATGTCTTCAAATTTATTATCGTATTTGCATACTTGCAAGAGAGAAAAGAAAACGACGAAGACAAATGACAGTGATGAAATTGGAAATTTCAATGTAAATCAAGCGTTGTCAAATCTCCCTACTTCGGCAATGGCAAGCATTGATAACGCGGCTGTAGAATCACTCTCGTCTTTGGAACAGGAACATTGTACAAGTAGTGCGAGGCGGGTAAATATTGTCAATGACCTCGAATATGACCGCCTTTACGAACAAGACAATGAAAACTTATTCGATGAAACTATGGTTGTCAGTAATGAAAAGAGTGACATTCTTCAAGTGGAGACTTCTGGGGAACAAACAGAACCCTGTGTTGAAAATTTTGCGTTAGAAAGTAATGATGTTGCCGATATGCATATGAGAGAAACATTATCGAATATTGAAACTGTCGATTCTGAAAATATCATAAATAGAGATTGTCTTCTTAAAATCTTTCAGTATGTACAAAAACGCCAAGAATGGTCAAAGAAATATCCACAAACGTTTGAGGAATTTCAAAGACTTATGTGCAACAGAGACCTCATGTCTAAATTGACTAAGAAAGTTATTTTGCTATGTTATGACGTATTCAAAGAAGAAAATGCTAATACACCTCTTCACATCTGTAAATCCTGGGCCAAACCTAAAATTGTAGATATGATGGTTGAAGCAACGACAAGTGCGCGAATATCTCCTCCAATTAAAGCTAAAAAGAAAAAGCAACCTGAGACTCTGGTCAATCTTTGTCGAAAAGTTGTGAGATCACTTCCAAAAAAATTTCTAAATGCTGCAGTAGCTGAAAATAAATTTCAAGAAAAAGTTGCAAGCTGGAGAATGCAGAGTTGTTTTCAGACACCTACCTTTGTAGATGGCATTGGTGAGGTAATATGGTTTTCTAGACCTGAGTACAATCCTTCGACATTATCGTACTTATTTTCCTTCTTAGATACTCATCATCTTTTAACCAATTGTAGAGTCAAAGTGTGTAAAGACGGATTTCCAGAGAGAGGAGTTAAAAAGGAAGCATGGTTAGAAGTTGCAAAAAACAACAATACGAACCTAAAAATTTCTCACGTTGAAGATCTCGTAGACAAGCAGAGTGACTCAATTGCAATGGCAACATTCTCGTTAAGCGTCGAAACGGAAATGGAACGATACGGGCACAAAAAAGAGGCAGCATTTTGTCGTATTATGCGTGAGTTTCATGAATCAGAGGATTCGCCAGGTATACCAGCAATAGAAAGATGTCGTAGACGATTGGTACTTCGCAATTGGTTATTGGATGGTGTTTCTTTACTAAGCTTCCCGCCTTATGGAACTCACATTAGAGGAGTCCCTAATATAATGTTTCAAGGATACTTAACAAATATAGACCGAAGAATACAAATATATCCCTATGTGAAATCTGGGCGTTTCAATGTACGGTCACTTGGAAGTTTAGAAGCCGAAAATTTCTTCGGTGAGTTCCAGGACTTGGACCCTAAAGGGTCGGGTGTTATAAAAGCCGAAGATATTCCTTCAGCTATAGAATCGGCGTGTCAAATGAACCACACTAGGTTAATGCCAAGTCGCCCATTCTTTCTGAACACCTCTCAAGCCAAAGTTTATCCAGTAAATGCCCTTCAACATACAGATGAAAGAATGGAAGTCGATGTTCCTTATATTTACCCGTCAATAGTACACAAAATATCTGTAAGGTAAGATATTGTTCAGAACTTTTTATTATTTTGTGGACGGTGGTTATACAGATAGTATTTACAGGTGTTTTCTTTTATTTACCCTTGTGTCATGTTAAGCATTTGTAAGCATTTTCCCAATAATATCATTTTCCCCTTTTCAAAAATGATAATTTTATAGGAAATAAAATAAGTACCCAGTATTGCCCGGTAAAACCCAGTAAAATCTCGGTTTTCCCAATATTTCCCACTGTGCTGGGCAATACTCCTAAAAAGGGTGTTTTGAAATCCCTGGCTTTAGTACACATATACACTTGACGTTGGAAAACTCCCTGTGACTATAGTGTGAAGAGTATTAATGAAAACGGTGTTCTTTTATTGTGTGATTCTGTGTCATGCCTATATATACTCCATATCCCTTTCATTATACCCCCTCTTCGAAGAAGTGGGGGGTATACTGCTTTACTATTGTCTGTCCTTCCGTCCGTCCGTTCGTCCGTTGGTCGTTCTTTTGTCCGTAATAAAACAGATTTCTTAGCAACTACAAGAGGTACAGGTCTGATATTTTGCATACAGCTTTATCCTATAAAACCATATGGTGTATTGCGATTTTGTGCTCATAGGTCATCTACTTCCTGCTTGCCGAATACTTAGAGTTTTACACGCAGTGGACATAGATGAAGATTTTCGTCACTGTTTTCTAAACAACTAGTTGGGATACAGATCTCGTGTTTTACATATAGCTTTATCCTATAGTCCAATATGGTGTGTAGCGATTTTATGCTCCTAGGTCATCTACTTCTTGTTTGCTGCATACGTAGGTTTTTACACACAGTCGACATAGATGGAAATTTTCGCCGAATGTAATGGGATAATCAATTATGGTAAAATATTTTAGAAAACAGCGTGGTATCACTAGTGAGCATTAGCTCACAAATATATCTTGTTGTAATTGTGTAACTGTCATATTTACCTGTAATGTTTTACTTTTTTAGGGATCACATTTTTGATAGTATTGAACGAGCAAAACGGAAACCTAAACGACGATTGGTGACTATTGCAAAGCCAGATGAAGCTGCAAGAGGTGTTGCTCCTGTGCGGCAACACCACAAATGTGATGAGAGCAAGATTTTGGCCCACAAGAGATTAGGCATCGAGATTGACTAATTTAGTTACCTTGAACTAGATCTAGTTTGATTTAAATAATTATAATTTTTAAAGCGTGTATTACGTTTTCTGACTTTGTTTTTTTTATGCCCCCGCGACGACATGTCGGGGGGCATTAAGTTTTACTCATGGACGTCCGTACGTACGTACGTACGTCCGTCCGTACGAAAATTTCCGTCAAGCTTTTCTCAGAAACCGTAAATGGGAATGACTTGAAACTTGGTAGGATGGTTCAGTATGACAAACTATACGTCCTAAGCGAATTTTAGACCTGTCGGACATCTACTTCCTGTTTGGCGCTGGATAGATACCAAAATCAACATGAAGATTTCCGTCAAGCTTTTCTCAGCAACCGTACATGGGAATGATTTGAAACTTAGTAGGATGGTTCAGTATGATAAACTATGCGTCCTAAGCGACTTTCAAACCTGTCGGACGTAAACTTTTTAGGCCAGCGGGGGCATCCGTGTCCCATGGACACATTCTTTCTTTATTTTAGAAACTATTCATTTGGTATTTTTCTTGGTCTTCTTTACCAGTGTGTCTAGTCACATTTGCATGTGTACAGCATGTAAAAAATTATGTTCCGAAGCTGTAATTTCACGCTGTTATGAATGTCAGAAAATACCCCTTTTTTACTTCCGAATCTTTTTTTTTCATTTCCATTACACCAGAAAGAACTTTTAAGTGCATTTTTAAAAAATGGGATTAAAAAACTTGCCAAATTAAATCGGACTACAGCAATGCGAGTGGGGGGTTCGGCACCATAAAACTGGTTTAACCCACCATTTCATTTGAAATGCCTGTACTAAGTCAGGACTGTTGTGATTTAAAATCTCCGGTAATCTTATACATGATTGTGTCTTCCCTCCATGGATATTGAGATTGAATATTCCTGTTTGGTATTTTTGTTGAATCTCCGCCCTTAGCCTAAAATTGTTAGCATATAGTTTTGTAGAGGACATCCTAAAGAACAACCAGACCAAGTTTGGTTGCACTTGATTAAGCGGTTTCAGAGGAGAAGATTTTTAAATAAAAGTTTACAGACGGCGACGGCGACGGACGCAGTGATGGCATAACATATAATACAAAAACAACGCAAAATATACGTAATATTTTATTATACCTCGTGTTTTTCAAAAACAAAATAAAAATAACAACAAAATAAATATTTGAGCAAATAAATGAGAAAGGTGAACACAGTGTACGCTATCTGCGTAGTAACAATAAAAATTATAATTAAAAACTACAAATCACGAGGAATGTTAAATCTTCAGTTTGCAGACTTTTGAATGAGCTTTTAGCGATGAACGCCAGCCAAATATTTTTCCACACAAGGAACAGGCATATTTCCCGTCTCCATGTTTTCCACGGCGGTGTTCATCCAATCTGTATTTTCTAGCAAATGTAGCTTGGCAGATGGGGCAAGTATGCGGCCTGTTATTGTTTTTACTTGATGGACAAGTTTCCAAATGTCTTTTTAACGATCCACTTGAATTAAATTCCTTTCTACATGCCTTGCATTTGTCCAGTCCAACATTTGAGTGGGACGCTAAATGATAACGGAACGGAATTCGTTGATTGTAACCTTTCTGGCATACGTTGCATAAGTATCGGTATTCTTTTGTATGGCTATTTTTCACATGCAATTCTAAACCAAATTTACTTTTTAAAACTTTTCCGCATGTATCACAAATCCAAGTGCTGGTTTCTGGTTTTCGGATGTCGCGATGCATTCTCTTCATATGTTTGTTTAGATTGCTCTTGTTGTATGTATAGTACGCGCAAGATGTACAGTTGTAAACTCGCCTGACATCCTCTTCCTCCCCTGATAGGTCCACAGACAACATAGATGAATTCATCTAAAAAGTAAAATGTTAAAAAAAAATAAACATTAAGATAGCCTCAAAATTAAATGTGAACTATATACTTCAAAACTGGCATTTGTGGACGGAAGAAAGCTATTAGCCAAAAATGAAAAACATGAGACAACACTACACCCCTCCCCCCCCCCAAAAAAAAAAAAGAGAGAGAGTGCCAAAAAATTTTTAGCGTGAAATTTGACAAAATTACTAACAAAGGTTAACGAGATAATTTAAATAAATATTTCACTTCATGTTAGGGCTTAACGTCACTTTCAGCAATAATTCAACTATATCGTGACGTCATTTACACTGATTTAGGAGGCCGGATAATGCCGGAGAACAACCGACCTGCGGCAAGCAACGAACAAACCCTCTCACATTTCAGTGCTAGTTGAACATACTATAATAAGTCATTTTTGCAAATGTCCGATGCGCGGTTAGAACCGACAGCGTAGAGGTGAAAGCCTACAGTAATCTATTCAGATAGAACTACCTAGACCATTCGGACACCCCCCACCCCCACACACACCATTTATAGACTTATCGTATCGGACAACTCTCAATGTCGTATAGCTTGTTATGGATTTGTAATTGATATCATCTTTTGTTTCGTGTTTAGATTAAGATATTGAAGCATTATACGTATTCTTTTTTTAAATATAAAAATAACAAAATGGAAAATTCCCAGCAGAAAATTTTGTCCAAGATGTATAATCATGTTTTTAGTTCGAAAATAGGACTGAAAACACAGGTAAATCGCTAATATGACACAATTTTACATATTGATATTACAAGCTGCCGTACGCTAAATTTTTCAAGCTGCCGTACATTGCTTGTCTAAATAACAATAAGCTGCCGTACACCAGTTCGATATTGTTTCCAAGATTTTACTCGGCATTTCAATCTCAGCATCGTTCTTTTATATATTTTTATTATCAGTAAAATAGTTTAAGCAAAAATTATCATTTAGTTCAATCAGATATGCGTTAAATCGTTTAATTTTATGATGTTAGATGTCACGATCTCACGTTTCATCGGTACCAGGTCAACATTTTTTATCTCGTATTCACATATAAACCTTTTATACGACTATGTTCAAAGGCACACAACTTCTCAATTATCGTATGCTCCAAAAGACTACTTCCTCGACTTAAAAAGGTGGGTAAAATATGAAAAAAATTAAATTTCTTACCTTCAGTGACATTGGTCACTTGACGTGCCTCGCTTCAACTAGTACCAAGTTCCGGTTTCGCTCCCATACAGTGATATTGAACTCGTTACCATTACGCCCAAAACTGGGCGTAATTTTTGATTGGATGATATTTTTATTATCTAAAAAATTACTTCCGTTCATATCAAGAAGTGTACAACAAATTGTACCAAAGTTTACATTTGAATATTTTTTATAAAATATTACTTTATCAATTAATTAAACAAATATTATTGTTATGCATAATCAAGAGTGAATCTTACTGACAAATATTATAAGTATAGATATGTTTGCATGGTTTTCCTGGTTTAAAAATAGGGCTCTAAAAATAGAATCATTGTTTGTCTCCACCTATTGGTAGCGAAATTAAAATAAGGTGATCCCAGACGCTATTATATATGCGTCTGGGTGATCGAGACTAATAAATCTTATAAATAGCGACACGCGCTATAATTATCCGTTGCAATATATTGTGTGTTACATTGACGGAACAGCCAGTTTATGGCGGAAATGATGTTTTCTATAGGTACGAAAATATTATAAATGTACTCTAATTGTCTTATTAGAATAGAAATAATTATTATTATAAATGGAAATAAAAAATATATGCTTCAAACTTCAGGTGTCTTGTACTATTGCTATTGTACATAGTACTAGTTTTAGAAAATAGCTGTCTTCAATTTCGGTTTAACATCTATACTAAAACTGTATATATAAGCAACGATATTTGCCAGGTACATTACTATTATCTACCCGCTTTGCATTATTTATAGTTTTGCAAATACTTTGCTACTGTCTAATCGTTTGAGCGTTGATGTTCATGTTACGGCATGATTACCGTATGCTTATCTGTCCTATTCATAACGTATGTCAACTTCCCAGATTCGTAGAGGCCGATTTTGTATTGAACCTTCTAGAATAATTGTCGAATACACACTAACGTATTATCAACTGTTTAGGTCGGTAAATTCAACAAACAAATTTAGCATCGATATTTGATATGCATATATATATTGCATACTTTCTTAAAAATAATTTATTAGCTAACGCTAAAAGTAATTCGGGCTATTGACTTGTAGTAAATCAGACACGAATCGAGTAGACGTGACCTACTAAAAGTCTTTTCTATAAATCAGTATTTTCCGAATGACCAAATGTAGTTAGATGTAAGAGGGAGAAATTTTAAATAAAGTAGCTTACCTGTAATTTGTCTAGGTTGTTTTATACAGTGGTAACTTATACTGTGCGCATTTACTATTTAAACACGTAGTAAGTGTCATGGGGTGAATCAAACAGGATCGGAAAAAAATTTCCGTTAATATAAGTAAAATTTCCTAGTACTTATCACTGATGCACATGTTGTATTACTTAAAATATTGTATGATCAAGAAATACTCAATAAAAATCGATAGTACTTTTAAAGTTTGTTTGGTCTTTATGATTAATCTATAGTACAGAAGTCAGACATTTCTAATAGCCTTTAACATTAACATAGTTACTTTCTTCAATGCTATATATTTAATATTTAAAGGGGAGAACTTCGTGAATATGACACTTGTTTTCATATAATAATAGAATCCTTGGGGGGGTCTGGTAGTTTAGGTAGTTCGGCAATCTACTTGCGATAAATGACTTGTCAACACTAGGGTTGGGAATTCAAGCCACACATTCGGCAAGATGTGATAAACTCGACGTCTTAATTAATTGATTCGGTGTTGGCTTTACGTCCAACGACAAACCATAATTGACAATTGTTGCAAGTTTTCCTCCCTAAGTTTGGGTTCTCTGACTTCCTCCGCTCTAAAAACTTAATTCCATGTTATATCTGAAATAGCTGAAAGTAGTATTAAACCTAATTCAACAAACAAGATGATAATGGTATCATCAATACAAAGGTACATGTATAATTGTACCATTAATTACACTACGATATTTAACGTATGTAAAGAATTTCAGAGAAACGAGTACTTTTGCGATAAGGTCTAAATGTAAAACTAAGCAAAAAATGGCCTTCTATACCGTTTTTTAAAAACTTATGATGAATTCATCAATTGTATCCTCTAAATCTTTAATACCACATTCACTTTACAAAGAATTCACGGGTGGGACAACAAGGTGACAAAGGCGTTAAAGTTGATAGCGAAAGGTGGTGTAAGACTATATTATTGAAATATAAACATTGGTTGGAAATATATATAGACAAATTTGAACACAATTGAAACTCAATAGAATGACAACAATGTTACTTACAACTACATTATCAGAAAAAAATCACAAATATTTATTTTATAGTCTCAAAGTAATATTAAAAAAATTTAAAAAGCTACAGAAATTATATGATCGAAAGCCACTTTAATTTATATATGATATAAACAAGTGCAAAAGTGTAAATTAATAGTGTACTCGGATGCTTCAATTAAGAAAGAAATGCCTCCAAAGTGTCAAAATATATGCTATAAACATTTCGTCTCGTCTTGATACATAGATCGACTTAATACAATAATCGAGTAAGTAGTCACCTCTAACTAATGAAACAACCTACAATGAATTATTATTGCACACACTTAAATCAACTGTGTTATTTAAATGTATGCTTAGCAATTTTCTCCAAAGTATACATGCTGATACAGTTATCACCTGAAAACAAACAATTGTAACAGTATTGACTTAAAAACGTGAGTATTTAACATGTCATGAACATAATCTCTCAAGATACAATTAATAGTGTTATATAGTACATATGCAGTACTCTGAAACATGTCCGGTTTCACACACATGCACTATACCGCAATCACGATCCAATCATAACGTCATAAACAAAATTCACAAACATGTTCAATTGTTTCCCCACAAACGTGTCGATTTGGATTCCGCGAAAAGTATTCGTAACGTTCCGTCACAGTAGAAATTTTGTAACGTGATTTTTAGATCTTTTGTCCAAGATTTAATCATCGTGTGTATGACCCAAACCAATTAAGTACCACTTCTAATATAAACGCATATTACGTACTATTGTGAAACAAAATAACGGTTAGCAACACCAGGGTATATGACGTAGGAACACCCGGGTATGTTGGTTTTGTAAAGACGTGTAACTGCTCAATCGAATTCCATTAATAATACTGATACAGGAATAAACGTTCTTTCTATAGCCGTACGCTGTGTCATACGCCCTGGCTTGCTGCGTTGGCTGTATCAAATGTCCTGTGTTCTGCAGTAGAAAGAAACAAATCTCCTGACTATCGCCGTGGGCTGTACCATATGTCGTGTCTACACTGTGTCATACACCATATCTAGAGCCGTATGCTGTGTCTGCTTTCAAGTTAAAATAAGTTCAGGGTTAGTTTATAAATCTACGCAGACATCCTGTATAGAACTATAGACTTTGTCAAATGTCCTGTCTAACGCTGTACGCTGTGTCATATGTCCTGTCTAACGCTGCACGCTGTGTGAAATGTCCTGTCTAACACTGTGTCATCTAGCACCTAAGGTTTTAATCAAACTTGTGTCTAACACCGTAGCTAATGTTAGACATCCTGTTTTAATACCGTCCTAAAATGTATCATACGTCCTATGCAGCGCCGTAAGCTGTGTTAAACCTACTATCTAGCTCTGTAGGGTGTTAAACCTTTTATCGATAACCGTAAGGTGTGCATATCTATGATGTTAACACGGCATACTGCACTCAATATGAATCATTTCTATCGCCATAGATTGTTAAATGGCATCCCGTGTATGCCTATCAAACGTCCTGTCAGGAGTTGTAGGATGTGTAAACATGTAAAATATATTGAAATTGACGCATTTGTAAAGAATGACTTTCCTTAAATGGTTTTTCAAAACTTACGTCACAATTAAATCGGACTTTGTTGTGGAATCAGACACGTTTGTGGAATAGGACGCTTTTTTCAGTCTTACATATATACTAAACCCAAGTGGAAACATCATTGAAACAAGATTATATTAAATAAAAAAATCTCCATTACCGAGGCAAATTAGTTTTGCGGAAAAATGGAAACAAAAAACGTCTAATTGGCTTTCACTACTCTATAATCCACAAAACTGCTTAGAGCGTTACCAAACGGTGATAGTGATACAATTACGTCGCGCGGGTGGGGGTTATACAGAAAATACTACCAATACGTCATACTTTTGCAGTGACAATCCAACTGTTGTTCTTGTGTGTCCACCCCTTTTCTCCATTTATTTATCGTATTGTTCTCGTCCTGAATATAATTGAAATATTGCTCTTTACACATTAAAGAACAATCAACAACCAACAACACTAATTTTATAAATTGCTTTTAGTTGCAAGATCAATGCTTCGTCACATGCAAATGTTTACCTGATATTTCATTTCTACATAATTTTTATGCACGTAAGTTTTCCCTGGCGAATCAGTAGCAAATAATCTGTCCAGAACTATTAACCATATGCAGTATATGACAACTAGAGATCTGACAAAATTTTGACGTTGTATAGCAAATATACTTTGCAAGAAGAGGATTTGATTTAGGAAGAATTTGATTTTTTAAAATCGTGTTATAATAACATATTATGTTTATCCGAAAGATAACACTTCAAACAGATGAAGTTGTACTATTTCTATGAAAACGATTTTATTTTTATCCAAATGGATAGCACAATACAAAAATAACGTAACATGCATTTAAATTATTTGTAACTTATGTGTCATACAACTCAACGTGTATATAAACGTAGTTCGTCACTGGAAGTAAACTTACGTGTTATCCAAGGGATTTGACGTGCAAAGGAGATGCAGGAATTTAAAATGAATTAAGGAAATATTTTAACTCATTAGTATTTTGTTAACTAATACCTAAACATTTAATCAACTTAGAAACGAACTCTAATGCATATTAATATTATCCACTAATGAATTGATTCTCTTAATTGTTACAAAAAACTTTCGGAAAACTATTAATTTATGTTGAGTTTTATTAAAGTTTAGAAAATGCAACCCATTACAAGACAGTTATAGAGCAAATTAAAGCTACACACAAGTCAGCGTTTCTGTGTCCACATGTGTCCACGAAACCCTGACAAACTAAGCTAGGAATTCCCGGACTAGAAGTCACTATTTTGATTGGCTACATCATACCTACATGTAGCCAATCAAAAGCTCGCGTTCATTCACAAATTGGTTAGGTGATATCCCGATGTCGATTGTAAATAAACCAAACGGATGTGTTACATAGACCGTGTAAAAATTAATGTATTTTTTATAGTAGGGTTAATAGTTTGTTATTTCCGCATTGTTTATTAGTTGCATTACGTTTTCTTCCCACACAGAATGAGTAAGAATGACTACTGCCAAATACTTGCATCTTTCAAGCAATTTCATTAGTTGATATTTTGAAGGTTTGACGTCATATAAAAATCTTCTAGCCCAGGAATTTCCTAGCTAAGTTTGTCAGGGTTTCGTGTACACATGTGGACACAGAAACCCTGACTTGTGAGCATGTCCTTGGGCCAATAACATTTTTTTATGTTTATGATTTCAAGTTATCTCTCAGAGTGTCAATGTTTGATCACGTGTATAATATAATGTCTCAGAAAGAACAATACTGTACACCAAAAAAAATATTATAAGCTTTCCAATATAATAAAATATGGTGGGATAATTCAACAGCAAATTACTATGAGTTTAACACAATTTTAACGTTTATAAAGAAATACAGGCTTCAACTGGGATGGCGGATGGTGCGCCAGTTGAACTTTTAGACGGTTGAATGGAAAGTAGGCGGATAGTAATAAAAAACAACACATACGTACAAATTTTTTTTCCAAAACATATTAATACAAAAATATTTCACAATACAGATGGATATTATATACAGTCCGCCAAAAGTTAAGCATCACCTAAATATTTTCTTAAATAATTTTATTACAAAACGATTCATTCAGCATCTGATGCATTTATGCAATGCTTTCAAACAATACCTTTATAAAACATACAGGTAAGATGTCAATAATTAGAGTTTTAAAGTACGTGTAAAAGCCGGTTTCAAAAACTTGTCCTTCTTCTAATTAACAGACTGACTTTGAATGAAATAGCCTTGTCCGATTGCACGTGGATATGGTGGTTAGTTATTATCTTTTAAAGACTTTTCAACATGGTTAGGCGAAAATTAAGTATCGCCGAACGCTGGCAAGCAATTGGAATGAAAAATGCTGGAATGAGTAACCGCCAAATAGCAGCAAATTTTGGGGTGAACAACTCTGTTATTAGCATACTTGTTGCGAGGCATAGACAGACAGGGTCAATCGAGGACCGCCCAAGATCTGGGAGACCCCGTAAAACAACCCCTAGAGAGGACCGCTTCCTTGCTCGTTAAGCCAGATTGAACCCCTTTTCAACAGCAGGCCAGTTACGAGGAATGTGGCCTACTGATGGTCAAAAAAGTGACAGAACAGTATTCGGAGGCTTCACAGATCTTGATTACGTGCCCGCAGGCCTTTGAAACGACCAGAACTGACAAGAAGGCACCGCCAAGCACGAGTGGAGTGTGCAAGACATCATCGTCACTGGAATATAAGAAGCTGGAGACGTATTCATTGGTCAGATGAAAGCCGCTTTCTATTGAAGCTTTTTGACAGTCGGATACGTGTTTGGCGGCAAAGGAATACAGCTTTTGATAGAAACCATATTGTAGGAACAACTGCATTCGGTGGTGGCGGCGTTACCGTATGGGGATGCTTTTCACATGACTGCAAGCTCCCTTTACAGATTCTCAACGGTACATTTAATGGTGTGAAATACCGCGATGACATCTTGGATGGTCACGTTAGGCCACATTTTGACAACCATGCTCTTGCAGACAGACCAATGTTTCAAGACGACAACTCTCGACCCCATCGAGTCCGTGTTGTGAGGGACTTTATTGAAACAGAAGCCATTGACACAGTTCCATGGCCAGCCATGTCACCGGACATGAATCCGATTGAGCATGTGTGGGACGTTATCGGGAGAAAAGTCAATCAACGGAACCCAAGATGCCAAAATGTTCGAGAATAAGAAGTCGCACTTGTGGAAGAATGGCAGAGATTTCCACAGTACAGACTTGGGCGTTTGGTTGCTGGAATGAGGCGGCGTGTTGAACATTTACACCGGAAGCGTGGACGTTATACCCGATATTGATGGAAAATACGCCAAACGACAGTCCATTTGTTACTCTTTCACCTCAGAACTTGTTGAATGACTGTAATTTTGTAAACAATGAAAAATTTTGTGTCAAACTAAAACTTAAAATCACCTATTGTTTTGTTGTTTTTTGGCCTATTTTTTGTTATCATTATTAGACCACTAGAATTTAATTTTACAATTTGAGGATTTCAATAAAGAATTTTACAGGTTCAAATTTCCTAATGATATATACATTTTTATACAAATTAAACAGTTTCTCATTTGTTTATGTTATTGAAAAAAACATTAGATCCGGAAAAGAAGGTGATGCTTAACTTATGGCGGACTGTATATATTTAAGATTAGTTACCGTGGAGTCAAAACATGAACAAAAATTTGATATTTTAAAAGCGACCTTTGAAGTAGAGAAAGGTCTTATGAAAACAAGACATTTAATTGGATTAAAGGTATTACTATCATATCAAATCTAGAGATTAGTTCTTTTGAGTTTAAAACATCATTAGAAAAATATTATAAAGATAAAGTTCTTAGACAACTTGATTTTTTTAAGAATAACTATGAAGGCAAGTTGTGTTTTTATAGTAAAATTTCATCTTCTTTTGAACTAAAGGACTACCTAAAATATAATTTTAAAAAATCAGATAGATTATGGCTAACCAAAATTAGAATAAGTGCACATCCATTGGCAATAGAAACAGGAAGATATTCTAGACCAAAAATTCCGATTAATAATAGAACTTGTAAATTTTGCACAAACTCTGTTGAAAATGAAGTTAATTTTATCCTAAACTGTCCTTATTACAAATCTTTAAGAGAAAAATTTTAAGATTTTTAACTACTCCGAAGTAAATACTGAAAAGTTGTTGGATCCTTCAACAGAAGCAAGGAAATCTGTACTTACCTTAGATAGGCTTTTAAAATTCGTTCTTTATATTAAACCGCAGCCAATCTTATATAATGTACTACATACTAACTAAATTGTAACAGATTTGTAATGTATTGATTTATACACCATTTATATATATAAGAAAAAAATTACACTTTATAATAATATAACTCAAAATATAGTTCTTTAATGCTTCATTTTATTTTATGTATACTTCTACTTATGTCTTACATGTCTTATGGATTACATTGAATTGTTCTTAGCTTTTAGCCAATAAACTGATAAAAAATAATCCAAAATTCGGTGAATCTTTGATCGCATCTACCCCGCAGAAATAAAAAGGGGTCCGATCGATAGTCCGACAGTAATATCCCTGGCATAATTTTCACGAAACATAGCGGTTTTGGAATTCTTTACATCTTATTTGTAATTATGTTGTGCATTTAAATGAAGAAGGATTATGGAAATACTACAGAAGTGTACGCAGTGCAAAACTACATGCTTATAATATCCTTGGTAATATCTATCCTTTAAGAATTTATTTACAACTTTTTAAAATTTAATGTTGTAGTTATTATTTATGTTGTTGCTTCAATTACAAATCTAAGAATTAAACACTAATTATCTACATGTTAAAACAATAAACAATCATTCCAAATTACATGTACTTGTAGTTGTACAGTAAGTCAATATCAAGTAGTATTTATACTAATTATTCCTACTATATGTATGTATTAGTTATACACATGGTATTACATCTTCAAATTTACAAGTTATTGCATTTCTAAGGTATTCAATAATGTTTTATATAATGTTTTAAGCTGTAGATTTTTGTATTTGGTACATGGTACAAACATACACATACTTGGACACATGGTACATGGTACAAAATTACATACATTTGGGCTCATGGAGCATTTGGTACCAATTACATAATTATCATGATTATTTGGGAACATGGTGCCACATTTTTTACATTCTTTTTATTTTATTTTTTTTGGGTTGCATTTGGTGCATGGGTACTTGGTACCAATTTATATATATTTTTTCACATGGTGCCACATTATTTGCACATGGTGCATTTGGTACATGGTACCAATTTATATTATCTTTGGCACATGGTGCCACATTATTTGCACATGGTGCATTTGGTACATGGTACCAATTTATATTATCTTTGGCACATGGTGCCACATTATTTGCACATGGTGCATTTGGTACATGGTACCAATTTATATTCACTTTGGCACATGGTGCCACATTATTTGCACATGGTGCATTTGGTACATGGTACCAACTTACATACACTAAGGCACATGGTGTCTCATTGTTTACACAATGTAAGCACATAAATCTATTAATTCATTCTGTATTTTTCAGCCTACCATTAACCATTCATTGGTCTTCTTGAGAGATGTGGCCCACTAAATGCCAGCGTGAAGTCTGTGATCTTCCAATGAGACAACGGAAGTCTAAATATGGAAGACAAGCCGTAACTGTTAATGTTATAATAGTCTTAAGGTCAAAATAACGACAAAGATAGTGATGCAGTTCCAAACATGGCATCTTCATATATCTGTAAAAGGCACAACTTCAGTCAATAGGACTTTTGTTCTGATGCTACCTTATGCAATGCCAATTTCGCCACAAATTGATTATGAAAGACTGGCTAGTGAAATTATCACAAACACAGTACCAATGTTTACGTCATCTTTATCAAACCCAGAGGCACCGTAGACAGTATCAATTCAACCTACACGTGTTCAAGTAACAACTTCAAGTCATGAGTTAACAGTATTTTAGGTGCAGAGCCATCAGCTAGGTTTGAAAATAAATATACAAGTGGACAAAGGCCAACAACTGTTGAACTTCAGGCATCCCCCTTAAGTCACATGTCCCACTTGAAATTAAAGACAAAATTTGGAATAATGTTCCCATTGATGTTGGGTCTCTCGCCCAAGAATATGAATATTGAAACTTGGTCAGACACGTTCTCACCAAAGGAAGTGTATGTTAACACGAAACAAAATAATGCAAAGCAAAAACACATTAACTCCTTAAAAATTCCCTAACAAGCCCTCTTTATGCTGAAATACATTAGTACTATTAAAGAAATACATTGCTTGATAGGACTAGATGCTTTCTTATTTTATGATGAATCTTTTCGTAAGTTAAGGAAAGAACATCAACAGCCATGGCAAGTTGTCATTGATATATTTATAGGAAAGCTAGGTATATCAGGTTTCCTCAGGTACAACACAATAAAAAGCAGTTTCAGTATAATCATGGCAAATGACAGAACCAGTACTTTCTTTAACAAGGATATGGTACATGCCATATATACAACAAGTATCAAAGCTGTACAAGCAGACAAGGGAAAACGACAGTTGAATTTTTTTTTTGAAAAGTTCGCATGTGCTTTACAGTGGATCATGGAAACTAAATACCAGGCAGCAGGCATGTCTCATATAATTGACGACTCTTATTCATGGGTCCTGGTGGTTTAAATAAATATTTAGAAGACCTTTCCCAGTTCTTAAAATTATGTGAGTCCTTAGGAGTTTACTGTTTTCCCTCAACTTCATTGACTATTTATGGTTTCAATGTTAATTCAATTAGGAACTGTTTAAACAAAAATTTCAAGCGCAATAAGATTACACTTAAAAAACTTCAATCATTAATTTGGTTATTGAATTTTACTTGTTTAGTTGTCTTTCCGGGTAGGGCCTTCATAAGGCGTTGGATTGACCTTACAGTTAAGGTAAATAACATTAAAATAACATCAGAGACAAGAGCTGACATGGCAGTTTGGATGTGATTTATTGATAGTTTTAATGGTAAATCTGTATTCATGTCCCGCAAATGGCTGTCATTAGATCATATGCAACTTTTTACTGATGCGGCTGGAAGTCTAGGCTATGCAGCAATGTTTGGGGACGATTAGTTTGCTAATGCTTAACTGTACGAGTTATTTCCCCATAGTATTGCAACAAGGGAATTATTTCCTGTAGCGATTACAGTTGAAACTTGGAGGAATAGTACGAGTAACTCTAAGATCCTTTTCTTCTCTGACAATCAGGCGGCTGTTCAGGTCATTAATAAAAAATCGTGTAAAGACACAACTACCCAGTCACTTTTTCTGACAATCTAGATTATCAAATCAAAGATTTGTTACATATGGCTTTATCAAAATCTACCATATCAGCATACAGGCATAGCTGGAGGTTGTTACTACAGTTTTTGTAATGTCAGAAAGATATTGTTGACATTGCCAGTATGTCCAACTTTTTTTGCGATTTTTTTGGAGACTTATTTACAAAGTCTTATTCACCGTTTACAATAAATTCACTCATTTCGGCAATTACTAGTAGTTATATTCACAAAATTCTTCATTTACCCGACTTGTCTAACTCGTTTTATTACGAAAATTTTTAATGGATGCAATAAAGCTCAGAGGTCAGCTGACTCTCGTTTACCAATTACAAATGAAATATTAGTACAACTTTTATTGAGTGTTAACAAATTCATAAGCGGTCACTATGAAGGTCTAATGTCAAATGCTGTTTTTTTTTTTGCTTTCACAGCCCTTTTACGCATAGGCTAAATATAGCAAAATCTTTACATACAGGTAAATGTGCCTCTTGTGGTCCAATTCTCAGATGTAAATTTTTCCAATATTGACGACTGAGGTCAGCCTAAAATAGTAACAATTGTTCTTCGCTCATTTAAGAATATAAGAAACAATCAACCAGTGTCTATATCTATTGAAGCCCAAAAGGTAGTCGAATTTTTGTACTGTAAATGCATTGTTTGCATACAAATCATATCGGAATATCCATTGGTCCAGTTTTCCAAGGTGGAAAACCAGTAACACATAGAGTTGTAACAGCAAACTGTCCAGACTATTAGGTTTTATTGGCATAAATGCATCCCTTTATAAGGGACGCCGTTTTTAGGATAGGGGCAGCAACACAATAGCACAATGGGGTTGTTCAGAAACCAACATCCGGAAACTTGGCCGGTGGATTTCTAATGTTTCCAAAAATACATTCGTATAACATCCTATCAGGTATATCTATCCTTGTTGTGATTGATTCATATCAATGAATATTCAGAAGTCAGGATCTGCCCGCTCTGTAAAGAGTGTCACAATTTGCATTTGTGGTATTTTTATTGAAGGTCAAGATATGCTTGTATAGATTTTTTTTCTGCTCTTTAATATATTTCATTTCAATTATGTTGTGTTGTATCTTGCAGAGTGCAGGATTTGCCTGCTTTATGTTCCATTTTTCAAATACACTTTTTGATTTTATAGAGTACATTTGTATGTTACATGTATGTGTCATTTATATCCATCTTTCTGCGAATTTTATTATTTACCCATGCTGATGGCTCATATTTGCTACATTTTATGCTGCAGATACTATTTTTAATAACTAAATTTGAATTGCTCATACATATGACTTAATTATTACATATTACTTGAAATGTTTGCTCCCCATGCATATATATGTTGGAGGTCAGCAGTTGGCTGCTTTAGTATATGCACTTTTCATTGTCATATTTTTGCTATTGTAAGCAGTGCTTGCAACTATTCATGCTTTTGTCTAAATATATCTTTGTGTATTTTGAATGTAATCATTTGGTTGCTTGAGATTATAGAGTTTTGACCTTTAAGTAACTGGTTGCCAGTGTTCATTAAGGTTCTAATTGTGTTTGGTCCAAGTTTTATATGTAGGGTTGGTATTGCTGTTTACAGATACATATAATTGTAATATCTAGATGTTTTATGCACTTTTTGCAAGTTACTTAGTAACCTCTATTTCACTGATCACCAACTCCAGGTATGGCTGCTGCCATGTGTACATGGCTGTGGCTCATATTACAGGCCATACCTTTTATGTTTATGGAGCTTTTATTAGTAGATCATTTGAAGTTAATGTTTTCATAATATTATGTAATACCATCTGTTTGATGTATTTATTTTATAATTCAATTCAATTCAATTCTTTTATTTGTCCCATTTGGTCCCACTGGGGGCATACAACATATAACAATCATGATTATTAAGACAAAGACAGACAAGAACTTTACAGTTACAATAGAATAACAAGATACATGTACTACAATTATGTAAAGTTAGGAATACACAGATTGTTGTGGTGTGTTTGTAATAATGTTTACATCTACAACTATAATAAGGTAAATAAATAACAAAGAACATATTTGTGTTTACTTATTACATGCCAAAACCTCAGCTCAGAAGAGTTTTAAAAGAAAAAACCCGTATGATTTAATGTTATTTTAAAGACAAAGGAAATTAATATTTTTTTTTACTAATTACCAGTACTGAAGAACTTATAAAATTGACTTTTGTCTGTTTGCAAAGGGCACCAAGGGACGATGCTCTAGGATATGCGTGATGTTTTGATACATCACTGCATTCCTCCTTGTGCCCAAAGCAAACACACAACATAGCAATAGATCACAGTAAATTAAGAATTTGTCCATCTACAAATGGCACCAAGGGACGGTGCTGTAGGGCATGCGATTCAATGTCTTGAATCTGCATACCCTCCTCGTGCCAAATGTAGATTAACAAGTTTTGTCAAGTATGATTGAAAATAAATTTTCCTGATAGCTTTAATATCTCAGGGTTTTCACATGATAGTATCCATATTAATTTTTTTTCTGGATCAAGATTTTGAAAGGAAATACAATTTTCAACAATACTTTTCATTACAATTTCTCTTTCATCCTTACTTTTGACATCTAAACAAAAAATGTATTCCATCTTCTACTTCTCCAGAGCTGCAGTTCTGACAAATTCTATGATTAAGGAGAAGACCCTGGTACCTGCCCTTTTCTATCTTCAATTGATGGGCAGAAATTCTGAATTTACACAAATTTTTCCTCAGCTCAAAATTGTTTATTATATTGATATAATTTTCAAATCCAAATTTATCTTTCACTTTCGCATAAGTTCTGAGCTTTCCTTCACTGTTTTCTCTATGATTCATATGCCATGTTTTTATATACCGAATTTTCAGGATTTTAAAAATTTTGATTGTATTTATTTTTTTATTCTTATCAAGGTTTATGGTAATTTCTGGAATTTGTGTAATAATTGTTTGAATTGAACCATACCATGATGGTTTTTTTTTCTTCAAATAATTTTTTTGAATGAACATAAGCATCTTGTAAGAGTTCAAAATTTTCCCAGATTTTCTAGTCTTTGCCAGTAATTTAGCATATATTCACAATATCAAAATGTAAAGGGAATCGACCAAGTTCTGAAAGAGTTGCAAAGTTGGAGGCATTTTTATGCACACCAATAATTCGTTTAATCTCTGTTTAAACTTATCTTTGACTGTATTTAAATTTGTAAAATGTGATATCCAGGCAGATGGCTCCACGGCTGAATTACTTTGATCTTGATATTTTGATTCTTTAATTTCATTTATAAGATTCCAGTGTAACTTTGGGTCATTATCATGTAAAGATTCAAATTGACCTAAGATAGATTCTTTATATTCTCTATATTTATGTTTCCTCAATTTTTTATACTCCCTATATAATTTATAAAAATGATTTTTTACAGTTATCTTTTGGAAATCTGGAGTATATCTGACCATAACTAATCAAGTTACTTTTTGATGTTTTTAAATCCTTATCGAACCATTTCATGTTGGCTGGTTTTTTGTTTTGTTTAACTACCCTTCTTTTTAAAGATTTGTTGGCGGCATTTAATAGAATTTGATTTAATTCAACTGCAGAGTCATCCACTGAAACAATATCATTATTATTAAAATTTGACAATTTTATTTTTACATCCTCTTTATCTAGTGCAAGTTGGAAAAGTTCTGCCGAGTCCTTTGCCCATATAAAATTTTTGGGAAATCGGGTAGATTTCTGCATTTTCCTGACTTTTTTTAGACATTAAAGTGAGCAGACATTGTCCATTCCAACTTACAGTGAGTATCAGACAATGTTGGAATGAATTCAGAAACTTTAAAATGCAAGACCTGATCTAAAATATTTTCAGAAACTATGACATAGTCAAGAACACTAGCTCCGTTTGGAGTATAGCAAGTAAAATGACCGAACATATCCCTAAGGGTACGACCATTAAGGATTCTCAATTGATTACCTAAACACATAGCTATTAATTCGTTACCTCTATGATCGATATTTACATCTGGAATTTTTCTTTCAAGTAAAATTGTATCTATCTGGTAGTCTTTGGCATTGGTAGATAGTTGTTATCATCTTGAATTATAAAATCTTTCACTTCCCCAACCCTTGCATTAAAGTCACCACAAAGAAGAATGTTCCCCTTTTCTTTGAATTTACAGATATCAATTTCAATTGAATCAAGAATGTCTTTTTGTAACCCTTGAGTATATGTTGAGCCACTAGGAGGATTGTACACAAGACATATGAATAAATCCCTGTCAAAATTAAAATACTCTTTTGTAAATTTGACCCATTGATAATCAGGGTTGCTATTGTTCAAAATTTTGATATGGTTTTTAATATTTAGTTTGCATAGTTTCTTTTTGAAACATTTCTACATATAAAATGGCAGTTAAATGGACCTATATTTTGTATATTGTTACCATCTGCAATGTGAGTTTTATCTAGACAAACTATGTCATATTTATTTATTTATTTATTTTAAAAATAAGTGTGTTCGTTGTTTTGTCATAATGTCTTGTTTTCAGGCCCCCAATGTTCCAAAAACACATCTTAATTGAAGATCTTGTGCCTGTTACAGTTAGCATTATATTGACAGTGTATACAAGTGTATATACTACAATGAAAAGTATAATGTATATCTATATAATGAGTGTTTTATAATAGCTTAATCTAACCTGTAGGACTGAATTGACTATTTAAGCAAACTTTTAAGAAGAAAAATATAGTACAAAGAAAACAAAAGAAGTTTCAATTAAATTCACAGAGCAATTGTCTCTTAGTCTTGATTTAATTCAAAAAAATTTCTGTTACTTTATTATAAAGCTTGATTTATATATATATTTTTTTAGATAATTTTATATTCAAAATATCTTTTTTTCTCTCTCTTACAATGATAGAAGGTTTGATTTATATTAACAATAATATAGAATGTGAAAAGAATATATGAATTTTCTTTTGATAATAACTGACAAGTTTATTCTTTGTGTTACATGTACATGTACATGTATCATTTGTGAATGAAAAAATAAAAAAAATAAAAATTGAAATAATAATAAAAATAATAATGCTTTTTGTACATCCTGTACAATAAACTATAAATCAAATATTTGTAATATACATTTATTAATTGTGACACATTCTAGTTTGGTGTTCCACCTCCTCGTCCACGACCACGTTGGGCGTATCTGGATCTTGAGACACTTCTTGGACGACGAACGGGTATTGGGATTCCTAACAATGAGTGAATTCCACGTTTAATATTAGTTGCCAAGTATGCAAGTCCTTTTTCGTTTAGGTGTTACCCATCATCTCGCAGTAGCTCTTGATTTGGATGTCCATTAATCATCATGTTGTTGTGCTCGATTATAAACACATTTTCAAAGCATGCGAATTTTTGACTTAGCAACACGTTCACTATCTGTGCATTTGTTGAGTGGTTGATGTCATCGCATCGAGGTGTTGTAGATGAAATTGCTATTTTAATGAGAGGCCATCTCGAAAATGTAGAAGTAACAATTTGAAAGATATCATCTAAACATTTTTGTGGGCTGCTAGACATCATTTGTTAATGAATGTAGAATGATCAATATTGGTGGCTCCATAACAGTGCTAAGATATTTCGGGGTATACTGTATCACTTTCTTAGTAGAAACTTGATTCGAAAGCCTGTCCTCTATGATTCCTTCGACATTTGAAGTACCTATCAACAACGCACTAAATTGAGAGGTTCTAGATGCGGCATGTGGAGATGCATATGCATGTGGTTCTGGCTTGGCTATGTTTTCTTTGAGCTGGAAGATTTCGTCCCTTGCCAAGTTAAGCTTTTTATTTGAGTCTTTTACTAAAGTGTTCAGCCTGTCAATCTCTTCATTTTTTGCTTTCACTAAAATGTTTAGTCTGTCAATCTCATCATTCCTTGCTTGAATCAATTTGACTTGAGTTTCAGACTCTTCCCTTGCACCAAGGACTTTCTGTTTTATTTGGTGTTTATAATGCTCCTTTTGCAAGCTAAAATTGCTTCTTTCTAGCTGTAATTTTGTTTCGATATTCCTTTTTTCTTCTTTCAACCCAGCTATTCTATTCTCATGAGTCTGAATAGTGTTCGTATCTTTAACTTTTGTGTCTGGATTATTTGTATTACAATTTTCTAAGGACTTCATCATTTTATCGAAGTTATTATTGACAATGTTTTCTAAACTCAGGACAGACTTAGAGAAAATAGTCTCAAGCCTTTGCAGATCTGATTTCTGCACATTGTTGTTAAAGTCCACATCTGCCAAATTATATGAAGCTTGGTTTTGATTTTTTGACTGCAAAGTCCGATCAGTGTCTTGACAATTTTCGCTTGTGTCTATCATTTTAACACATGTTTCGTCTGAACTTTCATTCTCCTTAGTGTCCAATACAGTAGGTACACTTTCACACGTTTCATTGTTATTAAATGTGACCAGTTCCATGATTTTCATGAGTAAGGGAAAATCTTCATTGATAAATTGATTAAACTGACTGCGTATTGTTCCAGTAGTAACAAAGAAAGTTATGTTTTACTTGAGTTTTTCATTTTTGTCTTTTATTTCAATTACAATAGAGTTTGCAGGATCGTGTCTGTCAGACCATTTTTCGGGGACATCTGACCATACAACGTTTTCATCTTCATGACGTTTATTTTCGAAATACGGAATACTCAGTGGTTTAATCCATGGTAGTATTCTTTCTGCTGTTGTATGAAACGCAATCATAAGGGCTGAGGGCTCATACAGGTTTCTATCAATACTTTCGAGCAGACATTGTTTGGCTTTGCCAGTTCTTTTGTTAAGTTTGGTTGGAAGGCAATTCTCTGGGTATTCCTCATTAATGTTTTTCATATCGAGGTCTATTTTCAGTTTTTCTAGTAATTTGTAGACACTTGAAGATTACTTCTTGCTAATCTTGACAAATTTTCACAGATATTGTTGTCTTACCATATTATATTTCAGAATTTTTCATATTTTTTCACGCCGCCTGAAAGGACGCTGCCATTTGCAATCAGGAGAGATACTTGTTTTAAATTTGCGTCATTAATAAAATGACATTTAATTGGAACTTTTGTCTCTGCTCCTTTTCAAAAAACCTAGTGGAGTTGCTGGATCACTTTGGGTACGTTGTCAAACTTGATGGTATATAAATAACATTTTATCAAAGATAAAAGGGTTTATATAACTCAAGTTTGAAAGTTTTATTAATTAAATATTGTTAATCATTTTGATTTGAGTGCACTCAAGCATGAAATTTTGGTTGGAACTTTTCAATATTACATAAGACCTTTGAACAAATTAATTTCTTCAGCTGATGTCACGTGATTAGCAGATCAAAACATTTAAGAGATGATAGACGCTTTTATCAAAGGGAAATTTAACCCACCTCCATCCCATTCGCCTCCGTTTGAAATAAATATTTTTCCATTATATTATGTAATACTACCTGTTGAATATATATCCTTTATATGTTATACTTGTATTTGTTTATACTTGTTTTTATTTGTGTCTTGGCAAACATGTCGTTTTGAACTCTGCTCATTTTAAATACTTGTTTTAATTTGCGTCATTAATAAAATGACGGCTCATTTTACAGGCCATCCCCTTTTTGTTTATGGAGCTTTATTATTAGTAGATCATTTGAAGTTAATGTTTTAATATTATGTAATACCATATTTTTGATGTATTTATTTTATATGTTTATAATTTGCGTCATTAATAAAATGACATTTAATTAAAACTTTTGTCTCTGCTCCTTTTCAAAACACTTAGTGGAGTTGCTGGATCACTTTGGGTACGTTGTCAAACTTGATGGTATATAAAATAGTTAAAAAACTTTAATAAAATTATATTATCATTTTCGCCGCTTTAAATGTCCATTTTCACCAAGATATATAAGCCCATTTTATCCCGAAAAATATTTTTAAAAAGTAGGAGGCTGGTAATTTACTACATACCACACCCCTTAGAAAAAATTTGTTGCTCGATTTTTTTTATTCTACCGTTTGATTACAAAATTCCAGTAGGAAAAAACTTGATACGATAACCTGTCCATGTTTTATACTATGCCTCTTTCAAATCGTCCTTGACTTTTGATACGGGAATTTTACATAATACAGCCATTCTTAAGGGACCTTTAATTATTTACAAAAGTGCGTGTGCTTTCAATGTTATTCGGACAAACTGCGAGACTTTTCACGCCTTCACATCATACGACATTACCCAAAGAATTTCGAATAAAAACAATCGATTGTTCCCTACGAAGACTTCCGTTCTAATTTAGGTCCAACTTTACTACGGTAAACCACCCTATCAACATGAAAAAAACGCAATATTTCACTACGCTGACTATCTTGAGGAAATAATTGTTGATTTCAAAAAGTACCCTTCTTGATCTACAAAAGGAACAAATTAAGCTGAACCACACGCGGGAAGCAGTTCTCATTTGTCACGCAAAAAACCCTCGCCAAAATACGTTCACTTCGAATCTCAAAATGTTGCAGATTTTTTACTAAATGTGTATTATTTTAATATTTTCTAAGTGATAATTCATTAAATCCTTTAAAAAAACAGAGAACAGCAAGATATGCAGACGATCAGTACGGTACCATTTCACATTATGCTGTTTTGTTCTGGGTTTTTTTTGTTTTGTTTTGTTTAGTTTTTTTTTTGTTTGTTTGTTTGTTTTGAAAATAATCTCATACGTTTATTGTTTTTAAATAAGTATTTTGTAAACTTTATTCTGAAATATTTCTTTACATTTCTGCCGTAATAATATATACTCACTAAAAAAAGAAATGCAACATCGGATAAATTTTTCGAATCATTTTTTTTGCGGACAATTAACCTATAAATATTCAAATATATATACACATTATAATTGGTGTCATCCTTGTTTGCCCACTTTTAATTAGGGGTATATATAAACATAAGATGTTTTGTTGTTTTAGCAATTATAGTTGATTTCTGGAAAACAGTATAATTTTTCACCTCTATTGGTGACCTGAAGTTTTGCAATCCATTTTTGGGGATTTTCAAAATGGCCGCCGTTGAAGAAAAAAGTGCAGTTCTCAGATCTCGGGAATGGCCAGAGCAATTTCAATGAAAATTGTGGTAACGGCAGCCGTTTCACCACACTCCCCCTCCAAACGTCAACTTCTGATTGCACCGAAATTTGATACATAGGTAGATTTTAATGCACAAACTAAGAATATTATGTCTATTTGGGTGTTTCAAACAGGCTAAAAAATATAGTGGCAATGAGGGTTCGTTTGGGAGACATTCTGTGTTGGCATCCCAACACAATCGGTACTAGTTGTACTTTCTCATTGTATTGTCTTTTGCATTTGTTCCATGTGGATCTTTCTTTAATTAATAAAAATCGTTGAATCTTCTTTAAAATCCAACTCAACAAAACCTGGATACATGTAGTTGCCAAGAACCTGTGCTAATTTACAATCATATGGACAAACATTATTACATGCTGTTTATATGTTTTGTGACCTTTTTGTATTTATATTTGTTTGTATGCGTTCAACCCTTCGGGGTATAAACTTGCATTAATAAAGACATATTATAAAGAAAGCAGCATTTTGACAGTTGGTGTATTCTTTTGCAATTTTAAACTTAAAATTAAATTACCTCTGCATAACTCATATCATAACTAAGATATGCAATCACAATATGTTGCACATATTTAATCACAGGAAAATTGTAACTGAACGATGTTCTTTGTATTCCCGATCAACATATCATTCGCGTAAAAGAATCACATTATACAGTGGAATTTCTATGGTTATTATTATGTCTCCAAGACTTTAATTTATTTGGTTTATAAAGCTGTTAATGATAACACTTGTAATGGTCTGTTATCTGACAGAGTTAAAAGAATATATATTGAATTAGCTTGTAAATTACGCTATCAGAAGAAGAGTTTAAATCAAATTGACCACCTTCATTTAAATCATAGTGGACAGCAGAAAAAAGTCAGAAAGATGACGACCCTGGACGAAATTATTGACATGAAAAGGAATAATGAGAATAATATGGACAACATATATGTTACACCTGACAGACAATGCAACAGAAAAGGAATAATAAAGAAGAAATATCTATAGATAATTCGGGCCTCGGTGGCCAAGTGGTTACGGTATTAATCTACTATTAACCACGTGGTCTGTCAACACTGAGATTGTGGGTTCGACTCACATTGCGGACAGGGTTCGCCCGACTCCAAGCTTAATTGACAAGATTGCCAGTTTTTCTACCGTACGTCGTGGGTTTCACCGGGTACTCCAGCTTCCTTCCCCAATAAAACTGGACGCCATGTTATAGCTGGAACATTACTGAAAGTGGCATTAAATATCATTCAAACAAACAAACAAACAAACAGTTAATATTTAATTACCAATAGTACAAGACAACATCTCGATGGTAAAGGACCACCACCCTCAGATAATGGTTATATGTCCAAAACCTGGAGGTCTTGATACATATGAAGAGTATGTGTATGTGGAAAAAGAATCAGAATAACTTATTATACGGGAAAGATTTTGTGATCTTTTACCCTGACTAGAGAATTAATTAACATGCAATTTTGTTTTTGAATAGAGCTAGTGCGAATGCAAAGCATATGTTGAGATGAAAAAGACAAACGATACTTAAAGTTTCAAGCTGTAACACCGAAAAATAGCAGTTCTAATATTGCATTCTGTCATATTGCGCGAAGTACTAGGCAAAAGTCTCCTTTAATTCAAAGTGTGCAAAAAGTTGACAAGTAATGTGGTGAAGTTGTACCAATACACAATTTAGATGTGTAGGAGACAAGACTGACAAATTGTGCTTTTAAAGAATTAAATCATTCACGCCAAAAGCATCAGACAGCCGTTTATGATATTTACCATCTATGCAGAAAATACGTGATTGTAAGGTCTAAGGGCGACCATCCACACAAATGTCAAGGATTTCCTCCTGCAAAATAGTATGAAAGGGATATATACTATTTATAGGATTAATTTTATAGCGCAAGAACTTGCAAGTTACTCTGAAAAATTAACAGTTGGAACACATAGCGTACTAAGTTACCATTGCAATTTAAAATTTAGCTAAAAATGTCACAACACAAACACAAACAATATTTTAATAGATACTGCTTACCTGCATTGCAAGACAGTCATGTATTTAATGTCTTCGAGATATGACCCACAATGTCCAGTACACCCATGATTTTGTTTTTTGAAAAACGACCACACAACAGAAACACAATTACATAATAAATTGATGCTGACCAGTGATACTAAACACTCATAGTGTTAACCTTATTAACAACAGAACAACTATAATTACTGAATGTACATTTTAAAAGTGAAACCAGCGAGACATGTCGAGGTCAGAAGCGCGCATTGGTTATACACAACTAAAACCATTGACACAACTGATGCGTTTGCTCTTGCTGTAATGAAACTGTGTGGGAACTCCAAAGAATTAGTAAAAAGACTGAGTTGTATACCAGATGTAATTATTTTGCTTCATGTTATTTTAGAACGAGATGCCATACATATTCCTATGCATAATCTAAGATAAACTATCTCGACTAACAGCTCAAAAAATAAACGAGAAGCATAAGTATTGCATTGTGAACAAATGCGTCTTGGGTTTTAGAAAAATGCCAAGCATGCAAACGACAATTTTAAACTGTAGGACAAAGCTCTTGTCGCTAAATCAAGTAAAACTGGAATAACCGATCCAAAATTACACAGATTACGATAGTGTAAAAAGGAGAATGACCACTAAAGTCAAGACAAAAAACGAAACGATCTTTATATACATATATAGCCAATAATATATGAATTCTGGATAGGTTTCATTTTGCTTTTAACCAATATGCCTCTATTTATATTTGGTTGCTCCAATTAGCATGTTAATAGGATTGACAGATGTAGAAAGTATTATCTATATTTTACTAAATGGAAGCTAATAACCTATCTACATGGATAATTTACTCGCTATGTATTTAAAAACTTGTCTATACATATGGCAACTGTTGCGATTGTGCGCGTGTTAGAAAATGCATGCTAATGATTTGGCTGTCTTGATGATTTTCCAGTTTAAAATTTGCAAATTTTGTAACTCTGAAAATCGTCAAACACACATTCCAGGCAACTTTGTCCTACTGATTCGTAAGTATAATTTTAACCAAATATGCCTGTTTCAAATTGTTCTTCTAAATTATCCTTCATGCCTCGTAAATAATGCATAAATAATATCACAACATGTATAAGCAAATAAATAAGGGTCAATACGAAGATTTAAAAAGTAACGACAAACATCAACTTTTTAGAATGTCTTTCATTTTTTTATTTTCAAGATTACACTTATAATATATCGCAAGAAGTCTAAGCATCCCCCTAGTGAATAATACCTAAAAGGGCAAAATTTCAAAAATCTAAAAATTTTAAAAATTGATCACATTTATTGGAAACCTTGTTTGTATACAGGATAATGAAGCCTTAGGTTGTCAGTCCTTGGTTTAATTACACGCACCAATAACCTTTATTCAAAACACTGATATAATGTAAATAAGTGTTATGAACTCTGAACTGTGACTCTAAACACACTGTGGTGCAATCGCGTGGTATCGATAGGCGGGAAACTTTTATCGGTGAAGCCTGTGTTTATTCTGTGTTGGATATTTACTGGCAACAATGGTATGACAATTTTTTAAAATATTTTGTTTTGTGGAATTTTTACAATTTGACAAGAATGATTTTTCTTAAATTCACGATAATTTCAACGTTTAATTTTTGTTTTTATTGTATGCGACATAAACCAGTTAAATTTATCCCTTTTATAACATTGCGTGTTGTTTTGATAAATATATAGTACAACGTTATTAATTAGGATTGTGGGTATGTGTCAGCTATTTACTTCAATTAAAAATAAAAACAAATAAATTAACAATGGATTATAATTAGTCTATCTATCTATCTCTGGATACTGTCTACTCCTCTTTCGAGTGTTACTGACAGGACGTGGTGCACGTCGGAAGGGTTAGTAAGTTTGTGAAGAAATAAATTCGAGAATTGTGGACTTGGATGCAACGAAAAATGTTAAAATATTAGTGAGTGCTAGGTTAGAGATTAAAAGTAAAAGAGATAACAACAAAGACTACATGACTAGTATTGGATCCCAGCCACTGCCTGCTTGAAATGCTCAAGATCAGGCAGCGTTACAATGTTAACTGGCAGTCTATTCCAAAGGGTAATACTATGAGGAAAAAATGAGAACTTATGGTAATCTGATGTGACCTGAATTTGTCTTAAACAAAGAGGATGCATGTGTCTGGTTTGTCTGTTTGGTTTTTGTATATAAGAAGGAAGGTTTATTGCTACGATGTTATGGTATATTTTATAAAACATTATAATTCTGGCATCAAGTCCTCGGTGTTCTAAGGACCTCCAGCCCATTTTCTTTTGCATATCTGTCACACTTGAAAGAGGAGAGTAGTCTTGGTTAATCCATCTTATTGCTCGCCTCTGGACCATTTCCACTTTGTGAATGTTTGTTTTAGTGTATGGGTTCCAGACAGTAGAAGCATACTCTACCTGGGGCCGGACTAAGGTCTTATATGCTAGTTCCATTGCATATATTTGTAATAAACTACGCTGTGATAATTCACAATTATAGCCCAAAATAATAAAAAAATAACATAATTATATGATTTAAATGTTTCTATGAACGTGAAGTAATAAAAGTAATGTAAACAAATATAAGTTTTTAATTCCAATAGCTGAGTTGTTTTATATATGTATTCCTTTCATTCCTGCAAACTGTAGCTAAAGTCAGATAAATAAAAAAATTAATTATTTTTATCTCATTATGTCGTTTATAAATTTTTTTTTGGTCATGTTACAAAATTGTTATTTGCAAATTGCAGAAATGTATGCAGACTTTATCACTCACTGTTTGCCATCAGTGTAAACATAGCCCAAGACGGCAACTAATTGAAACAATATATCATTAAAGGATTGCTAATTGTTACCCAATATTTAATACATTCAATCTTATTTATTTGTTTATTGTTTGATTTATTTATTTATTTACCTACTTATATTTTTATTTATTAACCTCACTTTACAAAAATTACAACTAATAGACCCATTACATTAAGTAAGACACATTTTTCTAATATTATATTTGTTAAAGTCTTCTGTAATAAATTCAGATGCACTACAATATTCATATTAACACAAAAGGAAAAAAGAGCACAAAAATGTCTTCTTGTATTTATCTTAGTTTTCCTTTTGAATATTTTTTCTGTTCATCTATATTCGTGTTGGGATGTTGATACCCGGTAGTTTTTTTAACAAAAAAACATTTTGACAGCGTTTACATATATTAAGACAAATGTAGTAATCAAATGGTAGCAATGTATTCGTTTTATCGTATACTAATTTCTAACGATTTATTATATTATTATTATTATTATTATTATTATAATTATTATTATTATTATTATTATTTTTATTATTATTACTATTATTATTAGTTTTATATTTTCTCATTCAATGAAATAATAATAATGATTATTATTATTATTATTATTATTATTATTATTATTATTATTATTATTATTATTCATTGAATGAGAAAATATAAAACTAATAATCATTAGTCTACTAATAAGTAGCGAGGTCTACTTTTTACACATCATTTTGTCAATCACTTTATATATATTAGATGGATAGGTAAAAGTTAAAGGTTTTCTCTCATTTCGTTAAAAATGTTTTCTACTGAGAAATTGTTTATTTATCTGCTGTTTTGTTAAGTTTAAATATGAACTTTATTTTATTTCTTTGGACTGGGAAATTTAAAGCTAATAGTTATGCATCTACTGATAAATATGAAGGTTTACATTTCAATCATAATTTTGTCGAAAATATTTAGTAGAAAGTGTTGTACAACAACTCCTGTAATAATAGACCAACTTCGATACGTACGAATGGACAATAGATAAATTTACCCTCCCTTAATATGTCTTCGAAGTTACAACAAAAATACATATTATTTTCTTATTCTGATAAGACGTGCCTATAACGCGTTGAACCCACACCAAGTATACAACGAATATTTATTCCTAATCTACGGCATGAACGGTTAACATTCTTAATAGCGACGTCATAGTAAGATTTTTCACGCATTTTAACCGCGTCACAATCAAATGTGTGTCCTAAATGGCCTAAAGTCTTGCAACTTAAAAGTTACGCAATTAAAAAGGTTAAGGTTAATATATGTCCTATTAGAATCGAAATGATTCATAAGAGGCAAGAGTATATACTGATGAATTATTTTTTGCATTAGCTCCCGTGGTTATTAAAGGTGTTATTGTTTTATTGACATTTCAATCTTCTCTAATTCTTAATTATGACAACTGTATTATATTTTGACTTTAATTTTATTTGCAGCCTAAAACAACAACATGTCAGCGGCCTATTCCAATTAGTGTCTCCATTCATTTAGGGAAAACAAACATTGCTAAATATAATATAGTCGCTATTGGCAAAAATGATGTTCCAGAAGAATTTCTATACGTTAAATATGGTAGAAGCAATTTATGGTCATTTAATCAATCTCGAACCGAATAAACATTTGCATTTTACTGATAACGGAATGTAAAGACATAGTAGTCTATTATTAGTCTATTAGACCGAAATCGCAGGCTTTAAACAGCCAAAAATACTGAAGTTTAACAAGTTTAATCCGATTCCAATTGTTCAGAATATGACATGATTAATGATAAATAAACGACTATCTTTATGGTTGACCATTCCCAGAATAAACTGTCTGGCTATTTTAATTAACTATGAAATGCAGCCACAATTTATTCCCTACTCTATACCTGTCATGAACTGATTCATAGTATTTGTTAAACTTCTGCATTCCTACATGTGTATATGAACAATCTGGTCGTTACTTTATTTTTAGATATGCTTATGTACAGGACCTACAACTATACCAAATTAAATAAATCCAATTACAGACTATAAACAAAAAAGAAAGGCCAAATGGATAAGTCAATGGCATGGATTCTCTTATCTGAAAGAAACACATATGGACAAAAGGAAAATAAAAAAAATTCATATAAAACGCAGGAGGAATTGAATGTACTCCAGGGACCGTTTCAGGACTCGGACATCTCTTGAGAGAATCTCAGGAGTAATCCTTGTAATAGTCATGTCACCGTGTCAGCAAAGATGTCAAACAACTTTGTTTTGTTTGTTTTGTTTTCTTTTTTTTGCTCTTGTTTAGATTAGTTTGGATTTTTGTTTATTCCTACGGTTTGTGTTGGGTTTTTTTTGTCCTCCCTTGACAAAGTTTTAGTGCTCGTTCGGTTTCCTTTCTATTTTTGGTAGGGTTACAGCAGGAAATAAACATTTGAACGACCTTAAAAAACTGCATTTTTCATCAATTGTAACGTCGGGCACAGTTAATCTCCTTGACAGGCATATAAAATAGCCACAGCTTTTAATATGTATCATTTTATTTAAGACAATTATGATATTAATTAATACATGTTATTTAAAGGTTGATTTAACTTTTGAAAGTTTATATTAACGTTTTGTTGACATTTAGGTCTAAGACACGTCCTAGGCTGGTCCTTGGTCGTTCTTAATTTTGTACTTAGACATGTCCTAACACATATATTAAGATGGCTTCGATGACAGGACACAAGAAGTGTATGACACATTAACAACATTCCGGATACTTTCTATATATGATAGTAAGGCTATGACTAGGAAAGCATTTAAAACTGTTTGTGATGAAGTTGAAAAGATCAACGTTTCACACATACCTTGTATCAATGACATTTAAGTTCTTAATTTTCTGTTCATTACTAACCCAGTAAATAATTCTATTTTAATATTGGCGATATCAGCATTTTGTTTCTGAATATCAGACCTCAGCAATGTTCAACACAATTGTTCTTACAGTAATCTTAATGAAATGATATAATTAAAAAGTATAATATTCTCATAATCTTTTTTCCTATGGGACAAATTAAGACATGAATTCCGTAGTTGATTTGTGAATTTAACTTTGATAATATTATTATAGTTTAAATATGATTAGTAGCTAGTCAGATATGTTCCTGTCGTGATGTAAAATGTTGCGATATTCATTAGCTACAGTGAATAAAGTCATTTTGCGATTATTCTTTTATTCTCAAAAACATATTCTTTGGTAATAGATTTTTTAAACGATACGAATATTTTATAACAAATGCAAACGTTGTATAGATACAAAACATAAATATATTATTGCTGAAATGTTTCCACTAGAATATGACTTACAAAATCAAATTTGCATAAAACATAACCCAAAATATTCTGACAATATGAAGTCATGTAATATGTACTCGCATTCAAAGCCACATCTGTGTTAAGCTGAAGTAGCATAATGCATCTTACTTAAGTATGTATTTAAATTAAACTAAACGAGGAGTGGAAAACTAAATGGATCTATAAATTATATGGCATGGTTTTTTATTATTGCATGCAAAAATTGTATGTGATAATCAGATTGTTAACTTTGAAATGTCAATCAGACTTTGAAATGCTGATCAGAAAACCCTATACAAGTACATCTATTTGACAAACCTGCTTTTTGTTAAAATTATGATAACTTTTTTCACATTTCCGGTTTCTTAAATATATTCGGGAGTTTTCGATGTATAGCTGATATTGTCTTATTGATGTAATGCGAGGATTCTATATGCTTATCTTTCTAAATACAGTCTTTTAAATTATTAATTGTGACATTATATTTGTCATATTACTGTGACCAATCAAAAGATATTTTTTTTACAATTTGTTGATTTTTGATATTTCAGTTTTATATTAAAAATGCTTCCTTTCCTGTCATAGTTAGGGAAATATATGATCTTGTGATATTTATTTTGAATATGCATAAATAAAGTTAAATGGTTAATTTTAGTCTGGTATTTAGGAGAAATAAAAATATGTCACATATATTTGAAGGAAATAAAAATCAAATGATCTAAACTATCAGAGGTTCAATATTGAATGACCCGAGGTAAAAATTTCTGATTAATTTCATATCTACTCTTATTATTAATAGCAGTTAAATAACAGTAAAATAATTATTTATCATGTAAGTGCCTTTAAATACGGCTACATTTACATTATAGTTCTTAACATATTATAATTATAAAGATATTTAATTTTACATTATGTTCAATTTTAATACCTCAGTTTTATTTTTCAAAAACTTTGTTTACTGTCATTGTTGCTAACATGTATGATGATCTTATGATAATGACTTTTAATGACCATAAAGAAAATTATATTGCTCCATTTTAGTGTGTTATTAAAGAGAAATTTCATAACTATTAATACCAACTATGTTAGTTCTAAAATTTCAAACAAGTTAACATCAAATAGTCAACTACCAAAGGTTTTACTTTGACCCATGTGTTAAAAACCACTTACTGACTTCATATCTACTGTTAATGGTTTTACTTACTACATATTCAGCTTAAACATACCGCATGACCTTATGGGTTTTCCGCGACTAGAAATCGATGATTTAAAAACTGCACACACTGGTATATGTATAATAATCCTGTACGTGTATCAAGACGTTGTTTAAGAGCACAACTATTATTTTTAAAGTAAACAAAATACATCCTTGTAGATTTTGTTTATTTTAAACATAGTGTATTATGAATTTTATAATTTTAACATTTTATTCGGAGGACCATAAATTTATAAACAATATCAACTTCTCCTTTATTTTGGTGTGAATCATTCACAGTGTAGACAAATTATGCAACGTGGCGTGACAATGTGAGCCAATCAGCTGATAGAGTGTTTACACAAAATTAAACTTTCAATCAATACATTCTTTCAATTAAAGACTGTCTGTTTGATATTTACATATTACTTTATATATTTTTGTAGGAATAAAATTATAAATTGTATATTGATATGACAAAAACACCGTTACGCTCAGTTAAATATATTTAAATCTTGAATTAAATAATATAATTTTTGTATAATAGTCCAAACAAACATTAACAAAATTATTGGTTTTAAAGACACAATCAAGTCATTATCTAATGGTCTTTCTATTTAAAATGTTAGACATTCAAGATTAAACTGTAATTTTTGTAGATCTAAGATTATGTACATGTGTATATAATAAAATATCAAATTTTTTTTTATGACAACAACAACAATAATAATAATAATAATAATAATAATATTATTATTATTATTATTATTATTATTATTATTATTATTATTATTATTATTATTATTATTATTATTATTATTATTATAAAAATAAAGTTCGTAAAAATAATGATGATAATAATCATAATAATAATATTATAGGGTTATTGCATGAATATTGGGAAATATTGTCCCAAGCAAGTGTTATATTCCACGAGATAGCATCTTGCGAGGGACAATATTTCCCAATATTCATGCAATAACCCTTTTATTATATAGTAATAATTTTTTAGTGCTTTTAAGCAATTATTCATTATCTTTGCTATTTTGTAGTATATTACTAGGTCCAATATTATCACTTGGTCAATATTACAGATATATATTGTGATGTAGATGTAAATAAAATAAAAAACAGTTTTTTTTTCAATTTTGTGTTTTTATTTGTTGCTCCTTATTGTTGTGACTATAAATTTAGGTCCTTCTTCCCCGACTCAATTCGGATCTGGAACTCTTTGCTTCAACTGTTGACTACTTCAAGACCAGGCTCCAGTCCATCACCATCAGATAGTAGCCTATACCGGTTATTTTTAACTGCACACTGTCAATACTTATTTTTTTCATCACCTGTACATAGTTATTCTTGCACCACATGCGCCGGTACGAGTATCCAATGTATTTGGTATGTACCTGACACGAAAGAAGAAGAAATTCCTGCTTTGAAACGAGCCACTTGTACACGATATTTAAATCCCGTTTTGTACAGTTTACACTCGATTTTTTCCTTTGTTGGTCTATGAATTCTTTAATTTTATTTTTATCGACAATCGAATTCACTTCCATTTGTTCAGTTTCAAGCGATTCTGCTAATTTTCCCCTCGAGAGCAGATCATGTATGTCATTTTCGGCTAGCTTTGTTTACCAAACAACAGTAAAATATAAAAGCTGATGCTCGGAACACATCTGTACTTTTCCCGGAAATTACAAGACCGAGATTCAGTGTAAAATATGAAAATATATTGCACTTTATTCCTATATGAAAAACAATGGGGAAAAATTATTACTATATAATAAAAATTATTAATTATTATTATTATTATTATTATTATTATTATTATTATTATTATTATTATTATTATTATTATTATTATTATTATCATTATTATTATTATTATTTATGTTGTTGTTGCTGAAGTTAAATTTTTGTAACTTCAATTTAATCAAAGAATTAGAATATGTTCAAATTGTTATAGTATATAAAAATGGTTTGATTTCTGTATTTCTCATTTTATTCTCCTTGTTTTATTAAGTACAATCAGTTTATCAGCGAAATCTTATAAACAAAATCTGTTGATATTTTATAAGTGTTTATTATCAGTAATTCAAATAATCATTCACAACAAATTATTGTTTACATGTACATATAAAGAATATACAAAATTACTGTCTATATATTCTAACATGGAACATATGATCAATATGCATATTAAACAGCCTTATTTGGACAGGTCTGTGTTTTCAACGGTGTATTCTGGCATCTTCCGCAATAAAAACTAGACGCCATGATAGTTTGAAAAAACTGAAAGGGGCGTTATACACCATTCAAACAAACAAACAAAACCTTCCTTGGAGACTAAAAACCAACTGATTTCAATATTAGACAATGCGATAAATTAAGGGCCACAAGGATTAATTGACAATTCAGCTGGAAACTAACTTCTAACCTTATTTGTTTAAGTTAATAGTGTAAAACTGCATATTTTCCTACTGCAATCACTACTATGTGCAAACTGGGAACAAATGAACAAAAAAGGTCATATAAAATTGCAAATTGTTAATGTGCATAATAAAAGTTGTTTAGTTGAGTTTAAAACAATAATCAATAGTACATTTTGTGATTAAAATAGTAACTGAGTTAAATTATTTTTAGATCTCCGCGTTTTATCTGTAAGAGTTTTCACGTTGTTTATGTATATAGATTTATGTTAAGTACACCATACCAATATAAGTAAAGCTACAAAAAAGTAAAGAACAACAAAATAGAAGTTGGAAATTACAATGCCAAGGCCGCAAACACAAGGAATAAGAACTCAAGATCTACAACAAAAACGTACAAGAATAATAAGCGAGACGAACCACTCCAAACTAATGGGTTATATGAGGTGCTGACGTAGTACTTTGGTAACCATCTGTGTACGTAAGAGACCTTTGCATCACAGTTCAAAATGCTGGTTAAGTCAAATCTAATGTCTCTGACATAAATAATACAAGTTTGATTTTTTATTGTCAGTAAAATAAATGAATGATAGCATGGTAACAATGCGGTTATGCAGGTACTATAATTTAATACAATTCAATGACCGAATATCCTACTGCAAAAGGTCAGACTTACAAAAATATTTAAACTTAAAACCGTTCATCTATTATGAAATAGATCTTTCTGCCAGCTGGTTAGGACAAAAATGTATAATGAATGTCGAACATTTTGGATAAATAAACCTTGTATTATCATTGATAAAAAAAGTGCTGCATATTTCATAGATTGCATGCTTCCCAAATATTTGTAAATCAAGTATTCTAAAATGTAAATTCGCTGGTATGACGAGAAGCTTTTTTGGGGATTTTTTTAAATAGAAAGATTCGGAACGGTAAAGTAATTTATCATTTTTATTGATGTTTTGTTACTTGCTATACACATACTGATCTGTGTAATGCCAACGTTGACAACAGTACTTACATTACATTATTAACGTATTGTTTAAATGCGCAGATTTGACCAGCCTAAATCCAAGGACAATTGACTTTACCTTCGAAACAGATAACAGTATAATACCACAGTATGGTAATTATATACGGAGCAGACTAACGTTTTACAGGCGTTTTCACTGATATACGACCGTATCCTGCCGATGTTGCGAATGTGGAAAAAGCAAGATTTCGAAATTGCGCCGGTTTAATGATAATGTTTCATCGAAGTTCACTCCTACGTACTAACAATATTTATGCTATAAACATCATACATCTATTATGAAAGATAACTTTCTGTCAGCTGGTTAGGAAACAAAAACGTACAATAAACTATTTTAGATAATACAAAATCCTTGTATCATTAGTAGTGTTCATGACAATAAAATTAACAATATAGTCGATTAATAAAAACATGCTGCATATTTCATGGATTGCATGCTTAAAAAATATTTAATAATAAAAAAAGAAGAGGAAACCGACCAATTAACAATAGCCGGGTCAGGGGAAAATTAAAAATCCGGATATAGACAAACATACACAACGGAAAACAAAAACACAAAAAAACACAAAAACAAATAGTGAGTAACCCCAAAAAAAATTATTTAAAGTTTATACTCTCTTGTATGACTAGTAAACAGTATGAGCATTATGTGGCCTATTTGAAATAGGAAGACTAGGAACGGTTAAGTCGTTAATCCTTTTTATTGCTGTGTTGTTACTTGTATACACATACTGATTTTTTAATGCCATTGGTGACAACAGTACTTACATTACATTATAAACGTATTATTTTAAAATAAAAAAGCAGATTCAATTACTATTGACGTTACCTTCGGAAATGCTACAAGATTATGCGGTAGTATGGTAACATTATTCTTTAGTGCAAATTTTCTGTGACATGTTCTTCTTTCATTTACTGATTAATTATATTTTGAGATTTTTGTTTAGTTTTTCTCCTTTTATGTAGTAAACTTTTTCCTATTTGTTTGGTTGATATTCTTTTATGTAGTAAACTCTTCCTAATTTGAAGACTCGCTCTTTAAGGGAATATTTAGAAAATCTATTTTATGTAGTGGGAATGTACCTGTGGATTAGTATGACTTATCCTTATATTTTTATGAAGTCCTGTTACTGAGGAGAACAAAGATATTTTAGTATTAGTAGTCAGATGATTGAACAAACCTTCACTGATTGACCTATTTTTTCCTTCAAATGAAAACAGTTTTTATATGGTTTTACCAGATCTGCATAGTAAAAAGCAATCTCCACGCAAAGGATTCTGGGTATCCTACGTCAACCTCAAATCACCTCTGCCATACCATTGGTTGACATTGTGAGAGATATTTCTCATGGCGGATAAGTTTCGCGTACAAACGCAGTAATTTCAATGTAAAACAAGATCAAAAGTGTATAAAAGACTATATAAAATTTAAAAACATCTCGTGTATTATTTTACAAACATCATTCTTTGTTTACAAACTTTACAAGCAGACGACAAATGTAGTCCCGCAGTAAATGGAGGATGACGTGTGGCAGAGGTTATATCTGGGAACCAGTTATGTTCTCTGTGCCGGAGAGTGAGTAAAAAGTAAAAAAACAACATATCTGCAGAAAACTAAAGGCTCAGAAATAAACCCCTTCTCCACATAAACTATCTATTTTGGAATTGTTTGGCCACCAGATTAAAATATGGACAGCATTCTACCAATCTCCACCATATGGACAACAATTTTCAAAAATGAAACAAACATAACAAGGCAAGTGCATTCTTTGTCTGTTTTGGTAATATTTATGTAAAATATTAAGCACACGACATCTCTTGTTTTCAATAATTTGGCTCGTTACACTTTGATCCTTGTTTTGTAATGAAACATGTCTCAAAAAGCGTTCCATTTATATTCTCAACAATAGAGGTTTTGCAACCAATAAGTATTAATCTAACAGTAATTTTCACTCAGCAAATTACTTTTATAACTGTTAGATCAAAATGCATTGGTTATATACTAGTACAAATATTCTCGATATACCTGGTTAATAAAGCTATATTTATATACATCAGATTTGGTCGAGCGGTTAAGAGTACTAAACATCGTGCTGGCCAATGGGTCAGCAGTGTCGAAACGAACTGATTGCAAGCAATAATTTGAGTTTTAAGTCTAACAGTAAGGTTTAATTTGTAGAAGTACTTCAATATCTGTTCCCGAAATCCAATGGATAGTTTAAGTATTTCATGCATTCCTTCACTGGTTACTGTTTTTATGGATTTAGATCTGTCCTAAATGCACTTCTTTGAAATAGTATTTCTGCTAAAATTTGCAAACTATGCCAAGATCACATCGAAAAAATGATATGTTAAAAAAATTGACTACGTTTATATTCTTATTTATTTGATTTAACCTAGTCGTTGATGATAGCATTTTTAGTGGTCTACGTTCAGACATAACTATGCGAAAGTTAAAAAGAGCATATATTAAAATGTAAGGTAAATCAAACTGAACAGCAAGACGTTGACTATAGAGGAAATCAATGACATAAATTGGGATAATAAACATAATATAGAAAAAAATATGTAACAACTAGCAACCACGAAAAATGTGATAAACGAAAAAAATTAAGAAGTCATATATGGGATAAATAGTTCACGAAAACCTCTAAGTGGTAATGGACCCCAACCTCAAAAGATGTTGATGAACCCAAAACCTCACCTTGATGCACATGAAGGACAGTTTTCCAAACCTATACTTACAAGAGCACAAATGAACAGTAAACATTTATTTTGACTGGGGCTGCCAGACAATGTGAGACATGTCGTGGGAAGAGAACAATCAAGTAAACAGACGAAACCCAGGACTGGTTCTAATATCGCGTTAATTCATATTCTTGATGTATTGGTAGTCAATATCCTTCAAACCGAAGAACCACAATTGATTAAATTAAATGTGATTTTAAAAAGAGATGGATTTTAATTCATTCACATCACAAGAAGTAGAATTTTCCGCCCTTCTAACATACAATAAACTTTGCGCTTACTAATATAACAATTAAGACATAGACACATGCATATTCCTTAATAGACTTTTGCACAGACGTGGCATTAAAGCAGTACTTTGTACATGCTGCTAACCAGCAATGCATAGAAAATCTCGGATTTTAATGTCTAAGACAACCATTCACACAAATGTCCAGGATTTTGATCTGTAAAATAGTATGATAAACTTATAGCGAAAGTTACCAAGTTACCCCCAAACACTCAACTGTTGGATTTGCAATGGTGCGTAAAGACCATGGTAATGTACAATAAAGTAGAAAATGTGACATCAAACATAACAAATATACTGCTACCCAGCAATGCAAGATAATTATGTTTTAAGTCTAGGCTACTTAATCCATGTCCAGTTTATCCAGGATTTGTTCTGCAAATTTGAAAAGCGATCCCAAGATAGAATCAGTATCATAAAGTAAATAGATAGTGACCAGAGACTCTAAACCCTTACCACAGATGGAGACAGCTGCATTCATGTCATTGAGAGTTTGAAGGCAACAGCTTTACTTATGGAATGTTTGTATAGAACATCAGCCCGACCTTAGACAAATGTTGAAGTCAGAAAAGAGCATTGGTTTGCACAGTTAAACCCTTTATGTTTGAAGCACTATACATTCTCTACACAGATGTTATGAATGTGTGAATGAGTTCATTTTTGCTGTCAACAAAATGTTCGGGAAATAAATAAATTAGTAAAAAGACAGGCATAGGGTTACATATGTATATAGCAGATGCAATTATTTTGACGCATGTTATTTTGGAACAAGATGCGATACATATTCCTATGCTTGTGATGAAATGTGGAAAATAACTAGACTAAAGAGTTCATGCCTAAATATTCAAGGTGTCTGTACAGGACAGAATAGGACTTAAGATCATTTCGTTGTTAAACTCCTCAAAAGAGCACGAAAAGCATTAGTGTGGCAGTGAAGACTACGGAGACATGCGTTTTACAAACGTAGATTGCGTGCAAAGCGACAGCTTTAAACTGTACGACAAAACCTATGATTCATTCACATAAAACTGGAATGAATGATCCAAAGTTACCCAAATGACAAGAACGTCACTGACCTTATTTCGCGAATAATGTATGAATTCTTGATAGGTATCATGGTGATTCTTGAACATTTGCCTCTTTTTATTTATATTTTGTGGTCCCAAAAGCAAGCGACTTGGATTGACTCAGACAGATCTAGAATATATGTGACACATTTAAATCACTGGACTGTCATAACGGGGAAGCATTCTCTGCTTTTATATTTTAATAAATGCAGGCTATGAACCCACCAACCTGGATTATTTACTCGCTACCGATTTGCAAAGTTGTCTGAATATATAAAGCAACCGTTGTAATTGTCCGCAGTTTTGGACAATTCCTACTAACTAATTCAGCTACCTAGTTGATTTAACCGCTACGATATTGTAAAATCGGCTGAATATATATAATGTCATATAAAGAACATTACTCCATCTTTTATAATGTCATATGACGAATACTTTAAATATCTGAGAGTACTTAAACAAAAACAGGTGAAAACTCACCATCACCTATCTAATATCAATAACTATATAGAACGAGGTGTTATACCAAAGGGTTAACAGATCAAACTCTTACCTCAAACCTGGCAGTGATTCTAACACATTTTATAGAAAATGGGATCAGACTCTGTTTCAATGTTCAAAACGCCTGCTGACCCTTATGCAAAATCACTGCGAAGAACATTTACTATCATCTGACCTTGAAAATCTCATGAAAATATGTAAGAAAAAATTAGAGATAAAAGAATATGAATATTCTTAAGCGTCAAAATGACATCACCACCATCCAAATTTGCACCCTCTCTAAACGTTAACAGCGGAAATTTAGTCGCGAGGGTATTCCTAACCATCAGAATACCACATTACCATCACAGATAAACAGACTCAATAGACACTTCAAACTGAAATCCCTTTCAACCAACAACGATTCCAACACTGTTGTTAACCTCTCTAGTCACCATCTTACAGAGAGTGAAACATCTTTACAAGCAAAGGGTTTCAATTTCTGTCCAGTTCCTGGTCCTGTCAACAGCACTAAACTATCCCAGGAATTTGATTATTTTGCCAGAAGCTTACGAATTAAAAACATTTTGCTTCCAAGAAAGAAGAGCAAAATTATGAGGTGAACTCCAATAGGAAGGAGATACCAAATATAGATTTGTCAAAAAGTGAATAGGTCCCAAAACCTAGTACGAACACGACGTTAGAGTCATTTATAGACAAGGTTTAAACAGAAATAATTAGCAGAGTTGAATCCTATACTAACAATTTCGACAATCTCTCTTCTGACGAACTAACTGCTCCTAAGGAACTTAAGATCAAATGTGGAAGTAGTCATCAAACCAGCAGACAAAGGTAGTGCGGTTGCGGTTATGGACAAATCTGCCTATATTCAAGAGGCTGAACTTCAACTGAATGATGACCGGTTTTATATGAAATTAGAAGAGGACCCTACAGAGCAATTCAGTGATGAAATAACTAAGGAATTAACCAAAGTGAAAACACTCTAGGCTATATTGATGATAAAACTCTCGAATACCTAACACCAGACAATCCAAAAGCCGGCAGATTCTACCTTCTTCCTAAAATTCACAAACCTAATAACCCCGGTAGACCTATCAGCTAACGGCCACCTGACAGAAAAAATATCTGAATTTGTATATTACCATCTTCGACCACATGTTGAATCACTCCCGTCATTCTTGAAGGACACCACCCATTTTCTACAAAGGATCGCAGCTCTGAATCTCCTTCCGCCGGGCACCACTCTGGTCACTATGGATGTCACCTCTCTCTACACTCTCATTCCTCATGCAGATGGCATAGAAGCATGCAGAGAGATCTGGGAAGGTTGTTCAGTAAAAGATCCTCCGACTGAATGTTTAGTCAAAATGTTTACATTGGTGCTACAAAAGAACAACTTCACTTTTAATGCAGACCATTTCTTGCAAATAAATGGAACAGCTATGGGAACTAAAATGGCTCCATCATATGTCATATATATTTACGTATATTTATTGGTAAATTGGGAAAAGAACTTCTCCATTCATCTACTTAAAAACCACTATCTTGGTGCATGTTTATTGATGATGTTAATTTGAAGTGGATACATATTGATGAGGGATTACAGAACTTTATCACACGTGAAAATAACATCCATCCCTCTATGAATTTGACTTATGAAATCTCAAAATCTCCAATATCTTTCCTCGATACTTCCAGCTCTTTATCCGCAAATGGCGAGTTGTCCGCTGACCTGTATTCCAAACCAACAGACACCAACCAATACCTTTTACCTAGTAGCTGTCATCCTCCTCATGTGACAAAGAGCATTCCTTATAGTCAAGCTCTTAGACTCCTACGAATCTGTTCCACCGATGATTCGTTTAAAAGGAGACAAGGGAAATTAAAAGGTCACCTTAAAAGAAAGGGGTACAGAAATAACTACATCAAAATGAATTTCCATAAAGCACATCAGACATTGAGGAGTACCCTTCTTCAATATAAAGAAAAAAAGAAATGCAATAGAGTACCCTGCGTACTAACTTACCGCCCTTGTTTGAAAAACACGATTAGCGCCATTCGTGAACATTAGAAATCTATTGAAAAAAATTCCCAGGATGTCCAGAATCTTTCCAGAGCCCTCCCCCCCCCCCCTGGTTGCATTTAAACAACCCAACAGTCTCCGCACCTTATTGGTACGAGCAGAGATTGCAAAGCCCAGCACTGCCGCTGGCAGAAGTCAGTCTTGTGGTGACAAACGCTGCAAATGTTGCAAACATATGGAACACTTGTCTACATTTAACATCAAAGTCACAGATAAACAGTACAAAATATTCACTACTGTTTATTGCAAAAGCTCGAATGTCATTCTTGAGTGCCCCATCTAGCTGTGGCTTACAATATGTTGGCGAGTCCAAACAGCCATTTCACAAACGACTGAATTGACATAGTAGTGACCTAACTACGAAACAGTTTCTGCCCGTAAGCCAACACTTCAGACTGCTCGACCACATTCCAAAGAATTTTGATCACATAAAAATCCTAATTATCGAGCAGAACTGCAAGTGGCGAGACTCCGAACGGGAGGACCGAGAGAGATTCTGGATTAAGGAGCTTTGCTCTGTACATCCCAATGGAAGAAACAAAAAAACAATAAATATCATTCTAAATATAAGTAAATAATAAATGCATGAATATCAAGAAGTTTAAGATTAGATGGTTTATACAACTGACAACTATAAAGTACTCCTTTTGTAATGACTTATAGTTGTGATCGGAGAAAGTTCAAGACCAATAAAATCAGACCCGATTACGTCACAACCGGATGATGTACCAATAACCAAATTTTATCATTTGTTTATAGATTGGTATTGACGCTGAAGAAGGCCATCGGTTGGTTTATTAATATATATTTATTTTATAGCAGAAACATCTCTATACTTGTATCGTTGCATAATCCTATATATTTATATATCAACCATTGTGTGTGATTTGGACATTTTGAAAAATGTTGTCTTATAACACTACTATCTTGGTGATTTTCTCCTGATTATTTTATTATGACAGAAGTATACACTTTACCAAGATTATATAAATTCGTGTGAGTGTTTAGCAAACTTTGTAAAATTGAAAATCCTCTAAACCATATTCAAGGCATCTTTGGCCTACATATTTGACAGTGTAATTTCCACTAAACATAAGGGACTCGGTGGCCGATTGGTTAAGGTAGTTCGTTTACTATTGATCTTATAGACTATTAAATCAATAGTAAACGAACTATCTTAACCACTCAGGTTGCGGGTTCATGTCTCACTGCAGGCAGGGTGCACTCTACTCGAATCTTTATTGACAAGGATTGCCAGTTTTTCGACCGAAAGTCGGGAGTTTACTCCGGGAATACCGGTGTCCTCCCCAATAAAAACTGGACTTAATGATATTGATGACAAATTGCTGAAAGTGGCGTTAAACACCATTTTAATAAACAAACAATCAACTAAACATGCATTATCTTCACACAATGAATTCAAATCGTTTTTTTAAAAACCCAGATGCATATAACATAATGCATAACACTGGTAAGTGTAGACTCATAAGCAAACAATTAAGGGTGTCTACGTAGATTTAGGTACATAACAGATAAATTCCTTACAATTTTTATTTTTGCATTCGAAAGATTAAACTGATAATAAAGAATAAGATCAGGACCACGACTATTCTCGTTTATAGTTTACCAAAAAAGTACAAAATAAAATAAAATAGAAATATATTTCAAATTCACTGCATTTCATTTATTGACACGGATTTTTAAATAGGATAATGAAGCCTCAGGTTATCAGTCCTTGGTGTAATACCGTTTTCGACAAACTTTAGCTTAAATTGAAGTGATGTCAGTAAGTGTTTTGAACTTTGACTTTAAGTGCACTTTAGTTCATCCCGCGTAGTATCTTAAGGCGGGAATTTTCTATTGTGGAAGCCATTTTTTACTCTGTATCATCTATGAGATATTAAATATCTTGGGTCCTGCCAACTGGGAAGAATTCATTATGGTATGACTAATTAGTTATATATTGTATTTTGTTTAAATTTTACTATGAGACAGGAATTTTTTTCTCCTTAATCCACGAATAATTAAGACGTTTGGTCTGTTCTGGTGGAAATGATATATGTTCAGTATTTAACGGAGTAATCACAATTTTATTCTGTCATAACAAGTTTAATTTGTAATTTTTTCTACAAAAACCTGGCAGATTGTTGTGGTTTATCTCGCGTAATTTCTTAACGCCGGAAACTTCAATAGTAAAATCCATTGTTTATTCTGAATCATCTTTTGGATATTAAATATCTTGGGTGCTATCCACACGTAAAAGTTCGTAATGGTATGCCTTTTTATGAAGATATTGTGTTTTATTTATTTTTTACAATAGGAAATGTATGTATACTTTAAGTTTTTAAGGAAATTGTTTATTCTGTATCATTTTTTGGATATTTAAATTACAAAATAATTCATGAATACTACGATAAATAATATCTTGGATGCTATCAACTAGTAAAAAAGTCGAAATGGAATGGCAATTTATTAAGATATTTTATTTAATTTTTGCAGTATTACATGAATGTTTTTCTCTTAAATTCACGAAACATTTTCACGTTTAATTAAATGAGATGCGTACAATATTTAACGGAGTAATAAAAATTATATTCTGTCATAAACAAGCTACTTTTATCATATTCTATCCAAAAAACAGAGCAAGTTGCTTTGGACAATCCCGAATAATTTATTAGGACGGAAAATTTATATCGTGGAATCCATTGCTTATTCTGTATCATCTGCTGGTTATTTTAATATCTAGGGTGCTATCAACTTGGAAAATATTCGTAATGGTATGGAAATATTAAGATATTGTGTTTTATTTAATTTTTACAATATAACTAGAATGTTTTTCTTAAATCCACGAATAATTTTATTCTGTCATAAACAAGTTAAATTGATCTTATTCTCTCCAAAACCTGGTAGTTTGCTATGTTTTGAAGAAAATGTATAGCAAAACATTGTATTGTATAAAGGTTATAGTTTTTAATCAGCAATTTCCTTAAATAGAAACATTAACCAAAGATATTAACAATTAATAACAATAGTATTACATTTATTTCTAATAAATAAATAAATGTGATAATTCATAACAGCACACAATACTTTACGCTATTACAAAGGGAGTGATAACAAACCGTTTGGTTAATAAAAAATATCATATAATTATGACATAAATATTTCTATCAAGTATTATTATTATTATTATTATTATTATTATTATTATTATTATTATTATTATTTAACTGAAATACATACTTGTATAATTGTATAATTTTTTAAGACATACATCAAAAGTAAATATAATAAAAATACTAATAAACATGTCACCTTTTCGTAAATCTCATTTATCTAATAACATATTAATATATTAATTAAAGATTTAATTATTAATAAATAAATATTAATAATTCAGATTTAATACAATATTCATATCGGCACAACAGGAAAAACATAGAACAGTAAATTGTCTTTTTATAAATAAATATAGATAATAAACGAATTTTATCGGGTTTATAAGTGTAAAAGTCAAGAGAATACTACATGAATATGTTACGAATTTTTAATATATAAATTCAGAAAATTTGTCTTCGGAATTACAACAAACGTGCTTATTATATTTGTTGCCTCTATTTGATATTATACGTATTATTTAGATTTCCTCGTGTTCTTAATTATGGCAACGTTTTTTTTCAATTTGGACATTACAGACTAATTTTATTTTCAGCCTAGAACAACCACAGTTACAAGCAATCTCCACATCAATCTAGGACATACACAAGTTGTTCGAGATATTATCGCCATTGGAAAACATGACATTCCAATAGAAGTAATTTATGTTAAATATGTTGAACGCTTTAAAGTTTAAACACTTAATGGACAGTTAGATTAAGGTTCTGTACTAAATAAAAGCAGCAAAATAAAACACGTATCTGTCCTCCTTGTTATTTGTTTTTAAAACAGACACACATTTGTACGCATTTGCAACACATGTTTTCTAAACATGAAAAATATGTTCAATCAGAAAGTCTAACATTTGACATACGGTATTTGGTCTTCAGTGTGGTGACTAAGGTGGTCGAGTGGTTAAGGTTGATAGTTTACTATTAATATCGTGGTCTATCAACACGAAGGTTGTATTTTAGAGTCAGGGTGCACTCGACTCGACTGGGTTCCCCTCATTAAAAACGGGACGCCAGGATATAACTGATAAATTACTGAAAATGGCGTTAAACACCATTACAACAATTCAAACAATCTTCAGTATATTTATAATATGATTCACAGATATTGATGACGACGTAAGTACCGTGGCTAATTACCAGGCATTATATCTTCTAATTACATTTTTCTTGCAGAAGCAGCTTTTAATAAGATCTTTAAGTTTGGGTTTAAGCTTCATATGAGGAATAGAAGTGTAGTGTGTTTTAATGCAGTAGCATTTGGTAAGAGATCCAGACCTTAAGATGTTTATCCGGCCTATTTAATTTTTTTGTATACACAATTCATTTATGCTACTCCTGCGGTCTCCGGATATAACGTCAGGTCACGAGCATTAGATTTCAACGGTGACAGTGTTGCAATTTGACGTTCGGATATTTTTAGACTTACCATTTTGTAATATAGATAAGTTCAAGTAGACCGTAAGAATTATGACGTCAGTCGCTTTATGACGTTGAATGTGTACAGTGATTTTTCGACACTCTATACGGCCATCCCTCATACGCAGCTTAAAACCAGGCTTAAAGATCTTATAAAACGCTGCTTTTTAAGAAAAACGGAGGGAGACGATAAAAATACCTGGTAATTAGTCATGACAGAACTTACTTCCTCATCAATGACTCTAAATCTAATACTAAATATACTGAAGACCAAATCTGTCACATGTTAGATTTTCTGATTCACCTTATATTCGTCATGTTTGGAGGACATGTTTCTCAACAGACTGTTTGTATTCCAATAGGTACTAATTGTGCTCCTCTCCTCGCCGACCTGTTTTTGTACTCCTATGTGGTAAATTTGGTGACTATTTACATTCAATTTACCCTAGCGAGCTTGCAATTAAAGACACCACCAATACACTAAGGTCAGCCTCTTACTTAGACTTACTTCTAGAAATAGACTCAGGGAAACTACAAACTACAAGCGTGATGACCGATTGTAAACTTCCCGTTCATCGACACCAACATTCCAGCAGCTCCAGCGCACGGTGTGTACATTTCAGAACTTATACGTTATTCTAGATCCTGCGATCGTTATTCCGATTTCTAGACCGATCACTGCTGTTGACTGCTAAACTACTCAAACACGGGTTTGTTGTACCTAGGTTGATGTTATCTCTCTAGAAGTTCTATGGTCGGCACCACGACTTAATTGATCGTTATGGGAAATCAGTGTCTAAAATACGATCTGACATTTTCGCTGAGTCATAGGTAGTGTTTCCTATTCCTGGATTTATCTTTTAAATGACGTCATATTATCAAAATGCTTATATCAGCGGTCCTCACCTGATGTTATATTTGAAAGTGAAGCTTACATAAATGAAAATATTGCACCACCAGAATGCAGAATTTTTCAGTGCATGTAAAAATTATTTGGAACCAGCTTTATAGCTTTTCTAATCATTATGTCAATTAGACATCCCCATTACAAGTACTTGAATTTAGTTTAATCCTTTATAAATTAATCTTCTTTCCTGTCTGTTCTTTCTTCGGAAGAAAAATTATTGGTCTAAAGTAGATACCCCAGTCATAGTGTAATAAAGTTAACCTCTATTTATAAGATAAAAACTGTAAACAAATTTAAAGATATTTTATTTTTACATTTGTTGGAGTTTGATATCTACGTTCCATAATAAAAACTTTACTGTTATAGATGTTTAACTATATTATGAGATATTGATTTCGAATGAGCATAAAGAAAATTATATGGTTCTATTTTACATACATATGTATTCAAATTGTACTAAGAGGAGGAGTGGAGAAATAAATGGATCTATGAATTATTGGACATGTTTAATATGTCATTGCATATTAAAATTATATGTGATTAACCAGATTAATAATTTTTCCCCAAGTATTATGTCAATCAGACATCCCCATTACAAGTACTTGAGTTTAATCCTTATTAATATTTCACATTTCCTGTCTGTTATTTTTTTCGGAAGCAATAATCATAATTTGACATGTATATTATTTCTCTTTTGATGTGTATATAAATTTCTCTCTCTTTATTGTTTAACCAGTACCAGTGTGCACCCGCTCCACATATAAAATTGCCAGGTGCTTTGTATGGTCATGAGATTTTGTGGGATTTACATTCACACCTTAAAGTAATAGGAAAGTAGTATCATTAGGGAACATAACATTCTGAAATTTTGTTGACATCTTCTATGAACATTGTGTCTATCGCCAGTCAAAGTATTATAAAATTAATCTCTATTTTTAACAACAAATCTGTAAACAATTATAGAAATTTCTTTTTTTTACATTTGTTAAATTTTGATAAATATCAGATTCATATTAAAATACTTTTTTACTGTCATAGATGATTAAATATATGATGATTTTGAGATATTGATTTCAAATGAGCATAAAAAAATAAATAGTCCTATTTAAGTTTTAAGAGAAATTTTATAAAAACAACAATTTAACATCAAATAATCTTAATACAAAAGATTTAATTTTGAAAAACCTATGTTAAAAATTAATTTTTAACTTAATATCTTCTGTTTTTATTATTTGATTCAATTTTACTTACTTAAGATAGTGTAATATATATCCTAACTAAAATCAAAACAGAAACAACATATCGCATGACATAACGGGATTTCCGCGACTAGAAAACAATTGTATAAAAATATATGTAGTATAACCATGTGCATGTATTATATAGTTTTATAACAGTAAAAGTAATAAAAATAATCTAAACAAAATACATCCCTGTAGATTGCGTTTAGTTTAAGACATTGTGTATTATTTGATCGTTTAGGTAAGAACGACCATTCCATTTTTCAATTTATAAACATCATCAAATTCTCCTTCATTACATGTGTGTGAATCATTTCCTGTGTGCACGTATTGATCAAAGTGGCGTGACAATAATGTCAGCTGATACAGCTATTATGCATAATTATACTTTCAATGAAGTACATTCTTTTCAATTAAAGATTGTCTGTTTAATTTAAATTAAGGATTAAATGTAATCGGTTTAAAATAATAAATGTTTTGCTTTTTAGTGATTTTACAACAGTAAACCATTGTTTATATATTGAAAAAATACTATTACTAATTTGGAGTACGAATTTTGAATTTTAAATTACCAATAGCAGGGACAGTCTATACTAACTGTTAGTATAGACTGTCCCTGCCAATAGTAAGAAAATACAAAATGATTAAATTAAATGATTGCAATACAGAAATACAATAAATATATTTAAAAAATAAAATCACACTTGTCAATTCTATAAAGAATATCTCCATGTGTATATTTTATCTTATATTCTTACAAACCATTATTTATGGATGTTATTGTCTTTTTATTGGTCCGTATGAGACAATAAAATCTTTAAAAATAAGTCTTACAATTTCCAAAATTTTCTGAAATTCTAAAAAAAAATTAAATTTTGAAGATCCACAATGATGTTCATTTGCAAATAAAAATTATCCCGTTTTTAAATATGTTTCTTTACATAATAATAATTATTATTATTATTAATTTTATTATTATTATTATTATTATTATTATTATTATTATTATTATTATTATTATTATTATATAGTAATATTTTTTCCCAATTGTATTTCCTATAGCAATAAAGTGCAGTATATTTTCATATTTTACACTTAATCTCGGTCTTTTATGAAATTTCCGGGAAAAGTACAGATGTGTTCCGAACATCGGCTTTTTTATATTTTACTGTTGTTTGGTAAACAAACGTGTCCGAAAATGACATACATGATCTGCTCTCGAGGGGAAAATTAGCAGAACCGCTTGAACTGATCAAATGGAAGTGAATTCGATTGTAGATAAAAGTAAATGTCATTAACCAACAAAGGAAAAAAGCGAGTGTAAAATGTACAAAATGGGATTTAAATATCGTGTACACAAGTGGCTCGTCAGTTTCAAAGCACGAAGTTTTGCTAGTACACTCGAATTTTGGCGATGAAAGTGTGTCGCTTTATCGGACGTAAATTTCGCTGAAATGCATTTTATTTTATTATTTAGGGGTCATTTTGTGAGAGCAATAAATGCAATATATTTTTAAGTAATTTAGCCTTGGGATCATTGTTTACATTGCCGAATGAAGGGTAATCGCCGAATTTCGTGTATGGACGAAATTCGAGCGTGTGACCATATATTCACACCAATTAAAAACACAAAATTGAAAACAATCTGTGTTTTATTATATGTAAATCTACATAAAAATATATATCTGTAATATTGACCAAGTGAAAATATGATAATATTGGACCTAGTAAAATATTACAAAATAGCAAAGATACTTAAAAGCACAAAAAAAAATATTATAATAATATTATAAAAAAAGGGTTATTGCATGAATATTGGGAAATATTGTCCCTCGCAAGATGCTATATTGCACTCGCAAGCTCGTGCAATATAACACTTGCTTGGGACAATATTTCCCAATATTCATACAATAACCCTATATATTATTATTATTATTATATAAGATATTCTAAGAAAGATATTTTACGGCCATTTATGTCATTTAAACATTAAAATGTTCCTTTTCAAAGCAACTGATTTTTTATATTCACAGTTATTGATATTAAAAACAAACATTTACATTTCAAACTAATAACCTTGTCCACAATAACAAAAATACAACTGCGTCAAATACGTAAGTTTGTTGTGTTTCATTCTAAGTGACGCTTGGTCTATTGACTTATGACCGGTCAATTTCGTACTGTAATATCAAATAGAATATTTATCAATTACATGTCTAAATGAATAAAAATTGATGACATTTACTAGTAATAAACAGATGTTTGTAGAATTAACTTAATAAGTAATTTAACGGACAAATATTGGCAAAATTTAATAATAAACTATGTTCACATGAACACATAATAATAAAATAATAATTATTTATTTATTTATTATAGGGTCACATATCAGATTATCAATAAATATTACAAAATTGAATATTTACATGTACAACTCACACATTAAAACAATAATCTTACATAAAACACATTAGATAAAATAGAGAAAAGTAAATCTGATACCCGGCCATTATGACCTACGAGACACCTGTAACGTATTTGAATAGGGTAAAAACGGACGATGAAATAATAATAATGAAATAAATACATTTAGAACAAAAAATATATAATAAGTGAAAAGTAAAAAAAAATTTTAAATCCACAAGAACCGAAACTATAAATGATCAGGAAGAACTAATTATCATATTAAAATTACAATTAAATCGCAATAATGAAAAGAAATTAGAATAACATAAATAATAAAAATAATAAAATTAGAAACAACAGGTTTACACAAAAACCATAAAACTTAAAAATTCATCTGACTAGAAAGGCACGACGTCTCTTAAACATATTGAATAATAAAATACCAAGGATATACTGCATTTCACACTTTTGTAAAATACAAGTAAATTTCTCAATACATGACATAAAGCAAATGTAGGTTCGATAATCACAGCTTGCTCGATCAAAGTTGATCTAAGGTCATCTAATGCCATTCAGTGAAAGAATCCAAGCTGATGTTTCAATATAAAATCGCCGTTATGAATTGCAACAGACGTAAAAAAAGTACGTTTATTTATTTTGTTTCTAACAATATTAAATATCTGACTTATAATTATTTCAGTTCTAAAGACCAAATCTCCGCGCTAAATTTGTAAGAGGTTCTTCGCTTTGTCGATTTTATAATTAAGGAATATCCTAAATGAACAGGTTGTGTCTTTTTTAAATTGCAGACTCTGCGTTCTACAGGTAAGGAGGAATTATCAATGTTTGGGATCCATGTTTTATTTGACCGTAAAGAAGATGTTTGTGTTCTACAAATTAAATACAAATTTTCCTAGTCTTAGATTTATGTTATTCGAAACAAATTCTAACATTTTGTTGGATTTCATTTAGTCGTTTTCAAGAAAGGAATGAAAACATACAGACCTCACATACGCATTATCATGCAAAATGAAAAAATGAGCTTGGCGATAAGAAGTGCATTATTCCCTAATTTTTAACATATTTCACACATAGAAAGTCACTAATTACATAGTTGTATTGTAAATTTTGCATTTTGTTAGTTTATTTCTAAAATGAGACTAAAATTTTATTAATTTCATTTACTGAGGTCACTATTCTTTTAAGCTTAATAGTCAAATGAACAGTTCTTACTAAAAGAAACCCCACTAAAGTACAAACTGGCATAAAAAGAAACAAAAAAAATATCTTGCTTTGGTATGATATTGCAAAAATTGGCAAATTTCCCATTACTGCTCACTTTTAAGGAATTTTTGACAGAAGTACTATTATCTCAAGGCCAAATTATCTTAACAAGTACAATTATTGCATATGGTTACTAGTTTACTAACAAATTTATCCCCAGGAAGCTTCAGGTTAGAAAATAAATAGTTTTAGTATCAATCCATGTCAGCAATATAACCGACTTAAGCCGCAGGTGTAAAATCGACAAATTCATGTTAAATACACTATTTTTCTGCATACTAGAATGTCTACCAGTTCTAGTTTTATACATTTTGACCCTTTCATTACATCCAAAACCTAAAACGTTTAAATTAAAGCATTCTACTAAGTGCGGACCACCTTATACCTCAAAATTTGATAAAATATTACACAATGCCATGTTTATGCTGAACTGTGACACCCCCATAGGTTTTGGCTCTCATAAGCGATTAAAATGAATGTCTTGGTGATTACCTTCTTTCTGTACCATTTGTATCAAAAGTAATAGAAGCTGATATACATGTCTACTTACAGGTGTAGGGCCACCATAGTTTTTGGATTTTTCGGCTATATTAAAGTATAGTAATTGTTTATTATATTGACGTGTAATAATTAGAAATAGAAATACAAAAAAGATTATATATAAATTGCATACACCCAAATCCGTTAATTGACTTAATGACGGATTGAGAACGATTTACTTATTGATCACATTAACTATATTATTTATATATGTGATCTTCGCATGACCTGTTTGTCCGAAACCCGTTTTGCTCATCGCAAAGAATCTCGTTGTCTTCTAGATAACTTGTAAGTCTTTTATTTATCAGGGAACTATACAGTTTACTTATGCAGGACAGGAGACTAACACTTCTGTAATTCATCGAAATGCGAGCATCTGAAGATGGATCCTTGAGAATCGGACAAATAATTTCTTTTCTCCAAATCGACGGAATTATACTCATGTCGAAAATCCACTGGAACAACTGCTTTAAAGTTGCAATAACTAAGGGAAATTTAAGCACACTAGACGGTATTTCGTCGTATCCACTAGCGGATTTTGATTTCGATTGCATGACAATACCATGAATTTCATCATATGAAAAATCGCAATTCAGAGATTCGTTTTGTTTAACAAGTGGGTCGTTCATATTCTTTTCTAGGAGTTCTTAATGATTCTTAGCTCTGTTGTAATGCTCATTGTCAATTTCGTCACTTGTGCTTCCTTTGTACAAGTTTTCAAAGGCTCGTCTCCATCTTGCCAGAACGTCCGATTCATTATTAATCACCATTCCCGTGTTGTCTACAATCTCTATCGGAATAGATTTCTTGGTTTTCGGTCGAAGATTACGAATTTTCTCCCAGAATTCATTCGGGTTTTGGTTGATATTGTCTCTGTATCTACTGAAATCGATTTGTGGTACGCCCGCTCAGTTCGCCTCAATGTTTTGTCAAATATATCCCTAGTGTCAATATATTCACGTCGAAGTGCAGATTTTCTTCTTTTCTTCTCATATTATCCCATAATTCCATCATTTCATCGTTCCAATGCGGTGTCCGATTTCTAAATCGTTTCTTTGTTTCACAACTTTCGAATTTCGGAATTTTGTCGTGCATTTCAGATAAGATAACATCGCACAGTTTTTCGTAAATTCTATCGATATTTTCTTGTGTTTCTCTAGAACGTTCTATTTCTCCGATTATTTCAACAAGCACAGATCGTCTAATTTCGCTATCCATAAAATCTTTTCTTGAAATTGATGAAAAGTTGTCGCCTTCTTTAAATCTTCCATTCAGAATACACAATTTAGCTTCAAGAAGTCAATGAACTCGTGTTGATTAATCGTCTTATCAATTGCAGTCCTTTTCGGAATCTCTTCGATTTCTTCAAGTGGCTCATTTATTGATCCCGATACGTGAATTGAAGTCTCCTAAAAGAAAAATTCCATCGTTACCGCCATGCATATATACTTGTGTCAACAGGTGTGCAAAGAAACTTTGCGCGTCACGGCCTCTGTGCGAATTTTTCAGGTGATAAGGAACACGCAAATATCACAAATTCGAAATCAGTTGCAGAACTTGAAAACAGAACACCTAAAATCCCATCATACGATTTATCAACTACTGAAATCCTAAAACTGTCAGATAGCCACTTTTTAACAAAAATAGCAACTCCACATGATGCTTTTGGTGCATTCTTGTGAATCCTAATTAAATTAAATCCGTAAAAAGTATATCTTGGTACGGTAATAACGAGTAATAGCGGGTAATTGAGTCTCACAAATACAAAAGATATCGCAACTTATTGCGTTTACAATATGCGTTCGTAGGTCACAATTTTCCTTTGTCCAGCCGCAAACGTTTAACTGTCCGATCGTTGTTTTGATTCGAATTTGAGTCACTATTAAAGTCACTAGATCCACTACTTTTTCCCTTCTTTCGCTTTTTACTTGATTTACCTTACATCCTACCCCATATTCAAAGTCTTTGGTTTGTGTACTATGTAATGCTAATGTTAAATCCTTCAACAAAAATCACAAATTTACAAAGCAAGAAAAAAGTTCGACCAAATTTAAAAGTAACGTGATACAATATATATATATATTAAGTTTTATGATGATGACTGTTTCATTGCATATAAGAAAGAACGCTCAACTGGAAGTCCACGTGGTCTAAAAATCTACTTTCACTTTCTATTTCAGTCCAAAAACAGTGCATGTCCCTAATTGACTCTCAAAATTTTTATGCTTTTAAAACCTATAAAACAGAAATTAAATAATAATAACTGTTACTGATTTTAACTCACACTTCACACACTTTGGCTAAATACGACGACATATAGTCTTCGGTAACAGTTGTCAGGGGTTGGTGTTTTTCACCTAACATTATCTGTTACGTATAGAGAATATAGGATTTCATTGTCTACTTCTGCATTGAAGCTTTTTTAGCGCTTTCAGATTCTACATAAATATGTTTCGTTGTCCAACTGTGCGAATCAATACATTTACTTTTTTTAATTATAGTATTTTTTATTTTATATCATATAGTTTAAACGGTTGATGGTCTCAATTCTATTTAAAAAAAATAATTTCGATTTCTTTTGCGTCATGAATAACAGTTGTTCCTCAATGATATACATAATTTCAGGTTTGGGACATAGTAATTCAATCATAGGTCTAAGCTTCCAGAAATAAGTATCATCCTACAGCATAAAGAATAAACTTTGTGAAAGAATCACAAATTTCATCAATGCACGAAACATTTTCTAACCTTCTTGTACATGTACTAATCTTAAACTAGATGTCAGAATATTTGCTCCCATGACCCGAGAGCCTTTAATTCAATTGTACTAGTTACACTAGTCTTAAGTCAACATTTTCCAGATACGAATTTCTTGATTGATAATATTCATAGCGACTGATTTTTTCTTGATTTCAACATCAAATTCACAAAGCAATAACAAATGTTTTAAAGAAATGGACACTTAGAAAACTGAGAGGTGAAACAAACATCTGATTTACAACAAGTATCAATCTGAGGCAAAACTTATCACGTCATCGTATTCATGATTTCCGATGATACATGTATTGCACTATTTCATTGAGACTTATTTCTTTTTTTTTAACTTTCTTTGATTCATGGAGAATTTACATAGAATGATGTAATTCTTTTGCGTTTTGTACAATATTTGGAATATCGTCTTGCAAATGTCACCTGTAAATTGTATAACTTTAATGTAGATGGCTATTATAATAACCTTTGGAAGTTTTAACGATAAGATAAACATTTCTTAAGGATAATAACATTGAAATGGTCAAATTTTCTTTTTGTTATTAAACTTTAGTGTTCAGTACCACGTGATACACTTCTAAGATTATCAAGCTTCAGTGTAGAGCCATGTATTCAATATTTAACAGAACTTACAAATAGAATTAGAAATATTGTATTGTATTCCAATAAGGTCTATTTACCGGGCATGGTACAATGCAGACTCAAACATGATTATTTAAGTACTTGTATATAATGGGACAGAGTTAGACATACTTTGTATTGTAGATCACACTTATTAAACCTACTATTGTCTTCATTATATTTAGTAATATATTAAACTTTTTTCATGTATAACTCTTTTACATAAGGTGTTATTTTGGTGTTTTTGATGTTTTTCTTATTTCTAAACTGTCTTTGATAAAAGAACCAAGCGATTTTTGTAGTAGCAAATCCTCTTGAGAAAAAGACTAGTACAAGGGAGGCAACTATAAGAAAATTATTCGAACAACCGGAGCCATAATCTTTATGTATTATATGTCTTTGGAACACATTATAATATGATAGGTCTATTATACCATTTTAATGTGTGAAACAAAACCAACCTGTTATGTTTTCAGATGTGTTTCTCGTCCGTAATTATCGCTTGGTCATCCAAGAGCACATAATTTATTTAATATATTTTATGTCGTCAAAAGTTTGTTTGGTGCGTCTATAGCTTAACGAAAGCCAAAAAATAAAATGAGAGAATTCTTGAATTTAACTGCTGTTTTCATTTATACAAATGATATGGCCAAAATTGTTAGACTGGCTACTGGTAGAATTCAATGCAACTGTTGAAGCTAGCTAACGCTATAATGTTGTCAACCCATTTCCTTATCAAAGTTATAATAATAGTTCACAATTATTGCACATCCATAATTATTAAATCAAAAAGGGTTAGTTTTTGCAAAGTCCGCAGTACTAGTTATTTTGTCAACGAGCAAATTTCCATGTAGTTATTTTAACCACGTGCAGTTTTGAGCGAGAAAAAAAATATTGCCTGAAGCATCTACTGTATTCAAATACTGGTTTCTATAGTAATGTATTATACATGTAATAATAATTTTATTATTATTATTATTATTATTATTATTATTATTATTATTATTATTATTATTATTATTATTATTATTATTATAAATCCTTTATTTAACTATTTATCACGAGCATCAAAAACGAGCCACATTAACGAGGTTAATTTTAAAAAGACTATTTGTACAACTGGCAATTCTTTAAGACTGCTTATTTAAATGTGTAATGCCGAATACGTAAAAGATGTTTCATTTTAAAACAAAAAGTATTAACGCCACTTTCAGTCATTTTTCAGCTATTTCTTGGCGTCCAGTTTTATAGAAGAAATTGGAGTACTCGGAGAAAACCCAAGACTTTTGGTAGGAAAACTGACAATTTTTGTCAATTAAGATTGGAGTCGAGCGCATCCTGCCCGAAGTGAGACTGGAACCCGGAATCTCGGTGTTGACCGACCACGTGATTAACTACCTTAACCACTCCGCCACCAAAGCCCCAAATGAATCATTAAGAGCAGATCAACAGTAAGATATGTTTAAGTGGAACCTGACCATTATTATGCCAGTTATGTAGTTAATTTAACTTAAAGTCACAGATTTTGATTCTAGTTAAATATGAAACTGTTATAATATTGCACTATCTTCTAAAATATCTTTCTGGGAAATCAAAATGAGCTTTCTTTTCTACCAGTTGAGATATGTTTGCTAAGCAGAATATATCCGCTTTTTAGTATAACGCTACAGCAGTAAGCAATAATATGCTTTTGTGCAACTAAGCCACTTACTACGTCATGCTGTTGATGTTGAACATCTTAAAATTTGAAAATAGTCACACACTGCAGTTAAAATTATAAGACAAGAATTGTGCAATTATATTTAATAATTATATAATTATTGATAAAAACAGTCAAATCCTAGCACGATAGAATCAACTAAAACTTTGCATTCAATATGACGACCGTTAATAAAAAAATGTATAAAACATTTCAATCAGTTTTGGCCGAAAATCCTGACCTTGAATGTTTAAACCCCACACATTTTCGAAAAATGTATAATTGGAACTGAGGACGGGAGTCTCATAGGTTTTTATTTTGTCGAATTTTTGTTTTATTTGTTTATTATCTGTTTGCTGTTACAAATCATTACAATGTTGATATAATGACAATTGAAATTAATTAATAATACAGTTTAACAATTACATGGGTCGAACATTCATCTTTGAAAGTGACCAATAACATTCTTTATCACTTTTTTGGAATCATTGTTAAATTTCTTTATATACTTAATCAAAATTAATACAGACACATATCGCAGAAAAACAGGCTGATCGGACAATAAATGACCATCTTGCAATGAAATTTTTATTTGGGTTACCTCCCTTATACCGTATAGTTCACATTAGGGGTATAATTATGCATTATTGAATAAAGTTATTAAATCTACAGAGTTGTTTGTTTAATATAATACTGTAAATACTGTAATATCCTAGCTGCATACTAAACCTCAATTTTGTTTATTGATTATATTTAAAACAGATATTAAACAGCATTTTATCAATGATAATATGAGAGGAGGAATCCAGTGTGAAAACATGCGATCCCTGTCAATTATGATTGGATTGAAGCACAGTTTGTCCGTGTTCGAATTCTTAACATCCGTGTTGACACAACGGCAAACATTTAGCAACTACTTTACATCTTGGCCACCTACCCCCGACGCCCCAACCCTTGTATTTAGAAAGTGCGAAATACCGATCAAAATGAACTGTTTTCATTTTTGTAACGGAAGTCTTTGGCAATTTACTATTGTTGTTTCTTTGCTGTTTTTCAGTATTAAAATGTAGAATCGTGCCATTGTGTTATAAGTGTATTAGACAACAACCTTCACATATTTTGATCAAGAACTTCATCAAAGGTTGATTAAAACAGTTAATTGCATTGAAATGTATAACTTCAGCTTTTAACTTTACAAAAAAACTGGGGTCTTTTCATCAAAGCTATCTTAGGAGTAGAATATGTCTTATGGACTTAGGAAACATCTTAGTCCTAAGTCGTAAATTTTAAAAGAAAAAAAATCTCAAATAAAAGATTTTTTTTAATCTTTCCTGTTTCTATATAAAAAGGGATGCCCAACTTCGGAAAAGGTGTAAACTCAAGAACAGTAACACCTTTCCTTTTCAAAGAACTGTAGTTACACAAAATAAAAATAAAATACAACCAATACTCCTGTCTCCGTTTCTTAAAGCTGCATACAATGTTAGTCAAACACATAGTTTACTCGTTTAGTTTAAGCGGTATAACTCAGAAATCTATGGCGTTGTAATGTCACGGTATAACTCAGAAATCTATGGCGTTGTAATGTCACGGTATAACTCAGAAATCTATGGAGTTGTAATGTCACGGTATAACTCAGAAATCTATGGCGTTGTAATGTCACGGTATAACTCAGAAATCTATGGTGTTGTAATGTCACGGTATAACTCAGAAATCTATGGCGTTGTAATGTCACGGTATAACTCAGAAATCTATGACATTGTAATGTCACGGTATAACTCAGAAATCTATGGCGTTGTAATGTCACGGTATAACTCAGAAATCTATGGAGTTGTAATGTCACGGTATAACTCAGAAATCTATGGCGTTGTAATGTCACGGTATAACTCAGAAATCTATGGCGTTGTAATGTCACAGTATAACTCAGAAATCTATGGCGTTGTAATGTCACGGTATAACTCAGAAATCTATGGCGTTGTAATGTCACGGTATAACTCAGAAATCTATGGCGTTGTAATGTCACGGTATAACTCAGTAATCTATGGCGTTGTAATGTCACGGTATAACTCAGAAATCTATGGCGTTGTAATGTCACGGTATAACTCAGAAATCTATGGCGTTGTAATGTCACGCTATAACTCAGAAATCTATGGCGTTGTAATGTCACGGTATAACTCAGAAATATATGGCGTTGTAATGTCACGCCCCTTTATCTATGGCGTTGTAATGTCACGCCCCTTTTTGAGTTTGACTAGGATGTATAACTTAGTTTGTGTTTTTTTTTTTTAAATTTAAGGGTGAGGATGAAACAAAGTTAAGGCAGCAATAAAATTCATCTAAAACTAACTAAAACAAATAGAACCGTTCAAGCGTGACTTTTTCCTATGAAAGATAATTTCATTTCGTTGGAAAAAAAAGAGAAAAATCCCATATTTACTGATTTTGTATGTCATAATTTGGAAATGAATAATGAAATTCTTAAAAATGACATAAATAATTTGAAGTTTACATATTTTTTATCAGCAATACTTAATTCTAATTTTTGAAATATATTAATGATTAGAGCGAATAATCGTACCCTCGCCATTTTTATCGACAAGGTAATCCGACAAATCACAAAACTAAATTAGGATTATTACGGCACGGCAGCAAAATTGGGCCTAATATATGATTGTCTTAGTATGGTCCTAAGATGACACTATATACTTACATTAATCTAGACCGGTAAATAACATGGACATTTCTTGATCCCTATAGTTTTGTATTCATGACTTATTCAGATATAGATATAAGTCTGTATTTTTAATGCTTCTTTGCTTGAATGGAATTTAACGCCATGTTTAGCAACTTTTTAGCTTTGAGGGTTCATTTTTTATTGGCTTGTGGCTGGAATATCATTTAAAAACACCCGACATTTTGCAGGTAAATTGAAAATGTTTTAAATATAACAGAAATGGTCTGCTGTCATCTAAAAGAAAAGAACACTTTAAGATTTATTACTTTAATAAATTATTTATAAAACGTACTTTATAAACTAAAGTAAAGTCTATGGATTCTCATATTGTCGATAAATGTATGACAAATTCAGAACAAAATTTTATTCTGTTAGAGTAAATAAAAAGGAAAATATGAATGAAGCTGCTTGTAGTATAAAAATGTCATAAAAATATTCTTACTCACAGAATATAATGAGTATACCTAATTAACATCTAACACAAATGTGGTAGTCCACATTGTATATAAAGTGTAGTCATTTAATATCATATGCTTGTAAAGGGGGGGGGGCTATAGGTGGCCGAATGGTTAAGGTAGTGAGTCATGTTCCATTGATTAAGTGGTCTGTCAACACCGAGGCTGCGTGTTCTGGTCTCCATGCGGCCAGGGTGTACTCGAATCAAATCTTAATTGACAAAAATTGCTAGTTTTCCTACCGAAGGTCCAAGGTTTTGTCCGAATATTCTGGCTTCCTTCCCCAAAAACTCTGAAAAATTTCTGAAAGTGGCGTTAAACACCACTCAAACAAACAAACAATATCCTTGTAAAGTGCAACTTTACTGGATTTCAGCTCCTTATTTAAACCTTCATTATTTCATACCTTATTACTGCATCATTTAGTTTATTATATAACCATGTCCAAAATTAATAAACATAAAAATTATAAATAGACTGGGGAAATAAAAACTTGTACTCTTAGGCATGCCCCGTTTGATTTACGAACGTCTTCAGTTTTTCCACTGTTTTCTATATTTCTTTTTATCCTATGGCTAATATCAACAATCATATCCATTCCAAATGAAAATAAATACTTATCATTCAGTTTGATTGGCTGATGAATATTGTTGGAGTTTTGTCACGTCATGTAAATATGAAATATAATCTAAGTAATAAGTAGTGAATGATTTGTTACCGACTGCGTTAAAACAGAAATCTTCAGGAGCCAAGAAAGTCATTTTTACTTTTATCTTCATTAAATTAATAGGGATATAATTGATAAGATTGCGAAAGCATTTAGACTGACAACATTATACGATTTTCGTGTATGTATTTAACAGAACCTCTTTATTTTCATTCTCTGCTTTAATTATTTAGCATTTGACTTTTGCAAAAAAACATTTTATTACGAACATCCGTAGAAAATTTAGACAGTAAATATTACAATATGGAAAACACATTTTCGATGGAGTACTCGATGATGATAACTGGACAAAAAACAAACGACATTGGTGAATGTTGTGCGTATGAATCTTTTCCTGGTTATGCTGAACACAATGGATATTCCGAAATGAACAATGGAGGAACAAACAATATGGAGACGTACGATTGTTCAGATTTTGACCAACAAGAGATGTGTTATGCAAATAACTCTTATTATAATTCTGATACGTCATCTGACTATTCTTGGGAATATTTTTCAGAGGAAGAAATAAACGAAAAACGGAAGCGTAAAAGTGTCGGCAAAGTTGAAAACGGCTTAAAGACTAATCCGGAAAAACTTAGAGAGTGTGCGACTGAAAGAGAACGAAACCGAATGCACGCGTTAAATGATGCGTTTGATAATCTTCGTCAAGTTGTGCCGAAAACGAATATGACCGATCAACAAAAATTGTCTAAAATTGGAACATTAAAATTAGCAATTCAATATATTTCGGCGCTTACAAATGTTTTGCGAAGCAGTGGTGTAGACATAATGACGATTCCTAATACAACAGACGGAGACCGGAGAGGCCGAAGAAGACGTCACAGAAAACGATCGTAATATTTGTGTTTGGTTGTTGGCTCTGTGTACCCGGTGATTCTAATCTGGCACAATTCAATATTATTACGGTTTGTTATATGGTGAATGTATACCAAAAATGTATTAAAAAATGTAGTTTGTAAGAAAACTGAAAATGTATATATTTTAAGAGAAACAATGTTGTACTGATTTATATTCTATTAATTCGTATTAAGAAAAATAAATTGTTCATTGCTTCATAGATGTTTTTGTGCACTGATTTTGTGGTCAAGATAAATATATGTTCTTGTGTGTTAAGAGTTAAAATATTATCAGTTCGTGTGTATGTGACGGTTTTTTAATGGAATTACCGTTTAAAAACCTTCAGGACCAGGTTGCTCATCTTGTGGTTAAATTTTAACCAAGGGTTATAATTCATAACCCAGGGTTAAAATTTTAACGCAGCGTTAAATTTTGTTGTTCACTTGGTTAAAGCTTTGGTTCAAACTGTAATATTTGACCCACCTTCTAGGGCTAGGTTAAATATTTAACCAAAGGATTAAAATATCCAAATGGCTGCCAGGACGTCTGCAGAAAACCCTGCAATCCTTGTCAATGGTTGGAGTCGAAGGCGATCTCACAAATGCTAGTTATCAATGATGGGGGGTAATTGTTTTTGCCACTTACTTTTCCACGGATGCTTCTATGGAAACCAAATTGTACACATGCAAATGCTCAAATAGAAAATATATTGTCTTGATAGTAGCTGAAATACCGCTCACGTTACAATTATGCTGAATATACCACTTCAATAAATCCAGGCGCGACAATTATTTTGAAAATATTAACATGACAAACACGTGTGATAAATACACTAGGGCAGCTGAGATCGCGACGCAGTACAACTAAGCAGGAATTTAGTTTTAACTAAGATTGGTAAAATGATAAACGGTATAGCTCTCGGGAAATATAACGAATTTTAAACGATATCAATCCTTATTCGTCACAGATTGTTTTTTCTCAGAATGCATGTTTAATTTATCAATGCTTGTAGCAACCGGAGTTATAACCTTATATTACTACTTTTCACAAATAATCTTTTACTGTTTGAAGCTGTTAGTTTCCAAGGAAGATTTACTCAATTTTCACCATATATTTGCTACATCGTGGCATCCAATTTTTATTGTGGTATAAAGCCTGAGTATCCGGTTAAAAGTCCCGATCTTCGGTCTTCGGTCTGAAACATGGCAGTCCTTGTTAATTAAGATTGGAGTCACGCACACCCTGACCGGAGTAAGACTCAAACTCAAATATGATACTCGGCCACCGAAGGCCGTGTTTGAATTAAGCTGTAAATAATTTATCCTCAGGAACGTAATGGTTTATTAAGGTTTTGGAAAGTGGTGTGACCATTACATGTATTATGCTAATGGTGTGGGGGTTAAGTTGGAATAGGACCGTGGATGAGGAGCTCGACGGGTTACACACACACACACACACTCACACACACACACACACACACACACACACACACACACACCTTTACAAGGATTAAATTGTATGATGTTGCTGGTCTACACATTATGGAGAGTTAAACAATGGTTTTCATGATACAGTGGTATTTTATAAGTTTCAATTTCTGTGAAACTTAGTAGAAATGGATTTAAAAATAATGGAGGTAGCTGCAGATGACATGTATCCTCTGGGACAGGTTTGACGTCATATACTGTATAGTATAGTTAAATGTCAAAACTCAATGCTTCATCTAAGTATAATTTTAAAGTTTTCAAACAAATATATTGTTCTTAGCACAGTGGTAAATATCGAAGCAGTATACAGAAATTGAATTTCTTATAAAAATTGTATTGCTAATAAACCGGTGCGGGTTAAGCAAAGTGTCCATAGAATATAAAATACGTATAACAGACATATGTACTAAGAACAATATGTAATGTACCTCATGGTCTGAACTCAATATATAGGGGCCTCGGTGGCCGAGTGGTCAAGGTAGTTTGTCTACTATTGATCACGTGGTCTGTCAACACTGAGATTGCGGGTTCGATTCTCACTGCAGGCAGGGTGTACTCGACTCCAATCTTAATTGACAAGGATTTCCAGTTTTCCTACCGCAGGTCGGGGGTTTTCTCCGGGTACTCCGGCTTCCTCCCCCAATAAAAACTGGACGCCATGACATAGCTGAAAAATTGCTGAAAGTGGCGTTAAACACCATCAAACAAACAAAAAACAAAATCAACTCAATATACAATATTCGTACAGTGTCAGAAAATATATAATATATTTGTACAAGCCTTAGACTTCTCTTGGAGTCTCGTCGGATAGACCTAGTTCCACCTCTAGGCTATCGTTACTTGTTTGTTTGTTTGTTTGTTTGTTTGATGGTGTTTAACGCCACTTTCAGCAATTTTTCAGCTATATCATGGCGTCCAGTTTTTATTGGGGGAGGAAGCCGGAGTACCCGGAGAAAACCCCCGACCTGCGGTAGGAAAACTGGCAATCCTTGTCAATTAAGATTGGAGTCGAGTACACCTATCGTTACTCATGCGTAAATTAGTGAACATTGTTCTACTAGTAAAATTTTTGAAGTTTTAGATAATGTGGAGGATAAACATCCTTTCTAATTAATTATAGATATAATTTTGAAATCTCATCAAAGTTAGAAAAATGGTAATGTAATGTAATAATTCTACGAGACGTCAGTTTACCAATAATGTTACTGTGATGCCTATAAATTTGTTACAACACCGTGCTTCCGTTAGGCTCTCGTGTTAAATACCAAAAAATAGATGGTAACAACCTAATGCTTTCGTTGGGCCCTAGTGACCAATACCAAAGACTGGATGGCAACAACCCCGTGCTCTCGTAAGGCCCTCTTGACCAATATACCAAAGACTGGATAGCTACAACCCCGCGCTTAAGGTAAGTATCCAGTCAGGGGACCGCTAAGGGTACCTATTGGGTCAGAGGACCACTTAAGGTACCTATTGGGTCAGGGGACCACGTGAGGTACCTATTTGGTCAGGGTACCACTTAAGGTACCTATTAGGTCTGGGGGACCGCTTAAGATACCTGTCGGGTCTGGAGACCGCATATATACCATACAATAAAAAAAATAGATCACAAAAAGTTTCTAAGCAGAAATGTACAGCAATGGACGGGCGCTTCTTCTACTTAAGACTCGTCGGAGGCGTTAATTTAATTTAATTAACTTAAACATATTTATTGCAATAAAGTTATAACATAACACTTATCAGTGTAATACAATGAATACTACATAATATTTATAATGTACACATACATACGTCAGCAAATATTTAATACCTACAGTATATAAATTAACACGAAAAATAAATATCATTCACTATTCAGACAATGTCTAATCGCAAATATACATTCCAAAATAATTTTGAAAAGAAAAAAAGGGGGGGTCATGTCTTACATTAAAATTGAAAACGGCTATTTAAAAGGACAAGATACAAAGGGAAGCTGCAAAAGATAGGGTATAGTGACATTTTTCAGCAGACTTATAACTCAGTCGACAAAAATTATTGTTTTATAAAAAGTTAAAAGTATAGAGGGCGTACGTAGATCCGCCCCTGTGTTAGATCGTAATTTTTCTATTAGCTGACACCACTTTGCCCTTATTATATTACAGTATTACTTTTTTAATAGTTCGCTTGAGCCGAAACTTTTACAACATCGTAAGTTGTACAGCAATTATCCAATATTACATGATTAGCCTGCTATTAAAAGTATGACACAATCTTAACATCTTATAAAAGTATTTTCATGTTAAAATCTTATCAATTTTGTGTTTATATCGAAATACGAAACTGTCTATATCAAAACGTCGCCATATTCCAAAGCATCCCGTTAGATTACGATCGACAGATCAGTTTCGTTTAGATGTTTGAATCCTGGTAAACCAAAGAAAACAAACACGTCCTCCGTTAAGACTAAATAAATACACAAAATTGTAAAATTGTATGAAATGAAATATGATTCCGTTGTCGAAAAAAGTCAGAGCGGTCATTGTTAATACCTAACGATGGTGCACCTGCAAAATACGTCAGTATGCACTTTTGATAAATAAAGATTTGGGTATATTTGCAAAAAAATATGTGAAATAAAACTTGATTTTGAAGAAATGAAAATATGTACGGAGTTTTGTTTATATGTTTGCGCTTTAGGGGTTTAGTATGTGATTTTAAGCATAAAAAACTTCAAGTTCCTCCACAAAGAAATACGTTTATATAGCTTTTATTAATGTTAAGTATATTTAAGTGCAGGTGAATGTACTATTATATTTTTTTTTAGTAACATAATTTTTAGCAGCTCAATAAGTCTGCAGGATTTATTGCCCTTTGAAGCTTTCTGCTGCATTATAACCACAAAACTTTCTTGTAGACCGCACCTTCTTCTCCCTCCCCTTACCGATGTTTTTCATCGAACGAGACTAAAAGTTCATGTTATTAAATAACCATACTTAATTACACAGTATCATAAGTAGCTACAGACCTATGTATAGTCTGCATACTACCGCAACGCTTGTGTTGTCAGAATTTTACGGTGCCGCACATTAGCTAGTTGAACATTTCCGCTTATTTCTGACTTTATTAGATTTTTTCCGCTATATATGAATTTTAAATTTAATGTATACGGTAAAAAAATTCGCGAAAAATACTAAATTGCATCCTGTAATTCTAGTGTAAATTGCTACTTTGATATTTTATCAAAGGGCATATACTTTTTTTTAGAAAAATACATCGTTTTATCGTTTCATCGTTTCTTTTAGTATAAATTTATATCTTGTGACTGTTTGAAGTTGTATGCATTTCTTAAGAAATAATTTTAGCAGCAATGAGCTATATTTAAGGCTTTCACTCTTTGAACTTAATAATAGCCCAAACAATGATCTTGATTCAATTTCCAAAAGTGATTATTTTTCTTTCTTGTGCCTTCTAATAACGCGTCAAGTTGCATGGTCAGTTATGTCCATTTCAGAGCCGGTGATAGAATATTACGGACAATACCTATTGTGCCGCTGTCCCTGTTTTGTGTAAATGACCCTTAATTAAATTTAACCCTGTGGCAGGTGTAGACTGCACCGTCAAAGGATGGTGATTATGCTTCGAATACATTTGCATAAACATGAAATATTTGGAAATAATAATGCAAAAATAATTGAAAAAAGTATAAGTTAGTCACACATAACAAAGACCCGTACTGCAAAAGATTAATTGCAAATTTAAACAACTATTGTTAGTATAATCAAAATTTATTCTGTGACTGGGTATACATCAGTATTTCAATCTGTATTTTTTTACATTCTTAATATTAAACAACTAAACAACTATGACAATATCTGTTCGCTGGTATTCAGCTTGCTTATTTTTATCAAAACAGTGTTAAATTCAATACCATTATTATTATACTAACAATAGTTGGCCTTATTTGCAATAATGGCCTCACGCCGAAAATATTTCAACAGCGAGTATAAAATATAAAACTGGTGCTAGATTTGTTACGCATGAACGTGAATTCTTTCTCTGTTAATTTTTAATCTGGTGTCGCTATTGTTCTTTTATTCGCAACTGCAAACTCGGAACACATTTTTATCATTAAACATTAGATAACTTTCAAGACTGAACCCAATGCCATGAGACATTACAATTCTGACATGTTATAAAAAAGTGCATTAATTTCTGTCAAGTCGCAAAATTATTCAAGAATTTGAAGAAACAAAGAGTTATGCACCGTGCACCGTATTAAGAAAATTACACTAGCATCATTCGGAATATAATACTTATACGTTTTTAATCTAAACATTTGAGTGGTTGGATTTGATTAATAAGATTTTTGCCATTAAACTTTGACGACTTTATAAAGACAGCATTCTGACTCAGGACACTGAAGTGGATCGAACGCTTCGAATTCATGTTCTCTGTGTAACCATTGAATATTTTTATCGTTATAAAATAATTAATATGCAAAATTTTCAATAGAAAGACCAGATATGGTGGTGTTCTGTTTAACAATCTTTAAAGCAACCACAATTTTTCATTTTATAAATCACAGTCTTTGTGGATAAAACCTTGCGTTATTACTTTTCGAGTACTCTCCAAACTTTAAGCCGGCATTGCTACGGGCTAGAGGATAAACAAATGTGCCTTCAAATTAAAAAGATGTCCTATTCAATTTTGAAAATAGGATCGTTGCTCTGAAACACGTGCGCTTTTTTTTTATTCCATAGTTGTTGATTTCGACTGAAATTTAATGAGCTTACACAATTGATAGTAGAGTTAACGGTTTTTAGGTTTACGGCCTAATTTTATGACGACACGGAACCAATTTTATCTTTTAGCCATAACTTGAAGTTATGCCAAAAATATGTAATTTATTTGGTTAAGTTCAGTTAAATCTCATAATAAATCAACATGAAATACTCCTAAAACAGAAATTAACTTTCGTTTAACATAATCACCGAAAATTTCTGATGAAAAAAGATAACGCTCTTAACGGTTTTAACGGGGAAAAGCGTGTTTTTATGTGAAAACAATGTCATCTGCAATTATACGATTTATCAAAAATTGATAATTTATTTAACACAAAAATTTGAATTTCAATTTTAAGATTTCCGAATAATTTATGTATTTTTCTATCATGTATGTATGTAATATGGTTTTAGAGACCGACATCTGTATTTCTCTACTAAGTTACTTATTTACAGACATGATAATATACAAAAATACAATAAATTTTGCAGGACTTCAAACCTTTGCTAATAATTTAACATCAGAGTCGGATTGTCAATTCATCGTGATGAAATAAGAATTTAAATATTTTTAAATGATGCACTGATGAGTTGTGAATTTCAAATTAGATGTTAATTGGCAATCTTTTAAAATAGTCGTTAAAATATGAAACCTTTTTAATTGTTTTAATTACTTTGTAATTTATTTGCATTTTGTTGCAATTATAAGCCATAAAATTACCACACTAATTTGTAAAACTATACACCGAAAATGACCTTACGGAAAATATTATTTATAATTGTTTCATAATTTTAATGAAATCTGTCTTTTTGAATACATGAAAACCACACAGATGGTTTATTAAATTAAACTCTTTTGTAATATATGAATGTCATTTTTGCAATCATAAAGGTATGGAATATTAAGAAATATTCGCTTGTTCGTATTTCATAGATTTTGACTGATAACATTCGATCTACCCGACTTATCAAAGATTGTTAAGTTTAATTGACGATGTTGACGATCCCAAACTACACATAACGGTGAATAGGAAAATTTGATCAGGTTAAGAAGCTAATAAAGTTCTGCGAAAAAATAATAAATACAAACGAGTTTTGACATTTTTATTAAAATTGAGAGTTATTACATATTGTTTCCTGAACTACAATAAATTTTCCACAAAACGAATTTTAAATTAGTTTGTCTTTTTCTCCCTTCTGAGCGTTATATCACCCATGCGTTTTACATTAACGTAATTTTTAAATAATTTATGATGTGGTCATCAATATCAAAATCCTCATTTGATATCTAACGCACAATTAATAATTTCAATTCTGTATTTATCCTAAATTTTATGTAAATAATATGCTGCATATTTTAAATCCCTATGTTCCCTTATTCGTGGTTATCAGTGAAACAGTTAACAGTCTAGAGATCTAGCTCATTGTATTGTACATGTAAGACGGCTACATATAGGTGTGTATAATCAGGGACAGTATATACTAACTGATAGTATATACTGTCCCTGGTATAATCACAAGATTCCGACTGTAATAATTACATATTATACATTGATTCTTAACTTATTTGAACACATTAATTGGCTTTCCCTATTTTTGTCCTTAACACCTTAAATTTCGAATAAAAAGCCAACACAGTAGTATAAAGTTAAAATGCTACAGAAACTATGTAGCATTCTTTTGCAACATTTTCCAATGATCCAGATCGGTAACACTAATACTAATTAAAATATATATTAGCAGGAAAAAGTTAAGACAGAACCCTTGTGAATGATTGTTTATCGTAATGGAAGCCAGAGTTGAAATTCACACATGTATACTTACAGCATCCCACTTTTTACGTGTTATTATTCCGCTATTGTTTATTTGGTATCTACCTGAAAAAGCAGATAGTTCTAAAACATGTTAACAAAAAGGCGCCATAACACTGACATGTCTAGATTTTTGAGTCATTGCTACCTCTCTAGGTGTAAAAGTCTTTTGATTCAGACTCAAAAATAGATGACTTTGGAAGATGGGATTAAACACAGACATAATTGACTTTGGACTTTGTTATGACGGGAGCAATGTCAGACATAATTGACTTTGGACTTTGTTATGACGGGAGCAATGCAGTAACTGAAGCTAGGTCAGTCATTCAGAATTTAGAAACCATTAATTTTGGACCATGGAAGATATATGTGTGTCGTTTAGACGCTGCGAGTAACGCTAATTTAGAAACCATTAATGTAGGAAAAAGTATGATTTCTTCTCATCTACGTCAAACACGTCCAGCCTTCCAGATAGATTAGCAATATTTCAGCAGCGACTCCGTGTGGTGTAAACATTTTACAACTTATACTTAGCTCTCTCATAATTTTCTAGTCCGGACAAACCTAACAAGCATGGCTTTGTTGGCTCAAAGTTTATGTTTTCACTTCAGAAGTTGTATTGCCGTAACTATGACTTAATATATCGTCTCTCAAATATGCGTCATAGATTGACTTTCCCCGACCTTGGTTTTACTCTGGACATGTCAATTAACTCGACGGATGTCTACTAAGAAGTAAGTACTGCTAACTCGTCTATAGTACCGGAAATGCACATATGGTTTTAAATGGATTTGGGTTGGTCATTTTGTTATGGTGTTTTTTCGTTTCGCGTCAATTATGTGTGCTTGTCTATATCCGGATTTTTAATCGTTAATTGACTTAAGGCTTTTGTAGTTTGGTTATTTTCCTTACTATTTTCCGTGTTATTTCGGCATGGAAAAGGCTTAATCTATCAGTAAACGATGAACCAAAAGTAACGAAAACCTTAACTGTAAACAGAATGCATGTATGTAGACGACATCGAAGAAACTTCCGAAAATTGTTAAGCAGTTGATTGATTGATTTACTGTACATCCCGATGATAATTTTAATCATATGTGAAAATAGTTTCTACAACGCAGGCGCATTATAATACAGAAACAGACAACGGAACACAGCCAATCAAGATGGTTATCTTATTATCGACGCTATTGTGACAATTTCCTGTGGACTGCAGTTCGAATAATTGTTACTGAATGCCAAGTAAATGTAGCTGAAGGGAATTATTAGCCAAAAATAAACTTGTGCCAAAATTTATTTGTTAATTTCAATTATTAAATAAAGGTTACTTTCAGCTTTTGAATTGTTATCATAAATACTATACAGGTTCCATTACTGATTTTTTTGTCAATGTATTTGATGATTGGCGAATAAAATATACTGTCACCGTTTCCTTACAATCTTTCATTATGTGAAGTATTTTGTATTATGCCTATATTTCCTCGTATTATTAAAAATTATATCCTCATACAAAATATTCCATCTAACTTTTAAAACAAATGCGAAAATAGTCCGCTGAATATCTTTTGATTCTAAAATATCCGATGGAGTAAATTATACCATGAAAAATCATTGGTATACTATTTAAAAAACAGTCTTGTATTACTTTTCATTGTTCTTTTTTTCTTTCATGTATTAAACGAACTTCATCTCAATCGTTATATTTTGCAGATCAGTATGAATTTACTAACCGATAACGAAGAAGTTTCGTGAATAATATACAAAGGGCCCGCCATATTATTTTTGTCCAAAACAGTATCTACACCTTTCGCTGGATCTAATTACCGATTGATAAATTGTAAAGAAGTGACAGTGAACATTGACGGTACAAATGTTATGTATAACTACAACACGATTTTTCAGATTCCATATAAAACGTCATCTTTTTTTTACATTTTTGGATGATTAAATATTAAATTTCCATATTCATACATATATTAGTCAAAGTCAAATAAAAGACAACAACAGCTAAAGATATGTCTATAAAGTTTACTAAAAAAAGTAGACAACTCACAAATTCAATCAAGCACTAAAAAACGAACAACACACAATTGCAAGGATAGAAACAAGGACCAGTTATTGGAAACAGCCGCGTTAAAACATATATAGCAATGAACCGGTTAATGGGAATCCTGCTCCTATTTATAGTTAACAACAGATAGTTAAGTTCGCAAACTTTTATTGTCACATTTATTAAAAGTACTAACATTAACATAATTGCACCTCACAGACATAGTGGATGGGTTTGTGTCTCTCAGACATTGTCGATGGGTTTGTGACTCTCAGACATAGTCGATGGGTTTGTGTCTTTCAGACATAGTGGATGGGTATGTGACTCTCAGACATAGTGGATGGGTATGTGTCTCTCAGACATAGTATGTGTCTCTCAGACATAGTATGTGTCTCTCAGACATAGTGGATGGGTTTGTGTCTCTCTGACATAGTCGATGGGTTTGTGTCTCTCTGACAAAGTCGATGGGTTTGTGTCTCTCAGACATAGTCGATGGGTTTGTGTCTCTCAGACAGAGTCGATGGGATTGTGTCTCTCTGACATAGTCGATAGGTTTGTGTCTCTCAGACATAGTCGATGGGTTTGTTACTCTCAGACATAGTCGATGGGTTTGTGTCTCTGACATAGTCGATGGGGTTTTGTCTCTAAGACATAGGGGATGAGTTTTTGTCTCTCAGACATAGTCGATGGGTTTGTGTCTCTCAGACATAGTGGATGGGTATGTGTCTCTCAGACATAGTCGATTGGTTTGTGACTCTCAGACATAGTCGATGGGTTTGTGTCTCTCAGACATAGTCGATGGGTTTGTGTCTCTCAGACAGAGTCGATGGGATTGTGTCTCTCTGACATAGTCGATAGGTTTGTGTCTCTCAGACATAGTCGATGGGTTTGTTACTCTCAGACATAGCCGATGGGTTTGTGTCTCTGACATAGTCGATGGGGTTTTGTCTCTAAGACATAGGGGATGAGTTTTTGTCTCTCATACATAGTCGATGGGATTGTGTCTCTCAGACATAGTGGATGGATTTGTGTTTCTCAGACTCAGTGGATGGATTTTTGTCTTTCAGACATAGTGGATGCGTTTGTGTCTTTCAGACATATATATATATATATATATAGTGGATAGGTTTGTGTCTCTCAGACATAGTGGATGGGTTTGTGTCTCACAGACAAAGTCGATCGGTTTGTGTCTCTCAGACATAGGGGATGCGTTTGTGTCTCTCAGACATAGGGGATGCGTTTGTGTCTCTCTGACATAGTCGATGGGTTTGTGTCTCTCAGACATAGTTGATGGGTTTGTGTCTCTCAGACATAGGGGATTAGTTTGTATCTCTCTGACATAGTCGATGGGTTTGTGTCTCTCAGACATTGTCAATGGGTTTGTGTCTCTCCGACATAGTGGATGGGTTTGTGTTTCTCTGACATAGTGGATGGGTTTGTGTCTCTCAGACATAGTGGATGGGTTTGTGTCTCTCAGACATAGTGGATTGGGTTTTGTCTCTAAGACACAGTCGATGGGTTTGTGTGTCTCAGACATAGTGGATGGGTTTGTGTCTCTCAGACATAGTCGATGGGTTTGTGTCTCTCAGACACAGTGGATGGGTTTGTGTCTCTCAGACATAGGGGATTAGTTTGTATCTCTCTGACATAGTCGATGGGTTTGTGTCTCTCAGACATTGTCAATGGGTTTGTGTCTCTCCGACATAGTGGATGGGTTTGTGTTTCTCTGACATAGTGGATGGGTTTGTGTCTCTCAGACATAGTGGATGGGTTTGTGTCTCTCAGACATAGTGGATTGGGTTTTGTCTCTAAGACATAGTCGATGGGTTTGTGTGTCTCAGACATAGTGGATGGGTTTGTGTATCTCAGACATAGTCGATGGGTTTGTGTCTCTCAGACATAGTCGATGGGTTTGTGTTTCTTTGACATAGTGGATTAGTTTGTGTCTCTCAGACATAGTGGATGGGTTTGTGTCTCTCAGACATAGTGGATGGGTTTGTGTCTCTCAGACATAGTCGATAGGTTTGTGTCTCTCATGCATAGTGGATAAGTTTTTGTCTCTCAGACTAGTCGATGTGTTTGCGTCTCTCAGACATAGTGGATGGGTTTGTGTTTCTCAGACATAGTGGATGAGTTTGTGTCTCACAAACATAGTGGATTAGTTTGTGTCTCTCAGACAGTGGATGGGTTTGTGTCTCTCAGACATAGTGGATGGGTTTGTGTCTCTCAGATATGTCTCTCAGACAGAGTCGATGTGTTTGTGTCTCTCGGACATAGTCGATGGGTTTGAGTCTCTTAAACATAGTGGATGAGTTTGTGTCTCTCTGACATAGGGGATGAGTTTGTGTCTCTCAGAAATAGTCGATGGGTTTTGTGTCTCTCAGACATAAGGGATGGGTTTGTGTCTCTCAGACATAGTCGATGGTTTTGTGTCTCTTAGACATAGTGGATGCGTTTGTGTCTCTCTGAGATAGTAGATGAGTTTGTGTCTCTCTGACATAGTGGGTGAGTTTGTGTCTCTCAGACATAGTCGATGGGTTTGTGTCTCTTAGACATAGGGGATGAGGATGAGCTTGTGTCTTTCAGACATAGTGGATGAGTTTGTGTCTCTCAGACATAGTCGATGGGTTTGTGTCTCTCAGACATAGGGGATGTGTTTGTGTCTCTCAGACATAGGGGATGTGTTTGTGTCTCTCTGACATAGTAGGTGAGTTTGTGTCTCTTAGACATAGGGGATGAGGATGAGCTTGTGTCTTTCAGACATAGGGGATGTGTTTGTGTCTCTCAGACATAGGGGATGTGTTTGTGTCTCTCAGACATAGGGGATGTGTTTGTGTCTCTCAGACATAGTGGATGGGTTTGTGTTTCTCTGACATAGTGGATGGGTTTGTGTCTCTCAGACATAGTGGATGGGTTTGTGTCTCTCAGACATAGTGGATTGATTTTGTCTCTAAGACATAGTCGATGGGTTTGTGTCTCTCAGACATAGTGGATGGGTTTGTGTCTCTCAGACATAGTCGATGGGTTTGTGTCTCTCTGACATAGTCGATGGGTTTGTGTCTCTCATGCATAGTGGATAAGTTTGTGTCTCTCAGACATAGGGGATGAGTTTTTGTCTCTCAGACAGTGGATGGGTTTGTGTCTCTCAGACATAGTGGATGGGTTTGTGTTTCTCAGACATAGTGGATGAGTTTGTGTCTCACAAACATAGGGGATGAGTTTGTGTCTCTCAGACAGTGGATTGGTTTGTGTCTCTCAGACAGTGGATGGGTTTATGTCTCTCAGACATAGTGGATGGGTTTGTGTCTCTCAGACATAGTGGATGGGTTTGTGTCTCTCAGATATGTCTCTCAGACAGAGTCGATGTGTTTGTGTCTCTCAGACATAGTCGATGGGTTTGAGTCTCTTAAACATAGGGGATGAGTTTGTGTGTCTCTGAGATAGTAGATGAGTTTGTGTCTCTCTGACATAGTGGGTGAGTTTGTGTCTCTCAAACATAGTCGATGGGTTTGTGTCTCTTAGACATAGGGGATGAGGATGAGCTTGTGTCTTTCAGACATAGTGGATTAGTTTGTGTCTCTCAGACATAGTGGATGGGTTTGTGTCTCTCAGACATAGTGGATGTGTTTGTGTCTCTCAGACATAGTCGATGGGTTTGTGTCTCTCAGACATAGGGGATGTGTTTGTGTCTCTCAGACATAGGGGATGTGTTTGTGTCTCTCAGACATAGTGGATGGGTTTGTGTCTCTCAGACATAGTGGATGGGTTTGTGTCTCTCAGACATAGTCGATGGGTTTGTGTCTCTCAGACATAGGGGATGTGTTTGTGTCTCTCAGACATAGGGGATGTGTTTGTGTCTCTCAGACATAGTCGATGAGTTTGTGTCTCTCAGACATAGGGGATGGGTTTGTGTCTCTCAGACAGAGTCGATGTGTTTGTGTCTCTCAGACATAGTCGATGGGTTTGTGTCTCTTAAACATAGGGGATGAGTTTGTGTCTCTCAGACATAGATGATGAGTTTGTGTCTCACAGACATAGTGGATGGTTTGTGTCACTCAGACATAGTGGATGAGTTTGTGTCTCTCAGACATAGGGGATGAGTTTGTGTCTCTCTGACATAGTGGATGAGTTTGTGTCTTTCTAACATAGTCGATTGGTTTGTGTCTCTCTGACATAGGGGATGAGTTTGTGTCTCTCAGACATAGTCGATGGGTTTGTGTCTCTCAGACATAAGGGATGAGTTTGTGTCTCTCTGACATAGTCGATGGGTTTGTGTCTCTCTGACATAGTCGATGGGTTTGGGTATCTCAAATATAGTGGATGGGTTTGTGTCTCTCAGACATAGTCGATGGTTTTGTGTCTCTTAGACATAGTGGATGCGTTTGTGTCTCTCTGAGATAGTAGATGAGGTTGTGTCTCTCTGAGATAGTAGATGAGGTTGTGTCTCTCTGACATAGTCGATGGGTTTGTGTCTCTCAGACAGAGTCGTAGGGTTTGTGTCTCTCAGACATAGTCGATGGGTTTGTGTCTCTCAGACATAGTCGATGGGTTTGTGTCTTTCAGACATAGTCGATGGGTTTGTGTCTCAGACATAGTGGATGGGTTTGTGTCTCTCAGACATAGTCGATGGGCTTGTGTCTCTCAGACATAGTGGATGTGTTTGTGTCTCTCAGACATAGCGGATGGGGTTGTGTCTCACAGACATAGTCGATGGGTTTGTGTCTCTCAGACATAGTCGATGGGTTTGTGTCTCTTAGACATAGTGGATGTGTTTGTGTCTCTCAGACATAGCGGATGGGGTTGTGTCTCACAGACATAGTGTATGAATTTGTGTCTCTCAGACATAGAGGGATGAGTTTTTGTCTCAGACATAGTCGATGGGTTTGTGTCTCTCAGACATAGTGGATGGGTTGGTGTTTCTCAGACATAGTGGATGAGTTTGTGTCACACAGACATAGGGGATGAGTTTGTGTCTCTCAGACATAGTGGATGGATTTGTGTCTCTCGGAAATAGTGGATGGGTTTGTGTCTCTCAGACTTAGTCGATGGGTTTGTGTCTCTTAGACATAGAGTATGAGTTTGTGTCTCTCAAACATATTCGATGGGTTTGTGTCTCTCAGACTTAGTCGATGGGTTTGTGTCTCTTAGATAAAGAGTATGAGTTTGTGTCTCTCAAACATATTCGATGGGTTTGTGTCTCTCAGACTTAGTCGATGGGTTTGTGTCTCTTAGATAAAGAGTATGAGTTTGTGTCTCTCAAACATATTCGATGGGTTTGTGTCTCTCAGACATAGTGGATTAGTGTCTCTCTGACATAGGGGATTAGTGTCTCTCTGACATAGTCGATGGGTTTGTGTCTCTCAGACATAGCGGATGAGTTTGTGGCTCTCAGACATAGTGGATGAGTTTGTTTCTCTCAGACATAGTGGATGAGTTTGTGTCTCTCAGACATTGTCAATGGGTTTGTGTCTCTCCGACATAGTGGATGAGTTTGTGTCTCACAGACATAGTGGATGAGTTTGTGTCTCTCCGACATAGTGGATGGGTTTGTGTCTCTCAGACATAGTCGATGGGTTTGTGTCTCTCAGACATAGTCGATGGGTTTGTGTCTCACAGACATAGTGGATGAGTTTGTGTCTCTCAGACATAGTGGATGAGTTTGTTTCTCTCAGACATAGTGGATGAGTTTGTTTCTCTCAGACATAGTGGATGAGTTTGTGTCTCACAGACATAGTGGATGGATTTGTTTCTCTCAGACATAGTGGATGAGTTTGTTTCTCACAGACATAGTGGATGAGTTTGTGTCTCTAAGACATAGTCGATGGGTTTGTGTCTCACAGACATAGTGGATGGGTTTGTGTTTCTCAGACATAGTCGATGGGTTTGTGTCTCTTAGACATAGGGGATGAGTTTGTGTCTCTCAGACATATTCGATGGGTCTGTGTCTCTCAGACATAGTCGATGGGTTTGTGTCTCTTAGACATAGGGGATGTGTTTGTGTCTCTCAGACATAGTCGATGGTTTTGTGTCTCTCAGACATAGTGGATGGGTTTGTGTCTCTCAGACATAGTGGATGGGTTTGTGTCTCTCTGACATAGTGCATGAGTTTGTGTCTCTCAAACATATTGGATGGGTTTGTGTCTCTCAGACATAGTGGATGAGTTTGTGTCTCTCAGACATAGGGCATGAGTTTGTGTCTCTCCGACATACTTGGTGGGTCTGTACTGCCTAGACTTAATGGATAGGTCTGTACGTCTCAGACAGGGTGGACGGTTTTGTACTGCATACACATAATGGATGGGTCTGTAACTCTGAAATATATTTGATGGGTTTGAACGTCTCAGACAGGGTGGATGGGTCTGTACCGCTCAGTCAGGGTAGACTGGAGTGTACTTCTCAGACATAGTGGATGGGTCTGTACTTAGACATAAGGGATGGTTCTGTATCTCTCAGACAAAGTGGATGGGTCTGTTACTCTCAGACAGGGTGATGGGTTTTGTACCTCTCAGACATAGTGGATGGTTTTGTACCTCTAAGACATAGTGGATGGGTTTTGTACCTCTAAAACATAGTAGCTGGTCTGTACTTCTCAGACAGGGTGGATGGGTCTGTATCTTTCAGGCATAGTGGATGGGTCTGTTTCTCTCGGACATAGTGGATGGGTCTGTTCCTCTCAGACATAGTGGATGGGTCTGTTCCGCTCAGACATAGTGGATGGGTTTTTACGTCTCAGACAGGTTGTTTGGTGTTTATTTCTCAGAGATTGCGGATATATATGTACCTCTCAGACAGGGTGGGTGGGTCTGTTCCTTTTAGACATGGTGGATAGGTTTTTACGTCTCAGACAGGGTGGTTTGGTGTGTACTTCTCTGAGATTGTGGACCAGTATGTACCTCTCAGACAGGGTGGATGGGTCTTTTTCTCTCAGACATGGTGGGTAGGTCTATATCTCTCAGGCATAGTTAATGGGTCTGTACCTCTCAGACATAGTGGATGTTTTGTATCGCTCAGACAAAATCGATTGGTTTATGGGTTTATATCTCTTAGACATAATGGATTAATATATACCTCGCGAACATTATGGACTGTTTTGTATCTCTCAGACATAGTAGATGGGTCTTTGCCTCTTTTATTGCTTAATAGATTAGTTCGTCGACGGCTTGACTTCTGCCAACATATATCATACAAACATTTTATATATTTTGCTTTCTGTTAAATTTCATCGATTGTTCTAAAACGCCACAAATTTTTTTACAAAAATTACTCAAGCTTCACAGAGCTATATGAAACAGACATGCAGTTTAGCCTTAACAATTTTAGCCACTCCTTAAATGGGTTATCTGCCTTTGGAGATTGTTTATGTTTAGCTTAGAACATTGAATCATGGGAACGTAACTTCTTATCACGCCATGAGACCCTCTAAATGGTTCAAAAGTACGAGGTAATGGTCGTCCAGAACAATTATGTGACGTCAATAACGAATAAAGAGAAAAGAAATCTACAAATGTCCTTGACATTTAACCTCTAATTTATGACCTCTTCATAATGGGCAAAACAAATTCGGTTCGATTTTTAACGTTTGTATCAAGTTTGTATCAGAAATTGCTTGAATCAAGAATGACATTTAAATAGCTGTTGAAAAGTTGCCATCTAAAATTACTTTTAAGTATTTTGTAAGTTACTTATAAACGCACGTCCAATACTGTCTTTTAGTTTTGTTGGTGCACCCGAGGAAATAATTTTTTTACTAACAGGGTGAGGACTTGACAAACTTGACAAGAGATCAGGCAAGGATAACGATGAATCTTTATTGATATGTCGCTGTTGGATGCGTTTGTGTAAAATTTACAGGTTTTCTAAATTAATGATTTCTTCTTACGTTTGCAGGCCTTTTTGCAGCGTTGGAGTGAAAAGTCGACAATGGACTGTCTTTCAGCATCGTTTCACCGGAATATTCGAGTTTAGCCTTGATTCCTGTTTTTTTAAATCTAAGACATTATCAGGTTTGGTTAGATTTGTATCGTTTGTCTTTATGACTTTCGTCTTTCTTACTGGACAAATTCATTAATGTGTAAACTCATTCAAGGATAGAAACTATAATTAATCACTAATAAAGGTCAATAAAATCTTAATTTATGATATCAATGAGCAATGACTACTGATAAAGGTAATTACGGAAACAAACATCATACAAAAATGATCGTTAAAACACAAATAAATGTTGCTATTTAATGTTCGACATTAAATATTTATTTCTTTAAAATATTGGGCAGTGGCCCTTTGCTGACGCTAATTCTGATGTTGAAGTAATAAATTTTATTTGAGAATTCTCATAAACATTTTATTACCAACTTTCTATCAGTAAGGCTGATCTGATAGAATTTCAAAAGCTTCAAAATCTTTTGAATAATTAGTGTATTTCAGTAAATCATGAAAATTAAATTTTACAAGATTTGTGTTTACGTGAGAGTTGTACTTTGTCACGGGAGGATGCATTTTGTTGTGGTCTACACGACACGACATTTTATTGCGTAAATCATACAGTAGTCTCAGCTGTCTTTTCCTAACGGTATATTTTTAAAGAAAAGGCCATTTAAAAAAACTCCTGTTCTCTAAAACATTAAAACTCATTAAAAATAATACAATTCATTTGAGAATCTACGTTTACTGATGCATACAAACGGGTATCTTGTCATTTCTTGCCGAATTGTTGTATATGCTAGATATTGATACTTTTAATGCAGACCTTGAAAATGAAGTACATACAGCAGAATTAATTGTATATTTAACCACATACAAGAGTTTATTGTCGTCACCGTATGTATATGTATAGTATACATTTATATGCCACAACGAACGTTTCCATATAGTACGCGAATTCTCTGCTGCCTTCAACAAAACAGTAAAGCAAAACAACGCGCTGGACAGCCACTGTCAAATAGTAAATAGTTATACATGTATTGATTAAATGACGTAAATTTAGCTTGCTACTTTAAAATAACTATTAAACGGCATTATTTTTTTTAACCTAGAGCATCTGGTATGGTTCAGTTTGCCATACTCAAACTGGTTTTATTTTAAAAAAAATTTTGTTCAATATGAATTTTTAGTATTTTTCTTTAAATCAATCTTAAATTTATAGAAATATATTATTATCTTGATCTTTAATTTCCGCCAATTTTACGTCTATCAATTTTGTGAAAAGAAAAAAAGGGATAAACGGTCAAAGAAATATTCTACATAAAAGAATTGTTCTTATCGTTCATCTTATACTAGAAAGGTTATCAAAATATCGCGTGCACCTGTCTAGGTATATTGAAATAATATTTATAAAATGACCAATGTCCCTTAACTGACCACAAGCGTGTCCGAAATTGACCATTATTCTTTTCTTTGATTTCTTTTTTCAAAGTTTAGACCATTTATATTGTCAAATCACACGAAAAAAATTCAAGTTTAAATAAGGGTGATCGGAATTAAGTACTTTAATAAAATCACATTTATAGATATCAAAAATGACCATTGGTCAGAGAATAATGGCTTCACCTGCATAGGGCATGGCGGCGGTCAGTAGTAGTCACCTGGCTTTAGTTTGACATGGACACCCACTGATGATGACCTGGCCGGACTGAGGTCAGGCTTTAGACTTCGTCCAATAGATTGACCACTGATGACCGTCGTACTGAGTTGACCAGAATGACCGCTAGGGTTTACAAAAGGACAAACGGGCTATTGAAAAAGCATTGTTGCTGAAAGAAAAATAAAATTTCAGGCCGGTATTATTTGATTATCGTAAATCATAAATTGCCATTACTAATTGAAGCGTGCTGAACAATTTGCTGGACCAACAAAGAGCGCGTGCCTGTCCACAAAATGTATGATTTATCTTATACAGTGGGTATGAGGACATGCATATAATTAAATAAAGAAACAGTTTTTTGTGAACGACTGGTAAAAGGGTAATAAATCAGAAAAATATATATTAACTGATATTTACTTATATTCTGTAATTGTGTCATTGTTGTTCTCGCATACAACAAACACACTCTTTATCAACTATCCTGAAAAATCAGTCTTCAGTCCTTTTGTACTCTGGTCTGTCCAGCATTTATGCATAAGTTAACTGCCCAAATAGTTTAACTGAACACAGAAAGTCAACATAACTATGATAATCTTATCTATAGAAAGATGACTTTTGTAGTATTAGAATACGGGTTATGCATATTTCAAAAACTGTTTTTAAATATACCGAAACGACCATAGAATTATAAATAAATATTTTTATATAAAACGCAAATCGATCAAATCATTAAATCATGGCATATCTGACAACGACAGACACTACACAATTTACAGGACTACAATTAAATGCATGCACTTCAAATGCATTTAAATGTTTGAATTGTCACTGACAGTCATTGAAAAGTTGACACTGGGGTCACCGTCACGAGTATACTGCAACTAAAAATATTTTCTTCCCAGGTGACATAACCTTTTCCTAACCGCGCATCCTTTTATACACCCGTATGCACCTTCCCGGGTTTGCCCCGCAATTACAATTCAACAAGTAGTGGTCAAAAGGTCACCTCTTCCATTCTCGAATAGTTTTAATTAAAAGATCTAAAAGCATCCAAATTTAAAGTCAAGAAGGGATCATCTCTAAAGTGTTATCTTGTCGCCATAGGGGGAGGAGTGTAGTATTGTTGTTCTCTAATGATGCGTGGTATAATTGAAGATCTGAGTATCGTTTACTGTCTTATGGGATCATATTTTTGCAGTCCAATTTATGCAGGTAGAAACTGATTACTACTTGCAGACAAAATTTATAAATTCTATTTGAAGCAACATACAGTATATCATTTGCACTGCACGTTGCACATAACTGAAATATATTTGCTATTTTCAAAAAATGAAAATTACGGGTTTTTTTGCATAATAGTTTCTACAAAAAAACACAAAAAATATTATTTTTATGTCATGTATGTGTAGGGTCTTTAAGATAAAGCAGTAACATTATCGAAGAAACCGTTCGCTAATATATCTGTCTGAAATACCATATCTTCTTATACCTATCGTACCTCGTGTAATATCGAGTTATAGAACGAATTAACCCTTTCGTTTTCGTTTGATGTGAAATGGCGACGAGAGGTTTTAAATGTGGTCATTGAATTGTAAATTAATTCAACAACCACATGTACAAACATAATTTTTTGAAGATCAACTTTATAATTTTGTATCATTTTTTCTACTTTGATGGATGAGCTGGTAACTGTAACTGTTTACATAAGTTTCGAAGAGCGAGACGGGAAGTAGCCACGCACGTGCTTATGTTTACAAATTGGACAATAGTTCTGACACATCAATCACAGTTCATCAATCATGCAAAAAGTGTTAAATATCTTCAAAGTTTTAATTACTGCGACAAAAACTGATATAACCTCTAATTTTAATTTTTGTCAACAAATTGTAACTTTCAAAAGGGTTATAGATGTTCGCATGCAAATTTATGGTATTTGAAGACCACTAGAGCTATCGTCTGCCCGCTCAGGTCGCGAGATAGTCGCGTGGCCGGATCACTCAGTTTTCCGCCTTGATCATAAGTCATTCTATGGCACACGTATTTTACACTTGGGCGCGTGTAGGGTGATCAGGTTGTACTCAACTAAACTGATAACAATTTGATTTTTTAACAATACAAATATTGAACGGTCGCATAAACAAATTAATATCATTTGTTGCCATTTATATGCCGTATAATATCACTTGAAGTGTTTGTTCGTGTCTATTTATACAGAAATGATTTACTTTTTATGGAGGTCCTTGTTTCAACATTAAAATTTTCTGTTTGCCTAAATCGAGTTCAAAAGCTGTGCAGTATTTGTATTTTATCCAAAATCCACTCTGAGAGCAATTTTCGGGTTTTAAAACTCATTAACGTGAAAACGAACACTTGTAAAATATCTTTAAATTTATGGTAAAGATTTAAGGATTTCAATTTGGCTTTTATCTTCTTTGTTACTTAAAGGGATCGAAACAGTAAAACAGTCTGAAAATTACACGGACAAAGAAGAATTTTGTTTACTTCAATATTAACAAGTATTGGACAAAACGACAGTGTGATCTGTATTTTAAGTATTTCAAAATAAATTACACAGACCAACATTTTGATGTTTAAAGTTAAGACAAAACTTACTACATGTTAAAAAACAATGTTCGTTAAAACATTTTAAAATTCTAAGATATATACCACTAAAAGTTCGACTTCTTTAACACAGACATTCTCTGTCGAGTTGTTTTCTTTTTAAAGTCAGAATCTAAAGTATAAAGACTTTTACCCTAAATTTATTTGTTATGTGATATGTTTTCAAACAATTTAATTGGTTTTATGTAGAATTAATTTTGCACTATGTAAGTCCTGCATGGAGGCAGATGAAAACTATCCACAGTATCGTATAAATGGTACATAGCTCATAAATCCGCCTTTTATTCAATGGGCTTTCAACTGAAATGTTCAAGTGCAAATAATATGCCCAGAGCGAACGTTACATAATTTTTACAACCGGGATCCCAGAACTGAATTTTTATTTAAGTGGCTGATGCAAAATGCTGCAAACCGAATGTATTATTAGTGGGGTGTAATTAACGTTAATTGTATAACGCAATTTATAATGATGTTAACTTGCTCAGCATCAAATCTTTGATTTAATTCATAATCACACAGTTATTCAGTTGATAGTTCGCCTTGCTTCATTTGTTATCCGGATTTATTGGTCCGAATACGTTTTTCTTTTGTAGTCTTAATAATAGGGGACATGGAAAGATTTCAAAAGAAACGTTGTTAGTCACGCATATTAAATTAAAATTCTTCACTTTGTGATGAAAGAATAAAACTTTCTCTTTGACTGTTCTTTGATTTCTTTGGGCAAAAATCATAGTAAGTGATGTTTGTAACAAATACCCCCAGCTATGGCAGCGCACGTGCGAAATGAAATATACACCAGCATCCCGACCAGAAGACAAAATTTGGTCATATTTTTAATTCATCAAGTTATGATCGATCGTGAACGCTTAAGGACATATAAAATAATTTTAATAGATCATTATTCTGGTAAATTTTGATGCAAATATTAAATAAATAATTAATGAAAAGGACTCGTCTGAAATGAAATGTCATACATGTCTGACTCCATTAACTCAGTTGGCATAAACGTTGTGTAAAATTCAAATGGGTGATGCTTGGTGACGTATTATTAAATTATATTTAAGACAGTATCGCCTAAACAACATTTGTCAGAGCCTCAAATCGTATTTTACCAACACGATATTTGATAAAGAAAAATATCTAATATTGTGCTTCCGTTTTAAACTTCTTTGCAGTCAAGTCTGTATTTCTTCGTTCCTTTTAGGTATAACAGATCAACTACAAAACCAAGGAAAATACGGAGGACTTCGTCATATATGTCCTGGAACTCGTAACCGGTTGTAATAACAGTCAAATTAACCGGGTTCCGAAGTTTAATAAACTACTATCACGCCTAAACAACCAAATATATCACTTATTGGGACTAGATACAACTTACACAACACATTTAACAACTTCTAAAATATCAACGTTTCAATAAAATGGTATCGTACTATTGACGAAAAATACGAAAAGGGAGGATAAGATTTGTTGTTCCAGTATAAATGTTTCAAATTATGAACGTTTAAATTATTGGGACATTACGTTACCCTGTATGTATATATATTATCATTGTTCAGTAGTGAATCCTCCAACGAAATTCACCTTCGTAAGTTATATATACATTTGGTTCGTTGTATTGATATAAAGTATGTCTAACTACTGTACATCGCTCAATAGTATATGATATAATGTTAATCGATTCGTATGATCCGAGGTATTGGATACTGTTTGGCTTTTACTTTGTAAAAATTTATTTTTCACACTTGCTTTTTAAGTTTTTGAAAAAAAAATTGCATGCGTAAGACCGACTTAACAAAAATATTGATTAAGTAGTTGTTTTTCTTTCAAATATTAACGAACATTTGTAACGTTGCAGCTTTCTGTCTGATAAATGATTGACCTGTTCATATTTCATAGCAGCGCAACTTGTGTCCGCCATAATAACAGGTCTGCAGAAATAGTACGTCGTGGTCCCGCAGAGTTCAAATTTCTTGCTCTTTGATAAAATTGAAATTAGACATAATTAAACGAGACAAACCAGTGGTCTTAAATTTACAACTTTTACGTTATTGATAGCGAGTCCCTGGATCGGGGTAGGACAGATTGTCATGAAATATAGTTCTATGCGCAGAATTATTGGATAACAAATTTAACTATTTGCGGTCCTTTCTAATTACACGTTCGTTATAATATATTAAGTTACTTGAAACGTTAGATATGTTGTAAATTTTGATTCAGTTTTTTATTATACTTATTACAGAAATAAGAACAAATGGCGATTTTCTTATATGAAAAAATAGCAAGACAACTGACCAAACAACGCCAGCCGACAGTCAATGATACTTACAAATCCGGATTTAGACAAACATATACAAAACGAAACAAAAAAACAACAACATTAAAACAGAAATTGGGTAAACTGAGCCCAATAAAAACGATGGGTGCACTCAGATTCTCTCAACGAGAAAGCAGTGCCTCTCAGCTGTGAGATCATGATGCATTGGACAAAGAGTTAGTTAGAATAAAGAACGAATAATCGTACCCCTATGGCAAGGCGAAAAATTAAAAATCATTTTAAGGGCAAAACAATCGGCCTATTTAGTAAGCTGTATTTAAGCTTAACAGTGTAAGTTTTACTGAAGGTTGGTTTTTAAAATTCAATCATGTCGTACTGAAACTCACATCTATAAGCTTTCAAATTTTCACCAAATTACCAAAGATGGAAACATGAAAAAAATTAAGACGTTTGAGGTGACAGATAATCACATGAAACGTTTTATCCCAGAAATCAAAGTTAATTTTTGAGTCAAAGGTCAACATTAATGGCGATAAGGCCACTCAATAAAGCGCTAATAGCATGTCCTTTAATGGCCTCCAACGGTGAACTGAATTAAGCCAACGGTCCACTATTCATTATGATAAACGATAAACTGTCAGGATGAACAAAAACTTTATCTTGTTCATCAACATTATCATCAATATTATTACGGTCAGTCTCGTTGTGACGAGACGTCCTGTTCGTGGTCACGATATGAGTTGTTTAGTAAATCGTTTTCGACTGATGAAGGCGCACTTTGTGTTAGTTCTATGTACAGACAATCTGACACTTCTCCGTATATTCTCAATACCAATGTAATCGTAAAACAGCCGATATTGATTTGTTGATAGCGTAATATAACGTATTTTCCAGTATTTCTCTTCCCATAGAATATTTATATTTTATATAGATATTTTAATTTTTTAATGTTTTCTATGAATACAGAAACATGATCTTTCAGACAATTACGGCACGTTATTGTGATAAAAATCAACAACTAAGAAAGTTATAAGTTGTTACTATATAAAAAACAGACTACCAACAATAAACACAAGTCTGGCTTGGTACCAGGCGTCAAAGAAGTGACGTGGAGTGATGTGTTAAGATCTATAATAGCTATAAACATTTATAAAATACTGATTATCAAACGTATACGACCGACTGTAAAAACAAACTAACTGTATCTAGCAAGCAAGTTGACGACGGCCTTACATTTAATCCACTTTTCTGACAAATCAAAGGTATAATTTAAAACAAAAACATGCACAACACCACGTCATTGCTTATTGCAATAAATGAAAAATGCATGTAAATTGTAGCTGGTATTGGTCGTAAACCCACCGCAATCAGTACAAGTGTTATATATTAGTGGTTCCTTGTATTAATATATTCGACCCTTGACTTTCGACTGTTGTTCGGTAGGTGTTCTTGCTATTTTTTCATATAAAAAAAATAGCTTTTTGTTCTTATTTCTGCAAAGTATATTAAAAGAAAATGATTCAAAATTTACAACATAGCATAGCTAACGTATATGTAACTATATATTGTGTCAAGCTTTTTCTATTTTTATATTAAAACGTGCGTGGAATAAATAGTGACCGTAAACGGTTAAATTTGTTATCCAATAATAGAACTTTTTTTCTTGAAAATCTTTCCTACCCCCATCCCGTAACTCACTATCAATACCGTAAAAGTCATATAATAGTTTTTTTTCAATTCACTCATAAACTGACAGAGTGCTATCTACTTAATAATGATTTTTTATTTTAATTAGTGTTTTCTACGCTTATGTGCACATTTATGCTCTATATTTTTTTTTAATTTATAATATTAAGACAGGAAGCCATTGTAATAGATTAGCATAATATGATACAACTGTTTGTTAATGGCCGTGTGGCCACAATTGATGTCATCTCGTCACGATGTTGTGTGTTTTTTTATAAAATATTTCAATTAATTTATTTTGATAATATAGAGGTACCAGCAGGTATAAAAGTTAACGTAACAAATTTGCTCTACATTTTGTTTTCAGAACTGACTTGTTCCCAAGTATGTGAGTTCCGCTGACCAAACATATAAATGATATCCAGGCCCCTCATCCGGGTACAATTTCTGTAGTATCCTTCGCAGGCCCCTCATCCGGGTACAATTTCTGTAGTATCCGTCGCGTGTCATCCATATGAAAATATTGCACTTGATAAAGTTGACGATACCGTAATTTATTTTTGCGCTCGATTAATCTACTTAAGGTAACGATTGCATTAATAATAGATTATATGTTTTTTCTTATTAATTTAATCATAAACGCATAGTAACACCTGATTTTTTTATTGAATTGACTAAATGACGTTAGGAAAATTTGATTACTGTTTCGACATTCTGCGTCTTTTATAGGGAGCGGGGTTGAAAAAAAGATTAATGTTTATAGGTCAAACACCCTGGGACACCGGATAGTTTTGCTTTGGTGGTGATTTTGTTGGGTTTTTTTAAATTTCTTATTGTGTCAATCGTTGATAAAATCGGTATGGATCATACTATATCTTATAAACTAAAAAACATCCATTGTTTGTGAATTTGTAGACTATCCTGGTTGGTATCAGTTAATTGACATGTTCATAGTTTTCGCTTGTTTTTCCAAAGTCAGAGGTTACTTGGTTTCACTCCAAAATACTATACAAGCATATGCAATATCGACTTAAAATATCAAGTATTTGTTTATTATACATAATGTACGTTTTTTAATTTATTTCGAAATAAACCATTATCATAGGCTCATGGAATCAACGCTGAAAATGTATTTGTTAACGGACACACATTTAATGATAATGAGCTGTTGATAGACGGTCGCTATCATAATCCTTATCATGTAATAAGTATTACGGGGAAAAGGACATCCTTGCGTAACTCCCATCAAACAACAAAAGGGTAGGCGGACACAGTCCATTGTCAAATTAAGCAGAATAACTTGTTATTAAAATATTTATTTTATTTCACACCCACAAACATGACACTGATTTATTTGAAAATTAAATTTTGTATCTGTATCAAGTAACCATTTTGCATACTTTTGCGACTGAATATAAAAAAACGACAACAAATTGTGTAATACAAGTAACGTTTAATTTTGTAACAACACATAAATGTATATAAACTGTACATCATGTATAAAAGTACAATACAATATTGCAGAAGTATGCAGTATTTTATTAGATCTGTGAATTTTCAGCAACGGGTATTTCATCCTAGGATGAAATCGCGATCATTGTTTTAGCTGTATTCAGGATGACAGAGAATGAATGTAGCGTGGAATGTAGTTGGGCAGGCCTCGGTAAGAGTTGCATGACTAATTTAAACTTGATCTGCGATGAATTCTTGCTCAACATACTAAAGAGTTGTTCTTACGTATCGCAGTTAAGTAATCTGGATGTACACAGTTGATAAAATTATTATTTCTGGAAGATGTCAAATTTTAATCTTTTATCAACCTTAATCAAAATATTTATTATATCATACTTCTTAAAGCAAACAAAACGACTGTATTTAACAAATTATTGGGTGCCCTCAGGGCAGATAAATGTATGTTTTACAAATATAATATCTTGTAATAAGTAAATTCTATAAATTGACACTGATTTCATTCGTCTGATTTGAATAATTCGCGCGAGCCGGAGGTTATGACCCTTTTGCATTCATTCTGCTTGGGCGGTATATTACAAGTATCTACAGGTGTATTGATTTTAAATTAAAACAAACAATTTCATTATCTCTTAGCAGGTGTAAATTTTGGACCTGATACATTAATATTTATCCCAGTTATTTTCATCTGTATATTTCCATATTTTCAACTCGTACATATTCAGCTGGCAATCAAGAATTACGTTTTCGTTAATCAAACATATAAAAAATGTCACAATATTATATCCCAAGTGGGGGACAGTCAAGTTGAATACGTAGAACCGGGACAGTAAAGTTGAATACGTAGAACCTTGCCTTTTTTGAGACCCATCACAGCATAAAAAAGCTTTAATTAAACTTCTTAGATGTATGAGTAACTGATTAAAATTTAGAAGATAAAAATTAACTGTTCACTTCAATTCCGCCAAAAATTGGAGCAATTAATATCAGAATACCATAAACGCAGATGATAGACATGAAGTAATTTAGTCAGACTTTGTTACGCTTCAGTGTTTGCTGGGCGAAGATGTCATATTAAATTTTTACGGAAGGGTGAGCTGCTCGCTCGTGCCCTACCTAAGGTATTTAAATCTAATATACCTCAATTTTACAGCTATTGTACAAAATCTAGTAAGGTGACAAAAAGTTACATACGAAATTTAAATAGAAATGACAACTTATCATAGGTGATATAGATTAGATTAAGAAATTGACAACTTGCTTACAAGTGGGCGGTTCTGAACTGCTTGAATTCATGTGCCAAATTTAAATGAATTTGAATGTCGCCACGATAACTTAATTCTTACGTTATTATTGACAGTTAGAATATAAATGAAATAATAATAAATCAATTACACCTGTTTATTTACGTAATGATGGAATCAGTGTCAAAAATTTGTATTAATAATTAAACTGATTTTGGCGGCAATTTAGAAATAATATGTGTCTATTGAGTAAGACGATGAGATAGAGAAATACATATGAGGCTATATCATGGCGTTTTATTTGGGGGGGATGGGGAGGGGTGGAAGGAAGATAAATTTCCTGGAGAAAACCGCAGATTTTCGGTAGGAAAACTGCCATCCTTGTATAAGATTGGAGTCGAGCACATCCTGTCTGCAGTGAGACTCGAACCCACAACTTCAGTATTGACGTGATAAATAGTAGACTATAACTACCTTAACCACTCGGCCACCGAGGCCCACTGTTGGTTGCATCTATAGAGTATATGTTTTGAAATCAAAATTTTCGTCTGGAGATTTCTCGGGTTTAAAGCAAATTTTGCTAAATGGCAGTGTATGGCAGATTTGGTTTTGTACACATGCATGCACTTAGAAAATTGGTAGTCAACTCCTAATTATTTGTACTGTAATGGTCCTTTCTATTTACTGGATTAATCTATTGTTTGTAGCTGATGTTAAGCAGCAAATAATTCAGTCAAAATCTTTACTGACTATTTTTATAATATATATTTCAGCAGAACTTTATACGGTCAAAGAATATTTTATGTAATATCTAGAGTAAATATGATTTCTTGTTTTCGGACTTCTTCGCGAATAACTTAAGTAAACAAACATTTATTTATTAATCAAAAAAAAAAAAAAGGAAACAACCAAGATATTGAACGTATTTGGCTGCTTAACTATTTTAAACTGTCCTGCAGCAAATGTTTCCTGTCACATCAGAACCATTTTTATATAAACGTAGTTCTTTTGTCTAAACCTGAGAGGAGATTAGTCTGTAAAATGAAAATCTATCCGATTTTTCATGTTTTCTTAGACAACCTAGTCACTTATTGAACAAAACTATCATATCAAATTTCGTCTTTTGACAGGACAATGATACTCCATCAATTTTAAGCGGCCATTTTTTAACTGATGACCGGAGCGAGAGTCGCACGTGCCATGTATAGTCTGCGGATTGAAGATTAAGTATCTGACAAGTTGATACCGTTAAACAAACATAATTTCACGAGTGTGATTTTTTTCTTTTATAAACTGATGTTAAGACGAAACACAAGCCGTTATCTGTTGGACACTACAAGTGCACGTGGCCGATTATAACTTGGGGATATTCACGGAGACGATGTTGTACACATGTTGTGGTATCAACACATAGCCCTATTTAAACTGATAGGCTCTAGACCTAAAACATTAACAGTTTTAAATAAAGGTGCACACATATTCGAGCGATATATTTAAATGTTAATATATTTGTTTTACTTTTGTGTATATTTTAACTTTTGATTTCAAACTTAATACATATATAATACATTGTCTTGTGTGTTAGTGTTACAGTCTATACATTTTCCAATATACCCAGCAGTATAATATATACATGAAATACACTAAGTGGTGCTAGATTACAAATAATCTTAATGGTTCCTATTAAATTTTTTCGCTATGTTAATTGTGTACATCGGCTTATATAGGGTTCAAATTTAAAATTAGTCGTTTTAAAAAAACATTCAAAGAAATAAGATAATGTTTAAATAAGATCTGATAATGTTTGCTCCGTATACTACGTACTAAGCCACTTACGTGATTCCGCTGTCGATGTTGACACAGATCCTAACGGAATAGCTTTCTTTTGATTTTTATGTCAAAACAGTTCCTAATTTGATACCATATAACATTAGTCAAAAATTTATTTATTGTTAAGCAGGTAATACCGGAAGTTCCTAATCGCCGTATGAAAATTTACAATAGATGTCCTTGTATGCTGGAACACATACAATAGTAATGCCCGTGTACTGATTGTATCAAGTTTTATAATAACACTATAATCAATGTTTATAGTGTCGCTATATACTCTATATACTCATTGTGGTTAGAAGGATTTTATGCAGATGCGTGTTTCTCTAATGAAAAAAAACATCTATTTCTTTTTCGTTTTTTTTCGATTTTGCTGTGTGTGACCCTGTTTTGAAAATAGTTACAAATTTTACTGTTATAACTCTACACAATAATTAGCCTCCTCTCTCTTATTACAGAACCACCTGCCTTGGACCTCAGGATGAGTGAAGCCTACTAACGACATTTTGTTTCAATCTGACGTTCATACACAATAATTATATCTCAGTATATACGGGCATGTGCACTCATATTACACGGTAATTAATGTTCTAGAAAAAAGACTTTCTTCCAATTACTTTCACTTCTTGAAAGAAAATCTTCAAAAACCTAAGGCATTATGCAAATTTCGCTAAATATTTTGGAAATTAGTCTGTAGAACTTTTAATGCGGGCAACATTAACCAGACAGTGTAAAATGAAGTATGTAAGGATGTCAAGATTTTTCGGGTCATTTGAAACTTTCTTTTTCTTGTTTCCTCTTGTAATCGAAATTGCAATGCGGGTTGTTAATTTGGATCAATACTACTTTTACATCACTGGATAATCAAGCTGACCCTTTAGGTTCTAACGCCATTAATGCCTATTATTAGCAATTCTGAGGGTATCTGAAGAGATTCGAAGGAATCCCTAATCTGCTTAGTGATTTTCTGAAATTCCTAATCCTGATTTTAAATATGCGAAGCATAATATGTTTGACTGATCGAAGAGCAGACGACACGTCAAAAAGGTGTGGGGGAGGGGGGGGGGGGGCACGTGAAAGATTTTATTTGAATATATTTCTGTAACACAGATTTGTGTTGTGGTTGACCGATTGTAGTTCGTGATCAAGCTCCAAGAGGGTAGTTAGTATAATTATTGACAGTAAACAATTAACAGTTGTGTTTAACTTTACCCCATAACAGTTATAGTTTAGTTTACCCAATACATAAGCATCCGTAACAGTTATGTTTTTACCCAATACATAAGCATCCGTAACAGTTATGTTTTTACCCAATACATAAGCATCCGTAACAGTTATGTGTTTAGTTTCCCCATACATTAAGCATCCTAATAGAAACGCTTCTGTTGATTTTTATGTCTTTCTAATATTCTACTCAAATTTTGTAATGAAATTTGCAAACCAGGTGTCTATTGCAGTTCGGAAAATAACGAAGAAAAAAATAGGTAATCTGTTTCTAAAGACATTTTAACGTGTTTTCTTTCATATCATTTATTTTGTAAAGACTTGGCGTCAAATTCACCTGTGTAAGATTAATAGAGTGACAAATTTTAATATTTTTATCATTTTCCGGTATCTTCCTATTGAAACAATTGAAAGGGATTTGAAATGTACAGTGATTGAAATGCATTTGTCCGTCACCTTTCGACAATAACTGTTTTCCGGACCAGTGAATACTAATAAATCTACCCTGTCAGACTCAAGAGGCACATTAAAAAGTAAAGAATTTTGTATAATGAACACCAGTTCTCTTTATGCATTTTTCGGAGTAAATTAAAGTGAGACTTTGTTGAAAATTTACAGTGATCAAAATGTGTGTCTCTTTATAAAGTTTAGTTTTCTATATAGTAATAATAATAATAATATCAATAAATTATCAACATTCTCTAACATGTATAAAGAAAATAAGTAACTTGTGATAATCCATGCAGGATACATAAAAAGTGATATATTTAGTTACTCTAGGTAGATGTTGCCTCGTGCACGGCACGTGAATGTCAAACACTAGTTATAATCTTCTCCGGCCATAAACATAATCGTCTAAAAATTCTTTTTAAATTATCACCTTCCTATTAACAAAACCATATAAAACGGGTATAAGGAATCCTTTCATTGAACGTAGCGTATTCTCGCAAGAAATGAATTCAACCCAGTGCATAAGTTACCAGTCCGTGATCAACTGGTGACTTTTTTCAGAAACCATATGCGAGATTTTTCGTTTGAACATTAAATCTGATACGTCAACAGATGTTAAAATTAGTAAAATAAAAAAAGTAAATATGGTCTAAGCTTGTTACGGCAAATTGGCTTTTATTACACAAAATGAATTTATTATGTTGTGAAATATATGTGATGTTGTAAAATTGCAGTAATAAACCTAAATAAAACGCCCATCTACCAGAAATTAACATTAATCACAACAGTAACTTTCAATGAAAAATGTACATAAAAGGCTGCTAACGTTACCATTATTAAATTGAATCATGTCATAATTAAGACGATATGGTCCTTGTAGCTGCTAAAAAGTTTTCATCAAAAGCATAAATTTTATTTCAATTTATTTTGATATATTAAAATATATATTTAGTTGTACAAATATTGTTGTTGATGACGTCAAGACGGAAAATAGAAGTAAATGAAAAATTCAAGCAAAATACGGAAATTGATCAAAACGAGATAAATTAAGTATTACAAAAACAATATAATACAGACTATATATTTTATATAAGGGCCTACACTGATTTGTCATGATATTTGATTAATTTATGGAGATTTTCTTTTGCCAACTTGTTTTCTGACTCCCTCCCTTTTATCGGAAACGGAATGCAATAGAGAAACAACTAATTTTAGGAAAGGCTAGAACTGTTTTACAGATTAAAAAAAAACGTGTAGAAAAATTATGTACTATAACGATAGTGCACTGAGGTTCTTCATTCTAGGGCATTGTAGTCCTACACAACTTTTGTGTTGATTAAATAGACGACAAATGTAATCTGTACAATTACGCTTTTATGATAAAAAAACGGCTCTCACATTGAGCTCATCCTGTCTTTAATGGTTTATTTTTCAATTTCAACAGAAATCAGACTTTTGCAATTATGCATTTTCTGACAAGGAAAGGATTTTATTAGTACTAACGAATTATTTTGAACATCTTTATCTTTTCAGTACGAATGTTTCACAACAGTTTTCTCATTTGTTGCTTTCTAAATTATTGTAACCGTTTCATAAATCGACAACAAGTGATGAAGTTTCTTATAGAAGCACGTGTGCTTTGACCTTACAGTAGATGTATATTTCACGAAAAATGTCATAAAACAGCATGTTATGTTCGGTCTTACACATCCATTTTTAAATATACATTTTAAATTCATAGCGCGTTATTATTTTTTATTATTTTTTTAGCTTTAATAAAATGACAACGATTGAGATGCGAATTTCATTATGAAAAGCAAGACCGAAAAACCACAAATCCTATTGCCGTGAAACGGTCATGTACTTCATACAATAGCGATTGATCTTTTAAAAGTCATTTGTTCGCGTGCCATTTTCCGTTAGGGACATTTTGATCTAATCCGGGATTTAACTTTAAAAGTTAGTTGATTTTGTTAAAAAAATATACCTGAAAATCAATGATGTCTTTTGTCAAATGTTTACATTGTAAGGTTGACTTCGAACGATCATAGGAAATTAGCTTCTGTTTAGATACACACCTGCAAATACGAGATTAAAAATTCGTTTCGATTTTTGTATTCGTTTATTTGTAATTTTTTTTTTTTAAAGCTTTATTTTAATTCGGCACATACAAAACAGTACAACACAAGCTCTGATGAGCTTTTTACCGAAAAAAACCGAATATTTGAAAGTGTCTAAACGTTATGAAAGTCTGCGCAAGATGACAAGTACGAAAATTAGAAATTAAATAAGTTATCGCTGAAGAAATATTAAACATTTATATAAAACACATATATTGTGTAAATAATCACAAAAGAACAGATCTCGCTCTTTCTTATATTCTTTAATTTACATCAGAGACTAACGAATAATCGTACCCTCGGGTTTTGCGTTAATCCGACAAATCACAAAACAAACATCGGATTAATACGGCAGTAAAATTCAACATAATCAGAGACATATAATTAAAACCGAAAAGACCAAATCTATAAAAAATTAAATTGTTCACTTGCTCCCCCTCTTTTTGTTATTGATAATAACAAAAAGGGGGAGCAAGTGAAAGATTTAATTTTAATTAGATTGGAATAGACTCAGAGTAAAATCAACTGGTTTGTTGTATGCGATACAACACATACACAAAATCAAATTTCGCGTGACCTGACCAAAAGTAATAACACAAAAGAGTGCTTTAAGTGGAGACGTGAAGACGTTTGAGATTATAAGAGTACAACTCAATATCAGTATGCATTATTTTCATATCTGATGTCATCTTTGCAGAAACAGCATAGCATGCTATTTCGTTTGTAATTGTTTGATTCTAAAATGCCAAGTAAATAAACTGACCAAGTTAAAATAAACAAACACGGATGTAAGTTTCATGAAAAGTTGTGTGAATTTTTATCCGTCTTTTGTTGAATTATTTTAGACAAATTATGAGGTGGACACTTTCCCATTCCCAATAAAAAGGGGCGGATGACATTTCAAATTAAGTTAAAAAGTGATGCGCCCTAGGCGTTTGATGACACGTCCTTGGAAGACAACTTATGCGATCTGTTGACTGGAATAAACGAATTACGATTTCGAAACTTTTCCTCCTACATTGTCTATTTATTTAATTGGTTATCTACATTCATAAGTATGTATTCCGAATATTGACATGTTGGCAACTGTTAAGTGATCCATTCTACTAAGTATACTGTATACGTTTCTGTAAGTGTCGTTCATTTAAAAGGTAAAGAAGGACGGAGAAAATTATCCGTATCATTTTCCAGATCTGAGTATTTTTAACTTGTGTAGTAACAAGTAACAATATAACACGGGAGTAAAAAAAATGGAATCACGAGGCAGAACCTAACAAAACAAAATATAGAATTGATGAAATTGGCGTAAATCGTGAATGAAAACTACTTACATGTAACATAATTTGTTTGTTTGTTTGTTTGAATGGTGTTTTAACGCCACTTTCAGCAATTTTTCAGCTATTTCATGGCGTCCAGTTTTTATTGGGGGAGGAAGCCGGAGAGAACCCCCGACCTGCGGTAGGAGAACTGGCAATCCTTGTCAATTAAAATTGGAGTCGAGTACGACGTACCTGCAGTGAGAATCGAACCCGCATTCTCAGTGTTGACAGACCACGTGATCAATAGTAAACGAACTACCTTGACCACTCGGCCACCGAGGCCCCAACATAATTTGAATTATTTGTTTTAATTTATATTCAAGTCATGAAGTTTATTTTCTAAGGATTTCGGTTGCTTAACAGGCAGCATTTCAACTAAAATGGGACGAAAACAAGTTAACAAACAGTAAATCAAAATGGAATATAAAAATAAAAACATTTTGACTTCCACCGAAGACTACAGAAATAAAAAAATACAACTAAGTTCCAGGCAATAAATTTTGTTAAGCCTGACGCGCGTTTCGTCTATTTACGTCTCATCTGAGCTAAGACTAGTATAACTATTTGATTTATAGGTTCCTAATCTGATGCGCTCTACCAAAAAAAAAAAAAATGAAATGCCAAACACTATATGAATATCTAAAACATAGAACAATAAAACCAAAATATGCTGAACTAAAAACCAAATAATGACTAAGTTGAGTAGAGCAGAGATTTCAACCATTTATATCGGCCACAGAACCCAGTAGCCAGTATTGTACTATATTGATTAGTTAGAACCTTTTTACGTGGTATTACATACATTTTTTCTCGTCGAAAATGGTAATGAGTACCATTTATAGCTATGTAAGGAACAGAAGGCATAAATTTGTCAACTTCTTTTGTAATTTTCTATGATTAATTTACAAATAACTTTACAGACCTGAACCATGGAACGACAATATGTCACAATTTTTAATAAAGTAAATTTCAATGACCACCAACCGTTTCTCGGTAAAAAATTAGTGCGAGATTATTTTAAAAAATGAAGACTAAAAGAAATTAAATTCATTAAAATTTCATTTATCAAATTTAATGTAAACAACTTTGATATAGCGGCATATTATCGGACTTCTTCGCACGCGAGCCTCATTCCTGTGTTTACACAGTATCCATAATTTTATTTAACCAGTCAATTAATCTTTAGCGTCGATAAAAGGCTTTGGAAATTTAATTCTCTTAAGGATAAAGGTATCCAAAATGTAATCGGCTCGGATTTTCACGCCTTTCAAGGTAATTCGCGCGAGATTTACTTGTCGTCTGTAAATATACTCTGCAATGTGGCTTAAAATAGTTTCAGCTCTCGAAACAGATGTAAATACAATTTATAAAGAAGTTTGTTTGACGTAACTCTTAAGGCCTAAATATATTGGCTTCTTTTATTGACCTTTGTCGTAAAATCAGACGAATTTAGAAGGAAAAAAAAACCAGTTAACCAGCAAATTAGATTCAAAATGATTTAATAACGGGTGTGGGAGGTTTAAAACAAAATCTATTTAATGGAAGTTCGTTCTTTTAAAACAGACTTAAATTTGACTGTTAAGTCTCTTTACTTGCGAGTATCCGGATCATTACTTAGTTTTCGTTTTAATGATTGCAGATTTAAATATGAAGTGTTCATTCTAGTTAATTTTGTGAGCAAATTCAACATAGTGTTTTCATGCGATGTCAGCTCTAAGTCAGATTAATCTCAGTCCGCAGCGACACCTTTCATACAGTTATGTGGTCCTGTCTAAAGTGTTAAAATAACTTCGGTATTGCAATGGACGCCACTGAAGATGAATTCAACTTGTTATTACAGTGTCTATTACGACAGCTTATTCGTGCCAAACAACATATAGAAAAAAAAATCTTATTTCGTTTGAACGGTTTATTAAATCGTTCCAACGGTTTAATAAATCGTTTCAACGATTTAATAAATCGTTACAACGATTTATTAAATCGTTACAACGATTTATTTAATAAACTGTTCAAACGATTTAATAAATCGTTGTAACGATTTAATAAATCGTTGTAACGATTTAATAAATCGTTGTAACGATTTAATAAATCGTTGTAACGATTTAATAAACTGTTCAAACGATTTAATAAACTGTTCAAACGATTTAATAAACCGTTGAAACGATTTATTAAACCGTTGGAACGATTTAATAAACCGTTCAAACGAAATAAGAATTTTTTTTTCTATTTGTTGTTTGGCACGAATAAGCCGTCGTAGTCTATAATGTATGAAAAAAAGGACATTTGAAGTAAAAACAGCCTTTTGTTTTGTTACCGTGTGTATATATGCACTAAGGTTTCGAAATTTCATTTTTTATCAAATTGAGTCTCTTAAAATTGTTTGCCTCGGAGCTCCTAAATAGATCTAATTTTTATATCCTTATATTGTTGACTGTTACTTTGTTTCGCTACTGTCATTCCTCCTGTAATTTATGTCCGTTGTTCCTGTGATGTTTTTTCCTGTTACTAAAGTTCGTTGTTCCAATCGGATAACCTCGGTTATTTCCGCCTATGGTCGGAAAGTAATCTCAGAGGTAAGTGTATGGGTATGGACAAAATTCGGTCTAAATGTGTCGAATTCGGTTAGCCTGTTTACACAGCAAAACAATTTTAGTTCGAGGAAATATATAGCCCTTTATTTCTCTACTTAACTTCATAGATAATTATCGTAGTTGAACTTAAAAGTCAGACAGATCATTGTTTTGTTTTAAACTTTAATTCTAACTGCAAAAATTTCCTTCACCGACAATCAGTAGTTGTTAGATACATTTATAATGACTGAAAACAGTTCAAAATAGTGATCACTTACCTTTAAATGTAGTTCATACAGCTGTTCATTAAAATGGTGTTTATGCTTTATGTTCTTCATGTTGCTAAAGTTTCTCGGGATGTTGTTCGTGTCATGTCCTTCCTGTTACTACAGCTCTTTGTTTTTCGGGTTGTTTTACCCTGTAATGCTGTCCCTTTAATCGTTCGTTGTTCCTCGGCGTGGTGTTGTATAGTGTGTTCTTTCCGTTACTTAAGTTGGGTGTTCCTCCTGTTATTGTTACTATAGTGTGTTATTTCTATGACCCAGATCGTTGGTGCTGCAGTATGTTTTTCCTGTCACTCAAGCTCGTTGTTCTTTTGCTATTGTTCTTGTTACTTCAGTTTAGTGGTTTCTCTTACTGTTACTGTAGTTTGTTCTTCATGGTATTTTCGTTCGTTTTATTCAAGATATTGTTCCGATAGTGTGCTCTTCCTGTTACTTAGAATAAATATTCGTACCCTCACTTTTTTTTGGGGGGGGGTGGGGGGTGGGGGCTAAATCTGAAAAAATCACGTGGTTTTTTTGTTAATTGTGTCTCCTGTAGTTCCTGTCTTGCATTCTTCACGTCTTTGTTATAGTTAGTTACCTTTGGTCTTTGCTCCTGGCTATTTTGTTTTTCTATGTCATTTTTACTTTCTGGGATTCCCATTTCGTTTTACCGGTTTGTTGAATTTGTAATGCAATGTCACATATAGATACATGTACAGATGTTACACAATCTGTATGACCACAACAGTACTGACAATGTCACATATAGATACATGTACAGATGTCACACAATCTGTATGACCACAACAGTACTGACAATGTCACATATAGATACATGTACAGATGTCACACAATCTGTATGACCACAACAGTAGTAACAATGTCACATATAGATACATGTACAGATATACACTAGTGAATTTGTCGTTCTCAGCAGTTGATTGGTTTAAAATAATTACGTCATAATAAGAACTCATGACGTCATAAACAAAACACCTTCCATTTACCGCGTATTCAAGTCATGAACGTAAAATTAGGGTTGGGAGAGTATGTACGCAAATTTAATACTTTTTAAAATTAGAGAAACAGAATCTTACATTAGTCCTCTTGGATTATCGGATTTCTCCAATCTCGATATTTAAATTATGGAAATTTAAATCTCGATTGGAGAAATCCGATAATCCACTCGTACCAATGTAAGATCCTTTATTTCTCTAATTTTGACGTAATATTTCAAACGCTTGACCTGTGTAGAAAATATAGTTCTCGTCACTAGTGAAACTGTTTTTCTCAGCAAATGATTGGTTAAAAATAATAACGTCATAATACGAACTCATGACGTCATAAACAAAACACCTTCCATTTATCGCGTATTGAAGTAATAAACGTAACATTGGGGTTGGGAGAGTACTCCATTTCGCAAATTTACTACTTTTTCAAATTAGAGAAACAGAATCTTACATAAGTACTTTTGGATTATCGGATTTCGCTATGACATTCAATAATAAACATGATTAGGCTAAGCTAGTGAAATACACACGAAACAGTGGTCAACAGAGCCATTAAAAAGCAGGTTACAGTGGTGTTTTAAAATGTTTTATTCTATGACCTTTGAATTGTTTATTCTGATACTGTACACTGGACAGTAGACAGGTCTAGGGACTGTTACAATGAGTTCTTTTAGAGTTGTTCCTCTAATTTCTGCGGTTGCTTCAACAGATATTTGCAGACATGTTTCTTATTTTAAACAAAAGTCGAGTCCAATTAATTTTCTTCTCTAATTCGAATAATAATTCATCTTTACATTGCATAAACGCAAAAGAAATGAATAAGAGTATAACATAAAATATATCTTTATTCTACTCTCCCTAATTAAATTGATTATCATTGATGGTCGTTTTTTACAATTCTAATTACAAATGTTGTCTTGTTTGCATCCCCGTATTTTAACTGATGTATTTTTTGTTTTGCAGTGTTTGAAGTTCTTTTATGACCCAGATCAAATCGGCGATTGACTAAATCTAGAAAGAGCATCGCTACTGCAACTGCGTAAATTGCTTTTAAAATGCATTTTATTATATTTTGCTACTTAGAACCTTTTAATTAATCTCAAATTTCGTAATTATTTTGAAACTAAATTCAAAAGCGAAATAAAATCAACATATGGAACGTTGTTTTTGTTCTGAAAGAAAAGTTTATCAATTTTGCATGCATCATACACGTTTTATTAAATTGAACCCTACACCTAATGAAAATGCAGATTTGCATCATTGTAACATATTTTTTTTCAAATTTATGACAACAATTTACTTCGTTCTATAGACCAACACGTGGGGCCACTCTAACCTTATCTAAAGCGTGTTTTCTTTTTGTCAGTCAAATACTGTTTACAAGGGAATGAGAGGCGGCTTGTGACCCATGCAAAAGATATTTAGGCAGATGGAATCGAATATAATGGTAAAGATAAACAATTTATAGCTTAAACACAATTCAGTTCTGCATGTAACCAGTCTTCGAAACAATGCACGTAGCAGACTGTCTTCTGTTGTCAAAGACGATAGACAAACTGTTCCCGGCAAAATTAGCACGCGCCACTTGATAAAACAGGTACCAGCCTGGACGATTCATATCTGAAACTGATACAAAAGTACATGTAAATAAGGTTGACTGCAGAAATACGACATGGTAATCAGCAGACGAGTGTGTTGCATCATGACACACGAGCAACGAACAATGGCCGTTCTTCTGCTCGGCAGGTGAAGCAAGCAGAATCGAGGACGTATTCGTTTTGATGAATAATGCCTTAAAAGCATCACCAATTAAGTATAGAATTTAATAGACATGAAAAGATGGTTTTCATTAAAAAGTCCCGTTAAATGGCACCTAATACCAGGTGTAGCAAGAGTAGCTATCATTTCGCACTGCATGCTGCAAAGAAGAAAATCTGCAGCCGTCATATCTTTAAATTGATGATTTTCTGCAAATATGCTCATAAAATCTGTAAATACATAAAAGTAATATTCAAACAATGGACATGTGGTACTCTAGGTGAATAAATCAACGACAGAAAGCAAATAAAACCTCATGAAGATGAATATGACAAATCTGCAGGACGAACGCAGGTCTTCAGTTTGAAAATCCGCGCCATTCAAATTGTCACGCATGCGCGATTATCCTTTGATAAAGCTAAAACAGTTTGAAGTTGCGTGCACAATGTGCATTTTACGTTTAAACAAAAATGATGGTGTATTTTATTTTGTTTATTTTGTTTATACATAAAATCGTGAGAAATTTTTTTCAATAGTGTAGGAATAAAATGACATAATATTTTAACATAATATTAAAGTCTCCTTCAATATTATTGAATTTGCGCTTCAGCTTTTTCGTGGGTGGGTCTTGGCGATAAAATTGTTCAAACACTGAAAACTTTAATGTTGTGTAATTGTATGTGTTATGTATGATAACAGGAGTTTGTTCAACTTGTGCATTTTTTTATCTGAAAGACTTTGAACAGAAAAGTGAAAATAATGAATTATTTTCTTTGCGTAGCATGTATTTCTATTACTGTAGTTCAATCAAGAAATTTTTTAATATCCGGTTGTCGTTTTTATAAATCCCATTCAATCTAAATGGCTTAAATAAACAATATTCATTTTATTTGCCTTATATAGAGATGTACAACTGTTTAATTTTCAAAAAGAAAAACCATAAATATTTTTCATATACCAGTAGAGTGTTTGTTTTGGAGATAAACAGTCACAAACGCATGAAAAGTATCCGGTGAAATCAACCATGGCTTTATTGACCGTACGAAATAGTCGCGTGTCTGTGAATATTTATGCTGCTCGCCGCGTGTATATAAGACTTAAATTGATAACATTAACATAGAAGTAAACTGGTATTTGTTTATTAATCCCATTCAAAATTCATAAAGTGTGAATTTAAATTTCAAATGTGCATTTAAACTTTTTACTTAAAGAAAATTAAATATTACATATTTAATTGAAAGATATTTAACTCGATGTCATTACAGGTACACCATACAGTGAAATCTTTAGCTATCAAAAATGACTTGAATGTTAATTTCAAAAATGACTTGACCAGAGAAAACAATATACACTGTTTAACATAGTGTGTCCAATGCATGCATCTGGGTTTGTGTTGCTATTTTTGTAACTAATTATTAACTATGAATACTCTCCTCAAGGATGACAATAAAGCATATACATATGTTGAAAACCATGAAATAAATTAAATGTAGATATTTCATTTCTCTACACTGTTTCTTATGGCAGAAAAGATATGAAGGTTCCAAATGACGAAATATATTTACTAATTTTTTTCATTGTCTAAATTTACTGCCATGAAATTTGGAAAATTATTTTAATTCTAAGTTTTTTTTCTATTTTCAAGGTGTAGATAGCATTAGCTGGATTTGGTATAATGTTTTTTGAATTTTTGTGATAAAAAGCTCTACAACATCTCATTCATTTATATTTTAAATATTGTTTGGGTTCGGGCGCCACTGATGAGTCTTGATTTGACGAAAAGCGCGTCTGGCCTAGTAAATTCTATTAACCTTGGTATCTTTGATGACATAGTATTAGATATAAGTGATCAAAATTAACTACGGACTTTCTAGACTCAAAACTACATCTGTTTTAAAAGGAAAGTGTACTATATTTTTTAAATATTCTACGATAGCCATTTGCCTCTTCGGCGTAAATCCTTTGGTCATAAAATTTGATATAATTACATTCTAATTGCTTTCGTTGGTGTTAAATCCTCTTTTCGTCTTCATTTCACAATTTCAAAAGAAGCACTTCATCTTAAACATACTTTTCCATGCATACATTTATGGATGTTAGAAAGATACCTCTACAACCCGCTGAGGACAACGTGTTAAGCTGTATTCACATAATGGAATTTATCTGGACATTGTGAGAAATAAGTTGAAAATGCAAGTGATACTGGCGCGTGCTTATTTCGAGCAGACGTAACAGAGAACGAACTTGTCTCGTGCTGACCATTGCTTATTGCATTCTGTAACTCTGACTAATCTGGACTTAGCCGATGACCGTATCGTCTTGCTGAGTGAAATTAGATAATTAATTTCTAAAGGATGTCCTTCATCTATAAAATTGAAATCAAGGTGCATTTGATAATTTAATATAATTTTAATCGTCTAGTATAAACATGCTGTGATGGAGTTTTCGTGTTCGGTACATTTACCACATGTACATTATAATGTTTGAAAATTATTCTGCCAGAGAATTATGTAGACAAGATAAATTATTTCTAAAAAAAAGTCAACATTTAACGCAACGTTTTATTAAATCAAAAGAGAACTTGTATCCCCTGTTTCTCAAACAATAGATGATTTATTATTATTCTGAAAAGTAAGCTTACAAACTTTGACGAACCCAATATTTCTTTACAACATGAAAAGTATAAGATTTATTTCTCAGTAAAACACGAAGAAGCAACAATTAGCACATTAGAAAAATACAACGTCCCTTAATTATTCGATCACATGTAAAATACCCAAATAATTCAATTAATTTATTAAATTTCGTGCATTTATGAATGATGATTATTTTGAATTAGAGACTAAAGGCATTTATTTGACATTTATTTAATTATTCAGCCTAGTCACTGTAGGAAACCAATGAGTGATTTGTATGGTTGGAACCTTACCGTTTACGTTCTTATACGTTATTCTTGAATTATTGGGCAAATACTCTGAATTGAACAACGTCGACTAAATGGTATCGTAGTCGGATTTAACCTGGCCACTCACGATCAACATGTTAACATAAACGGCACATGACTGCACTACCTTTACGGTTTATGTGTGTTGAGAATTTGTATATTATTTATGTGTCCTCACCGACATCTTTTATGTCCCCAACAAGAACTTACAGAAAAGTGTATTATAACATGTTTGTTAGTTGTTTCTATAAGACTGTAAATTATTAATGTTGACACTAATGTGATAAACATTACTGTATTATATACAATTGGTGTCACAGTCATAATTTATAAATATAGAACACAGCACCCAGATCTGGTGTGGCTAAAAGAAGGAGGATGACAGGTGGCTAAAAGAAGGAGGATGAATATTGGAATTCCAAAACATTCCCATGATTATTTGTATTTACTCCATATGACTGCAGTCTTTTAAGGGGTTAGGGTGAGAATTACCAAAATCAAGTTATGCAAAAAAACGGAAATGTACCGTTCGATTTTCAAGATAACAAAATTAACTCCTTATAGTGTAGTTTTTTATAACGCTTACTGCAGCCGTGCAAAACCTTTATAATAAAATATATTATCTTTAAATTTCAAAATTCCTTCAAAACAAAATGTATAATTAATAAAAAGGTCAAAGATTAAAAGTTTGGTTTTAATAAACTGAATTAATTTATTTTCTTTTTTCTTTACCAAACTTAATTTAGAATGTGAAAAGGGAAATGTAAAATATTCTACGGTGTGTGTTTTGACACCATTTACTTTAGTACTCACTGATGTACTATAAGCCAGAATTGTATGTTACTGATGCGGGATTATTGTCGTGTTGTTTATATATTTTTCTATTTACGAACTTGTATAAGTTTATATAAACAATTGAAATTTGATTTTCTTTGTTACAATCAGTGTAGCATTGTTACATGTTGTATTTATATATATATATATATATATATAATTATATATATATATTACATATGGGGTCCAACACATTACACATTAGGAGGAATACAGTTGGTAAAAAATTTAACGACAAAAATAAAATAAATGTTACAAGTTTTGGGTTTGGAGAAAAATAAATAAAATAATTTACCGCTTTGAACACTTTATTATTCTCTTAAATTGGAAAATATATCTTGTTAAAATTAGGAAAATGTGCAACATTGTTATAAAATAATTTAATTATGAGACAAAACTTCATTTAAAAAGAAATCAATTATGAAAAGGCCTTTCTTTTGTGATATTGAAATACAAACTCTATTAAATATAGCTCCATCTGTCAAATTTTGTCGGTATTTTTTTATTCGGAATTTTGATTTTCTTAAAGTGTAAAAATTAGATTAGATATGTTTGTATAAAATGATCTCGGCGTCTGTTTATTTTAGTCATCTTTTGGCCTACTCGTGCCGTTATTTACTTAGGTGAGAAATCTCTTTGAACATTTAACGATGAGCAAAGGTGTTTTTTCACCTTTTTCGGCTAATCGGCACAAGGATTGTTTTTACAAATAATTTCCATGTTTGGATAATTGAGTACGACAGCACGTGACCTACGGCATGATAGTTAATTTTGATTGGTCGAGTACATTATCTCAACGCCCCGCGAGTCAAGTGGCATTGATCAACTCATTTGCAAATGAATACCTGGCGTACGACCCGAATCAATGACAAATGTATAAAAGCCATCAACGGTCAAACAGAAGTCACATTCTTCATCCATCGATCATAGTGAAAAGTATTAAGTTTGAAATCAGAAAGTTTTCAGATCTAACAATGAGATCAGAATACGACTCCAGTTTGTCGTCGTCTCCTGCAGGCAGCAGTGTTAACAGTCCCTGTACTGTATATCAGTTTTCATCACAGTCATCAGTTTCAAGAACAGACAGTTTGTCGGAGTATGATTTCGAAAATGACGACGTCTTCATGTCATCTTCACCAACTGGGGAATTAGACTTGAGTAATATTTCTCCAGACAGCAAAACTAAAGTGGAATTACCAAACGATGTTGCACCAAAAAGAAAACGCTACAATAAAACTCGTCGACGTGACAGAAGTCCAGCTCTTGTCGAGAAGTTGAAGAAAACTCGACGCTCAAAAGCCAACGACAGAGAACGCAACCGTATGCACGGACTTAATGATGCCTTGGACCACCTACGATCTATCCTGCCTGTTACACAAGGTGAAAACAAACTGACAAAGATAGAGACATTGCGAATGGCACATAACTACATTTGGATGTTATCTCAGACATTAGAAATGATGGATAAAGTTCCTCAAGATTCAGTGTCGGAACCAGTACAGATGCCTTTACCAAGTGACATTTCCTCAAAAAGTGCTATTAAACCGGAATCAACATTTCAATGTCAAATTGAACAGTTTTCATGTCAAACTCCGTCACCAGTGCCGAGTGTACCAAAAAGTCATTTTCATCAACAAGACTGTTATCCAGAGACAACATCCTCCCGGGTCCCAGTTAACGGGGATGCTCACGTTACTCAAACAAACTCTTTTACACCAGTGTGTTCTGCGTCACCTGTTTTCGCTAGTCACCATATTTCTGGACATTATATAAAAAATATTGTGCATCCATCGATAGAATATTCTGGTTACGGACAGTTATTTAATTGGAGTTCTATGTATTCAAGACCACAACCAAGTAGTCCTACAGAATATTCAGACACCTCTGACGGATTTGCTTATGAAATGTATCCGTAAATATTGTGCTACTGAAATGTACTATTACCACATGTGCTTTAGTACGGACGAGATTTCGTATCTTGAACTTGTGATATTGTGTGCTTCTGATATGTAGATACACATATATATATTTATAATTCTGTAAATTTATAATCAATATTTTTGTATAAGTTTACAAATTCAACTATGCAATATTGAACGATAAAAATGTTAATATTTTTGTTTGTACGGTTATAAATTATTACATAACTTTGATCAAGATCTACATATTTACAAATGCCAGATACGTTAAAGATTTTTTTAATTTGCTCAAAGGTGAGATTTTTTTGATAAGAAATTTGTACATTTCATGGTTCACAACTGTTTATTACACATTGTAGTTGCACCAGTGTGAAATTTATCACTTGTAATAATAAGACAATGCCTTACATTCCACAGACATCTATTTGTTATCGGAGAAATCCAAATATTTTGTAATTTAATATTGTTAATATTATTGACATTTTCAATTAAATTGAAAATGAATAAATATTATAACTCATTTATTTCTTATTTTATTTGTCATAGCCTTATTAAAGGGGATAATAATGTCAACTTCTGTAGTAATGAAATGGACATTATTACGATGTCAGTTACATCTCTTTATCAGTCATGTCCAGACTGTGTTACCGTGTACTTTGTTGACATTTTCAGTATTCGAATATTTAACATAAAATCTCAGGTCACATTTGGAAAATGTGGCAAAAACCGATGTTTTTAATTTGAAATATTCTGGATCTTTTACATTAACAAAATTTTTGTTTATTCAGTAAAACAGCATTAATTGCACTCGTACACAGGTGAAAATGAAAAACATACTTATCTATCATTTACTGCTCAAATTCTGCATTAACATCGCATCTTGTATGGTCAAAAAACGTATACCGATACAAACCCGCAAAATACAGACAGAACATGTAAACAGTTCTCACACAAAAACCCGCAGTAGGAACACGTTTACTGACATAAAATGCAGACCGAACAAATTCACCATACAGCGTTCACAACGTTATAATAGTACACGTCCACACTTGTGGGTAAAGTGAAATATCAAATAATAATTATAACTTTGTTCAAGCAAAGATGAAGAACGGAAAATGGTTAACAATAACCTTTGAAGATCGTATGTATGTGGTTGCTCCATTTATTAAATAAAAAGTTTTTAGAACTGAGGATAGTGGTGGACTCTATAATGTCATAAGGAAGGCCTTCTTTACTTTTGTGTTATGCTATAAATACTTTGGGTACAAAATGCATTGAACAAAAATCATTTATATTCTTTATGTGCCTAAACTGAACGGAAAATTGGATTAAGTACAAAGATGGGTATGTCAGAAAATTCAATTTGATTACAGCATAGGCGTCAAAAGATGGAAAAGAATATATTTCATTGAAATTTGCAACTTAATGTGTAGCAATGACTTTTTACCATCAGGTATGGAATGAAAAATGGCCCATCAGAGGATGGTCATGTTGTCTTTATTGCTTAACGCACATAGATGATGAATAACATTTCTTAGTATCATGTAAAGTAATAAAAGACAACAATAAATGTGTACTTACTGTTGTTTACAATTTCAAAAATTTTGATTAAGCGAACTTTGTTCGAAAGCAACAATTCTGTGAGAAACGACGGGCTGCTAAGTTATTACAAGCAAGAGAGTATAATGTTCGCTGTATAAAAAAGTGCATTACAACAAAGACCGCAGCTGTGCAATTAGTTTCGTCTAATATATATATATTTTTCATAAGGACGTCGATCAAACTTATGGACATTAATATTTTAATATGCAAGAAACGATAAAACGTCCCCGATTTGTACCCTTGATAATGTACCACAATCTTGACTAATGAAACACCGGGACCAAACGTCAATAAACACTACAAAAGGACACAAAATCGTTAGTCGTTCTTTGATTATAAATAATTTCTTTAATTTTATTTGTGTTCCATTCTCTTTTGGTCAGTCAATTATGAACTATTATAGGAAATGGCGAATAATACACATCACAGCACGCGCTTGGTAAAATCTATTCGTATATTCACGAGAGGAGAAATCAAAGGAAACCGAGCGCGTGCCTCTCAAGAATGACCACCTAAGTCCATTGTTGTCTGTTTTGACCGAATCTATCTTCTAAGTCTGAAACTGACACGAAAAATTTTTTTAACGAATTTTATAAATAGAATAATTTAATATCAAAAGCTAACAGAAAATTTGAAGTAGTGTGGTCGGACCATTAAAAATTATACCAAATAAAATTTGACTTACAGCTTGATTTATGCGATTTTAAAGGTAATACTTAACGAATGAAATACAAAATTAAGTTTATAAGGAGACAATGGGGATTTTTCCACAAAAATTTTAATTCAGAAGTATCTCGTTGTTGAAAGGTCTAAATAAGCTTAGTAACGCATGGCTGATAATAAAGTGTAAATTAAACTTACAATAGAACGTTAAAATTACAGGTTTTGACCATAAATGGCCACAAAGGAGCAAACTTTATATCTGTTTTTTTCTGAAATAAGATCGGGAATTACTTACAAAATTTGCATTCACAGTCAAAGGTAAAACCTCACCACTAATTTCTGTTCCATATACAGCGTTTTTAAATTGTAATAATTTTCCTATTTTATTTCTTCATTAAAGAGCAGATGCGGATTAAATTTGGTCTCTCCATTTCTCGATACATTATCACTTTATATACATTTAATGGGACAATTTAAGTCTATGTATCAAAAGGCATTTAACAAAAAAATAATGCAAGGTAGCCGTTTAATGTTCCGGAGGTGTGATGTTAATATATAAGAGATAGTTTAAAATCAATTTGGTTACGACAGAGGTAACCAGAAACTGTTATATCGTCTGACTAGCCGTCGTACGTCGATACCTTAAAAAAGTGGAGGACATAGCCAATGGCGTCTGGTAAAAATAACTGCTGTATTAAATCTTCGTTAACATTAGGTATTTATGATCGGGGTAGGGTGCAAGGCTTATAATGACAGAAATAATAGAAAACTAAATTTACATGTACTAAAAATGATAAATATACAAAAACTGAAAAGTGGAAACTGAACACTAATATCAGGCGAATATGCAACATAATAATAATTAATAATAATAATATCAAAAAAACAATCGTCAATTACAAGTTACTAGTAGCAGCTGTAATCCTTGTCCCCCCCCCCCCCCTAGATACTAGTGGCAACAGTAATCCTTCTCCTCCACTCAAATAATCTCTTAAAATACTGGTAAAATAAATATGTTATGAAATTTTATAATTGTTGTATCCGATAATCAATTCTACTGATACCAGACAGGATCTAATCCAACACTAATGCAAAGGATTGGCAGTTGGTTGGGAGTTTCACTGGATGTCACTTTAAAACTGGACGCCACAAACATTGCTACAAATGGCGTTAAACCCAATTAAACAAACCACTTTACATGGGACTAAATTGTGTTCGTGATGTATTGAACTTCATAATGTTCATAATGTACAAATATTTTATGTATAATTAAAATCTGAAACGAAGATTACAGTGTCTTTATTTCATAGCTCGCCACAGTACACCTTACAATAAGCTGTTCATTTACACTGTAAGTAGCCAGACAGAAATTTTTAATACGATTTTCTTATCAATAAATTGATTCTATTATGTACCAATGAAATTATATTGATTTCAAAATTTTCAATAAAGATATCTAGTAAGCTAAATATCATAACAATGCAAATAAAAATATTAAAATTTTACATATTTTAGAAAATTAGAAGGCACGCGCGTCCACGCGTCTCGAAATGATATCCCTGCTGGATTATGGACGCAGAGCGCAGTATTAATAATGATTTAAAGCCTAAATTCCTCTTTCATTTTGACAATGGTCAGTTATTAAGGGTGACTATTCAACACCTTCTTCATTTCAAAATATCGACATCTGACCGAAGATAAATAACGTTAGGGGGCATTATCAAAGACCAGGGGTTAGAGATCGATTTGTTTTTAGATCATGACCGTAAAAATTTAATCAAGTTGAAATAATTTCTGCGGCTTCATATCTAATAAATTATGTTAGAGATAGAATTATAATGGAATAAGCATGAAGAAAAATATTTTCATATTCAACTTCAAAGAAAAATTCTTTTTCAACAGCGTCTCATCTTTCTGTAATATTTTATTTATTTTGACAAAAGCTGACTTAAATCTAGACGTGATCAGTGGAAAAAATCTCGACTTCCCCATGTTTTGAAAAACAATATTGTAGTACGATGCAATGAAATAAAAGCAAGAAACTGTATGAACACATTAACATATTATAGTTGTGGATTTTATATATCGTCAGGAATGTACAGATTTCTCATTTATATAGTAAAATATCATTTTGATAAAATATCGAGAAACTTTCTTTTAATAAAATGTTCATTTTATTGTTTATTTTCTGCATGTAATATTTTGTATTGACAACATGTTTAATTGCCAATAATTTGCATATAGCGGTGATTATTTAATCTATTATTCATTAATTATAATATATAATTGACTGCACGCGCTCGCGTGGCTATGTACAAACAATAATTAATCCATCATTTTCTTTATAGCTCTTAATTAGCAGTAAACTTTTAAGTCCCTACAATGTTATAAAAACAAGATTGTTATTTTTTCTTAAGAGAGCATATGGCAAAAAAAAATGAGTTACTTTGATAGTTTAATCAAATTATCTTATCAATCCAATTAAAATCATAATTGGAAAATTAAATAATGTTCTTAGTATAATAATAGGAACGTAAATTTAATTGCATTTTGGTGGTTTTATTTTAATTTTTAACATAAAACCATATAAATCACAAATAACGTAAAATAACCAACGTGCACCTCTTTCATATTCATATTTTAAACCGCGTCCTGTCCATTCACGGTTCATATTACAGTATTTAACAAACACCGTACAATGTAAAATTATGCCGAAATTAGTACTTTATCTATGCAGAATTCACGTAACTGTTATAATTTTATTACATTATATGGGCACCGCCTGAAATTTATATAACCTTTTGTTCGGAATCCGTTTAATTTCCATCCCTTCTGTTCCTTTCGATTTTATCTTGCGCTTTCTAATTCATCTATAATATGCAAAATCTTTTACAAATATTGAATATAATCAATTTCATTTTTCACACTTAAAGCTGAAATCTACTACCGCTACCATTTATTCTAATAAAGCTTTTGTAACTAACATCCTGCTAAATTGAATACTTTTATCTCCGAGCATTGATAGCCAAAATGAAAATTCGAACTCCACTAACAAAAGATCCTTTCTGGTTGAATGTTAATAAGTTTTTAATATTATGGTGTCCCCATTGTTCTAGGTGCCAGCGAAACAATCACGAAATGTTAAAAAATAAGATGTAAAACAAAATTAGCTAAGTGTAAAAGCTCCTCAACAAAAGAATAGCAAAGTTAATCCGACACTCGACACATCGGTGTCATTGGGGGCACTCTGTATAAACTTTATCTATAAGATCTTTGAAATTTACCTCTTTGTCAATTTCATGGCAAATCGTAACTATAATAACGCTTTTACTTAGTTGGAAATTAAATAATTTCGTGATAAAAACTCTATTTTTCCATAGTTATTGGACTTTCTTCTCCAGGCAGGTGGAATTAGAAGAAAAAAAAATGTTATAGAAAAATAATGAATGGGAGGCCATAAAATTAAATATGAATCAGAGAAAGAAAGACGGAAAAGAAAACAAGGACTAATATAAATTTCATTTTAATCTTTGTTGTAGAATAGAATTAAATGCAAAAAGATTATTTACGATGATCAATGCGCACGCACGTGCAACGGATCTAATATACCAGTTGATTATAGTTGTGGTCGCGTGCGACCTTTTTAAGAGTGATCTTGTTATCATTTCTAAGCCACGCGCAGAAACAATTTCACCAGAAGTTCACGACGGGAAATCGCTAGTTTCCGTTGACTTTAACAAATAACTTTATGGAAGTTTAACCAAGTAATATTTTTGTAGCAATTTATACTGTAATAAGTTTGATAAAGTATTATATTTTATTTCTGATCGCGATTTAAAGATCGAATTTCATAAAATTGTTATTCATTCATGTCAGCGAAAACGTGCCGATTTAAAAAGATATTTTTCGCACTACAAATTAAGTAGGAAATGTCCCATTACAATCATAAATAAGGAAAAGAAATACGTAGAGTTAAATAATTGGTGACAGGTAGATGAAATATAAAGTGCTAATTAATTATCAAAAGATCTCTTATTGATAACGTTTAAGGTAATGAAATCCTACGACTTCGCACCTGATCCAGGAACAAACATTTATCATGATGGCAGAACTGACGACTTCTGTATCTGAAAAATCATCAAGAATATAACTGAATCAATGTCTGTATTTTGTATAATTTTATAAGCTTATAACATATTTGTGTGTGTGTGTGGGGGGGGGGGGGGGGTGTTAGGAATTAGCAAAATTTATAACTTGTTATTCTTATCGGCTACGTACTACTATGCATAGGTATTGTATAATCAGCTGCTAAATATTTCTTGCTGGATAATTTCTCTCTGTAACAACACTTTCCATAGACCTGAAATATAAAACAAAATATTGTTCATTAATTAAAGGGAAACTTCGCGAAAAAATGAAAATTTGATATGTTACTCTTCAAATAAAAAGAAATATTATTGCCTTTTGATGTTTTATTGTATTCATTACCGTTACGCTTCTAAAGTGGATTAAAGGTGGTAAAATTTTGTGTATGGGGGCCGCCATATTGACAGTATTTTATCATGTGTCTGCGTTTGTGACGTGATAAATGTAATTATCCAGTAAATATGATAAATAATCCAGTTTAAAAATATGTTTTTCTGCATTAGCTCTTTGAAGAATATATAAACTGTGGCGATGACTAATGACCGGCTGACAACATAAGATTACCAAATACGTTTTAATGTTTTAATGATCTTTGTTTTAATAGAAGTATTTTTAGACACAAATTTTAACCTGTCTTTATTTAACTCAGATATAATTTACCTATATAATAATTGTAATAAAAGATACATTTATATGATTATTTTTATATATAAAATAAAATTCCGTGGATAATTTTGCACGTCTTGAAACGGCAGTTGTACCTGGACGTGAAAATGTTACAGGTAAATCATTACTCGTTTATGAAGGGTAATTAACAGAATTAGCAGGTAAACAAACAGGCTGTTTATTGCAATTACTAGATCATTTGACGCCGACTTTGAAGTATGAATATTCGGACTTTTTCAAAAGCTAACCAGATTAAAGGTTAATCATGTAATTCGAAATTAGAAAGGCACACCCCCTCCTGCCAAGACAGGTATGATTTGAATACACCGAAGTGTCAGAACACAGGATGTATATAAGATTTCGAATACCTATTGATGTCAGAGGAAACGTAAAACTTACACGTTAACTCAAATATACACAACATGTAAAATTTTGGATACTGGAAACTGTGTTACGCACACGCACAATAAATGTTACCAGTAAAAATAATTATAATAATAACAATAATAATAATTATAAATGTACTAAACGTGAAGTAAAAGACATGTAATTATATGTCTCTGGTGAAGTGAAATTTTGATGCACGAAAACCAGAGTATTTAAAAATATTTCATTTAATGACCGCTATTTCTTAAATAGTCAACTCGCAAAAGTTTCGTTCAATAAGTTGCTTAATCTGATTAAGTTGAAAATAATAATACGAATAATTTTCAATTTAATTAATATTTATGGACTTTTTTTCTTATCAAAACTGTGACTTTCTTTCCGTTTACCGTTGTTGCTGCTGTGGATATAATCAAGTGGGTTTTTTTGCTTGAATATAGATCAGGAATACGAAACGTAATCTTTCAAAACCTTGTCTTATAGTACAACCTTCTGTTAATGACCCTTTCGCGTTATTATCATTCGACGACTTTTAAGGTACTAGGATATCTAGTATCGCCATCTAGTGACGAGATGGTGACAAGATGGCGGACCTCCATAAGTGCATTTTTTACACGAAAAATTCCATGCAGAAACTTAACCACTGAAAATAAAATAAAACATTAAAAGGCAAATGTATTTCTTTTAAGTTGAAGAATAACATATCAAATTTTCATTTTTTCGCGAAGTTTCCCTTTAAAGAATTTACCATTTCATATACAGCTGCCTTAATGTTTCCGGAACCCAGCCTGCATAAGAATTATACAGCCAAACCAACCAGATAAATTCTAAGAAACCACTTAACTGAACATTTGTTATTTATAAGTTGAAATATATTAACACGTGATACAACATATTATAACAACTATAAAATAACCAGTATAAGCTGGACCCGATTGAATGATTGGTTGTTGTTTAATGTACAGAATGCAATATTTTCATCTTACAGCAGGTCGCGAATAACTAAATATTGAAACGAATACTTCTTAAGAAACAACCTTTAAAATGTATGGAAAGAACAAAATATATAGGTCTTATTGCATTCTAGCATGACGGAAATATAAACATTAATGGCATTGAACAGCTAAGTAAAATAACCAAAAAACTTGTTTGCGGTACACACAGCAGCGCCAAGACTACAACACATGCCTCCCCGGATTTTCCTGGTCAGTCTAACAGTATTAAAATTGCCTTAATTTATGATTTTATCCAAAATATCCTCAATGGATATTGGCACGGGAATTATTCTATAAACATGACTAACAGGGTATAAATCCATACCGAACTTCTATAAACATGACTAACAGGGTATAAATCCATACCGAACTTCTATAAACATGACTAACAGGGTATAAATCCATACCGAACTTCTATAAACATGACTAACAGGGTATAAATCCATGCCGAACTTCTATAAACATGACTAACAGGGTATAAATCCATACCGAACTTCTATAAACATGACTAACAGGGTATAAATCCATGCCGAACTTCTATAAACATGACTAACAGGGTATAAATCCATACCGAACTTCTATAAACATGACTAACAGGGTATAAATCCATGCCGAACTTCTATAAACATGACTAACAGGGTATAAATCCATACCGAACTTCTATAAACATGACTAACAGGGTATAAATCCATACCGAACTTCTATAAACATGACTAACAGGGTATAAATCCATACCGAACTTCTATAAACATGACTAACAGGGTATAAATCCATACCGAACTTCTATAAACATGACTAACAGGGTATAAATCCATACCGAACTTCTATAAACATGACTAACAGGGTATAAATCCATGCCGAACTTCTATAAACATGACTAACAGGGTATAAATCCATACCGAACTTCTATAAACATGACTAACAGGGTATAAATCCATGCCGAACTTCTATAAACATGACTAACAGGGTATAAATCCATACCGAACTTCTATAAACATGACTAACAGGGTATAAATCCATACCGAACTTCTATAAACATGACTAACAGGGTATAAATCCATACCGAACTTCTATAAACATGACTAACAGGGTATAAATCCATGCCGAACTTCTATAAACATGACTAACAGGGTATAAATCCATCCCGAACTTCTATAAACATGACTAACAGGGTATAAATCCATGCCGAACTTCTATAAACATGACTAACAGGGTATAAATCCATGCCGAACTTCTATAAACATGACTAACAGGGTATAAATCCATGCCGAACTTCTATAAACATGACTAACAGGGTATAAATCCATCCCGAACTTCTATAAACATGACTAACAGGGTATAAATCCATGCCGAACTTCTATAAACATGACTAACAGGGTATAAATCCATGCCGAACTTCTATAAACATGACTAACAGGGTATAAATCCATACCGAACTTCTATAAACATGACTAACAGGGTATAAATCCATACCGAACTTCTATAAACATGACTAACAGGGTATAAATCCATACCGAACTTCTATAAACATGACTAACAGGGTATAAATCCATACCGAACTTCTATAAACATGACAAACAGGGTATAAATCCATACCGAACTTCTATAAACATGACTAACAGGGTATAAATCCATACCGAACTTCTATAAACATGACTAACAGGGTATAAATCCATACCGAACTTCTATAAACATGACTAACAGGGTATAAATCCATACCGAACTTCTATAAACATGACTAACAGGGTATAAATCCATACCGAACTTCTATAAACATGACTAACAGGGTATAAATCCATACCGAACTTCTATAAACATGACTAACAGGGTATAAATCCATACCGAACTTCTATAAACATGACTAACAGGGTATAAATCCATACCGAACTTCTATAAACATGACTAACAGGGTATAAATCCATACCGAACTTCTATAAACATGACAAACAGGGTATAAATCCATACCGAACTTCTATAAACATGACTAACAGGGTATAAATCCATACCGAACTTCTATAAACATGACAAACAGGGTATAAATCCATACCGAACTTCTATAAACATGACTAACAGGGTATAAATCCATACCGAACTTCTATAAACATGACAAACAGGGTATAAATCCATACCGAACTTCTATAAACATGACTAACAGGGTATAAATCCATACCGAACTTCTATAAACATGACTAACAGGGTATAAATCCATACCGAACTTCTATAAACATGACAAACAGGGTATAAATCCATACCGAACTTCTATAAACATGACTAACAGGGTATAAATCCATACCGAACTTCTATAAACATGACTAACAGGGTATAAATCCATACCGAACTTCTATAAACATGACAAACAGGGTATAAATCCATACCGAACTTCTATAAACATGACTAACAGGGTATAAATCCATACCGAACTTCTATAAACATGACTAACAGGGTATAAATCCATACCGAACTTCTATAAACATGACTAACAGGGTATAAATCCATACCGAACTTCTATAAACATGACAAACAGGGTATAAATCCATACCGAACTTCTATAAACATGACGAACAGGGTATAAATCCATACCGAACTTCTATAAACATGACTAACAGGGTATAAATCCATACCGAACTTCTATAAACATGACTAACAGGGTATAAATCCATACCGAACTTCTATAAACATGACTAACAGGGTATAAATCCATACCGAACTTCTATAAACATGACTAACAGGGTATAAATCCATACCGAACTTCATATAAGTCCAGGCGTCAGAACCTTTCTCCCTTTTTAATACTGCTGCCATCTTCTGTTTTCAGTTTTTTATGTTTGCGGTTTAAAACTAATCTTACCGGAGTTTAGAGTAAAGCTAGTAAACGCTGCACTCCATTTAATGCATCGGATAAGATTGACTATTTTAAGAGTAGAGCTTCACTGTTTTTAATGCATCGGATAAGATTGACTATTTTAAGAGTAGAGCTTCACTGTTTTTAATGCATCGGATAAGATTGACTATTTTAAGAGTAGAGCTTCACTGTTTTTAATGCATCGGATAAGATTGACTATTTTAAGGGTAGAGCTTCACTGTTTTTAATGCATCGGATAAGATTGGCTATTTTAAGAGTAGAGCTTCACTGTTTTTAATGCATCGGATAAGATTGACTATTTTAAGAGTAGAGCTTCACTGTTTTTAATGCATCGGATAAGATTGACTATTTTAAGAGTAGAGCTTCACTGTTTTTAATGCATCGGATAAGATTGACTATTTTAAGAGTAGAGCTTCACTGTTTTTAATGCATCGGATAAGATTGACTATTTTAAGAGTAGAGCTTCACTGTTTTTAATGCATCGGATAAGATTGACTATTTTAAGAGTAGAGCTTCACTGTTTTTAATGCATCGGATAAGATTGACTATTTTAAGAGTAGAGCTTCACTGTTTTTAATGCATCGGATAACTACTCTAAGAATAGATAAACCAAGTTCGAATCTTACAATCCGTTAACTTAATCACTTAAAGACGGATAGAACTCAGAGAACAAATAAAAGGTCATCCACTACAGGCTTGATGCTGATAAACTTGAAAATATCTTGATTGGCGAAATGCTTTATTCATGTCCAGTGAGCATCAAATTTTACTCCTGAATGAGGTAGCGAACATCTACTTAAACCCCCACTAAGGAGGAAAACGGGAAGATACCAATACGATAGTGGGCGATAAGAGTAAAACAGGAAAAGAACCAACTAAAACCTGGATGCCAAATTATATAGCAGAAAAATAACAATAATATACTTTAATGGTTCAGGGAATCATCTGCTGTGATAAACAAGGAAAGACTTGTAGTTAGCTGAATAAATTAACAAATCTTGACCCTAGACTGATTTGACCCTAGACTGATTAATTTGGTTTTAAATAAGAATCCATTGTTACAGTTTATTTGTTAATTATTGTAAAAGTTCCGTTATTTTATTGTATGATTATTCACACACAAATCGTCATCGTTGTAAAAAGACAATTTGCAAGTATTCACCAATATAATGAAACATGTCAATTGTATTTCGTCACTTTGTATAGTTTTCTTTGAAGTTATTGCATAAGAGCAATTTTCTAATATCTCCCGATAGGTTCAAGTGGTAAAAACTAGCGACTGGTGACAGGAGTTGCCACCTCACAGGCAATTAGCCAATCAGAAGAGACCCCGAGTAATACTTCTAGTTGTGATGATGCCGAAACTTTATTGAAAATGAAGTGCGATAATTTAAAAAAAGTACTTCATTAGATAAAGTATCCGACATAAATGACGGCTGAAAAAAAGTTTGAGAGACAACGGAATAACTAGTATCTGTACAGGATATCATTTGTGTGCGTTTGTTTGTTAATTTTAAGCTAACTTTTGTCATGTTTATTCTCTTAATGCTCAAACTTAGAGATTGGCACCTCTCTGCATTTAAAAAACTAATGTATTAACTTAAACTTAAAGTAAATTTGTATATCTACAAAATTTAATCAGGTCAGATGCAAAGTTCTAAATAGTTATAATATTTTAAGAGCAATGAATTTCATGAGAAAAAGCAATCTGAATTTTAGTATTAAAAATCGTAGCCACATGCATGACAAAATTATTAAGTGAGGGTCGTAGAGGGCGTTTTGGTGAATGCTTCCTTAACGCCCAGCAAACAATATTTGAGCTATAGACGTTGGTCCAGACTTTTAATATCACCATTCTCTATATATTTGATGTCTTGTCACTAACTAACTAAAGTTCAGTGATTACTTTACTTATCACAATGAGCTTGAAATTAAGAACACTACCGATTCAATCAAGTCGGCATCTTACCCTCTCGTTCTCAGAATATACTCAACAAACTTATTAGAGACACGTATATCTTACTCATCCATGTTTTTATTTGGTTAATCGTACTCATTTTTTGTTTATGTTGTTCTTTTTGGATCCTTTATTTGTGTCATATATCCGGATTTTGCCACAAATGTTTCCTATTCTTTTTCGCAGTTTGTTGTTTGTGATATCAACTACCGATATAAATCCCAACTTATGGATGGATTAAGGTCAACGAAATCTGTGTCTGCCACAGGAAAATTATGAAGTATTAGGTAGGGAAAAAAATCAGCATTTTGTAACGGGCTACCATGAGCATACACTGTTATATTATAAAATTTACAGAAACGGTCCTTATCGCGCAGTTAGCATGGACCTGTTCAAATTGTGGTCCGCGACAGGCTTTCCGTCAAGTAACCCGACATTCACCCAACATGAGGCCCTCTCCTACCCGAGGATCTAAGCAGCTCTGTGAGTCAAAAACTGGGAAACCCTCCAAGTCCATTAAAATACACTTGCATACAACAATAAAACAGGGATATTATATACTTAATATAAAGCAGGGGCGGCGTAGCATCGCATTTGATATTGGTACGACGGAGGCCGTACCTGCCGTACCGGCTGCTAAGCCTATGTATTTGAGATGAGAGGAGAGTCAAAAGACACTAATAAAAACAGAAAAATATGAAAATTTTTGTTTATTTCTGAAACTTATTGACACGGCTTCCGTCGTACCTGCCGTACCGGCTGCTACGCCTATGCAATGTATTTGAATAAAACGATTAAATGGTTAAATGATACATTAAATGAGTGCAGTGAGATATCTCTACGGTCCTCGATATTCGATACGTTGTTAAGTTGCACATCTTTGGTTTTGAATATGTATCTTTTAAACAAATTATCTATTTACATATTCATGTAATTGGTTGAAACAATACAAGCTTATATTCCAGCTTAAAAAACATTAGATCATATGCGTGTAAATTCAAAGGAATTAAAAAAAAACGTATCGTTATTTAACATCCAAGAATTACAGCGGCAATAGTACGCGTAACAACTACGCGTAATTCTTTGAGGAATTGATCCTTTTAATTTGTGAATTATTGATCATTTGACCCGTTATATTAAATAAGTAATGCTGTAAGTGATCACTAATTGTTATTTAGTTGTAAAATTTCAATTAAAGATCGCATCGTTTTGTTTTGATCTCCACCGATATCATAAGAAATTTGACAAATGTTTTTGTCACCTCTTGGACAAGTCTTTGATGTTTTTATACGAAAACAATATTCCGATATCTCCCAATGGGTTCGAGTGGCAAAGTATATCGACTAATATGCGTGAACTGACACATTGAATAGATTATCCAATCTTCGAAGGAGTTATATTAACCCCGAAACAAAACAGGAAAACTTTGTTAATGAAGTATTATACGGAAAACACCTCGTGACTGAGCGAAGATTCCAAATTACAGTCGAGTCTTTTGAACCAAGGTTGTATTTCATATTATGCTTTATCGTTATTAATGCCAAGAGTTAATTTATAAAATAGTTTATTGTTTTAATGCAAACTGAACGCTGTTTTTAAGTTTCAATGTGTTAGCTACTATTACATTCTTTACGATAGTCTCCTTTTTTTATTATTGATCTTTCAATGTGCATAGTTATCATATTACTGGCACCATATATCGTCCCATAACTAAACTTATCAGTAGCAAAATTTTCCAATTTTAGTTTACGCACTACGAAATTCGATAATGCGACGGGGAGATTTGGCTTCGTGTAGCAATCTTAACCTTGTTCCATTTCAACCTTCTCTGAGTACATTCCAGGTCGGCGTTCTCCAACAATGTCATCGACAGAGAAACCAGCTTCCGGGGTAAACTCTAATCTAAACAAAGCACTTTAACTTCAGAAATCTTAAATAAGTTTATAAATTGAGATTTTTCTTTTCACCTTTCAAAAAATTATTCATCTAAAAAAATCCGTGTTGCGATTATTAATACCCACCAAGTTGAACGGGTAGTATTATATTTTCTTGTATGGTCTGAAATTTGATAGATTCCGTATTTAGGAAATCATATGTCAATTTTATGCCATTATAAAAGATATGTACAAAAAGAGTAAGCTATGCGTCACATTAAACCACCACCTTACTCCATTATTTAATTCCTCCATCAGTGTAAGACAGGGAGATGTTTTGAGTCCCAATATCTTTAAACTTTTTATAAATGATCTCCCCGATAATCTTTACTGTTGCTTTGATCAGGTTGATGTAAATGGTCATCGCATAGACTCTCTAATGTATGCTGACGACATTGTATTAGTTTCACATACTATTTAGAGGGATTGCAACAAAGGTTGAACATGCTGGACTCATTTTGTTGCAAGTGGTGTTTGAATATCAATCTCAAGAAAACTCAGGTTATGATTTTAACAAAACTGGAAAACATCTAAATTCTCATTTTCAGCTGAATGGACAATCTATTGAATGTACCAATTGTTACAAATATCTAGGTAAAACATTTTCACCCAGTGGTAAATTCTCTCAGTGTAAAGAAGAATTATACAAAAAGCTATTAAAAGCTTCTTTTAAATTGCAACAGTGCATGTCATCTTCTAATCCTAGTGTACAAACACTACTTCACTTGTATGATCATACTGTTAAACCCATCCTAACATATGGATGTGAAATATGGGGTATGTTTTCGACAACCTGTTCTGCTAATAAAAATGATGAACAATATTTATTTGAGAAAATATATGAAAATGATGTATCTGAAAAATCACATTTAAAATTTATGAAATATATATTGGGTGTAAATAAACGCTCCAGCAATTTTGCAGTCATGTCTGAACTTGGAAGATAACCTGTGTATTTTTCCATTATCTTGTCAATGTTAAAATACATTAGACCAATAAAATCTATAATTTATGAAAGATTATAGGTATAGGACTAAATTCTGAACAAGGGAAACTGTATACATATTTTTCATTTATAAAACTACATTTGGATGTGAAAAATACTTGAGTTTAAAAGATTTTAGATTTCGACAAGCATTGAGCAAGATTAGAATAATTGCACACCCCTTAAGGGTAGAGACAGATAGATATTAAAAAAATTATATTGAAAGATCATTAAGAAAATGTCAATATTGTACTCTGAACAAAACAGAGGATGAATTACATTTTATTATTGAATGTCCATTATATGCTAAAATTAGAGATATTTTTTCCAACAGGATTTTACAACATTGTAAAAATTTCAATAATTTACAAAACAGTTTAAAATTCAATTGGATTTTCATACAAGAAGATTTAGATTTGATAAGAGAGTTTTGAAATTATGTGTTTCAAAGTCTTAAATTAATAAGAACATCAAATATTATTGATTAAATTTATCACTGACTTATTTTTATTTTTCTTTTTTTTTATCTTTTAATAAACGACTAATAATTGTCTCTCTTCTATTTACATGTATGTCATACATGTACCTATATATGTATCACTTGGCTCTGCTCCAGTCCAAGTGTCATAAGTTATAACACTATCAAGCTAATATTGTAATGTTGTTTTCAATGTTATACATGTCACCAATTATGATAATCACTTGTTTGTAATTTCATGCTCTATTCTAGGTCCCTTGATTGGACGATGAAAGACAACTCTTGTTATAAATCCATATGGGTGAAATTTTGCAAATAAAGATTATAAAAATATGAAGAAAGGATTAAACATCTATTAGACAAAACAAAAAGCCAAAAGCGAGTAACCATAACCATATAAAACCATTTGTACACTCGAACTTCATACGGTGCATCCCCTTTTCCCTTTGATTTATTGTTTTTTTACTTGCTCACGTCCTGAATATAGCTGAAATATTGCCCATTGGTCCATCCCTTTGCTTGTATGATCCCCTTGGTCCATCCTTTTGCTTGTATGACCCCCTGCGTCCATCTATCCATTTTTGATTTTATGACCCCTTGGTTCATCCCTTTGCTTGTATGACCCCCTTGGTCCATCCCTTTGCTTGTATGACCCCCTTGGTCCATCCCTTTGCTTGTATGACCCCCTTGGTTCATCCCTTTGCTTGTATGACCCCCTTGGTCCATCCCTTTGCTTGTATGACCCCTTGGTCCATCCCTTTGCTTGTATGACCCCCTTGGTCCATCCCTTTGCTTGTATGACCCCCTTGGTGCATCCCTTTGCTTGTATGACCCCTTGGTCCATCCCTTTGCTGGCATGACCCCCTTGGTCCATCCCTTTGCTTGTATGACCCCATTGGTCCAACCCTTTGCTTGTATGACCCCTTGGTCCATCCCTTTGCTGGCATGACCCCCTTGGTCCATCCCTTTGCTTGTATGACCCCATTGGTCCATCCCTTTGCTTGTATGACCACCTTGGTCCTTCCCTTTGCTTGTATGACCCCATTGGTCCATCCTTTTGCTTGTATGACCACCTTAGCTTGGTCCTTCCCTTGGCTTGTATGACCCCCTTGGTCTGTCCCTTTGCTTGCACGACCCCCTTGGTCCATCCCTTTGATTGTATGATCCCCTTGGTCCATTCCTTTGCTTGTATGACCCCCTTGGTCCATCCTTTTGCTGGTATGACCACCTTGGTCCTTCCCTTTGCTTGTATGACCCCCTTGGTCTGTCCCTTTGCTTGCATGACCCCCTTGGTCCATCCCTTTGATTGTATGACCCCCTTGGTCCATCCCTTTGCTTGTATGACCACCTAGGTCTGTCCCTTTGCTTGCATGACCCCCTTGGTCCATCCCTTTGATTGTATGACCCCATTGGTCCATTTTGCTTGTATGACCCCCTTGGTCCATCCTTTTGCTTGTATGACCCCCTTGGTCCATCCCTTTGATTGTATGACCCCCTTGGTCCATCCCTTTGCTTGTATGACCACCTAGGTCTGTCCCTTTGCTTGCATGACCCCCTTGGTCCATCCCTTTGATTGTATGACCCCATTGGTCCATTTTGCTTGTATGACCCCCTTGGTCCATCCTTTTGCTTGTATGACCCCCTTGGTCCATCCCTTTGATTGTATGACCCCCTTGGTCCATCCCTTTGATTGTATGACCCCATTGGTCCATTTTGCTTGTATGACCCCCTTGGTCCATTCCTTTGCTTGTATGACCCCCTTGGTCCATCCCTTTGATTGTATGACCACCTTGGTCCTTCTCTTTGCTTGTATGACCCCCTTGGTCTGTCCCTTTGCTTGCATGACCCCCTTGGTCCATCCCTTTGAATGTATGACCCCCTTTGTCCAACCCTTTGCTTGTATGACCCCCTTGGTCCATCCCTTTGCCCCGTTGATTTATTGTTTGCTTTAGACATATAATCGTTTGCAGTCCGTAAATCCTAACGGCAATCAACAGAAGATTGTATTCCTTTTATTTCATTGCAGTTACGTAACAAAAGAAAACATTATCCAGCCAAACATGTATTCTTCTTACAAAATCGAACACGATTTCTATGAGATTACAGCAAACATTTAAACCTACGATTTTAAACACCGATTTCAGCACAAGCAGGTTTTCACACACTTTTTGCAGTATAATCTAATAGTATCTAATTTGATGAGAACTTTTGGGAACACCTGGAAGTAGATATCCAAAATCACTTATGGGGGTTTTTAACGTCCTTGACTACCGTTAAACTGTCTCGCACGGACTTAAACTTAACAATTCTCCAGATAACTCTTACATTTCTATGAAAAACAGTTTTTCATCCCATGTGGTATGGAAATAAGGGGACGGTGTGGAAACCCCAAACAAGTTTGGGTTAAAAACTTTACTCAAGATTATTATCAAGATTCTTATGATATAATTCAACAGTTTATATAATTACTGAAGCAATCCAGTTATAACATGTTCTTTTATATTTTTTTACCTACGACTTTCATGAATTTATAAACTAATCGCACGTCACATTGTAAGAAAGATAACTCTAGTTAGATTTCCGATGTTTTCTACTCACTGGACCCGCGTATGATCGATGTATGCAATTCCATACTCCTGTTATATTAACGCTCAGGAATACATATATAACGACAATCTGTGGCCGAATGGTTTAGTTTGTGTTGCATCTATTTAATTACCACCGTATGCATATTGAGGTGGTGAGTTCGAGCCCTTGTTCGTTTGGGACGTGCTCAGCCGCAACTGCCAAAATTGGTCCTTCCTCCTCCCCATAAGACATTAGACGCCAAGAATTAGCAAAAATTTTTACATAAACCTCAAAACAAACATGCAAAAATTTATAGTGCGGACGAATCTGATTTTCCAATAAGCTACTCCTTCTTACAAAAATGTTATGTTAAAAATAAAAAAAAAAACAAAACAATATTTTATACTGGAAGACATTTTATTATGAATACGATAAATGTAACGCCACAATACATGTAGAAAATTTATGAGTCAAAAATAATATACAAAGCAGTTTTACATCGAGCTTCGATATAAGTATTTACGTTTGTACATTTTACACAAATTGTTCAACGAAAAGCACATAATGAAAAAAGTTCAGTCGATTTTCTTATTCCATTTCAACGTCTTTTTCCTTGTTGATGCAAACACTTAACTTTCCATCATCGCCCTTGATACATTTCAGATTCTTCTGATCCACAGATTTTGGAAGGGTCATTTGACGGAAGAACGATTCTCTTATTTCGTGTCCATCCTCTGACCTCTCTCGTTTTCCCTGTGCGGTTATAACTCCGTCCTTACATGTAATCGTGACCTCCTCCGGCTTGTAGTTACTGACATCAAGTTCCATTAAACTGTTTTCTTTGTCAGAAGGAACTAAAGATCTTCGCTAGTTTCAACTTTCATTGCTTCGTCTTTTATTTCAACGTAAGGAGTTTCTAACACCATTTTACCGTCCGATCTAATGGAGCTGCGTATCTTTTCGACGTCGACACCGTCGTGTATTTGAACTGATCTTTTTCTCTCGACAGCATCTCCCCACTCCTCATTTCCGTCGTTGTATTTGGCGTGGATAAGGACTTTACCGTTTTCTACTTTTACTTTCACGTGGTCTGGATCGAAGTTTCCAATGTTGACTACATGTGTCCATTTCCTCTTCTCCGTGGGTTTTTGTCGTAGTCCCAAACCTCTAGCAGGCCATACCCTCATATATGGTTGTCTCCCAGCTGGCCATGTCCAAAGATCGTCATCGTCATCAAACTCATGTAAAAGTCTGTCCCACATTACTGGAATAATAGCCATCACTTCTTACTTTACTGACAAATTCTATTGTCTCCGATTTTATCGTTTGAACCATGTTTGAGCGTTCGTAAATATATATTCACCTGAATGCGATACTGGAACGTTCTCGATAATGACCCAATAAATATGAGTTATTTTTAGATATGGAAAGTATGTCCGGGAAATCCGTCGAAGTTTCTCAATAATTTATTCAAAAATATAAAATTGAATTAAATAGTTAAAAACTAAATTATTTATGTTGATTAATTTGTCACATACGTGTTTATGTTGCTGATTTGTACATGTTGTAGACTATAATTTTGTTTGAGATTTTTTACTGCCAAATTATGAATATTGTAAACAGGGGAGGCAGCTGCTCCCCGATCTAGATTAAAAAAAACCAACAGAAAAGTGAGGTTTTTAGCAACCAAGCAAGTTAAATTCAAGAAAATATTTTCTACTTTCATAAACACAAATATACATGTAACATAAAGTGGAGTGAATATAGTTTTTTTGTGTCAAAATGTCTTTAGTGGCTCAGTCAGGCTCCTTGTTTCGTCTTAGAACTGTGCAATATTGAATTTACGGCCCTGTAATCATTTAAACAATAGAGGATGAACAAGCTAGAATGACGCCTAATGATGATCTTTGTTTTTATCTCTTTAGTTTTATAATCTTCCGATGGGTTCTAGTCACAAAATATATATTAATAGATAGCGAGAACTGATTAGACAACTTTCAGAGGCGAACTATTCACCGTGAAATTTCTGTAATCTATTGACTTCGACCTTTTTACCTTTACAATAACCTGTTCCCGTTGCACGTTGACGTTAAACAGAATTCATATCTTGCAGACCGCCTTTGTTTGATTGCCAGCTCTAGACCAGAACGCCTCTTGTTAGATTGCCAGCTCTAGACCAGAACGCCTCTTGTTAGATTGCCATCCAGCTCCAGATTAGACCGCCTTTGTTTGATTGCCAACTCCAGATCAGACCGCCTTTGTTAGATTGCCAGCTCCAGATTAGAGCGCCTCTTGTTAGATTGCCAGCTCCAGATCAGACCGCCTTTGTTTGATTGCCAGCTCCAGATTAGACAGCGTTTGTTTGATTGCCAGCTTTTGTTTGATTGCCAGCTCCAGATTAGAGCGCCTCTTTGTTTGATTGCCAATTCCAGATCAGACCGCCTTTGTTTGATTGCCATCTCCAGATCAGACCGCCTTTTTTTGATTGCCAGCTCCAGATCAGACCACCTTTGTTAGATTGCCAGCTCCCGATCAGACCACCTTTGTTTGATTGCCAGCTGCAGATAAGACCGCCTTTGTTTGATTGCCATCTCCGATTAGACAGCTTGATTGATTGCCAGCTCCAGATTAGACCGCCTCTTTGTTTGATTGCCAGCTCCAGATCAGACCGCCTCTTTGTTTGATTGCCAGCTCTGATTTGACAGCCTTCATTGATTGCAAGCTCCAGATCAGACCGCCTTTGTTTGATTGCCAGCTCCAGATCAGACCGCCCCTTTGTTTGATTGCCGGCTACAGATCAGACCGCCTCTTTGTTTGATTGCCAGCTCCAGATAAGACCGCCTTTGTTTGATTGCCAGCTCCAGATCAGACCGCCTCTTTTTTTGATTGCCAGCTCCGATTAGACAACCTTGACTGATTGCCAGCTCCAGATCAGACCGCCTCTTGTTATATTGCCAGCTCCAGATTAGAACGCCTCTTGTTCGACTGCCAGCCTCAGATTAGACCGCCATTGTTTGATTTCCAGCTCCATATTAGACCGCCTTTGTTAGATTGCCAGCTCCAGATTAGACCTCCTATTTGTTTGATTGCCATGTCCGATTAGACAGTCTTGATTGATTGCCAGCTCCAGATCAGACCGCCTTTGTTAGATTGCCAGCTCCAGATCAGACCACCTTTGTTAGATTTCCAGCTCCCGATCAGACCACCTTTGTTTGATTGCCAGCTGCAGATAAGACCGCCTTTGTTTGATTGCCATCTCCGATTAGACAGCTTGATTGATTGCCAGCTCCAGATTAGACCGCCTCTTTGTTTGATTGCCATCTCCAGATGAGACCGCCTTTGTTTGATTGCCAGCTCCGATTAGACAGCCTTGATTGATTGCCGGCTCCAGATCAGACCGCCTTTGTTTGATTGCCAGGTCCAGATTAGACCGCCTTTTTGTTTGATTGCAATCCCCGATTAGACAGCCTTGATTGATTGCCAGCTCCAGATCAGACCAACTTTGGTAGATTACCAGCTCCAGATCAGACCACCTTTGTTTGATTGCCAGCTCCAGATCAGACCGCCTTTGTTAGATTGCCAGCTCCAGATCAGACCACCTTTGTTAGATTGCCAGCTCCAGATCAGACCACCTTTGTTTGATTGCCATCTCCAGATTAGACCGCCTTTGTTTGATTGCCATCTCCGCTTAGACAGCCTTGATTGATTGCCAGCTCCAGATCAGACCACCTTTGTTTGATTGCCAGCTCCAGATCAGACCGCCTTTGTTTGATTGACAGCTCCAGATTATACCGCTTTGTTTTATTGCCAGCTCCAGATTAGACCGCCTTTGTTTTATAAATAGTTCCAGATTCAGATCAGACCGCCTTTGTTTGATTGCCAGCTCCAGATCAGACCGCCTCTTGTTATATTGCCAGCTCCAGATTAGAGCGCCTCTTGTTAGACTGCCAGCCTCAGATTAGACCGCCATTGTTTGATTTCCAGCTCCGATAAGACCGCCTTTGTTTGATTGCCAGGTCCAGATCAGACCGCCTCTTTGTTTGATTGCCATCCCCGATTAGACAGCCTTGATTGATTACCAGCTCCAGATCAGACCACCTTTGTAAGATTGCCAGCTCAAGATCAGACCACCTTTGTTTGATTGCCAGCTCCAGATCAGACGGCCTTTGTTAGATTGCCAGCTCCAGATCAGACCACCTTTGTTTGATTGCCAGCTCCAGATTAGACCGCCTATTTGTTTGATTGCCATGTCCGATTAGACAGTCTTGATTGATTGCCAGCTCCAGATCAGACCGCCTTTGTTAGATTGCCAGCTCCAGATCAGACCACCTTTGTTAGATTGCCAGCTCCCGATCAGACCACCTTTGTTTGATTGCCAGCTGCAGATAAGACCGCCTTTGTTTGATTGCCATCTCCGATTAGACAGCTTGATTGATTGCCAGCTCCAGATTAGACCGCCTCTTTGTTTGATTGCCAGCTCTAGATCAGACCGCCTCTTTGTTTGATTGCCAGCTCTGATTTGACAGCCTTCATTGATTGCCAGCTCCAGATCAGACCGCCTTTGTTTGATTGCCAGCTCCAGATCAGACCGCCCCTTTGTTTGATTGCCGGCTACAGATCAGACCGCCTCTTTGTTTGATTGCCAGCTCCAGATAAGACCGCCTTTGTTTGATTGCCAGCTCCAGATCAGACCGCCTCTTTTTTTTGATTGCCAGCTCCGATTAGACAACCTTGACTGATTGCCAGCTCCAGATCAGACCGCCTTTGTTTGATTGCCAGCTCCAGATCAGACCGCCTATTTGTTTGATTGCCATGTCCGATTAGACAGTCTTGAATGATTGCCAGCTCCAGATCCGACCGTTTTTAGTTAGATTGCCAGCTCCAGATCAAACCGCATCTTGTTTGATTGCCAACTCTGGATTAGACCGCCTCTTGTTTGATTGGCAGCTCTAGATCAGACCGTCTCTTGTTTGATTTTCAGGTCAAGATTGGACCGCCTTAGTTTAATTGCCACCTCCAGATTCAGATCAGACCGCCTTTGTTAGATTGCCAGCTCCAGATCAGACCGCCTCTTGTTATATTGCCAGCTCCAGATTAGAACGCCTCTTGTTCGACTGCCAGCCTCAGATTAGACCGCCATTGTTTGATTTCCAGCTCCATATTAGACCGCCTTTGTTAGATTGCCAGCTCCAGATTAGACCTCCTATTTGTTTGATTGCCATGTCCGATTAGACAGTCTTGATTGATTGCCAGCTCCAGATCAGACCGCCTTTGTTAGATTGCCAGCTCCAGATCAGACCACCTTTGTTAGATTTCCAGCTCCCGATCAGACCACCTTTGTTTGATTGCCAGCTGCAGATAAGACCGCCTTTGTTTGATTGCCATCTCCGATTAGACAGCTTGATTGATTGCCAGCTCCAGATTAGACCGCCTCTTTGTTTGATTGCCATCTCCAGATGAGACCGCCTTTGTTTGATTGCCAGCTCCGATTAGACAGCCTTGATTGATTGCCGGCTCCAGATCAGACCGCCTTTGTTAGATTGCCAGCTCCGATTAGACCGCCTTTGTTTGATTGCCAGCTCCAGATCAGACCGCCTCTTTGTTTGATTGCCAGCTCTGATTTGACAGCCTTCATTGATTGCCAGCTCCAGATCAGACCGCCTTTGTTTGCTTGCCAGCTCCAGATCAGACCGCCTCTTTGTTTGATTGCCAGCTACAGATAAGACCACATTTGTTACATTGCCAGCTCCATATCAGACCGCCTTTGTTCGATTGCCAGCTCCAGATCAGACCGCCTCTTTGTTTGATTGCCAGCTCCAGATAAGACCGCCTTTGATTGCCAGCTCCAGATCAGACCGCCTCTTTTTTTGATTGCCAGCTCCGATTAGACAACCTTGACTTGATTGCCAGCTCCAGATCAGACCGCCTTTGTTTGATTGCCAGCTCCAGATCAGACCGCCTATTTGTTTGATTGCCATGTCCGATTAGACAGTCTTGATTGATTGCCAGCTCCAGATCAGACCGTTTTTAGTTAGATTGCCAGCTCCAGATCAAACCGCCTCTTGTTTGGTTGCCAACTCTAGATTAGACCGCCTCTTGTTTGATTGGCAGCTCTAGATCAGACCGTCTCTTGTTTGATTTCCAGGTCAAATTTGGACCGCCTTAGTTTAATTGCCACCTCCAGATTCAGATCAGACCGCCTTTGTTAGATTGCCAGCTCCAGATCAGACCGCCTCTTGTTATATTGCCAGCTCCAGATTAGAACGCCTCTTGTTCGACTGCCAGCCTCAGATTAGACCGCCATTGTTTGATTTCCAGCTCCATATTGGACCGCCTTTGTTAGATTGCCAGCTCCAGATCAGACCGCCTTTGTTGTATTGCCAGCTCCAGATTCAGATCAGACCGTCTTTGTTTGATTGCCAGCTCCAGATCAGACCGCCTTTGTTTGATTGACAGCTCCAGATTATACGCCTTTGTTTTATTGCCAGCTCCAGATTAGGCCGCCTTTGTTTTATTGATAGCTCCAGATTCAGATCAGACCGCCTTTGTTTGATTGCAAGCTCCAAATCAGACCGCCTCTTGTTATATTGCCAGCTCCAGATTAGAGCGCCTCTTGTTAGACTGCCAGCCTCAGATCAGACCGCCTTTGTTTGATTGCCAGTTCCAGATTAGACCGCCTTTGTTTGATTGCCAGCTCCAAATTAGACCGCCTTTGTTAGATTGCCAGCTCCAGATTAGAGCGCCTCTTGTTAGACTGCCAGCCTCAGATCAGACCGCCTTTGTTTGATTGCCAGTTCCAGATTAGACCGCCTTTGTTTGATTGCCAGCTCCAAATTAGACCGCCTTTGTTAGATTGCCAGCTCCAGATCAGACCGCCTTTGTTATATTGCCAGCTCCAGATTAGAGCGCCTCTTGTTAGACTACCAGCCTCAGATTAGCCGCCATTGTTTGATTGCCAGCTCCAGATTAGACCGCCTTTGTTTTATTGCCAGCTCCAGATTCAGATCAGACCGCCTTTGTTTGATTGCCAGCTCCAGATTAGAGCGCCTCTTGTCAAACTGCCAGCCTCACATTAGCTGCCATTGTTTAATTGCCAGCTCCAGAATAGACCGCCTTTGTTATATTGCCAGCTCCAGATTAGAGCGCCTCTTGTTAGACTACCAGCCTCAGATTAGCCGCCATTGTTTGATTGCCAGCTCCAGATTAGACCGCCTTTGTTTTATTGCCAGCTCCAGATTCAGATCAGACCGCCTTTGTTTGATTGCCAGCTCCAGATTAGAGCGCCTCTTGTCAAACTGCCAGCCTCACATTAGCTGCCATTGTTTAATTGCCAGCTCCAGAATAGACCGCCTTTGTTAGATTGCCAGCCCCAGATCAGACCGCCTTTGTTATATTGCCAGCTCCAGATTAGAACGCCTCTTGTCAAACTGCCAGCCTCAGATTAGCCGGCAATGTTTGATAGCCAGCTCCAGATTAGACCGCCTTTGTTTTATTGCCAGCTCCAGATTCAGATCAGACCGCCTTTGTTTGATTGCCAGCTCCAGATTAGACTTCCTTTGTTAGATTGCCAGCTCCAGATCAGACCGCCTTTGTTATATTGCCAGCTCCAGATTAGAGCGCCTCTTGTTAGACTGCCAGCCTCAGATTAGCCGCCATTGTTTGATTGCCAGCTCCAGATTAGACCGCCTTTGTTTTATTGCCAGCTCCAGATTCAGATCAGACCGCCTTTGTTTGATTGCCAGCTCCAGATTAGAGCGCCTCTTGTTAAACTGCCAGCCTCACATTAGCTGCCATTGTTTGATTGCCAGCTCCAGATTAGACCGCCTTTGTTAGATTGCCAGCCCCAGATCAGACCGCCTTTGCTATATTGCCAGCTCCAGATTAGAACGCCTTCTGTTAAACTGTCAGCCTCAGATTTGCCGGCATTGTTTGATTGCCAGCTCCAGATTAGACCGCCTTTGTTTTATTGTCAGCTCCAGATTCAGATCAGACCGCCTTTGTTTGATTGCCAGCTCCAGATTAGACCGCTTTTGTTAGATTGCCAGCTCCAGATCAGACCGCCTTTGTTATATTGCCAGCTCCAGACTAGAGCGCCTCTTGTTAGACTGCCAGCCTCAGATTAGCCGCCATTGTTTGATTGCCAGCTCCAGATTAGACCGCCTTTGTTATATTGCCAGCTCCAGATTAGAGCGCCTCTTGTTAGACTGCCAGCCTCAGATTAGCCGCCATTGTTTGATTGCCAGCTCCAGATTAGACCGCCTTTGTTATATTGCCAGCTCCAGATTAGAGCGCCTCTTGTTAGACTGCCAGCCTCAGATTAGCCGCCATTGTTTGATTGCCAGCTCCAGATCAGACAGCCTTTGTTTTATTGCCAGCTCCAGATTCAGATCAGACGCCTTTGTTTGATTGCCAGCTCCAGATTAGTCCGCCTTTGTTATATTGCCAGCTCCAGATTAGAGCGCCTCTTGTTAGACTGCCAGCCTCAGATTAGCCGCCATTGTTTGATTGCCAGCTCCAGATTAGACCGCCTTTGTTTTATTGCCAGCTCTAGATTCAGATCAGACGCCTTTGTTTGATTGACATCTCCAGATTATACCGCCTTGTTTGATTGCCAGCTCCAGATCAGACCGGCTTTGTTTTATTGACAGCTCCAGATTCAGATCAGACCGCCTTTGTTTGATTTCCAGCTCTAGATCAGACCGCCTTTTTTTGATTGCCAGTTCCAGATTAGACAGCCTCTTGTTTGATTGCCAGCTCCAGATTAGACCGCCTTTGTTTTATTGCCAGCTCCAGATTCAGATCAGACGCCTTTGTTTGATTGACAGCTCCAGATTATACCGCCTTTATTTTATTGCCAGCTCCAGATTAGACCAGCTTTGTTTTATTGACAGCTCCAGATTCAGATCACACCGCCTTTGTTTGATTTCCAGCTCTAGATCAGACCGCCTTTGTTTGATTGCCAGCTCCAGATCAGACCGCCTTTGTTTGATTGCCAGCTCCAGATTAGACAGCTATTTATATTTTATTTTAACATTCTTCTATTATGATTAATTTTGACTCATTTTAAGTTTTCGACAGCAATAGTTAAACGACATATTAAACTTATTTTCACAGTGATTTTTAATTTGTTTCTCCATTAAGCTGAACTAACCTGTGTGTCCGTCGATTGATAATTAAGACGAATTTCGTCTGAGATGTTCTTCGAACAAGGAATGGCCACAGACTAGTATTTAAGTGCAGGTCGCGGATTCGATATGGTATTATTGAATTTTAAAAAGGTGTAAAAAACGTGTTAAATTCAAAAATCTAATTTTTAACATATAAAACCTTGATAATCTAAGTAACCGAAGGGTGGAGAAGTGATCACGTACATTAAAGCTTATCCAATATTAACACAACAACGATTGCGCAAAAAATAAAAAATAAAATTGTATTGGGAAACTTAACAGAGTCGTTGTAATTTTCCAGCATATTACATTTCAGTCCAATGCCTCAGTAAAACGGCTGGGTGAATTAAAATGAACTGGTAATAGTGGTCACTGTATGTCCATCTACAAATTGTATCTCTTAATTCTAAAAGGAAAGTCGAAATGGTCACCATGCAGCAAGTTTTACAGTAGAACCTGATAGTGACAATTGTTAAGTTCCTTCTCCTGGGAAGGTTTTCAGAGCTTTTAGGTGGCATAGGTCATGTTCTCTACTATAGTTGCGGATGCTGGCAAGTTACGATTCTGCGGACTATAATAGCCGAGTGCCGAGTTTTATTTAGAAAGTTTTGTAGGATAACAATAAGCTCATTTTATTCTCTACTAAAAAATCTAGATTCTCCGCCTCTACGTAAATACTCCATGCTTTTCTCAAGCCAGTCAAAATTTCTTTTCCATCTCCAATTGATTTATTATTGTTTAACTTGTTTCCCTCTTGAAAGGGAAACTTCGCGAAAAAATGAAAATTTGATATGTTATTCTTCAACTGAAAAGAAACACATTTGCCTCTTGATGTTTTATTATATTTTCAGTGGTTAAGTTTCTGCATGGAATTTACCGTGTAAAAAATGCACTTATGGAGGTCCGCCATCTTGTCACCATCTCGTCACTAGATGGCGATACTAGACATCCAAGTACCTTAAACGTCGTCGTATGATAATAACGCGAAACGGTCAATAACAGAAGGTTGTAGTATAAGACAAGGTTGTGAAAGATTACGTTTCGTATTCCTGGTCTATATATAAGCGAAAAAACCGACTTGTGTAACAAGTAGTTAACCAATTTAAAGACTTCTACTTAAGACTATTTCCACAGCAGCAACAACGGTAAACGGAAAGAAAGTCACAGTTTTGATAGGAAAAAAGTCCATACAAATTATTCGTATTATTATTTTCAACTTAATCAGATTAAGCAACTTATTGAACTAAACTTTTTTTATACAAAATATTTTCGAAGTTGACTATTTAAGAAATAACGGTCATTAAATGTAATATTTTTAAATACTCTGGTTTTTGCGCATCAAAATTTCACTTCACGTTTAGTACATTTATAGTTGTTATTATTGTTATTATTATTATTATTATTATTATTATTATTATTATTATTATTATTATTATTATTATTATTATTATTATTATTATTATTATTATTATTATTATTACTGGTAACATTTATTGTGCGTGTGCGTAACACAGTTTCCAAACTTTTACATGTTGTGTATATTTGAGTTAACGTGTAAGTTTTACGTTTCCTGTGACTTGGCATCTAAAGGTATTGGAAATCTTATATTCATCCTGTGTTCTGACACTTCGGTGTATTCAAATCATACCTGTCTTGACAGGAGGGGGTGTGCTTTTCTAATTTTGAATTACATGATTAACCTTTAATCTGGTTAGCTTTTGAAAAAGTCCGAATATTCATACTTCAAAGTCGGCGTCAAATGATCTAGTAATTGCAATAAACATCCTGTTTGTTTACCTGCTAATTATGTTAATTACCCTTCATAAACGAGTAATGATTTACCTGTAACATTTTAACGTCCAGGTACAACTGCCGTTTCAAGACGTGCAAAATTATCCACGGAATTGTATTTTAAATATAAAAATAATCATATAAATATATCTTTTATTACAATTATTATTTAGGTAAATTATATCCGAGTTAAATAAAGACAGGTTAAAATTTGTGTCTAAAAATACTTTTATTAAAACAGAGATCATTAAAACATTAAGACGTATTTGGTAATCTTATGTTGTCAACCGGTTATTAGTCATCGTCACAGTTTATATATTCTTCACAGAGCTAAGGCAGAAAAACATATTTTTAAACTGGATTATTTATCATATTTAGTGGATAATTACATTTATCACGTCACAAACGCAGTCACATGATAAAATACTGTCAATATGGCGGCCCCCATACACAAAATTTTAACACCTTTAATCCACTCTGGAAGCGTAACGGTAAAGAATACAATAAAACATCAAAAGGCAATTATATTTCTTTTTATTTGAAGAATAACATATCAAATTTTCATTTTTTTGCGAAGTTTCCCTTGAATGTAGACGTAATACTTCTCGCATTCAACAATGACACAAAATCATGTGAATGCCTTCTTCTCCAGACTGCATATGAATTTTATGTGAGGTTGTCATTTACGACGTTGAAGTTCTATTTAGTCTAAATTTGCAAAACATAAAACCCTGACGGGTTCAGCAAATACAAAAGAAAGAACTTACAAACAGAAACACATATAGAGAACAAAATGATTGAACATGTAAATTAATATATATATAGTTATAACAGATACTAGTGACCAGTGTGGACCTTATTTTCGCAATTCAATAGATTGCTTTATGTAGTCGACAACGCAAGATATCTGGTATAGGGTCAAGAACAATTTTAAGCCTATCTATTGAACTAAGCTGGTTGAAATTGGGATAATACCTATCTATTTTATGTCAAAAAATATTTTGTATCTCACTGTTTGTTTTACAGGCAAAGAAGAAGTGATTTTCATCATCTAGTGTTTTACAATTTTACAAAATCTTTGTTCTCTTTGAACTTTTTTTTATAACGGCCTACTTCTACTTCTAGATTGTGGTCACTAATGCGAAATTTAGTAAGCACTTTTCGACTATTACAATTTTTAAAATTTGTTAAATAATCCGGCCTCCATATTTATTTCATTTTTAATTTTACTATAAATAAAAAGTTTAGAATTTTCATCCATTTTTAAAAGTTTTTCTATTATAATGTTATCATGTTGTTGTTTTACTGTCAATTTCACAGATTTTAATAGGGTTTTTGAATAAGATTAAAGGGCCTGTCTTCTTCCTAAAGTTCATCTTCATTCAGATCAAACTCAGCAAGTACTACATTATCAAAAGTATACCAAAAATAAATGCAGATGTCTTGTTCACTAGAAGTGCGTCTCTAACTAGTGGGTTAATTTCATTACAGTTAATGCGAGTATAATATATTTAAACTTATGTTTTAATAAAAGAGTCAAGGGGCAGTCTACCCAACTCTAATTTTGCAGCAATATTGCTGGATGTTTTTTTGATTCCAAGAACAGATTTACAAAACTTATGATGAAGTTTTTCCATACTAGATCTGTCAGTCAATGATAAAGTGTCACGGGGGCCTCGGTGGCCAAGTGGTCAAGGTAGTTCGTCTACCATTGATCACGTGGTCTGTCAACACTGAGATTGCGGGTTCGATTCTCACTGCAGGCAGGGTGTACTCGATTCCAATCTTAATTGACAAGGATTGCAAGTTTTCCTACCGCAGGTCGAGGGTTCTCTCCGGGTACTCCGGCTTCCTCCCCCAATAAAAACTGGACGCCATGAAATAGCTGAAAAATTGCTGAAAGTGGCGTTAAAACACCATTCAAACAAACAAACAAACAATAAAGTGTCACATCTTGTTCCATTGGTTCTAGCTCTATTTTTTGCTTTATAAGAAAATATTCTTCCATATACCAAATTTCACTATTTTACAGGTCAATTAAAGAATGGAAAAGCTTACAAGATAAGTCAACTGGAACATGTTGAAAATTACACATATATTTTTTGAAAAAAAGGCCTTTATAGCCGTTTCTTTGTTAGATCAATCAAGTAATGATAATGGAACACTTTGTTGTGCATAAGGTCTCTGTTGTTCATCTTTACACGATTTTTAGATGCGAACTAATTTGCATCCTCACAAGTCAGGGTTTCTGAGACTGAGTCCACATGTGATACAGAAACCCTGTCCACATGTGACACAGAAACCCTGTCCACATGTGACACAGAAACCCTGTCCACATGTGACACAGAAACCCTGTCCACGTGTGACACAGAAACCCTGACTTGTGAGGATGACTAATTTGGAGAATTGATGATTTACAACTATACGAAAAGATTGACCTTTTACCTTTTCACATATGATGTATACGTAAACCCGTTTTGGCCACACATTCATATCACCATATATACTAAGCACACCCGCTCTTTTTGCGTTGAAACCAAACATATGATGCATGCCAGTTGGAAATTCTCCCGAAAGTGAGGGAGGACATCCTGATCACAAGTCAGGGTTTCTGTGTCCACATGTGTCTCATGTCAGTGGACACAGAAACCCATACTTGTGAGGATGAGGGGGGGGGGGGAATAACTAAGGATACTTTTAGGTACAGGTCTGCGGACGGATATTTGAAAACCCACCCTATTCATATATTTTCTGATGTTATAAAACGGGACCTAAATAGTGCAAATGATCAAGTTAATCTTCATGAAACACAGTTTGTAAAATCACTGGGGTTTACATATAGGCGTAACATGCTTAAGATGAGAATTGAGGTATGGATATATTTAGATAATTTACAACTAATCAATGATATATTTTTTATTATTACATTTCGTAATTTTAGTTTCCATTTAAACAATGTATCTTTCACTAACCCATATTTTATGATATTGCACGATTGTGACGTTTTAACTATGTGATATTGCACGACTGGCCATTTTAGTACAAGAATGACATCTAAAAATTGATTAGCCGTGCAATATCACTAGTAATCAAAGATTAGCCGTGCAATATCACTTGTAATCAAAACGTCAGTCGTGCAATATCACAATATGTTAATGTTTTTAAAATACACATATATTCATTAAAATTGTTTTCTGCAGCAAAATATCGACAAAATTTAACACTTAAAATCATAGTGACCATGATAACAAAATGCATGATTATAAATTCTTGTGTATAAAACAAGTTATTAAGGAGATGGTAAAATGTACAGTGAAATGAAATAAAACAATTATGGCAGCTCAGTGCATGCGATATCATGTTTTATGGAACACTTAAAAGGAATATCAACCTCGGCCGTTGGCCTCGGTCGATATGTCTTTTAAGTGTTCCATAAAACATGATATCGCATGCACTGAGCTGCCATAATTGTATAATATTATTAACTGATATTTTTCTGATAAATTTGATTAGAGTAAAGCCTGTCACATGACATGCTGTATTTGGTAAGGTTCTTTGAAAACGGCTGATAGGAAAGTGATGTTGCACGGTTATATTTAGAAAACATGATATTGCACGGCTATTTTTAAATAATTGGAATTCCCCTTTAAACAGCCAATCAGAATGACTTCTGTCTGTTTCCGGTTTGAAAGTTAGGAAAGTATGTACATTGTGAAAAATTGCAAATATTTCAATATGTTGCATGTATTTTTGTATTTATAAATCTTTTAAATTGAAAGTTTTCATAATTTCAGATGATATTGAAATGAAATGTGATATTTTCGTACATTTGACAAAACCCACCAAAACAGTAAACTAATCAAAAGAACGTTGAACTAAATTCCTTTAAAATACTAGTATATACAGATGTGCATAAAAATATCAATTAATAATATACCAATTGTAGCCTTTAACTACGGTCGATATGAAAAATATCGACATGAGATAACATATCGACCTCCAACTTCGTTGTCGGTCGATATGTTCTCATGTCGATATTTTTTCATATCGACCTAATTTAAAGGCTATAATTGTATAATGAAAAAGCTATACTTTCATATATTTATTGTACTACAGGTCTTAACCAATTATTGTAATTGTGTTTGAATAAATAAATAAATAAATAAATAAATAAATAAATAAATAAATAAATAAATAAATAAATAAATAAATAAATAAATAAATAAATAAATAAATAAATAAATAAATAAATAAATAAATAAATAAATAAATAAATAAATAAATAAATAAATAAATAAATAAATAAATAAATAAATAAATAAATAAAAAGGAGAAGTAAAAAAGCGAACCATTCGGGCCGCCCATCCGTATTACCCTATATGTAACAAGTTTGTGAACATTCTAAATGGCCGTCATACAAAACTTAGGACAACACTGGGCCGTATTGGAAATAGTTCAATGACCCTTGAAAATCAAAGATGGCTGCCACTGAAGGATAAACTTTTGTCACACGGGATCTTATGGGGAAAATGGTCGTTAAACGTAATGTGTTATGATAGGATATCGTGGGAAAAAATGGTCAAAAAGAATATATTTATCTTATTTTTAAGAACTACTTATTTTAATATTTATAGAATTTCTTTTGAATTTCTAAACTATTCTGTTTTTGCACCACTGTAATTACAAGATATTATTAGTTTTAAAAATTCTAATTACTCTTTCAGAAAGGAAAACACTGTTAGTATTCCACAGGTGAGAACAACACGTTATGGTTTGCATTCGCTGAGATATGCTGGAGCAACACTCTGGAACGAGCTGCCTGACAACATTCGTGCAGAGCCTGGCAAACCTCAACCAATTCAAAAGCCTTATAAACAACTGGAATGGCAGTTATTGCAGATCCTGCAGGTCCCAGTGAATCAATCCCTTGAGCCTTCGCTGTATACATGTAATGTATATATACATGCTGTGTTGATGCTTATTTCACTTTATCTCACATTGATATACATAATTTATGCAAACTTTTGCTTAGATAATGGATAGTTACAGTATCTATCAGTGCTTTAGTTGTAGTATTAACTGATCTCTTTGCTTTTGGTGCTAATAACTATCTTGGTGCTTAAGTGTGTGTTATAATAGATCGGGTTGCTTTTAGCTGTGCTTAAATCTGATATTTGTGCTTTTAGTTGTGCTTAAACAGTGCTTTATGCTTTTATGGGTGTATAACTGCACATTATGCTTTTATTTATGCTTATAACTGCACTTTATGCTTTTATTTATGCTTATAACTGCACTTTATGCTTAAAAAAATATTTATGCTTATTTTAGTCGGTCAAAAGCCCATTATACTATAGAGCTTGTGTTGTTTGTTGTCTTACCATGCCGACGTAAAATAAAGCTTATTATATTATTATTATTTAACTGAGCTCAATGCATTTAGATATTCTAACTGATAAATATACTTAAGATGATCCAAGTGTTTTTAGTTAAAAATTATGATGTTTAATATTCTTAAAGTATGCCTTTTAACAATGTGTATGATCTCTTAACAAATAACTTGCTTTTTATCATGTACATGTATATGTATGTATAACCCTGTCCCATGTCCTGTCCTAACAAATATATGTTTTAAATATAATGTTAATTGTTTGTATGTCGGTAAAAAGCTGTACAGAGCATATGTTTGCTATATGTCTTAGATAATCCGACTTTAAATAAAATTTTCTTGTCTTCTTGCTTATATGTAGATCACTCGATAGAAAAATAAAACGAATCAATATCCAAAAAGTTCCCCCACCAGACCCTCAAATCGGGTTCCAGGAAGTAAAGACGGTTTGACAAGGCAGAGAGATTGAGACTGATTTGATGCATTCTATAAACCTTAATGGTAGTTTACAAAAAACACATTACATACACAGTTTTCCTTAAGCAAAGCTAAATATTCAAATAGATTTTGTTTAAACAAAACTTAGCCTAGCTCTTTTGTAAAAGAGGACACTAAACTACTTCCGGTATTTTGGAATACAATTGTTTAGATAATTTATCAATAATATTGCATATCCCCATGCTTGTGACGAGTGCTTCTTTTAGCTTTCCTTTTTTAAAAACTACAACTGAACAAAAACAGGTTGAGAATACATCATGTAGCTTAGCAACTTAGTTCTAGTCCATGAATTCGATATCATTTATTTTTCGGTTCAAGACAACATTTTCATTTTCAGAAACAATTCAAATACAGGGCATATCCATAAATTTTTACTGCAAAAAATTTCCAGGTTATCCATTCGATTAAGCATAGTTGTAATATGGCATGTAGGGGCAGCCTAAAAAATGCATGAAATATGATCATCGCACATTAATGGGTAATGACGTTCAGAGCACCATAAACGTGCCAATGCATTCTATTGCCATTGCAATCTCCATGCAAATTATTCTAGGTATCCTATGTCAACCACAATCACCTCTGCCATACCATAGGTTGACATTGTCAGAGATATCTCTCATGGCGGATATGACTCGAGTACAAACACAGTAACTGCAATGTAAAATTATCAAGAGTGTATACTGGTCAGAGAGTAGTTCTCGCCATAAAAATGACAGAAGCAATTCTCGCCATTTTGGTGACTGTGCCGTTATTTTTCCATTAAAATCGACAAAAAAGGTTTCATTTGATAGATTTCACTATGTTTAATCAAAAACAAATTACGATTATCCCTTTTAAAATTCTAATTTTTCACAAAAACTGTCAAAAAATCGGGTGGCGAGAACTACTCCGTGACCAGTAAATAGATTATATAAAAATAAAAAAGATCTCGAGTATTCTTTTACTAACATCGTTCTTTGTTTACAAACATTACAAGCAGACAAAAAATTTAGCCCAGCAGTGAACGGGGGTGAGTAGCTACAATAATGTAGCTCCTTTTTTTTTATTATGGACGGAGCTACAAAGAGGTCCCATTACTCGTAATGGAGCAAAAACACTTTTGGGATTTACACATATTTTCCGCTATTTAACCTTTGTCTTTATTAAATAAATATGTTTTCTTTCCTCCGCCGTTCATCTGATATGTCTACAAGGTCTAATTAAATAATTTTAACGCTTTTTCGTAATCGTGTCATTGTTGACATAATTAAAATTGAGGAGTGTAGAATTTCGGAATCGTATCGGTAAAATTTGTAATAAGGGGACATAATCATAATGCAAATGAATGCAGCTGAAATCATCCGGAATTTCATTTTTTACCAAATCGATTCCGATATTATCGAAATTATGCACTTCCGGAATTCATATTTTGTCAACAATGCCATGATTATGAATAAAGTGATAAAACTAACGAATACGGTGTTGTGGAAATATCAGTTAAACTGCAAATACATAAAAAAGTATGTAGCAAACCAGGGAAACAGTTAAATTGCTTATAAAATGCATAAAACCCCCGGGTGTGAATCACTCCCGGGCTGCTCCATTACAAGTAATGGGACCGCTTTGTAGCTCCGTCCATTACAAAAAAAAAAAAAAAAAAAGGAGCTACATTATTGTAGCTAGGGGGTGAGGTGTGGCAGAGGTTATATATGGCCTGGGAACCAGTTATGTTCTCTGTGCCGGAGAATGTTGCCATTGACAGTCTTCACGAAATCTTACTAAAGATTGGTAACTTCCCCAGAAATGCTGGACCGAAGCAACTTTTGCCGGACAAAAGTTGTCGATGTTTACATTTAACTAGCTACCTTATATGCATGTAAAAGTTATTGTAAACATTATACTATTCATAACTGTTATAAACAAGCTGTGTATATCTGGACAAAAATGATTTAAAAAAAATATGTTTTAAACGAACTTTTGAGTTTCAACCCCATTTTAAAGTGTTTGTTTATCAAACAGTTACGATTTTTCATTAAAGGCTATTGTAGTCTACTTTTTTCTCATTTCTCGCTGTTGGTAATTAGACGTATCCCGGAAATAAACAAATGGCGCGTAATCCATTTGCCAAACTAAAACGTTTCAAAAATGAGTTCAATACTCAAGATCTTGGCAATTTTTATTGGTTTTACATATTTACTCAAAAGTTGGAAGTCTGTGTGAATCAGTACTACCAGATATATATAAGTATTTTCTGTCAAAGAACCATCAGGGCAACTTGAACTTTGATAATAACAATGTCAGACTTTCAGACAGACGAAACACGATTTTTTACCGGTCCAAGCGTTATTATATTGGTTTTGTCCATTGGACTAACGCATTTCGTGAAGACTGCTTTGATGATGTGACATATTTTGCCAATGTGTTTTTGACTAAATTTGATTTAAACAGCATTTCAGATATTGCAAAAAATGTGTCTGACATTTTCGTTGTTATTACTGAATGTCAAAATTAATTTTGTCTACTATAAAATTAATTTTTGAACTCTAAACAACATTTTCTTTGAATAGTTCAACCACCATCTGAAATGGGTGTATTGGTAAAGGATGATTGGATCATGTGACCCTGCGATGCTTGCTATTAAGTAGACCACAACTGCTTATAGCTTAAGCACAAAACACAGCGAGTAAAGAATTTGACAAGCCTTAGTCCTATCAACCACAATTGAAATAAAGTTAAATTTTTCACTTGGTCCCCACTTTTTGTTAAAAAAACAAAACAAAATATAACAAAAAGGGGAGCAAGCGAAAGACTTAATTTAAATTAGCTTATTGACCCTCTGTGCTATGATGGATAGTGGGGGGGGGGGGGTGGAAGCTAAGGTCTCCAGATGCTCAGGAGTTTGTGAAAAATACTGAGAGCTTTTTTGTTATTATGATAAAGACCTCTATTTCATCTAATAATTATGATATATTTTCTGCCTTTCAACATCTTTGGATCCACTGCTTACAATTTGTAGATGTGATTGCATTGACAGCTTCAGAGATTGTTACCTGTTGATTTATAAATAACCTGATTGACAAGTTTTTCTGTGACTCATAAGGAAACAGGAGATGCTGGTCTATACTTATGTACATGGTCTCAGGAGATGCTGATCTATACTTATGTACGTACATGGTCTCAGGAGATGCTGATCTATACTTATGTACATGGTCTCAGGAGATGCTGGTCTATACTTATGTACATGGTCTCAGGAGATGCTGATCTATACTTATGTACATGGTCTCAGGAGATGCTGATCTATAATTATGTACATGGTCTCAGGAGATGCTGATCTATACTTATGTACATGGTCTCAGTAAGGAAACAGGAGATGCTGATCTATACTTATGTACATGGTCTCAGGAGATGCTGATCTATACTTATGTACATGGTCTCAGGAGATGCTGATCTATACTTATGTACATGGTCTCAGGAGATGCTGATCTATACTTATGTACATGGTCTCAGTAAGGAAACAGGAGATGCTGATCTATACTTATGTACATGGTCTCAGTAAGGAAACAGGAGATGCTGGTCTATACTTATGTACATGGTCTCAGGAGATGCTGATCTATACTTATGTACATGGTCTCAGGAGATGCTGATCTATACTTATGTACATGGTCTCAGTAGATGCTGATCTATACTTATGTACATGGTCTCAGAGAGGAGATGCTGATCTATACTTATGTACATGGTCTCAGGAGATGCTGATCTATACTTATGTACATGGTCTCAGGAGATGCTGATCTATACTTATGTACATGGTCTCAGACAGGAGATGCTGATCTATACTTATGTACATGGTCTCAGGAGATGCTGATCTATACTTATGTACATGGTCTCAGTAAGGAAACAGGAGATGCTGATCTATACTTATGTACATGGTCTCAGGAGATGCTGATCTATACTTATGTACATGGTCTCAGGAGATGCTGATCTATACTTATGTACATGGTCTCAGTAGATGCTGATCTATACTTATGTACATGGTCTCAGTAAGGAAACAGGAGATGCTGATCTATACTTATGTACATGGTCTCAACTTTTGTTAAATAAGTATATTAAAATGATCTGTATTATGTAATTAATAAACCTTGTGTTGTACAGTTATATGTCCTGCAGATGAAATTAGTATATATATCTACTTGAAACAAGAAACATTGGTTTATCTTTTTTTTTGATAATTTATGAAAAATGATGAAGCCATGATGTAAAAGCTATAATAATTGTAATTTGTCAATTCAGGAATGGTGAGGGAATTTAACCAATTACATCTTTATTACAAATGACTTTCTATAATTACATGTAGAGACAATGCAGAACTATTTCTGGTTTGGATTTTGAGGGAATCCAATGGACTCTTGTTTGTTGGTCTTAGGGAGTCCTTCCTGAAATAAGGGGTCACAAGCCACCACATATTTGGAGCCCTGTCATACAGATAGGCAATGTCCAGGCCACTTTCTAGTACTTACCTCAATATATATAATGTATTACAGAGTCACACTGTTTGGTTATGAATGCAAGTGTTACAGATTTGCACCTGACATTTCGTTAGGCCTTTATACACAAAATTTCTGACTGATAATTTTTTTAATACAAACTAATGCAATTTTATTGACTTTTGCATTTGGTCAGCAACTTAACCACTTTACCAGACTAAAGCAAAATCTTCCTGTCAGGTCCTGAGGTCATATTTTCAATGTTCAATGTATCTCATATGCATCCCTTAAAGCATTATCTTATGTGTAACATCCTGGTAGAAAATCCATAGCATGCTTCTAATACCTTTATGATGTGCAATTGACATCATAATGATTGACAGTGAGGGCGTCTTTTGCCTTTGTCTGTTGAATTTTGATGGCTGTTCTAACATTGGTTTCCTTGATTCAAATGGTAACAAAGGAATACATCTATATATATATAAAACCTTTTATATAATGAGCCTAAATCCATATCAACCTAATGATTTTATCATGTTTTATAAATGGTTGAAGTATATAATTAACAGAAAAAGATATGGGTATTTCCATATCACATTCCGTAACAACTCTACTCTTAATACATTGACAGCAAGGAAATGCAGAATTTTCCCAGTGAAATAAATTCCAGTAAATAACATGTGAAATAAATTCAGTTCTTTTACTCAATGGAAGTGACGTCAGTCTGTCCTTAACAAAGTCGCTAGTAAACATTGACACACAATAACGTGCAAAACAAATTTCCTCCAAGTTTTCGAGAATATTAAATATTCATTAATGTAATAAACAGGATAATCAATAACACATCGTGTATGTTGAAAATATGATCAGTTGTGCCGAAACACATTGTTAGATTAAACTTGTGCACGAAACAAGTTAAGTGTGCTTGTTTATTCTGAGGTGTGATGCAGCACTTGTTATCATATTTTCAATATTCACTCTCTGCAATTGATCATCTTATAAATATCAACCCTTGTACAAGCTCTTCGGTTGATATGGGTGTCTCAGGGTTGTTGTGGGATGTCATATGTAAAGACACGTATGATGTTCTACATGTATATTCATGATATTTGATAAATAAAAAACAATGGGTATGATTATTGGAATGTCCATAGAATTAATGCATTCATGAAATAAGGTAAACTCTGGTATGGTGTAACACCCTTTTATCATGATTATACAGTATGTCATCATGTACATATCCAGTTTTGAACTATTTGGTTTTTATTGAAAAGCCAGTAGAAAAACCATTGTTTTCGATTTTTTACTACAGTAGTTGAAGGATAATTTTCCACTTGTATTGCTTTTATGAATACCATTCAGATTCCTGACATTTATGCTTTTTTTTGTTTCCAGGTATGTCAGACCAGTTGGAATAAGTATTTGACTTGACCAATAATGGCTGATGCTGCAAATGGATCTGCAGATAAAAAAGGTCCGGTCAATTTTGGATCATGTATGTCCCCAAATAGAACTAATTCAAGTGTTATGAGTTCCAATTCACTTGGGAGCATCTCAGACTCGGAACAGTCAGATGTGGTATATCGTTATGTTGAACTATCACATCCCGCTCAAGTTTTATCTGGTCTACGAGATTTACAATGCAATTCACAATTTTGTGATGTTATAATTTCTGTGGACGGACAGGAATTCCCATGTCATAAAGTAGTGTTGTCTGCATTCAGCCAGTATTTTAGGGCCATGTTTGGCGGTGGTTTAGCTGAAAGCCAGCAGAGAAAAGTCTCTTTAAATGGTGTAGAAGCCGCTATGGTTAAAATCTTAATAGACTATGGATACACGTCAGAAGTCGTTATAACAAGACAGAATGTTCAGTCACTTTTATCTGCTGCAAATCTCCTAGAAATCATTCCAGTAAAAGAAGCGTGTTGTTTATATTTGGAACAAAATATGGAAGTACTCAATTGTGTTGGTATACATTGCTTTGCTGAGCTGCATGCATGTTCAGAATTACAACAGAAATCCAAAGCCTTTATTCTACACCATTTTAAATTAGTGTGGCCTGAAGAAGAATTTTTACAACTAACTAAAGTGAAATTGATTGAAATTTTATCAGATGATGATCTCAATGTTGACACAGAAGAAACAGTTTACCATGCTGCCATACGGTGGCTAAATCATGACTTAGGAAATCGGACCAATGGTTTTGAGAGCGTGTTAGAATGTGTTCGATTGCCATTAGTCAGTTGCTATTTTATTCATGACCATGTGGAAAGTCATGAAGTCATCAAGGTGTCTCAGGCTTGTCAAAAACTTGTCAAAGAAGCTAAAGATTTTCAGTTGTTACAAGACAGACGAGCTGAGTTTTCGAGTCAGAGAACAAAGATGAGGAAATCATCAGGTAATACTACATGTAGTAAACAACTGTTAAGTAGCTGGGAATTGTATTTGTTGCTGAAATACAGTTTGAAAAAAAGGAGTCTTTGGAGCTATGAATGCTTTTAATGCTTAATGGTCTCACCTCTGTGTTGTGTTTTTGTGATTTTATGTTCACAATGTTCCATTGTATAGAATTTACAAGTAAACAGTTTTTATAAACTACAGAAATAATAAGTATACATAGTGGGTCTAATTTATATTAGAACATCTACATGTGCACAATGTTTAAAGCAATAAGATTTAAAACATGCATGATTATAGTGAAGTAAAACCACTTACCCGGTATATAATGCTAAAAAAATGTAACTGTTTATTGAAAAGTATATATGATGGATAATACATGTCACATTATTGTGATTATCAGTATACAGTAGGTCAGTACAGTCATAACAAGAAAAGATATGGGTTTAACCCATATCCAGAGATGTTCGATTTATATGTTATAGGTGTATCCCATTTGGTTTAATAGTGTTTTTTTTCAATTTGTTTTATTTAAAATTTCATCATATGCTGTAAAGGGATGCAAATATAGACGATTGTGAAAGGCAAGAAATAATCATCTTGATTATAATATCTCAACTTTGAGAAAAGTACTGTAATAAAAAAAAGCACAGTTTTGGAAGGACAAATATATGTTTACCAATAAAAATACATTGACCATAGTCAAGTGGTTCTGTGGGGGAAAATGTTAATGTAAGATCGGCAGTTATCGCGTCCTCGGAAAATCAAAGAAAACATACCGACAAGTTACAATTTTTATTGATTTAATTTTTAAAATTGTTTCAAAAGATTTGCAATTAAATGTATTTCAAACGTCAAACTAGCATTCATGTGCATAAACATTGCTAAGAACTTTATAAAATTTTCAGAATTTAAAATATAAAAAAAAACAATTAGAAGAAGAGTCTTATTTTGCAAAACAATTGATGAGATTATTAACTTCTACAATTATTTTCAATAATATAAACTGTTGATGACCTTTATTCGAACGTAACTGAATTTTTTTCTGTTGTATTATATAAATATACCTTGCTTCGTTTAAATATCTTAACATCAAAATTTTTAAATCTTGAATTAATAAAAAATCTACATCTTTTGTGCTTTTTTATTATTGAGAACTTTCTTTTCCCTACTAATTTCTACCACATTTTTCACTGATTCAGACATCAATTTTTTTAAAATAACATGACTGTTTGAAAATCTAATTTTGTATATATAGTTTCTTCTCACACAGCCAATAATACAATTGGTACAGAGAAAGTAACAAATAAACAAACAAAAAATCATAATCTAAATTAGCCATTTTAGCGGCTTAATATGCGAGTCTGATTGGTCTTTCATTTTTACCTTTCATCAAAGTTCAGTGTCGGGTAATAAATAATCAATTAGCAAATAAACAAGGCACATCTAATATACAATTACATCACAGAAATGTCTCTGCCCCCTCCCTAAAACCACCACTTCCACACACGAATCGTTCACGAGAGTTTGGGATTTCGAAACCGTCAATAAACAAAACCCAGGGAAATTAAATTTAATGTTCAAGATGACTAATTTTCTGCGTAAAAGTTCCATTTTCTACCTTGTAAATTCGCTTTTAGGTCATAATTTCATTTTTCTGTGATTAAATGTTATGATCTCAGTGAAGATAAATGATAAATTTGTGCTCTTTCTTCGGTCTTGTTTGTTGGTTATGTATGTTTACAGTTTTTTATCGTTCTTCTTATTATATGAAAAGACGACAACAACAATTTCAACTTTTTTATTTTATCAGATAACAAGATAACAATGTGTACAAACAACACATTATGCACTATTTAAAAAAGAGGTAAACACATAATTCTAATGTAACGTGCTTTAAAGGCTTTGAGACCACAACTGTTGTTAGTGCGTGTTGGCTGACTGAAGACTCTTGTTTATATTTTCATATGTGTTTATTAAGATTAACAAATTTTTGATTATTTAATCGTAATTACAAAAGAATAATTACTCATATAGTTCATTAAGGTAATTATCATAATTGTATAATTATTAACAAAATAACGACATAATCGATCATGATAAACAAAACATTTTCTAAATTTTATTCAGCTACAATTAACTCCTTAAAGTAGAAAATATTTGAACAACTTGACAATTTTATACTATAGTAATTTTTAAAAGTGTTGAAGATGGGGCCGTTTTGTTGGGGGCGATTTTGTTAAGTGGGGCGATTTTGCATAAAGTGGGGGCGTTTTTGACGGGGACGATTTTGTTAAGTGGGGCGATTTTGCTTTAGGTGGGGGCGTTTTTACAGGGGGCGATTTTACAGTTGGGGCCGATTTTGCAAAAAGTGGGGGCGTTTTTGACGGGGGCGATTTTACCGTGGGGCGATTTGACCAGCTACCATTATGAAGTAATCCAGAAATAAGTTTTATGGATGAGTGGTCACAAGCGCGTTAAACAAAATCTAAAAATGCACTTTTATTGTCAAATTATCTAAGTAACTAATAAAAGAAACCGAAAAATTTACACTTTATCATGTTAAAATAAGAATGCATAAAAAAATAATCCAAGAAATACAATTGAAGCGATGAAATACATTACGTAATATAACATAACAAAATTTTAAATGCCTTTTTCTTATCAAATTAAATAACTAATTAATAAAAGAAACTCAAGTATATACATTTTTGTCTCGCCTGCGACGAAAGTCGCTGGAGGCGAGACATATGTATGGGAATCCGGCGGCGGCGGCGGCGGCGTAAACACTTGACATCTTGCTTCATATCTTTGTAAGCCCAAGCCCTAGGTCCATCAAATTTGGTCCAGAGGTAGCTTATGATGAGTACTTGCCAGTCAGTCACCTGTCACCTGACCTTGACCTCAATTTCACGGTCCAGTGACTACGTTAAAGTTTTTGGGTTACGACAGTTCCTCTGTAACTATGCATGGTAGGATGACAATATTTGGTGTATAGGTTGCTGATGACTAGTACATGACTGTCTGGTAGGTGTCACCTGACCTTGACCTCAATTTCACGGTCCAGCGACTACGTTAAAGTTTTTGGGTTACGACAGTTCCTCTGTAACTACGCATGGTAGGATGACAATATTTGGTGTATAGGTTGCTGATGACTAGTACATGACTGTCTGGTAGGTGTCACCTGACCTTGACCTCAATTTCACGGTCCAGCGACTACGTTAAAGTTTTTGGGTTACGACAGTTCCTCTGTAACTACACATGGTAGGATGACAATATTTGGTGTATAGGTTGCTGATGACTAGTACATGACTGTCTGGTAGGTGTCACCTGACCTTGACCTCAATTTCACGGTCCAGCGACTACGTTAAAGTTTTGGGGTTACGACAGTTCCTCTGTAACTATACATGGTAGGATGACAATATTAGGTGTATAGGTTGCTGATGACTAGTACATGACTGTCTGGTAGGTGTCACCTGACCTTGACCTCAATTTCACGGTCCAGCGACTACGTTAAAGTTTTGGGGTTACGACATTTCCTCTGTAACTACGCATGGTAGGATGACAATATTTGGTGTATAGGTTGCTGACGACTAGTACATGACTGTCTGGTAGGTGTCACCTGATCTTGACCTCAATTTCATGGTCCAGCGACTGCGTTAAAGTTTTTGGGTTACGATAGTTCCTCTGTAACTACGCATGGTAGGATGACAATATTTGGTATATAGGATGCTGATGAATAGTACATGACTGTCTGGTAGGTTCCACCTGACCTTGACTTCAATTTCACGGTCCAGCGACTACGTTAAAGTTTTTGTATTAGGACAGTTCCTCTGTAACTATGCATAGTATGGTGACAATATTTGGTATACAGGCCGCTGCTCATAATTAATGCTATTAACGTAATGCTTATGACAAAATTTATTTTCGTTACTGATGCGGAATTCAGGCGAGACATTTTTCTGTGTCCACACTTGTATTATTTCAAGAATAGAATGCATTAATAAAAATCCTAGGCTTACCCTATAGATAGTAAAATAATCCAAAATGAAAAATTGAAGCGGATCTATTCATTCTACCGAGATACTGGTCAAGCGCGCATTAATATGCAATCATGTACATCTTTACTTCTTCTTATTAGATCAGGACAACAAAAAACGTATTTTAAAGCTTGAAGGATTTAACAAATACGAAAAACTGTAATTGAAATATTTTCTTTAATATTAAATTTGTCTTTTTATCACTTACAACATGAACTATATTGTAGAGTATGGTTTTTACCTTTTTGCTCAATTTACCCGAAAACAATTATATATCATTAAGAGATAATAAGAAGAGATCGAACATATGATTAGATGGCATGATAGAGACATGGATATTGTGATTTAACTGTAAATGTACTGTATTTGATTTTTGTATAGTAGATGTACATGTAAATGGACATCATATGTAAAAATAAGTACATTTATACAGTATCAAATACATGTACACTCCTCTATTGCTAAACAATTTTCATACTTGTAAAAAACTTTTGATTGGTAGATTTAGCATTCACTTTCTTGAACTGTGTACATGTTCTTAGGAACAGGAGTATTGTCCATGTAGTCAAGATGGAGAAGTCACATTAAAAAAATATATACAATATATTATCAACTTTTGTCTCGGGAACAGTTCTCCCATATCCTTGTATAGCAAGATATAGATGGTAAATTGTTGGTTTAGAAGTCCATAATAAATATACCATAATGGTTGTTTGAGGAATAGGAAACACACAGTAAAACTTTAATCTGGACATTTACCTGCACAGTTTATGATTTAGTAATACATAAAACATTTTACATGTACAGATAAAACTGAGGTTATAGTAGCTGTTGGTGGTGAAGATGACAAAGTTGTTCTTAGAAGTGTGGAGACCTTTGACCCCAACACATTGGCATGGAAACCATTAGCATGTCTGCCATTTGCAATCAGTAAACATGGAATAGTATCTGCAGGTTTGGCATTATAAATGTGACGTTAATATTTTTTTGTATTAAATATGTTTAATCTCAAAGTCAAAACAAATACATGTAGTATATTTACATACAAAGCAAATATTAATAAATATTTCAAAGAATAGTCTAATGACCAAAGAATAGTCTAATGACCATTTCAGCAATGTTCTCAATTTAATTGATGTGGATTTTTGTTTAAAACTGCTTTTATAGATCGGATGAAGATCTTTTTATAAATAAAATGTGTTGGTTATTTGCTAAAAAAATCTTAGCTTAGTTTGTTTTACCAAATCAGAACTTTTACAGAATTTTTAGCTTTCCCTGTGACAATAGCAATAAGGGAGAGCCAGAGAAAAATATAATTTTATTTAGATTGTTTTTATTCATTTTTTAAGGTCAACAGTATTTGGAGTGTGTAATAAACCCCAAACCAAAAAAAAAACCCCTCATAAAATCACAAACACTAAAACTGATGTAACAAACAGCTGATTATTAAAATACCTGTACATTGTACTTAATGATTAAGTATACATTGTACATCTCCTGTACATAATGATAAAGTATACATTGTACATCTGTACATGATGATAAAGTGTACATTGTACATCTGTACATAATGATAATGTATACATTGTACATCTCCTGTACATAATGATAAAGTATACATTGTACATCTCCTGTACATAATGATAATGTATACATTGTACATCTCCTGTACATGATGATAAAGTATACATTGTACATCTCCTGTACATAATTATAAAGTATACATTGTACATCTCCTGTACATAATTATAATGTATACATTCTACATCTCCTGTACATAATGATAATGTATACATTGTACATCTCCTGTACATAATGATAATGTATACATTAATTTATTGTATATCTCCTGTACATAATGATAAAGTATACATTGTACATCTCCTGTACATAATGATAATGTATACATTGTACATAATGATAAAGTATACATTGTACATCTCCTGTACCTAATGATAATGTATACATTGTACATAATGATAAAGTATACATTGTACATCTCCTGTACATAATGATAATGTATACATTGTACATCTCCTGTACATAATGATAAAGTATACATTGTACATCTCCTGTACATGATGATAAAGTATACATTGAACATCTCCTGTACATGATGATAGAGTATACATTGTACATCTCCTGTACATGAGGATAAAGAATACATTGTACATCTCCTGTACATGATGATAAAGTATACATTGTACATCTCCTGTACATAATTATAAAGTATACATTGTACATCTCCTGTACATAATTATAATGTATACATTCTACATCTCCTGTACATAATGATAATGTATACATTGTACATCTGTACATGATGATAAATTATACATTCTACATCTCCTGTACATAATGATAATGTATACGGTACATTGTACATCTGTACATGATGATAAAGTATACATTGTACATCTCCTGTACATAATGATAATGTATACATTGTACATCTGTACATGATGATAAAGTATGCATTGTACATCTCCTGTACATAATGATAATGTATACATTGTACATCTGTACATGATGATAAAGTATACATTCTACATCTCCTGTACATAATGATAAAGTATACATTGTACATCTCCTGTACATAATTATAAAGTATACATTGTACATCTGTACATGATGATAAAGTATACATTGTACATCTCCTATACATAATTATAAAGTATACATTGTACATCTGTACATGATGATAAAGTATACATTGTACATCTCCTGTACATAATTATAAAGTATACATTGTACATCTGTACATGATGATAAAGTATACATTGTACATCTCCTGTACATAATGATAAAGTATACATTGTACATCTGTACATGATGATAAAGTATACACTGTACATCTCCTCTACATGATGATAAAGTATACATTGTACATCTCCTCTACATGATGATAAAGTATACATTGTACATCTTTTCTTCTGAAGACATCAAAAGACTTTTAAAAAAGAGTGAAAAATTAATGTTCAACATTAAAAAAATAGAACCTTAATACATAATCATGGTACTGGTATTCTTCATCACCCGGAAACTAATTAAATACCAATATATAATTTTCTATGCCTTGTATTATGATATTAGAGTGACAATTTAACATTTATTACAATACATTTCCTTAAGTAAAGAATTTATTGACAATGAAAATAGAACTGAATAAAACAATAATAATTTATTGAAAACCACTATAAATGGCTTCCATTCAGAAAACAACAGATTGAATTGATTTTATAGATTTAAGCTATTTTAACAGAGACCCTTTTTTAATTATAGGAGACAACTACTTGTTCCTTGCTGGAGGGGAATACCCGGATGGATCGGCAAATAAAAGTGTTATGAGATATGATCCATGTTTAGACGTGTGGACAGAGGTCGCTCCAATGAATGTAGCCAGGTCGGAACTAGGTATTACTATAGGTCATGTTATGGTGGAGCAAATTTTTCCTAGCATGGAATGATGATTTTTAGTCCCCTAACTCCTTGGCTGAAGTGGACTTTAGGTTTGGACTCAATCCGTCCAATACGTTTTCTGGATTTTTTTTAAACGCATGCAGATATTGAGCTGATATACCGTACATACTCGCCCATAAGACTACGGCGCCAATAAGACGACCCCCCTTTTTCATGAAAACAATTCAGTACTTTCGTCTTGACCCTGCTATAAGACGACCATCAAATTAGAAAAATATCTACAAGACTTTGTCTTTATCAAGAATAAACTTGTCCTTGTATAAGAAATAATATTGGCACCATAAAAACAACTTATTAATACTTAAATAATTTATCATCAAACAGTTAATAATCCCCGACTATCATCAGGGGAATACTAAGGAAAAGGGGAGCGAAACGTACTTGATAACGGCGGGAAATATCTACTTCCTTCAAACAGAAGAAGGTTACTTCCTGTTTTGATAATAAAAGACAAATAGAACATGTCATTAAATCGATAATCATCAGCTTTGTTTTTGTAATTATTTTGAACAAAAATTTATTTACAGTAATTTAAAACACTTGAACATGCAAATTGGGATATATTTTTTAAGTTTAATTGCCCTATCAAATTTGGATCAACATTTAAAATTCTAACATGACATGAGCAACTCTTAACACGAGATAATCGGATTATCTTTTGACACTGAACATGCCAAGCTGTGAATAAACATGATTATCAAACTTTTAAAATTCTAATTGTACATCTTTCACCTATAATTCAAGTATTAAATAAAATTAATACTTTAATAATCAAATTGATCTCTTTAAATTGGGACAACGTAATCAACACATCACAACAAGCTAAGGGTCAACACTTCAAAAGATTTTTGAATTCACTACTAAATAAACAATAAACAAGAACAAATTACATGTTTGAATTGAAATACAATTACCGTTAATAACATACCGTATGTCCCGAACTATAGGACGTTTTGATTTGGAGAAATTTTACGATTTTTCGGAAAGAGGATCGTAAAATTCCTTGGTAAGATCGTAATTTTTCCCACTTACCTTTTTAGATATTGATAAAATTTTACCCCCAAGTGGTTGACCATTCCTATAAGACGACCCCCCTTCCCAGGAAAGCTTAAATTCCTCCTAAAAAGTCGTCTTATAGGCGAAGATATACGGTATGGTATGTGAGTAAATCATCATGAGTAACAGGTCAGATTCAAATATCATTCCTGTCTGATGATTAAATTTTTAATAACAACTGTTTTGTCTTGTGGATGTATTATGAATAAATCATTGGTATGTGGTTATATTTTTATAGTTGGAAATTTTGGGTTATGTTAAAAAACAGCAATTTTTTTTCTGTGAAAATTTTTATAAGCGTATTAAAATTGCTTTTTTAACATTTATAATTAATACCAGAGTTGGAATTTGTAAACACATTTATAGAATTTTGTTTGTGTTAATCCCACATTGGTTAGTTAAGGTGAATGATAACAGGCTCCTGTTAGCATCTGGGTAATTTCTTAAACTTTGTTTTGCCATCAACCAGTCCTACAAGTCATTATTATTATTATTATTATTATTATAGACAATTCTTATATAGCGCCAATACTAAAATATTACTCCAGGCGCTTTACAATATCACATGAGGAACATTATCTATAAATATATCACAATATTCAATAATAAAAACACATTATCAAAAGGAATTTACACTACATGCAACAATAAATTGCCCAACAATACCTAGCAGAGAAACGCTAAAAAAATTTTGTACTGAAACTAAAACATTAAAAAAGAAAAAAAAAAAAAAAAAAACTAACACGCATGAATAAAATTAAAATTTTTACAAATAATAATAATTTCAAAAAATAAAAATAAAATATCTATCGATTTTAATTTAAAATATACAACCACAACCTTGACAATAAATGTAATTAATCAGAAGGAAAAAAGACCAATTAACTTAAAATCTACTCCAAAGCAATACTGATTACTACATGTAAGTCTATAATTTACAAAATTAAAATCATTGATTGTATGCACTTCTAAACAGGTGGGTTTTAACTTTCTTCTTGAAAAGTTCGAAGGATTGTTCATTTTGTATAGTACAGTAAAACCTGTATAAACCGGCTACCTATGGGGCCGAACAATATGGCCAGTTTGGACAGTGGGCCGGTTTGTTCGGATATGGAAAATCACCGGAAGTGAAGATAAAAAAGGGGGGTTTAAAAGACTACGGATACCTTTGATGTACACTCGTTTTATACAGGGACAGTCTATACTAACTTAGTATAGACTGTCCCTGTTTTATATGCAGCGGAATACATGAAAGAAATATAATTAAATGTATTATATATTAAATAAAACTTATTATACACACTGATATTTGATTGATATATACGAGAGTAATAATTACTCAATAGTTTACCGCAAAATACATGTCAGGGGTTCCTTGTCTTTTCTCTGTTTTTCTTCGCACGATAGTGTCCTCTGTTAGTGATTGCATAAGCAAATGATACTACAGGTAACGATAATTTTTACTGTTTGCAAAGTTTATCATGTATGCTATGTGTCGTAGCATATCCTCAGACTTAAATCTTTACGAGATCGTTTGGCGAAGGAGTGTTACTTCATCGTCAAATTTCCGCTCTCCATTTTTACTCTTGCAATTATTGGTTTTGAAAACGAATCTCATGTATCTAAAACATCGGTTCATTAATAGGATTCACTTTTGAAAATAATGCAAATTACGAAAATTAAATTAATCGTTTTGAAAACTATTCACCTTTGTTGTACGCTTCGGTTCATTAATTAAATACGCCCTCAAGGAGACCTCACAAGTCATGTAAATTACCTTGTTTGGATAGCTATCAATTGATTAAATAAATACATCTGGTCATGTAAATTATTCGGTTTAAACAGGTAAATTTTAATTGGGAAATGTGTATTGGGACTGGACATAATGGTCGTAATTCGGAATACACGAGGTCCGGTTTATACAGGTTAAATTAACGAAGGACTTTAAGGGAAAAAAATGGGACCTAAATTTTCGACCGGAATCGACAGGAAACCGGTTTATTCAGGGGCCGGTTTTAAAAGGTTTTACTGTAGATGGTTAACTGTTCCAGATTATTGCTGATGCCATGTCAAAACGCCTGTCTCTGTACGTTTTAGTCCGAACTTTCGGCTGTTGTAACAGAGTTTTCGCCTGTGAACGTAAAGTTCTTTGTGGTTCGTGCCGTTTAACTAGTTCTTCAATATAAACTGGAGCGCGTCCATGAAGAGCTTTAAAAGTGTACATCAAGATCTTGTAAATGCTTCTGAACTTCACAGGGAGCCAATGTAGAGAAATGAGAACAGGAGTTATATGTTTGTGCCGGCGTTTTCTCGTTATAAGTCGGGCCGCTGTGTTTTGAACTCTTTGTAATTTACTTAGATGACATTCATTGATTCCATATAGCAGACAATTTCAATAATCCAATCGCGAAGTAACTAATGATGCTACTAGTGTCTTGCACGCATCCGTTGTGATGAATCGTCGAATTCGCCCTATATTTCTGATTTGAAAATTACATGACTTTGCAATTTCAGACACCTGTTTTCCCATAGACATTATTTTGTCAAAGTACATTCCCAAGTTCTTAACAAAAGATGTGTCCTGGACAACACAGCCATCAAATTTCAATGTGCACTGAGAAAAATCTTTTGGGCGTTGTTTTGGTACAAAAACAATGAGTTCAGTTTTGTCTTGGTTAATTTTAAGCAGGTTTTCCTGCATCCATATGCTAATGTCTGACAAGCAAGCTTCGAAGTGTGCGGCTACAGCGTCCCAGTCATCGATTGGCTTGATGACCTGATATGCCTGAGTGTCATCCGCATAGCAATGGTAGCTCATTCTGTGTCTTCTACATATCTCACCTATCGGTTTAGCGAACATACAGTAAATACGAGGTCCGAGTACCGATCCCTGCGGAACACCATACTTCAAATTGTACACCGCCTATTGAAATTGACTGGGTTCTTTCGCATAGGTAAGATTTAAGCCAAGATAGAGCATTGCCAGAAATTCCATATGAAAGCTGAAGACGTTTGAGAAGAATAGCATGGTCAATGACGTCAAATGCTGCAGATAGATCAAGCATTACTAATACAGCACATTTGTTATCATCTAAAGCACAAACGATGTCGTGGTGAACACGCAAAAGTGCCGTTTCGGTAGAATGACTATTCCGATAAGCAGACTGGACAGTGTCATGTAAATCATTTGAATCTAGATGTTTTTGGAGACGGGTTGATACTGCTTTTTCTAATATCTTCGATACAAAGGACAAATTCGAGACAGGGCGGTAGTTCTTCAGAGATTCAGAGTCCAAACCTCGCTTTTTGATTAGCGGACGAACTATTGCCTTTTTGAATAGATCAGGAACACACGACTCAGCAAAGGATGTATTAATGATTTTCGTGATGACGGGAAGTAGCGGTTCAAGGCACGATTTGAGTAGAGATGTTGGTATAGGGTCTAATTCACATGATTTCGACGCTGCTTTGAGTACGATCTTACGCACTTCATCTGCTGACACGGGATCAAACTGTACTAATTGATTACCAGAGAATGTAACATCAACACGCATCGGATCATAATCATTAGTATTTAACTGATTAGCTGAGTCTAGTTTATTTCTAATGGTTTCAATTTTATCCACAAAAAACTTCCCAAAGCGATTGGCAAGTTCTGTTAATTCACAGTATGATGGCAAAACCGTATCTTTTTTGTTACCCATCAATTTGTTGGTTACTTTAAACAGTTTTTTCTGGTCGTGACCACATTCCTCAATTTTTGAAGAGTAGTATTCCTGCTTTGATTTCAAAAGTAATTCACTGACTTTATTACATATTTCGTGATATATTTCTTTATGAACTGTCAAATTCGATTTAAGCATCGTTCTTTCAGCTTTCCGTCGATCTTGTTTGGCAGCTTGAAGACTTTCCTTATACCATTCGGTATTTGGGCGAACAGTAAAGGTTTTTGTCTGCTCGCGTGCATGTGGATCAATTAATCTACTTAACTCTGTATCATACATTTCAACTAGCTGATTCAAATTGCCCTCAGGAATTGATAGGACATCTGATATCTTGTATAAAATAAGCGATGTTAATATCTCTGATTTTACGGTATGTGACAGTCTTTTTCTCCTTGATGGGTTTAGATAACGCAAGATGAGATAGTATAGCTAAATGGTCAGTGTACGACTGGCTTTTGTTACTAAACAAACAAGGATCGAAAATCGTTGGAGTGTCTGCCAAAATCGTGCCATCGTCTTTGGTGATAACTACATCGAGGGTGTGACCTTTAACGTGGGTAACGCCCGTAACGCGTTGTTTTAAACCGTGTTCATGAAGAATGTCAAGAAAAGTATTTGCATTTCTATTTTCAATGTCGTCAAGGTGGAAATTAAGATCGCCAGTGATAACCAACTCGTTGGCTGATGTTGATATGATGCTTAGAAATTGAGACCATTCATCAAAGAACGTAACATTTTTCAAACCATTCCGACTTGACAATGGCGGCCTATAGACGACTACAAGTCTGAAGCGAGAATTACTTGTTTGAACTAGTCTGTCAATATACTCGAAATGTGAGAAATTTCCCAGATCGGAGAGAGTTTTGGGAGTAAGTCCCCTTCTAAAAACAACTGCCACGCCACCAACTTTTTGACCGTTTCTCGAAACGTGACAAATATCGTAACCATTTGGAAGCATCTCAGCGATAACTGTTTTATCAACCGTTGAACCGAGCCACGTTTCGGTTATAGCCAGAATATCAGCGTTACGGGATATGATAAAGTCACCAATAGCATGTGTTTTATTTTTCACTGATCTACAGTTCATAGTGAATAAATTCATCTGAGTGCCAAGGTTTTTCCTTTTTGAAATAGGTTTGATGTTTGAAAAGTTTATTTTAGCAGTTTGTACTGGTTTGGCATTTCGTTCTCGAATAATAATGGTAATCGGAAGTTCACGATCACCTTCTTGGTACTTTATATGAGTCAAATTGTTTGTGTTGACACCATCTTGTTTGCATGTATAATATGTTTTACATGGCCATTTAACCACGGTGATAGGGCGGAAATGATTTCGTCCAGCCTTTGTGCCACGTCTGGTACGTTTGAAGTAGTTTGAGCCACGCACAGCATAATCAGAGCACATTGAAGATTTTACTATGACAGTACTGTATGTTAACTGATTAAATGTTACCTGTTTACATACGCTGAGTGCTAAATTCATGGTTGATTGGTCACTATAAAACTTACTGTTGTAAACACTAAAACTCTCTCAGTTTCCTTTTCCACAGAATTATTACTCAAAATGTTTATAGTTTCCAGTTGCGTGATCCATGAAACACATTTGCAGCAAAAAAAATCACAAGTCTATGAACAGCCTAAACCACAGAATTTGCAATTTATTTCCCTCGTAAAATGGGAGCAGCCATTGGCGCTAACCACTACTCACATAAATATACACAATTCTACTAGAATATTATGATTGTGGTATAAGATTGATCTTTTTTTCAGGTTTGGTGATGTTAGATGGGTATATGTATGCCATTGGTGGGTGGGATGGTAATGTACGTCTCGATAGTGTGGAGTATTACAACATAGATACAAACATGTGGACAATGGTTCCACCAATGAAAATGGCTCTTACAAGTCCTGCTTGTGTGGCATTAAATGGCATGCTGTATGTCACAGGTTAGTTTTACTTAGAGTTTCTGATGAGATAACATTATAATGTAAAAGTGTGACAGTAACCTTTTCTGATTACAAATAATAACATGAAGCTGCCAGTGCAGTATTAAAAAAAACCCCTTGCTGTTCAAGTATAGATCGACATACTGGTCTCCACTAATACTGTATTACACACTTTGCCATTCAGTTGGGTGGGTGTGGTCCACAAATTGTGCCTGGCAACTAGCAGTAAAAATAACATCCAGAATTTTGATTCTGTTTTTGGCCATGGTATAGCTACAATAATGTAGCTCCTTTTTAACTCAGCTGACCTGAAGGGTCATGTGAGCTATTGCCATCACTTGTCGTCCGTCGTCGTTGACTTTTCTTTAAATATCTTCTCCTCAAAAACCACTGAAGTGATTGCTTTGAAACTTTTCACAAATCATCAGTAAAATGATTTCTACCAAGTTTGCACAAATCATGGCCTCAGACTAACCAACATGGTCGCCATGGCTAAAAATAGAACAGGGGGGTCAAAATACAGTTTTTGGCTCATAGTTCAAATAGTATAACAGATACAGGAAAACCGAAGAGACCTTCCTTCTTCAGCATCTAAAGCTCTACACAACACTCCATTGGGTCAAAGTTGTATGATGACTCCTTGTAGGAGTTATAGCCCTTTAATTGTCAAAATTGATGATTTTTGCCTTTTTTGCCTCAAAATCTTGAAAATTATTAGAACTAGAGAAAAAGTTAGCATTGCTTAATTGTTCTGCTCTATGAGGGCTACAAAAATGACTTTAGGGTCAAGATTGTCTGATGAACCGTTTAGGAATTATTCTCCTTGACCATTTTTTTAATCAATTTTACTTGATTTAAAAAAATCTTCTCTTTAACCAATGAAAGGACTGCTTTGAAACATTGCACACATCATCTTAAGGATGTCCTCTACCAAAATTGTGTAAATCATGACAGCTGACTACCTACATAGCTCTGTTGGCTTAAAATAGAAAAAAGTGGGGGGGTCAAGAGAGTTTTCGACTGATAAATAAAATAGTATAACAGGTACAGCAAATTTTTACCGTCTCCCATGGGAGACGGTATACATAGTCAAATGACGATCAGTCTTCGGAGTAAATGACTCTCTGTTACTTGATTGGGTGGTTAACTAAATCTATAAATATTTTTCTCATTTTATTGGGGGGGCCTCGGTGGCCGAGTGGTCAATGTAGTTCGTCTACTATTGATCACGTGGTCTGTCAACACTGAGATTGCGAGTTCGATTCTCACTGCATTGCAGTTCGATTCTCACTGCAGGCAGGGTGTACTCGACTCCAATCTTAATTGACAAGGATTGCCAGTTTTTCTACCGCAGGTCGGGGGTTTTCACCGGGTACTCCGGCTTCCTCCCCCAATAAAAACTGGACGCCATGATATAGCTGAAAAATTGCTGAAAGTGGCGTTAAACATCATCAAACAAACAAACAAACATTTCATTGGTTTACGTCAGGATCGCACTAGTATGTGTACTGAAATTTCGATATATTCTTAGGTTGAATCGGGGTTGTAATCAGTATTTTAGTGTAGTGATGTAACGTTCCACATATTGACTTCTATTTCATTCAATGCATTGGTCAGTGAACAATTATAAGGTAAACATTGTACCAAAATCTCCCTACTATATAAAGCTGTTTTGGAAAAAATTATATGTTCTATATCTTTATTTTTGTTAATCAATATTTTAGTGTAGTAATGTTACGTTCCACATATTCATGATATTGACTTCTATTCATTCAATGCATCGGTCAGTGAACACTTAAAAGGTAAACATTGTACCAAAATCTCCCTACTGTTTAAAGCTGTTTGATGCAAATTTAACAAAACATATTTTTAACTAATATTGATCATTGTTGTTTAAGGAGTCAACTTTTGTTTAATTATGTTTTAAAAAGCACGTGTGAAATGACGACAGGCATTATAATCTCTCAAGCACCATTGGATAATAGGTTAGCGTAAACAATGTCCTTACAAGGTACATGTACATTGTTTACCTATCTTACATATAAATTACAAAAAACAGATACTTTAATAAATCCATAAAATTTGTAATGCAGCTAAGAGACGGTTAGCTTTTTAGAAAAGCTAAACTTGTCTCCCTCTAAGCATCAAAAAGCTCCTCCTTATATGAGTTATTTCCCTTAAAAGGTCAAAATTGATGACTTTTGCAGAAGTGTTGGGCAATTCCTTATTGGAAAGAAAAGCTGGATAAAAAAGGGTTGTTTGGTTTCATGTTCATGTGAGCGATAGAGGCTCCTGGGAGCCTCTAGTTTTTTAATGGATGGAGCTACAAAGAGGCCACATTACTTGTAATGGGCCAAAACCACTCTTGGGATTTATACATATTTTCCGCTATTAAACTGCTATCTTTGTCTAATTTATATTTTTTCCTTTCTCTGCCATCCAGCTGACATTTCTACAATGTCTAATTAAATAATTTTTACACTTTTTCGTACTCATGGCATTGTGGACAAAATTGAAATTGTGCTAATGCAATAAATCAGAAAAAACTTGATCCAGATGAACGTTTTTACCAAATCGATTAAGAAATTATGCACTTCTGGAATTCAAATTTTAACAACAATGCCATGATTACGAATAAAGTGTAAAACTACAGTTCTGTAACGAATAAGGAGTTATAGAAATATCAGTTAAACTTCAAAGACATTAAAACGTATGTAGCAATTTAGGGAAACAGTTTAATAGCTTATTATATGCATAAAACCCCCAGTTGTGAATCACTCCCGTCCATTACAAGTAAAGGGACCTCTTTGTAGTTCTGTCCATTAAAAAAAAAGGAGCTACATTATTGTAGCTAGCCATGGTAGAGCTTTTAACGCCGTTTTAATGATGACATTGATGAAAAAAAAAACAGATTCATAAACTGGAAGACCCATGATTATTTCAGTATTTAATAAAATGCAATGATTGGTAGATTTTACGAGTTTAAGGTTTTCAGCAATTTTTGGACAATATTGTGGTGTCCAGAGATCCAACCAAAATAGTATTTAATTTCTAGTGATGGACTATCATTAATCATAACAGCTTTTAAAAATATGTAATAATATGATTTATATATTACAGGTGGCGCTGTTTTGGAGGATGGTGATGGGATAGACACTGTGCAGCTGTATAATCCAAATTTACAGACATGGATTGAGATGGCTCCTATGAGGATACCACGGTCTGGTTCTGGTGCTTGTGTGCTAGAGGGTAAAATGTATGTCATTGGTAAGGACGATTTATTTTAACTGATCTTTTACACTAATTCATCAGGGAATTTTTTAGGATTTTGAGGGCTTTAGTCACTTTAGCAGATGCACTGTATAAGCATCTGCTCAGAAGCATGCATTCATTGTACTGGTGAAATATAATTGTACAGTATAAACAACTATATTCTTTCAATTGCAGTGTATAAATTTGTTTAAAAAAAATGATTATAACAAAATGTTTATAAATATCCAAAGAATTTTAATTTTAAAACTAATTAAAAATCGTCTGTTTATCAATCGGTTACAATTTTTCATTAAGGGCTGTTATACTCTTTGTTTAATACGTGGTAACCATTGGTAATTAGACATATCTTGGATGTAAACAAATGGCGTGTAATCTATTTGAAACAAGCAAAACCTACGAAAAATGAGTTAAATACGCAAAATCTTTGCAATTTTTATTTGCATTACATATTTAATCAAAAGTTGGAAGTATGTGTGCATCAGTACCATCTACGACACTTTTGTTGCGTACATTAACAAGGAGCACCACTAAATCATGTTTAACAGATTACCTGTAAAAACATCGATTGACACTGCTGTTTAAAACTATCGAGGTGAAATAAATCAATTTCCTGTTGATTGGCTTTGAGGTCATAAATATGTTGTTTTAAACTTTGTAGAATGAATTTGTAACGAAAAATTTTTTGTACTTATTGGACATCAGGTGAAGAAATTGATTTATGAATCTTTACTCAATTTTCAAATGATTTCGTCAATGACAAAAGTGGCGAGCCCTAAAAAATTCACCGATTCATTTATTGTGAACATAAAATCTATGAACTGGTTTTAACTGATCTATTAATGTCATTTGTACATTCCTGAATCAGGGCATTATATGTCCACTTGTATATTTTTTTTCCAATATTCATGTTATTTTTTATTTTTTATTTTTTAAAAATATTTTTATTGTACACTACTGTTGTACTCTGTACTCTAGGAGGATGGCATGCTTCAACGGAGAATACAAAGAGAGTTGAATGTTATGATCCCAAAACAAACAAGTGGACAGAGAAGTGTCCACTAAACGAGAGGCGATATAGACCAGGTGTGGCTGTGGTTGGTGGTAAAATATATGCTTGTGGTGGAGAGGAAGGCTGGGACAGGTTTGTATTTAGTTTAGAGATTAATACTATAGAATTGAACACTGATTTCATTGGATTTATCGGTATATTAACAAAACCAACTCACTTGCAAACAAATAAAAGTGGAAAGGACTGTTATGGTATGTTTGTGAATAAGTTTGTCTTACTTATAATGATTAACAGATAAATCCATAATTTTTAAAACTGCATTAATAAATTAATTTGCCCAAAGTAATCTCAGTTTCATGTTTCATGAGTATTTTGGTAACAGGATTGAACTAACAAATGAATATTTTGTAGATTTTTCGTACCAAATGTTACTCCATAAACCAGTTTCAATAAAAAATAAACACACAACTAAGTTTTAACTTAAATCTATAACTTTTTTTTCTTTAACAATCACAAGAAATGTAACAAATCCTTGATGCCAATTCATCAAAAAAATAGTTTTAATTTGATCGCCGTAGATACAGAATGCAGCCATCTTTGTTTATACTTGTTACACTAAAAGTAAGTCGACATCATTTATTCACAAAATAAATTAAGTTGATTTCACGTATAAAAAAAAATATGACCATTAAATATTAAACATGCAAATAATATAAGAATTATAAAGCCACATATAGCCAAGGTAAACTACTTTTTGTGTGTTTTGACACCCATTAGTATTTTTGTTCCTGGAAAAGCAAGCGTAGAGTATAATTTAAAAAACAAAATCTCTAATTATTTAACTAATATTGTTTTCCTACACTTTAATATTGATTTTGACTTTTTTTTTGCAGATATCATGACACCATTGAATGTTATGACCCAGAAAGAGACAGTTGGGAGATAATCGGAGAGATGCAAACTAGTCGTAGCTGGTTAAGTTGTGTTTCCATGGTAATTAGGAAAGATCTGATATGTAAAGATAGGAATATAACACACCAATGTACCGTATAAACTGAATACAACTAAAGCATAATGTGATAAAATACAGGTGGTTATAAAATCTAATCATGTGCCAAAGGTTAAAAACAAATGATTTATGCATTTATTTAAACCTCCACTGGACGAAGTACATCATTTTATGTAGAAATATATTGTAAGTGCTGGACAGAGGATCTTTTCTTTAACATAATGGAATATACAGTGATACATATTTCTTGTTTGTAATAATTGTTCAAGTTATTTCAATTTTGAAATAATTGTCACATGTACCTCAAATTGTAGCAAATCTTCTGTTATGAAAGACTGAAATTAAGTTACTTTTTGAAAAAGTTGAGCACTTCAATGCTTGTGGACATGTAGAATAAAAAATAACTATTTTCGTTGAGTTGTCACATAGTTCTGAATATTTAGTAGAACTGCATTTGAATACATGTAAGATAAATGTGTGTTAATGTCATAATTTCAGGGGAGATAATCTATATTTTGTACAATTTTACATAATATCAGGGATACTGTATAATTGTCTAAAGCTGGCTTTGTACAGAGTTCAGTTAGCTTTCCTGTATGAAATGTATTGTATATATTTTGTTCAGAACAGTAGTTTTATTAATATTTGCTTATTTGTAAGATTTTATTATTAAGTTTCATGAAATGAGAACGGGAACAAGAACTTATTGCCAAATTTTTTAAAATTAATTAAAGCTTCTCTTGCCTAATTTTGTCATCTCCAGACTAATATTGAATAAGGGAGGTAATCTTGATGTTTGACAAAAACGTAACTGTCAATGATAATTTTGAACAGTTAGTGCTTGTCTGAACTAGAAACTTTCTGAAGTTAACAAACAAGTAAGCAAAGTCACCTGATAATTCTGAATGTGAAATGAGGAAGCATATCCAACTTGATAACTTTTTTAAGGAAAAGGCATCACATAATACCAGATCTTCTTTGGTAAAAAAAAATAAAATTTCCACTGGGGCCATGCAAAAGCGGATTAGTTTTGGCCTGAGAACCATAAATCTAATTTTATGTAGACTAATTTGTTCATCGTGATGCTAAGATCATGATTAAATTAAATGCTAACAAATTTAATAATGTATATTCTATCATTATGTTTTAAAATAATGTTTTGACATGTAAATCATTGAGGATAGTTTGTTTATTGAGGAAGAATCATGCAAAAAAACAAAGTATTTGACATAGAGCTAAAGAGCTAGAATTAGAGATAGTAAAATGGCCACAATAAGTTTGTTTTTTGGTCCTGAATGCAAGTGTAATAGTGCTTGTTGGACATTGATAAGCAACTATTCAACCTCTACACTTTTTGTTTTAATTGTCCAATGTATGCTTTATTTTATATAAGAATCCATAAAATTACATTATATGACACTATTAATATTTACTAAAATGACAATAATTTCAACCACAGATTGACCCTGAATGAGAAGTTTAAAATTTAGGAGATAACTGTATTGTATTTGAAGATTGGAGATTTGCCAGCATAAGTTGGTGATTTGATAGTCGGAAATAGAGTTTACCAGTGACACCGTTCAGGCTGAAACAGGCTGTGAAAATCTAAGAAACAATCTTTATCATTTTATAGGCACACAAAATCTTTAAGCATAGTAAAAAAATCATTGACAATAACTATAGAGTTTATAAATATTCTAAGCAGCTTAAGATCAGATTGAAGTGGTGTACATTGTCTCCTTTGTCTCTCTGTTGTCAAGTTTTAACCCCAATGCCCTTCTTTTAACAAAACAAAGGTCAATAGCCCTGATCCCCCTTTCTCTGGTATATCTGTCAATTGTTTTGAAAATCACAATTAAAGAAAAAAAAAGTTTAAATCATAAAGAATCCACCTATAGTGTAAAAGTTGGTATCTAACAATTTTATATAACACAATAATTTATTTTTCATTACAGACTCTTTTGTGTTGTTATTCATTTCTGTAAAGGTTATGCAATTTCTTTGTAATATTCAAATACAAAAGCAATAAAGAAATAACCAAGATCACTTAATTACCTAATATTTTTTGTAATGCAATATTTTATCTTTATAGAACAAGAAATGATTAAGTGTTTAATCAGTCAATCTTTTTGGGACACACATAAAACAAAAAATTATGACAATATAGGACATGGTTTGATCACAGGAATTTGACCCGATATCATTTGTTGCGAAATATGGCCAGAAAACGCTAAAAAAAATTGTCACAAATGTAACAAAGTGAGCGCTCTACTTCATTTGCGACACTTTTTTTGTTTTCTGGCCATATTTCACCCCAAATAATATGGGGTAAAATTCCTGTGGTTTGACAGTGTCATTGAACAATAGATATCCCTAGAAAAGATCTGAAATACTGGTTCCATGTTCATTTAAATAGGTATCAGTTGATTTGAATGTTGTGTGCTGTATAGATCAAATGTTACTTTAGTTTTGAAGTCAGTAGATATATAGTTTCTGTGTATCTGCAGTAACAGATTGTTACATATGTATATTTTCCATATTTGTACATGTACGTTGTGTAAATATTGTTACAAGAATTATTGTAATTCAAATTGAAATAAAATTTAATTCTTCACCTTTTATTTCACACAGAAATTTCTGTAAACTTATGCAGAAATGAAGACGGGTTAGTTCTGTCTGTTGTGATTTTTTGGGGCTGTTCAGAAATACAACATTTGCCAGGGCTGTTAATGCATTCTGATTAGCTGAAATGTCACAAATCTTCTTAATGCCTTGCCTACGTCACACATTCACAGATCAACCCACCGGTTCCATAATGGATCAAATTTCACAGATTAGTCTGCTAATTTCGTTGTCTGATACAGATCTGGTATACAGATGTACAATTTAATTAATATGGGTTTTTACGTACCTGCAAGGATAATGTTGGAAAGCAGCGTTTTACGGATTGTTACATTACAACACAGTTTAATGCCGCACTGACATGGTTAAACATGTATCGGGTCGTCTGCACTGTGGATGAACAACAATTTGATACAGCATAATAAGAGTTAATATTAATTAGAATGATCTGATATGGAATAGTAGGAATCATGACGGAGAGACAGGGAACTTATCTTGATAAGCAATCTATATGTTGGCTTACAAATAAGATCAGATTTAAAATGGATATCATACCGACCAGTATCTTAACAGGGTTTAGTAAGGATGTACTACGGGTGTTTGAACATATTAAAAATCGTCACTTAGGCATAAGTAGTACTACACATAACTACTGCTACAAAACAGATTGTTATGATTGATGCTGGAACATATCTGTAGCTAATACTGCCTCAAATCCTTGAATGTGGGACCTAGACATTAATTAAATTATTCTGCAAATTGAACTGTGATTTTAAAATGAAAACATCCGAGATGACCATCTACTAATTTTGGGCTTTTAGTATTGATCCTAAATCTGATGGCTATTACTGTTGAATATAGCTAACATAAAACGCAATGTGAAATCAAACAGCTTCTGTAAAAGAACTCGGACATTTAAGCCAAATCATGCAGGAATAATGCCAAGATAGTTTTAATTTTCTAATACTTTGGTCGCCATTGGAAATTGGACTTGGCTGCCAGGGACATTGATATGTTCAGATGGGATGAATTTGCTGCGTTGCAAAGCAAATCCCTTAAAAATAAGATGTGCCTTAACAAATGATAAACAGTTTAAAAAGAAGTTAAAAAGATAAAGCTGTATGAGCTAATGTTTACTCAAAATGTCTTTTGTGAAATTTAAAAAGGGGAAATATTTAAAAAAAATTCATTGAACTATTCCATAACACCAGGAAGAGGAGATGATTACAAAAATTAATATGTTCCAAAATCTGGAAAAAATGAGTTGACCAACACATTCAGTAACAATAACTTGTGCTCTTGACAGTTTCTGTCTACTTGAGTATTTTTGCATTTCAAGCTATCAACATTATTGTCCCATACAGAGACAGTTATAAACAGCCAAATAAACTCTTGTAAACATCAATTTTCTGTCATTTTTTAATGATTTGTAGATGTTGTCTGGCTAATCGTGTTCTCTTCATACACTTTCCATCTATTACAAATTTAAATATATTCAAAAATCAAAAAATAGGAAAAGTAATTAAAGGGCTTTAACTCCTATAAGGAATCCTATTGACAATTTCACCCATATTAACCTAAAGTTGCTTATCATTTATGTCTCGCAAGCAACAAGTTACTGAAGGAGTTAAATATTTATGGGAATCTGGCAGCTTCTGCAGCTGCATCAACACTTGACATTTTCCTTTATATCTTTGTTAGCTTAAGCCCTAAGTTCATTAAATTTGGTCCAGTGGTAGCTTTTATGAGTACTTGCCAGTCATCTGTCACGTAACCTCAACCTAAATTTCACAGTCCAGTGACTATGTTAAGTTCTGGTATTAAGGCAGTTCCTTTGTAACTATGCCTGCTAGAATGACAGTATTTGGTATATACATAGGTTGATAATGAATGGTTCATGACTGTCTGGTAGGTGTCACCTGACCTTGACCTCAATTTCACGGTCCAGCAATTACGTTAAAGTTATGGGCAGTTCCTTTGTAACCATGCATGGTAGGATGACAGTAATTGTTATATAAAGGTTGCTGATGAATAGTGCATGACTGTCTGGTAAATGTCACCTGATATTGACCTCAATTTCATGGTGTAGTGACTACGTTAAGTTTTTGGATTAGGTCAGTTTCATTGTAACTATGCATTGTATATTGTAAATGATGACAATTTAATGATATTTACATGTTGCTCGTGACATCATTTTTTTCATTACTGATGCAGAATGCAGGCAAGAGATTTTTCTGTATCTGTTGTAATTTACAGTTGCTCTCTATCTGTAGCAGTTTTTTAACCAAAAAAATACATTGTAGATCTTTGCTTCTTGATCAGTTTTGCAATTTATATTTTCACTCTGTTACTGGTTTCAAGAAGTATGGCAAAACAGAATTTTGTTTTGTTTAAATCATCATTAAATATTTACTCTTAAGAAGTCATAATACACATTTGGCTGCTAAAGTCCGGCGTGTTTTACCCGGTACTCTGGCTTGCACAATAAAAACTGAATGCCATGATATGGCTGATTATTTCTCAAAGTGGTGTTCAACACTAAACAAACACAAATTAGGAAAGAATTTAGCAATTGGTTGAATATGAGTTTTTGCGTTTTTGTTTTTAAATAGCTGTTAATTTTCAAGATACATGTAGTAAAAAACCTTGTAATGAACCCTATTTAAAATATATTGGGAGTAGTCAAGTTTTCAATTAATTAGAATCCTTAGACATAATTTATATATGAGATTGCCTAAAGTTTGGAAGAAATTGGTTCAGTGGTTAGAAAAAGTTTTCATCGGACGACCAGACAGGTGACCCCATTGCGGAATTGACAGCAATAGCCAATATGGACCTGTGGTCCAGGTAAGCTATACATGGTCAATTTTGTTTTGCTTTTAGATGAAATATTGATGATTTTTTTAGCTCACCTGACCCAAAGGGTCAGTGTAAGCTATTCTCATCACTTTGCGTCCGTCGTCTTCGTCTTCGTCGTCGGCGGCCGTAAACTTTTTACATTTTAATCTTCTTCTCCACAACCACTTGGCCAATTGGAACCAAACTTGGCAGGAATGTTTATTGGGTGGTTCTTAACAAAGTTTGAGTTTTTGGTGCTGATCAAATATAAAACATGGCTGCCAGGGCCATTAATGCGTTCTGATTGGCTGAAATTCAAAAATCGTCTTCTCATAAACTGCTTGGCAGATTGATTTGAAATATTGCAGAAATGTACCTTAGATAGTCCTCTACAAAGTTTGAGTTTTTTGTGCCGATCCAAAATCCAAGATGGCCACCATCGCCGGACATAGTTTAACATAGGACCCTATGGGAAAAACATATAAACAACTTCTTCTCTGAAACTGTTCCACACAATGAAGCCAAATTAATAAGGAAATGAAGGTTGCATAATTATCTTATTGTTTTGGGTTTTTCGAGCCAATTGCAAATTCAACATGGCTTCCAGGGCCATTAATGTGTTCTGATTGGCTGAAATTCAAAAATCTTCTTCTCATAAACTGCTTGGCAGATTGATTTGAAATATTGCAGAAATGTACCTTAGATAGTCCTCTACAAAGTTTGAGTTTTTTGTGCCGATCCAAAATCCAAGATGGCCGCCATCGCAGGACGTAGTTTAACATAGGACCCTATGGGAAAAACATATAAACAACTTCTTCTCTGAAACTGTTCCACACAATGAAGCCAAATTAATAAGGAAATGAAGGTTGCATAATTATCTTATTGTTTTGGGTTTTTCGAGCCAATTGCAAATTCAACATGGCTTCCAGGGCCATTAATGTGTTCTGATTGGCTGAAATTCAAAAATCTTCTTCTCATAAACTGCTTGGCAGATTGATTTGAAATATTGCAGAAATGTACCTTAGATAGTCCTCTACAAAGTTTGAGTTTTTTGTGCCGATCCAAAATCCAAGATGGCCGCCATCGCAGGACATAGTTTAACATAGGACCCTATGGGAAAAACATATAAACAACTTCTTCTCTGAAACTGTTCCACACAATGAAGCCAAATTAATCAGGAAAGGAAGGTTGGATAATTATCATATTATTTTGGGTTTTTCCAGCCAATTGCAAATTCAACATGGCTTCCAGGGCCATTAATGCATTCTGATTGGCTGAAATTCAAAAGTCTTCTTCTCATAAACTGCTTGGCAGATTGATTTAAAATATAGCAGAAATGTACCTTATGTGGTCCTCTACAAGGTTTGAGTTTTTTGTTCCGATCCAAAATCCAAGATGGCCGCCATCACAGGACATTGTTTAACGTAGGACCCTATGGGAAAAACATACGACCCTATGGGAAAAACATACAAACAACTTCTTCTCTGAAACTGTTCCACACAATGAAGCCAAATTATGAAGAAATGATTAATGGATATTTATCTTATTATTTTGAGTTTTTTTAGCCAATTGCAAATTGAACATGGCTTCCAGGGCGACTAATGGGTTCTGATTGGCTGAAATTTCAAAAATCTTCTTTTTACAAACGTCTTAGCAGATTGATTTGAAAAATTGCAAAAATGTTCCTTAGATGGTCCTCTACAAAATTTGAGTTTTTTGTGGCGATCCAAATTCCAAGATGGCCGCCACAGTGGAACACAGCTTAACATAGGACCCTATGGGAAAACCATACAAACAGCTTCTTCTCTGAAACTCAGTTCCACGCAATTTAACCAAATAATGCAGAAGTGAATCTTAGATAGTAATCTTATTATTTTAAGTATGTTTCGAGCCGATAGGAAACTCAACATGGCTGCCAGAGCTGCAAATGCGTTCTGACTGGCTGAGATTTTAAAATTTGTTTTCTCACAGCTTGGCAGATTTTAGGATATGTGATATTGTATGGTCCTCTACCAATTTTGAGTTTTTTGTTTCGATCCAAAATACAAGATTGCTGCCACTATGGAACATCACTTAACATACTAACCTATGAAAAAACATAAAAACTGCTTCTTCTCAGAAACACTCCTACTGCTGATTGTAAATTCAACATGGCAACATTCTTAGAAACAGCATCTTCACATAAACTCTTTAGCATTTAATATCAAAATTTGCAAGAAAAGTCTTGTCTTAAAAAGTTTTTTTGTAAGTCAGGTGAGCGATACAGGCTCTTAAGAGCCTCTAGTTATTATTTAATATTACTTTGGACACAATTTAAAACTAAAGTTACATTTAGTCAAAATTTTAAAACGGTTGTCACAGAAGTATGATGTGTTGTTATGTTCAATATTTACAGAAATTCCATAAAGACTTGTCTGGTGGCTGACTTTCAGCAATTTTCCAGCTATATCATGGCGTTTTTATTGGGGGAGGAAGCCAGAGTACCCGGAGATAACACCCCCGACCAATAGTAGATGAACTACCTTAACCACTTGGCCACCGAGGCCCCCCATATAGACTCGTCTGAGACTATATGATGCTTACAAGCTTTGAGGTTTTCTGTGATTGAGTGATCTCATATAGACTCGTCCAAGATCACTCAATCACGGAAAACCTCAAAGCTTGTAAGCATTATATAGACTCGTCCAAGATTACTCAATCACGGAAAACCCAAAGCTTGTAAGCATCATATAGACTTGTCTGAGATCACGAAATCACGGAAAACTTCGATTTTTGTAATAAGCACATACATTAAGAACAATACTTATATGCTGCCTCTACTTTATACTTGACCAACATGTTGGGATGGATTTATTACGTGCCAGCACACTTTTCTATCAAGTCCAGACAAGAAAATCCCCCTTCTAGTGTTACAGACAAAACAATTCTGAGGTACATTGCTATGAAATAGCTGTTTATTTGTTTGATGGTGTTTTACACCACTATGGAACACAGTTTTTATTGAGGGAGGAAGCCGGAGTACTAGGAGAAAACCCCCAACCTTACCTATAAAATAGCATGATGTATATGTAACACTAATGGCTTTGGATAAATTACCAGAGGAACAAGAACAACTGATAATTTAGGGTACTATCACCAGATTTATTGTATTTTTAGAAAGACAATTGTGTTTAAAACAATATTTAGCTCCTTTTTTGTCAAAATAAGCTTAACTTGCATATTGAGCAAAAGTATCAGTTTCTCAGAAAATTCTATACTATACATTAAACTATTTCTTTTAATAAAAACAGTTTAAAGTTTAGTTTTTTGTGCTGAATGATAAAGAGGAACTAGACATCAGTGAGATGGTATCCATCTCTGTTAACCCCGCTGACCTTGAGGTCAAAGATCATTAACTATGGTATGCGACACATTGCCTTGATATTATCTACCCACTTACCAAATATTAAAAGCCTACTTCAAAAGACAAAAAATTCTGGGCTAGACAAGACTTTGGACCGACTGATAATAAGCAAATTAAAGAATTTATTAAAGAATTTTTTATATTTAATAAGTAACTATGATCATCTTCGTAAGAGTTCCAGGCTATTGGATATAATGACATCTTTCAAGGATCATCAATCAATACTTAGTTTTGTTGACATTGGCTTAGTGGTTTTAGGGGAGGTATTTAAAATCATATGTTGACAAGGATACTATGGGCAGTGTGACAGATGAATAGACCAAGACACAGAGTGATCACAACATCTTGTCCTATATTTGGAAAAATTACTACAGGATAGTAAGGTGCATTTATTGATGTATAAAACAGAATTAAGATGTTTGTGCAAGATCTGAATGTCCTGTCTGCAGCAGTGTAAACTCTGTGATAAACTGCTGATTTAACTCTCCATCTAACTGTTTAACTGCTCTAAAGTGGATATCTCCTATCTTCTCTGGTTGGCCTTTAGGGTGGTTCATTTCCAACTTGATGAAATCTATCCATATATCTGAAAGATTTTTTTAGAATTATTTTGAAAATTAACAAGGAACCTGTGAGCTACTCCTCACTCAGTATCCCCGCGCTATTTACATCATTAAACTGACTAAGTCGGTAAACAGGAAGTATATATGCGACAGACCTTAAATCTGTACTCGCTATATAAGACCAAATGGTAAGGTCACATTTAAAATTTTATGAGGTTGTGATAAGTAGTTGCTGAGAAAACTGTTACACAAATTTTCATTCATTAACCTCTAATGATGAACATTAACTAAGTTGGAAAACAGGAAGTAGATATGCGACAGACCTGAAATCGGTACTGGAAATATAGAAATATAGAACCACATGTTAAGGTAACATATAAAATTTCAAGTGGTTGTGATAAGTATTTGCTGAGAAAAGTGTTACGAAAGTAATGTTGCTGACAGAAGGAGGTACACCAATACACGGTCACCCCCCATTTCTTCGATGTGGGTGTATAACAAAATACAGGTAGTAAATTTTTATTAGTTTTGTGAACTGGTTCTGCTTAGCAAATAAAATTGGGGGGGGGGAATATTATTGTTCATAGGTAAGAGAAGATTATTATACCCCCGCTTCAAAAACTGGTTTACCCCTGTCCATCCTTCCGTAACAAATACCCATCACAACCACTTGAAATTTTATGTTACCTTACCATGTGCTCCTATATTTTGAGTACCGATTTCAGGTCTGTGGCATATCTGCCGACAGTCAATGTGGTCAAAGAATGAAATTTTTTGTGACAGTTTTCTAAGCAACTACTTATCACAAACTCTTGAAATTTTTTAGGTGACCTTACCATGTGGGCCTAGTTATGAAACAATCAGTAGCAGTTAAGCTTTCTGGCCCCTAAGTGCATTCATTCTTCTGGATTGGCCCTTATAATTATTGACAATGGCAGGTGTTTCAAGTTCTCATGGATTGGCCCTTATAATTATTGACAATGGCAGGTCATTCAAGTTCTCATGGATTGGCCCTTATAATTATTGACAATGGCAGGTGTTTCAAGTTCTCATGGATTGGCCCTTATAATTATTGACAATGGCAGGTGTTTCAAGTTCTCATGGATTGGCCCTTATAATTATTGACAATGGCAGGTGTTTCAAGTTCTCATGGATTGGCCCTTATAATTATTGACAATGGCAGGTGTTTCAAGTTCTCATGGATTGGCCCTTATAATTATTGACAATGGCAGGTCATTCAAGTTCTCATCTAGTTGCTTCAAAATAATATTAATGATAATTTATACTGAATGTTTCATATTTATTCCAAGTCTATTTCTAGTTAAGATGAAAATAAAGTGATTTGTTCAATAAACCCGAACAATGATTTAAAATTATGAAAAATATTTTGAACAAAAGACTAGACTGACACAACATGTCTAAAGTCAATAATCAAAAACACATATGAAAGTTTAAATCCCATTACTGTCATAATAAAAACAATGCTTTTAGCCAGAATTTAGTTACTATCTGAAACAATCTAATTAAAATTCAATCTTTCACACCCCCCCTCTTTTTGTTATGTTGCTGACACACTGTGACAGAGCAAAATGAAGGGGAGCAAGTGAAACATTTAATTTTAATTAGATTGTATCTGAAATGCTATTTGTTGGAAAAATGAAGCATATGTGGGTACTTAAAAAATGTTTTGTGAAGTAGAATTTCAAGACAGTTTTACACAAAATGCATTATTGCTCATTTCTCTACCTGCATTTGAGGCTCCAAACTCCAACACAGCTTCTTCATATGCTCTCCTTAAGAACTTTATCTTAGGCACAGACTGCAAATTAAAACAAATTATTTCAAGCCATTGTGTACTTAATTACTTGTATAGTTTTGTGAGCAATTTCAATTTTTATAATGTGCACTTAAAGGAGCAATCTGGATTTCATTGATCATTAAAAATATTAGCTTTGCCTATCCAAAAATAGAAACAATCATAACATCTTACACAAAATAATGTAGCACAAATAATAAAAACATTGTATGCAGGTATCATACAAATAAAGAGTTATCTCTCTTAGTATGAAGGTGTGATTCTGGAGGTATTAATCTCTATCATATGTCAATTCTAGTTAGGTAAATGGATTTTTCAACAAATAAAATAAAACTGATATTACTACAACAATTTCTGCTGGACTTCATGAATCACGTAATAACTAAAAAAATAATGCAATTTTAGCATAATGCATACATTTATTTCGGACACCAAGTGTTTATAATATATTTCATAAGTTAGACAATTTCTTGATGTTAATCTGATCATGCTTTCATCTTAAAAATATTACATTTTTCATATTCATATTTTAATTTTATTGTACTTTTCTAGAACCTTCATTAATTTTTCATCAAAATGTGAAAATTTTACATTGTGTAATATGTTTAGGATTGCAAGTGTTGACCTCAAAATTTTTTATATTTTTTTTATTTTGTGTTTTGACAAAAATTGATGTTTTGAACTAATTTTCTGTTTTACTTGAATATCACATATATATTTGTAGTCTGATTAATTGGTCTCATTTGGCAACAGACATTTTATTTATTGTCAATTATCAAAATTCATAGTGATAATTTAACATAAGAAACGATATAAGATGGTTTTAATGGTAGAATTAATTGTCATTTTCCTTTGAGCACTTCTGTACATATGCAGTATTACACAGAAGGAAGCCTGCAGTTCTTCTTTTGTGGTTTTACACCAGATTTAATTCTATCATGTCTTCCCTCATTATACTTTACAACCGATGCAAAAGAAACTAGTGTGAACTGTTATAAAACTGCAAAGCATGATTTTACTTTTTAATATTAACGATAAAATTTTAATAGTTGAAAGTAAAACGTAAATTTTCAAACAAGATATGGACTTAATCCCATCATAAATTTCATGCTTTCTTGTCAAAATACAGGAGATTATATCTAGAAAATGAGATTTTGTCTTTGTCATATGCGTCAGTCTGCTGGTAAACATTTAAGATCGTCATAAATCTATTCTACAGATACATAGAAATCATACATGAATGTAATGAAAAGTGAAAAATTGACTTTTTTTATCAGCTTACTTCAGAAATATCGTCACCACATGACAAGTCATGGAGAAAATTTCCACCATATACAGTTATCAGCTCTGTTTTTTAATATGTAGATATTACGGTTCGTCGATTGCAGCATCCGTAATCCAATTTTTCGGCTTGATAACCAATTATTTGCAATATCAGACATTTAAGGGCTTTAAAGCTTGTTAGAAAATGGCAGTTATTATTTATTTCTACATGTTATTTTCTTTGATATCTTGTAATGGAGATAATATAAATTGAAATCCTAGATAGCAATCTGAACTAAGCTGAACTATATATAACGTTAAAATGAAACCTTGTTTATGTTCAAAATGAAAACATGTAAAGGATTTTAATTTCATGCAATTTATCCTTATATCCAGAACATCCTTTATTTGATAGTTAAATGAATCCTTACTGAATGAATTCTCCTTTCATGTTTTAATAGATACAAAATGAAATTAAGAAATATTAACAATGGAAACAACTTCTTTAGTAATAATTACAAAATGTAACAATACTACATGTATGTATATTTCTAGACTATATTGTAAGTTAAACACACTTCTTAAAAAAACTTTGAATAAAAGGGAATTATATTTTAACCAAACAAAAATTTTTAGAAACAAGGTTTCGCTGTCTCAACCTAATACCAGTTTACTGTAAACAAAAATTTCAGTCCAAAACAGGTTCAATTTGTTCAGGTTTAACAATAATTGCAATCCAGACAGTCCCTATTGAAATCAATTTTCCCTAAATATGGTAAAAAGATCCAGTTAAATTGAATTATTGAAAAAAATTAATGTCCTTATGGTAGCAATTACTTGGTCTCTGTCTTCTTAAGACTAGAAAAATAGCATTAAATCTTAATTAATCTTTTACAAATCAATTAACTGAGATCAATCCTTACCTCACCTCATCATGTTTATTTAATGAAATGGACTCTTTAAGCATTTTCTTTACATTGCATGTTGTACAACAATTACTTAGATTAACTAAAATAGATTCTTATGTATATTTTTAATTTTTAATTTTAAAGATTTCAATTACCCAATCTGTGAACAATAAATTACTTTTGTCAGCAGATCTTTTATAGCAAACAATGTAATTATTCATGGCCTTTATTACATATTGTTCCGAACTGTTAAATGGAATTTCGGGAATTCAAAGGTGCAAAGAGTTCATTGAAAATATTCTGCCAGTAAAATGAAAATGATCAAATTTGACAGGAATTTATGCAATGACATATATGTCTGACTCAAAACAACATAGAAATGTCTTAAGGGATTTCTTCAACATATACCTCCAGTCAAATGCTCTGACGAAAACACTGAAAGAAATACACTGTGTGACAAACATATGGATGGGTTTACTGGAAAAACAGTTTTATCATGCCCTTTTTTCCATCAACCAATCAAATTTAATGCTGCTTTTTTCCTCTTTGTAATGCCAGAATGCTACTATGGTTTCTCTGCATCTCAACAATACATATTTTAGTACAAATTGGTCATTTATGACATTTTGTTTTAAAAAAAAAAAAATTATGAAATGCTATGACCATGCAGGCTCATAACATATGATGTCCCTATATTGTCGCCTATACTGTGAGTGTGCAGTAATCCTACACAATAGGATTATTGGTTCTAGCCTGTGGTCTGTGGTTGGACCATCAGAGAAAGAGTTGTAAGCAGAAATCTTACAATGAACCAGAAGTATCCCTACCACGGGACCTAAGTAAAAGGTTGATGCTGTGATATAGCTGGAAAAATTGCTGAAAGTAGCATTAAATTAAATAACATTCAAACAAACAAACAAAATTTTACAAAACAATGTACACCAGTTACAATAGATTCCCTGCGACAACCAAATCTATGATTGACTACCTGGTTAATTCAAACTGGTGCATCAGGTATATCAAGAAAATAAGAACAGAGGAAATTTTGATCTACATATTGAGCCCCAAGAGTGTGATACAGAGTGCTGAATACACAATTACCCAATTACCTGACACCATCGCCATTACACAAGATAGTTAGAATTAAATATTTACAGCGATTACCCAAACAACTACAGTTAACTTCATTTTAAGCCGTTAATTAGAGCCATTTTTATCTTCCAATATAGGTTTTATAGCCTTTTGACACAAACTATTAGATTAATTTTATTGCTAAATGTTAATTTGTTGGCTCCATAATACATGAAGCTGCATAAAACTGTCCAAGACAAAGAATTCCAGTTCAATAAAAAATCTAATGTTATCACATACAGCATTTGTTTTTCTCAACGGCAGAAATCTGCATGCCAAATCATGCATTGACGAGATAAAGGATTTGTTGGTATTATCAGACTATCAAACTAAGCTGTGCTATAAAAAACATAGCACACATAACAAATCACGGAGTAAACAAATTCAAACTAAAAATTGATGTCAGCAATAATGGACAACAATTAACTAATCACATTAAAAATACACTCAGTTATAACTTCAAAGTCTAGAAATTCTGGTACATAAGAGGAAACCAACTCTAGGCAAATAAGTGGTACAATAGAGTGTAGGACAAAATCCCCCGCAGACAAAATCCTTTCAGTGTAATTTAGCATAGGCGGACAAAATCCCCCTCGTTAAATTTACAAGGCGGACAAAATCCCCCTTGTTAAATTTACAAGGCGACAAAATCCCACCTGTAAAATTTTCAAGGAGGCAAAATCCCTCCAGAATATGATTTTTTAAAATGCATGTTTTTTAAATGTTCACACCGTACAGTCTCGTACATATACAGATAAACCTTAAAAAATGACCTTATATTTTACTAAAAAAAACCCAGATTGTTAATAACTTAATAATAATAATTGTTTGTCTCATTTGCAGTGCTTAATTGGTGACTTGTTAATTAATATGTTTATGATCAAACCAATATCACTTACTTGAGCAAAACATTCTCTATATCTTATAGAAAATTGAAACGGGTATGGCTTTTACTAATAAGTTAAAATATAATAAAATAATGGTATAATTAAGTTTAATATTAACTTGAATTGTTTTTTTGGTAAGTAATAATGAAAGAGACCAAATGGTGCGGTTCCTTTATTAACACATGTCGTACAACACAAACCATATCGACTCGATGCGTTTCAGTGAATAAAAAAAAAAAATCATGTTTTAATCTTTGTCTCATTCATCATTTCAAGTACCAAGTAAAAAACTATAAAACACGATGCACAATAACTATCTATATTACCATAATCCGATTCGGGAGGTATTTTGTCCGCCTTGAAAATTTTACAAGGGGGATTTTGTCTGCCTTGTAAATTTAATGAGGGGGATTTTGTCCGGGGGGGGGGGGGGGGGGGGGGGGATTTTGTCTGTTCCCCGGTACAATACAATATGTAAAAGACTCAGGTAACTGTCAAAAGTGCATGCTGCACTCATACACAAAACAGAAGGGACATTAAATTATATACTGGCCAAACTCGTTTTTGTTATATCGGTCACTTAATTTAATAAGTATGTGGGAGATTTAAAAAAATACTTGTTGCTGTGGAGAGGGAACAGCAAGTTACAGGTGAATCGGTTAGAGTGTGTTAGTATACAAACTTGGTTTTGATTGGACATATCAAACATAAAAATAAGGAAGGCTGAACAGTTTCGTTGGAAAAGTATATTTCTCTGAAACATTAATTATTGAACTTATACCTGGGAGTTCTCTATTTTAAAATATTCAAAGAAGAGATGTAGTGATACTGGTTTGGTCTGAAGCAGCCTGAAAAAGACAATAACACATTGACAATATATATTACACATGATCAATTATGGAATATTTTATTCCTCACAGTATAAAGCAAATTAAAGTGATCGTAATGTATTTGTCAATTTAAGCACAAATCCTTTTAAAATTATATACTAGACATAATGTGATGTTTGTTGGCACCGAGATATATATAATGGTTTATAGTCATCCCTGTTCATTTATCAACCTCACTTTCTAAATATTTAAAATCTAAACATAGAAAACATTATTCAAATCTAATCAACAATATAATATAACATGAACATTTTCAAACACTAAAGTTTCTGGACAATAAAAATGAATCAATTGCATGATAAAAATCCATATACTTTAGATTTACTGTGGCCGATAATGATATCAAACCATTCTCCTCCACATTGGAAATCAATTTGTTTCAAATCATTATCGGGTAGTTAAATCTTGTACAGGGACCATTTGATATCATTGGAAACAATGGGAATTTTTCAAAGAAAAACAGGACCATAAAGGATCTTCTTTGCACCAGAAATCCAATTAAAACCGTTGTTAGAGGAATTATTACTTTCCCAAACTGTCAATAAATGGAGAATTTTAAGGTCTTAATGCATTTTAAAGGTTTATCCATTAAGATTAAAAATTTTTATATAAAATTATTTCAGGTACATTATTTAGATGCATCAAATTACATGCAAATTATTTTATGTACAGGAACTGATGATGGTATTAAATCCAACTCAACTTGGTCCGTTTTCTTGAGGAGTGCCCCAGACTACACAGCACCAAAAGACCAGTGAACTTGGTCATTTATAATAAATAATGGGTACATACTGAAATTTTATCATGTCAGAGGAAAATGCAACACAATATACACAGAGAATAATACATGACCATTTCCATATTTGCCCTGGTTTCATCCAGGTCATGTATTAAACTTCAAATGAATGGAAATGTAAACAGACAACACCAGAAATACTGGAAAAGCTTTAGCAAGCGAGGCACAACATAGGTACCATGTGACAAAAGGACCAATATGGATATTTTCCCTGCTCGGAACAACAGGGCTATCATACTTCCGATCATATTATATATGCAGAAGATGTCCTATTTATATGTAAATAATAAATATTATTACTTTAACCTTTATTCAACATGTTTTCAGTATTTGATTGGCCAACATAGTACCTACTTTCAGGCTGAAATATCTTACCTTTGTTTCCTTTTTGACTGACTTACACAAACCTTTAAATGGTTAATACACCCTCAAAATTTATTGGCTAATTTTTTGGTTTAAAAATGTTAACCCTAATTACATACACCTCCACCTTATTCTATAAGACTGATGTACATGTGACTATAAAGCAATCATTTGGGTTGGAAATGATTCATAGATGTCAGTTATATATTTGGTATTGATTATTATAAATTTAATTTAATTTATTTATTCTGCCTTACACCCAAGGATTTATTATGCAATAAAGTTCTGACTTTCATTAATCTGCTAAAACAGGAATTGGACAATACACCTTTGAAACTCTCTGCTTTTAACTTAGTTTATAGGTCAATTAGAGACTAAATACCTCTGAAACAAACTCCTGGCTTTAATTATTCCCTTTGTAAGGTATGTCCACTGGAGATAGTACTTTTTGACTGGTAAAGAAATATCTCTACAACTGTTGATCCCTTTCTGGAAAATGATAAGTAAAAAAACTAAATTGTAAAAGAAAGTAAAAGTTGCCATGAATTGTATAAGTTGCTGTTGCTTAAACTACTAAACGTTATATCATTTGTCTTTTAAAAAATGATATAAATTTTCTCCTTTAAAATTGACTTCAAATTTCTCTCCAGACTACACGAAGCTGTTTTTTTGTCTAGGTGCAATTCCCAGACAGTTGTAAGAAACAGTTATTATTATTACTAACATCAATTATATTCTAGTTGTGGTTTCTATAATAAAGTATTATAATAATAAATACAACAAGTGTAGAAAGAATTTCTCAGGCAACTAAAAGCCATTATTATATGGACAAAACTCATTTGACCGTAACAACACTCATTAATCTGTAAGACATGATGGTTGACTTGCATACAAAATATCAGCTCAATATCTGCAACCAATTAGCAAAACAGTCTGGAAAACTTGTTAAGTTTAATATATTTTTAAATTTCAAGTTCCATAATTTGTGTAGTCACATAAGAGTAGAACGAAATTCAAACTTGATCTGCGACTAATAATGGTTGACTTACATACCAAATATCAGCTTTATAAGTGTAAATGTTTAGAGATTGTGTGTTAAGAATGTAGTGCAAACCTATACCCTTTCAGTGATGCTGGAAGGGGACCAATAAAAAATCATATCAATTTTTAGTATCCTTAATTCAGTTTTGTATCTATATATTTAGGTTCACAAATTAATTTTCACAAATTGTTCCAAGTTTTTCTCTAAAGTGCATAACCCTTTTAGTTAATTTAAAGTTTATATTATTACAAACAAAACCTAATGTGGCATCTTCAAAATAAACTGTAGTTCTATCACTTATGATGACAGTATAGATTGAAACCTTCTTGGTTACCATAATGATGAGTACCAGTCAACTCTGAATTTTCCCCCAATAAATTAAAACCAGCAATATAAACATACCTCAAATAATTCCTCAGTCTGCTGTGACCGACAACCAACACAAAAATCTAACAGCATCATCCATAGGGGTACACTTAACTGTAAAATACATACACATGTTTTAAGCAACTTTTCTTGTTTGAAATAATAGTTATCCTTGACCTTAATTTTCAGAAGAAATTTTAATGTGTAGCTGTATAGCTCAACTGATTTCTAAAGAAACTTAGTGAACACGCTCAAATACCCCAAACACCCAAATAACTATTAAGTTCTATAAAATTGTGATCAGTAGTTTCTGATGAGAAGTGATTATGATTTGTTTAATACATATATTTTGAGAAATTTCAAATTTCAAAGGGCATAACTGCTACAACTAGACAAAGTCGATCAAGCGATCACTGATACCCCCCGCTTTTGTAAAAATTTCTAAAGTTTTTTGTGGACTGTTACCTTGAAATTTGAGGGATCTCCCCCAAAATTGATAGACTTCTTACCAACATAATATATAACAATATCCCACAGTTTCATTCAAGTCGAATGCAAACTTTTTGAGTTGTTGTCCAGAAACAACTTTTTTCTAAAAATTCCTAAGTTTTTCGTGAACTGCGACCTAGAAATTTGACAGATTTCCCAAAAAATCGATAGGCTTCTTACCAAACTGATATTTAACAATATCCCAAAGTTTGATTCAAATCAGATGCAAACTTTTTGAGTTTTTGTCTGGAAACAACTTTTTTATAAACATTTCTAACGTTTTTCATGGACTGCAACCTTGAAATTTGATGGATTTCCCCGAAAATCAATAGGGTTTTTACCAACCCGATATATAACAATATCCCAAAGCTTCATACAAATCGGATGCAAACTTTTGAGTTATTGTCCGGAAACAACATTTTTGTTAAAATTTCTAACATTTTCCGTGGACTGCGACCTTGAAATTTGACGGATTTCCCCCAAAATCAATAGGCTGATTTATAACAATATCCCAAAGTTTCATTACAACTATATATGGTGTCCTTCATTCCTCCAATTCATTCCATAATTCATCAAAAGCATTATACCCTCCACAACTTGGTATAACACCTAGTCATGTGGTGGAGATTATTTTCAATTGAAACAACATAAACTTTGTAGGGGATTTCTATGGTTTCAGAGAACAGCCTTTTTTAGCAGTGGCAAACATCTTAGATTTCCAATTGAAACAAACCATTAATACTTTAGATCTTATACCATCCAATAAACATTTACATACAATATGACTTCAATCAGCTTTGGTGGTAACAGATACAACATCCCGCAGTAATGTCATATAAAAAAACTAAAATGTAAATGACCATCCATTTAATATTGCTGATAAGTTTAGTTTCCTTCAATTCACTGTGCACAGAGGATTCCCCATTTAAAATTCCAACCCCCTTTACATTTCAGTTTTAAATAAAGTCCTGCATTTGCATCTGTAATGATTTTCCAACCAAAACATTAAACACACTTTTTAGAGAACAACTTAATGAATATTCACATATAGCTTTTATTTAAGCTTTGCAGTTTCTGACAAGGCATTTTCCTTAGCTACCCATGTTAATCTACAGTGGTGGATATTTTTAATTTCCAAGCAGAATAACAGTGCCCATTGTGACACAGTTTTGCTTTAATTGGTTTCAGAAAAGAAGATTGAAATGTAAAAGTTTAAAAACATGCAAGGATGACAACAAAAATAACGGATTCTAAGTAATGAAAATAGGTCATGTGACTCTTGATGTTAAATGAGCCAGTTAATGTACTGTGGTTCCAAACGATGCCTATATCTGGAAATGCCACCTTAACATTAAGGCAAAAGCAGGTGTGACTGTCAGAAAATTGTATGCCAAACAGTAGACATAGCAACATACACTGAACAGAAGAGCAAACTACCAGTAACTAAGGCTCCCTATATAGTCAATATCAAACAGTAGACATAGCAACATACACTGAACAAAAGAGCAAACTACCAGTAACTAAGGCTCCATATATAGTCAATACCAAACAGTAGACATAGCAACATACACTGAACAGAAGAGCAAACTACCAGTAACTAAGGCTCCCTTTATAGTCAATATCAAACAGTAGACATAGCAACATACACTGAACAAAAGAGCAAACTACCAGTAACTAAGGCTCCCTATATAGTCAATATCAAACAGTAGACATAGCAACATACACTGAACAGAAGAGCAAACTACCAGTAACTAAGGCTCCCTATATAGTCAATATCAAACAGTAGACATAGCAACATACACTGAACAAAAGAGCAAACTACCAGTAACTAAGGCTCCCTTTATAGTCAATAAGGTTATAATGATGTTCCTAACTACATCTATGAGACATTAAATATGTCATCCCAAAGGTCGTATCAAGCCAAGGATTCAAATTACTTTCCATTTATAAACTGAAGTCATCTTTAACTATTAAACTATAATTTAATTACTTTAACAGTACATATACTTATTATAAATTGTCTCATAATTTATTAACAACAGAGGCTCTGTTTTTTTTTTTTAATCAATACAAATATTGCTGATTAATAATCTACCATGAAAATTAAAAACGTAGGAGCCAATGTCAAGGTTAAATCAGACTCAATGACAAAGAAAACATATAAATTGAAAACAAATTATCAACAGGTCAACATTGTGTGTTAGCTGTATCATGCCAGTACAGAACTGAGAAGGCATCTGTGATGAGCCTACAAACAAGCAGTATAAACATACAGGAAGCAATATCTAATGGTAATATGACAGTATATATGTTAAAGTATCTGTTTAGAAATAAATACCAGTGGAGTTTATGGTCAGCTATCTCTGATGGGGGGAAGCTAAGGTGGGCACCTATCTCTGATGGGGGGAAGCTCAGGTGGGCAACTATCTCAGATGGGAGTAAGCTCAGGTACTGGGCACCTATCTCTGATGGGAGTGGGCTTAATATAAAGAAATTTTTAAAGTCAAAGGGGCATAACTTCATAAAAAATAATTGGACCAGAACTAAATTCCAACATGAAATGTAACTAATGATGGTGATAATCATACCAAATTTCAGGTCAATATGGCAACCATTTAGAAAAACAATAGTGCCATTTGAGAATGCTGATAGGGGACTAATAAGCATGTTTATTTACTACTTTAAAAACATGTCCTTACTGTCCACTGTGGATGTGATGGACTGTCCACTGTGGATGTGGTGCCACTGTCCACTGTGGATAAGCAAAAAAAGCAAAATCAATGGGAACTGTAGTGTACACTGTCATATCAGAAAAGGAAAAGAGGAAGGTCAAAGAACCCATGGCAGAGAAGTGTAGCAGACGAAATGAGAACCTGGAGAGACTGGCATAGAACAGACAGAGATAGAGGAGAACCTTTCATGGCCTATACTCCTGTCTGGAGTAATAGAGCTTAAGTCAAGTACGTAAGACAACAGTTTAAATATGTCTACTGAAAATCTATTTTGTCAGGTAGTTAACATTTGCTTCTGATCAAAGCTGCAGAAGTTCAAAGCCGTTTTTGGGCTGGGTAGGTTCAATTCCAACCTAAATGACAAAGACTGTGAGTGTCCTGCCGCAGGTATGAGGTTGTCACCAGGCATTCCAGCTTCCTCCCCTTAATGAAAAACTGGATGACACGATATAGCTGAAAGTGGCATAAAGGAGTATTGGCACAAACATATCTGTCCTTGTCATGTTTTCATCATATCTTGTTTGTTAAATGGACTGTGTCTGACATCTTACTCTTTTCCATACTGCAGCCAAAGATTAACATGTTTTCAGTCCTAAATAATAACTAAACCATACCATATGAACTGCTTTTACTTTTAAAATATGCATCTTAAACAAAAAAAAATTCCATGCATGTAGATTTGGCATGGTGAATATCATAAGTATTAAAATTTTAAGGTTTCTAAATAAAATATCTATTGAAAGGAGAAATACCTGATCAGAAAGACGACACTGTACTTGTCTGACATAGGTCAACTGAATTGCCTTTCTATCTATCACATGAATACAAATTTTATACATTTAAACTTGTTCAATGCACTTCAAAAACACATACGGCAGTCTATCACTGATCACATTATCCAAGCATCAAGTTTTCGTATTCATTTGTAAATTACGTATTAATAGCAGTGGCTGTCATATGATGGGACACCCATCAGGTTCTGATGGTCGTGAAATGGATCCGGTGACCTGACATGGATGAGCACGGTACAAACCGTACTTTCCCCCTGCACCACATTGTATCTAAGTTACAATAAATCGACTATTATCAGTTTGGGGATGAGCTGGGAGGATTAGATTTCAATCATAATATAATTTTCCACACAAAAGATCTAATTATTTTTCATGACCAACTACTAGTTTTTTGTAATTGAGCTTTATTTAAATTTAATTAACATGTGATGTCACAGCTGATAATATCAAATTTATAAGTAATGTAGGGATTTATTTCTGCATGATGAATGGAGCTTTTCTTGCTAGCATATTGATGCAATCGTAAATGACACTCAAGAAATATCATTTTTGTTCTTTTAATGGTAAAAAGACACTAACTGTTTATCTGAAAGGACATTTTTATAGTGGGAGTTTTAATTTACATTATGCAACATACTATAACCTAACTGCATAAGTAAATATACGTAATATACAGAACTAATACCATAGTAACAATACACATACAGTACACAGAAATTTTTACATATATTCACCTTATCTTTTTGTTGCATGAAGAAAATTTCAAGAAAAATAAATATCTGATTTATTAAAAGCAAAAATAGAAAAAAAAATTTTTTTAATGATATCCAAATATTTTGACAATATCCAATCTATTCATGAAAAAGAATTAAGTTATTGCATCCCTTTATTTTATATAAAGCCATTAATAGCATAAGAAAAAAAGAGAATGATACACACACAAAAAAGTGACACTAACCCAAAATGAAAAACAATCTGTAATTTTGTTCTATTCATAAACTTGTAGACATCTGACCCCCTACACGACAATTTACCCAACTTGTAACATAATAACGGGTCATAATTATTCTATTTGTAGACTAAGTGCCAATACTTTTAAACACTCGCCATCATTGTCTTTTTTTTACTGATTTATTGAAAATTTTCAAAGGCTATCATGTTTAAATATCTATTAATTGATTTTTGAGACAAAGGCTGTCCGATAATTGGCAGGATTTGTTTAAAAGTCAGTTTCTAAAATTACAAAATTACTTAGTCCGTGTCACTCAGGCTCTATTGAATTGCATCATTATTTTCCAACTAGACAAACACTGAAGTGCCCCTGAATACAAGTCATTTATTCCAAAGCCATTGATCTAAGCTTTAGTCCGGAAATATGCAAATTGACAGGTGAAAAGGAACCAAGGAACTATTAAAAGGCATTTACTGAGAAGGCTCTTGTCACAACAAATTTAATGTATAGGACAACAAAATCTAAAATATGAAGTGAACTGTTTTTCTTTTCCTTGTCGACATAATGGAAGTAATCAATGATTATGGCAAAACAAATCAGGATTAAATAGAGAAAATGCATTATAAGAGATACAAATGTCTGGTCTATGTAATGTGTTGTTTTCAGAACTGAATGCTATGTCTGACTTATACAAATATATATGAGTGTTTTGTATACATGTTTTGGAATCGGACAATATCTAAATGATGTAATGGATTTTACAGATTTTAAAATGTTATATCCAAAATTTAAATAAATTATTTACAAATAAATACCATTAAAACCTGACTTTTCTATTATATACATAAATTCCTACATAGTAATTCATACCACAGCTGTTTGGTGTAATAAGCGATGATATATTTTTTTCTAATTTTATAATGTTTTTAATCCAATATTTGTTTTTTAGATAAGGATGAAATATCAAACAAAATTGGCGATTAAATCACATGTGAAAATAATCGTTTCAAATTTTCACTAGCTGGTTCTTTCCCGCCAAAATAATTGTTGTAGATATTCATCTCCCAGTTGTGAAAAATTCAGATTAATCATTAAAGTTCAACAAAATGAATTGTGATTTATAGATTAAACAAGACAATTTAAATTGGGCAGACTGAATATCAAAAACATGATCACTTGCTTGTGAGTGTGCATTTAGCTGCACACATTATCATTTTTTAATATTCACTCTTCAAAACTGATAATACTAAAACTATAAATCAGGAATATGACAGAAATACTGTTAAACAAACATTCAATCAATCTATCAACCAGTTATTTAATTTACATCAGAAATGTTGGACCTATATTCTTAAGAACTGTGTCATTAACTTACAAGTTACTGTGAGCTAATGTTCCTATCCAAAAACACAAAAACTGAACCAACATGTATAAAGTGTGCTAAAAATGACTAAGCTCCGAAGTCTGGAAAATTTAGGAAAAAAATCCTAAAATATTTCAATAATAGCAGAAGCACAACTTCAATATGTGGTGCAATCTCTCTGTGGAGATCCAGATAAGTTAAAATCTGCATTATTTATTACACAAAATAGATACCCTTTTTACCCCCACCTGCATATCTGCCCACCTGACTTCACACTATAAACCGGGATGATACCGTGCAACCCAGCTAAAAATGTTCAACTAAAATGATTGCATTGATTCTACCTGTATCAACTACTTGTACATTACCCACTACCTACAAAAATGTAGCGTCTGTATTGACAGAGTCAAAATATTTTTAAAGGAGCAAGATTATTGTAATTAACAACCCACATGCACACAGCTTCCTGAAGAAATAATGAAATGCATTATACAAAATTACTGGTATCTGATCCTACGGTATACATTTATCCAATCTACAATTAACTCACAAGTACCTTCAACAGGGCATTAGGTTGTCTGGGAACAACATTAAAAACTCCCCACCCCCAAGTTTTACATGTCCACATAATGTTTAATTATAAGAAGAGAAAAAAGAAAAAGTGTTTCTTTGCCATTTCACCTGCAATGTTCTACATATTTTATGGAGTTGCAACTTTTACTCTTACCAAAAAGTCTTGTTTATTGACTAAAACATATAACAACTGAATACCCCACTGATAGTTTAATAACAAAGAAAACTGGCCAGGACCTAATCACCTTGTCTAATAACAAAGAAAACTGGCCAGGACCTAATCACCTTGTCTAATAACAAAGAAAACTGGCCAGGACCTAATCACCTTGTCTAATAACAAAGAAAACTGGCCAGGACCTAATCACCTTGTCTAATAACAAAGAAAACTGGCCAGGACCTAATCACCTTGTCTAATAACAAAGAAAACTGGCCAGGACCTAATCCCCTTGTCTAATAACAAAGAAAACTGGCCAGGACTTAATCACCTTGTCTAATAACAAAGAAAACTGGCCAGGACCTAATCCCCTTGTCTAATAACAAAGAAAACTGGCCAGGACCTAATCCCCTTGTCTAATAACAAAGAAAACTGGCCAGGACCTAATCACCTTGTCTAATAACAAAGAAAACTGGCCAGGACCTAATCACCTTGTCTAATAACAAAGAAAACTGGCCAGGACCTAATCCCGTTGTCTAATAACAAAGAAAACTGGCCAGGACCTAATCACCTTGTCTAATAACAAAGAAAACTGGCCAGGACCTAATCACCTTGTCTAATAACAAAGAAAACTGGCCAGGACCTAATCCCCTTGTCTAATAACAAAGAAAACTGGCCAGGACCTAATCCCCTTGTCTAATAACAAAGAAAACTGGCCAGGACCTAATCACCTTGTCTAATAACAAAGAAAACTGGCCAGGACCTAATCACCTTGTCTAATAACAAAGAAAACTGGCCAGGACCTAATCCCCTTGTCTAATAACAAAGAAAACTGGCCAGGACCTAATCACCTTGTCTAATAACAAAGAAAACTGGCCAGGACCTAATCACCTTGTCTAATAACAAAGAAAACTGGCCAGGACCTAATCCCCTTGTCTAATAACAAAGAAAACTGGCCAGGACCTAATCACCTTGTCTAATAACAAAGAAAACTGGCCAGGACCTAATCACCTTGTCTAATAACAAAGAAAACTGGCCAGGACCTAATCACCTTGTCTAATAACAAAGAAAACTGGCCAGGACCTAATCAATCATGCCCTCTTAGACAATCATTTCCTAAAAAAACCTCTTCATTCATAGTTAGAAGAGTGTATTTATATTTTTGTTTAAATCTGCTTCATAGAAATATTTAATATTAAAAACCCTTCTAAGTACCAAGTGACCTCCTTAATGAATGGTTGAAGAAATTCACCCTTATTTAAGAGCCCCATATTACCTAGACTTCACCTTCAAAGTCATCAATAGATCTGACCTAAAACCAACAACTCTTTTCTTCAACAAGTTTGAACAGTAATGCCCTAACAATGGTAAGTCAACAATTATTATCTATTTTTGCTGTTACGTACCAAGTTATATCAACAGGAGGAGAACAATACTCCGTAAGACTGTACTATAGATCTATTGACATTAACAAACAATGAGACCTCTTCAAGCAATGTTCCCTAACATACGGAAATTTTCTCACCGTTCAGTAGACTAGATCCTCCCATATGCCAAAGCATTGTGGAAAAGACATTAAAATGCTTATGACATGTTTTTCTTTTCAAATTGATTGTTTGTACTTAATTCATTTTTTTATTAAATATAATACCATGCTGTGCTCCAGGGATAGGATAGAGTGTTAGTATCAATCCATTGTGATAGCTATAATTTCTGTCAATTGTTTGGTTAAAACTGACAATTTATACTCCCTTTTTTGTCTGGTCTAACTGTGAGATATATCAGTATGAAATTAAATAACACACAACAAACAGAAATTTGAAACAGGATATTTACTTTTGTTTTACAAATATTACAGTTACCTTACTTAACTACAAATATTACAGTTACCTTACTTAACTATCTCAAATAAAATTCCACTAGGTTAGATGTATCCAAACTCAATTTGACCTTATTAGACATTTCCTAGCTGCAGTACTTGTAGAAAACAAAGGATATGAAAACGACTTGAGAGTGCATACCCTTTTCCACTAGAAAAAGCTGATCTAGCAATCACTAATACCCCTGCTAAATATTTTTTTTTTGGGGCATAATATCTCGGCCAAGTTTTTTTGTAAACTGGTGAACTTGGTCTCTAATGGAATTAGACTTCTTAGCTACCTGATATGTAATAATATTTTACACTTTCATTGAAATCAAATGCCAACTTATAGTAGTCTTTTGTGGTAACATTTATAACATTTTTGGCATTGGTGACCTTGAAATCTGATGGATTTCCCTAAAAATCCATAGGCTTCTGATCAACTTAATATGAAACTTTTTCCCAAAGTTTCATTGAGATTAAATGCAAACTGTTTGAGTTATTGTCCAGAAACATCTTCTGTTGTAAATATTCAAAAAAATTTGACCTTTGACAAACTTCCTCCAAAATCAATTAGCTTCTTACCCACCTGACATGCAACAATATTGCAAAGTTTCATAGAAATCAAATGCAAGCTTTTTGAGATATGTCTGGTAACATCTTTTTTGTAACACATTCTAAGGTTGGTTTTCGACTGTGACCTTGACCTTAGACAGAATTCCTCGAGAATTAATAGACTTCTTACCCACCTGATATGAAACAATTTCCCAGTTTCATTGAAATCGGATGAAAGCTTTTTGAAATAACATCTGGAGACCAAATTTGGAAGGACGAAGAAGGGACACGAGAGATGACCATTTATGTTGAATTATTTTGTCCATAGTGACAGCATGGGATATTTGTTTGGTTGTTTGTTGGTATGGTATTTTATGCCAATTTCAGTAATTTTTCAGCTATATCATGACGTCCAATTTTTATTTGGGGAGAAAGAATCCCCAACCTTGGGTAGTGTTGCTCTTTATAAGAAATCTGTCATATGCAATTCATCTTTCCAGTAGGAGTTACAGATTTATTATAAGAACAGCCTTTCAAAGAACACCCTCCTCATCGCAAGTTGCTCATACATAAATCATTTTTTTACCACGTTTTTTAAAGCATGTCATATAAGAATTATAAATAATACTATCTACCTATAAAATCTCCAGGCCCAATGTATAAAGGAAAGCATTTATACATAAAAACAGACTCTAGTCAATAAAGATGTAAACAGGAAAACAAAGAAACTTTGAAGTAATGAAAAGTAGGCACTGATTCTATCCAGTCACAACTGCCCTGTATTCATGAAGACAGCAGGAAGTGTGTTACTTGTAAACTTATCTTCAAATTTAACTTCAAAAGAAATAATGTGCTTTAAATTTTTTTTAAACCTAAAATTCAAACATGAGCAAGTTAGACAAATATAATGATAAAATTATATCCTCAAGTATACAAATTCAAACTTTTTCCCACCAGCAACTGTTTTCCAGTAATTTCTATCCACTGATATTCCCACGATTTGAAAATTTTACCTGAATTTACCTATCAATCTTCTGTGGTGACCTCAATAAAGTACCTGTTACACATGATTGGTCGAGACAGATACACATGTTTATTTCATTCATATTGATCAGCATGACAGGTGTGAAAATAAACATATAATTTCTTATTTCACAAAATCAAACATAAGAATAATAGAGAACAAAGAAACAGTTATAGTTTTTGTAATGAGAAGTTTTTGAAAATAACACAGAAATTTGTATGAAAGAGACATTTGTTTGCATATTAAAAAGGGGTGTACATTTCAATTTTCACAAATATGTGATAATTTGAGAGTCAGAATACTCAGGATATCTTCATATATGAAATTTGAGCATAGGAATACAAAATATTAATTTTCTTTTCAATTAAGATTTTATCCTGCATATATGCAATTACCTATGTACAAGAAATAATTCTAGTAAATACCATACTTATCTGTTTTCAATCAAAATTGAAACACACACTGGACCACTTTTTCAAACAAAAAATAAAACTTCAGAAAGATCAAGTCACAATTAAAAAAAGTGAAATGCAAATCATATGAATGAAATGAAATTTAAAAATATATATATGAACAAATTAATTCAAGATGTGACAAGAAACATGGTCTTCCTGATTCAATTTTTAAAAGTTTTATTTCTTCTAATAATACCTTTTCAGGAACATGCTTTTGTGATTCTTTAAATATTTTGATGGCCTCTGTATCATTTGGTGTACTTCTAATAGTGAGCTGTAGATACTGTTTCCATAGTAACACACTCTTGGAATGCTGGGATACTGCCTTCTGCAGAGTTTGTATAGCTGTCTCAACCAGACCAACATTAGTTAAAACTTTCACCTTTAAATTAATATATTACACTTTAATTAGTACAATACTTACTTTGGTTAAACGGTATTTGTAAAAACATCAAATAAAACACAGATTTTGGCATTTTTACAACACAAATATCTTTATATGTGACATGTTTATTATAAGAATTAAAATAATAATTTTTTTTACATAAAGGTCTATACTAAATGCCAACCCCCCCTTGGGAAAATAAGTTTTCTTGCATTTTTTCATTATTCTATATTTTACCTTTTTATTACGAAAATTCAGTAGAAAAAATGTAGATACAATAACCTGTCCATGTTTTATATATGCCTCTGGTGTTAAGTTGTTACAAATCGTCCTTGACTTTTGCTACGGAAATTTACATTATGAGTCAGCCATTTTTGTTTCTATAGGGACCTTACGATGTTTACAAATGTTCGTTTGCTTTCGTGACGTTCAATGGTATTCAGACAAACCGCGAGACTTTTCCCGCCTTAACTGCAGACGACATCACCCGAAGGATTTCGAGTAGACAACAATCGATTGTTCCTAAAGTACACTTCCGTTCTAATTAAGGTCAAATTTTAGTATGGAACATCGCCATTTCAAAATTTAAAAACTGCCACATTTCAAAACGCTGAATTTCTCGAGGAAATAATTATTGATTTCAAAAAGTAGTTTTCTTGACCTACTAAAGGAGCATAAGCTGAACCATACGCGGTAAGCAGTTTTCATTTTTCACGCAAAAAACCCTCTCCACAATACATCAACACTTATAGTAAGTGTTGACGTATTCTGTAGAGGGTTTTTAGCGTGAAAAATGAAAACTGCTTACCACGTATGGTTCAGCATATGCTCCTTTTGTAGATCAAGAAGGGTACTTTTTGAAATCAATAATTATTTCCTCGAGATATTCGGCGTTTTGAAATATGACAGTTTTTAAATTTTGAAACGGGCGATTTTCCATACTAAAATTTGACCTCAATTAGAACGGAAGTGTACTGTTGGAACAATCGATTGTTGTCTACTCGAAGTCCTTCGGGTGAAGTCGTCTGCAGTTAAGGCGGGAAAAGTCTCGCGGTTTGTCCGAATACCATTGAACGTCACGAAAGCAGACGAACATTTGTAAACATCGTAAGGTCCCTTTAGAAACAAAAATGGCTGACTTATTATGTAAAATTCCCGTAGCAAAAGTCAAGGACGATTTGTAACAACTTAACAATTAGGCATATTATAAAACATGGACAGGTTATCGTATCTACATTTTTTCAACTGCATTTTCGTAATAAAAAGGTAAAATATAGAATAATTAAAAAATGCAAGCAAAAAAAATTTTCGAAGGGGGTTTGGCATTTAGTATAGAATAAAGTCAACTTTACCGTGTCCATACGACGGGTTTTTGCTTGACAAAATTTGAAAACTGCTACCGCGTTTGGTCGAGTTTATGGTCCTTTTGTATATCTCATATTACACTATTTGAAAGTAACAATTATTTTCCACAGTTAATCGGCTTTTTGAAATGCGGCCGTTTTTTCATTTCGCCAGATCGATTTTCCATAGGAAGTCAGCCATTTTTGTATCTTAAGGGGTCTAATGTTGTTTACAAACGTTCGTCTGTTTTCGTAACGTACAATGGTATTCGGACAAACCGCGAGACTTTTCCCGCCTCAACTGCAGACGACAACACCCGAAGGATTTCGAATAGACAACAATGGAATTTTCCTAACGTACAGTTCCGTTCAAAACAAGGTCAAAATTTAGTATGGAAAATCGATCTGGCGAAATGAAAAAACGGCCGCATTTCAAAAAGCCGATTAACTGTGGAAAATAATTGTTACTTTCAAATAGTGTAATATGAGATATACAAAAGGACCATAAACTCGACCAAACGCGGTAGCAGTTTTCAAATTTTGTCAAGCAAAAACCCGTCGTATGGACACGGTAAAGTTGACTTTAAGTAGAGAATCAGATGAAATCTGGACACTAAGTGAAACCTTGGTTGGTACAGCATTACATTCATACTGTATTTATATAAAGGCATCCAGATTAAAGCTAGTTCCTTGCTTACGACCACGGTGACACATTCACATGACATCATCGGTAACATCTTTACAATACAAGTCAGTATTGCAGACCAGGATCACAACTTACATGCTGAAAAATAACTCTGCACTTCTAAAAACTAAATTTAAAGATAAAGCATACTATTATACTAAGATGATGTAAACTAATTCTGTTACCCATTTGAGATAGAGATCTTCTGTGAGAAAGTTCCCTTCAGATGAGGTAGCAAACAGGCTCAGGATCTTATGCAGTCTCTAAAACGATATACAAAGGTATAATTATACATGATTTCACTGATAAAATTCCTAAAGCAAACAATTGAGTTCCAGAGTGAACTGTGCAGGTAGAAAAGACCAACTACCTGGTAAAGTCTGCTTACTGAGCCTTGCAGTGAGCTGTACAGGTAGAGAAGACCAACTACCTGATGAAGTCTGCTTACTGGGCTCCGTAGTGAACTGTACAGGTAGAAAAGACCAACTACCTGATGAAGTCTGCTTACTGGGCCCCGCAGTGAACTGTACATGTAGTAGAGACCAACTACCTAATAAAGTCTGCTTACTGGGCCCCGCAGTGAACTGTACAGGTAGAGAAGACCAACTACCTGATGAAGTCTGCTTACTGGGCTCCGCAGTGAACTGTACAGGTAGAAAAGACCAACTACCTGATGAAGTCTGCTTACTGGGCCCCGCAGTGAACTGGGCAGGTAGTAGAGAACGACTACCTAACCAGTCTGCATTTTGAGTACGAACAAGTGTCATAGTGACACAAAATACGCCCCTCGAAAACTTGCCATATTTTGTACAAAAAATAAAGGGCCATAACTCTGAAATTGCTGAAGCAATTTGACTGGTTATCAATCTTGGTAGAGATATTATGCCCATAAATGTTTTCTCCAAGTTTCAAGAAGATTGGACAAACATTTGTTTGAGTTAGAGAAGGGACATTGCGAATTCGCCATTTTTTTGTATAAATAAAGGGTCATAACTCTGAAGTGGTGGAAGTGATTTCCCTGGTTTTTTAACTTGGCCGAGATATTATGCCTATAAACATTTTCCCCCAAGTTTCATGAAGATTGGACAACAACTGTTCAGAGTTGAAGACCGGACATTGCTGTGGATGCTGCATGCCTGCCGCGGGTGTTCCCATAATACGACCCGTCTTCGACAGGCATATAAATATTTTTTTCTAGAAGTTTTATATCCATGATCAACATTTTATTTTACATAGTAGAGTAGAAGAGACCAGAATTTTAACTTCTATATGTACTACATGTAGTTGTATATAAAGTGAGATGTTTGTGCGACTCAAAATCATCTATAGAATTTTGTTGCATTTAGCATACAACTCATTTATTTGTATTACCACAGACAAATTTAGTGTACATGTCTCAAGGTTGTCTGTCCTAATTCTGATCCAGAAAAATCTTTAGAAGGAAAAAAATACAAGGTATGTAAGTCAATCTCGTTCTCACCAGGACACTCATGAACACAGAGATTATCAAACTGAAAATATCATATTTCACAGACATATTTTTCTACCCATACACTTTGCAAATAAAGTAAAGTTTCAAAATAAACACAAAAAATGTTCTATAAACAGCGTTGAGATCTATATATATATGAATTCCTGAACAATGTCTGTCCATGTGACTTATCAAATTAAAATCTGATACTCAATCGTTAGGATAATAGTTTACTTTCTAGTGACTCGCTCAAAATCTGTGAATAATCAAACATGGTGTTTTGTAATAGATCTGTCAATAATGAAGAGGTTTATTTTTTGTTTACTTATCACAAAAGTAAATAGATTCAGGGACCAACTGGACTTCTTTAAATCCCTCCTTTTTTAATGGGATTAGATGGAAATGAAAGAGAAAGGAATTATCTTGTAAGACACTGAGAAGAGCAGCTGTCACGGTCTCATATTTAAGGTTGCATGCATTCCTATAAAAGATTCCAATTTTTTGTAGCATTTTTGTTGAAATATAAGACTGGATCATGGAAGTAGAATTGTTTAATTTAGTCATGTTTCCTCATATCATCAAAAGATCCAGAAATAAGACCAAGTGAGCTTATAATAGTAGAAAGTAGATAAAAATTCCTTTATCAGACAATTTCAGGCTTTTACCGGTGAGACTCACATTTTTTCCCTCATTTCAGGAAAAATTCTTCATAATGTTTCAACAATCTAACATATCCTTTTATCTGTACTTGAAATAACTGAAATTTAGTACATGTACAGAATAAAGTTTTGTAGAGTTATCTGTCTAATTTTTTTTTACTTAGGAAGGGAGGTGGATTTTGAAGGTATAACAGGAGTTAAAATTGTTTTACCTCTGGCATCTTAGTACAACAGAATAGCACAATAGGTGTGTCAATGTACTACAACATAAAATAATACCAAATACAGACACACCAAAAATTTAAATTTATTTAAATAAACCATGTTAAGCAATCAATCAACTACAGAAAAAACAAATTAAAAATTAAACAAATGATTGCCTACAAATTACATAATTACACAGTTACGTAACTGGGAACTAATCAGTGTTGACACATACCTAGTTATTTGGCAAATAAATCTTAAACCATTAATAACACAATAATGGCTGTTGAAATGCTGAATTAAACAATTAAAATTGTGCCATTAATTGCCATTTTAAAAAGGTCATGATAACGTTTTGGGGAAGAATCGATAGACACTTGTGACAGACAACACAAAAAACACAATTTATTCCATAGAAAAATTGCAAGTGACATCTGTCATATTTTATATGTAATAAATTTATCAAATATAACCTCAGAAAATTAGAGCTCCTAAATTTCAATTTTAATTGTCATCTGGGTTTCTCTGCAGACAGATTAAATTGTTAAATCTAAATAAATCTGCAGATAAATAAGTTTAAAACTAATTTATTTCCTTCGCTTTCTTCCTCCTAACAAAAGCAATGCACTATAGAATAAAATACAAAAATCGGTTGTGTTGAAATTAACGGAACAATTGTCAATGAAATAAATTGAAAAATCTATAAATGTCGAGCAATTTAAAATGACAACACCATTACAAGTCATTTGTCATTCTGGCCTTAGAAATCTGCTAGTTTTGTTTACTAATGCCCAAATATAAAGACAAACCACACAGGAGTTCTATTTGTTTACAATAAACTTTAAGAAAACCATTTAGTTCTGCACATAGTAATTGATTTAGATGCGTCTTGAACATGAAATCTCAATTCTTTGGCCATTCTTACTGGTATCTCTCATTAGTGGTATTTGCATATTTCCCTCCATTAATGTGTAAATTCAATCAATTCTTATTTCAGTGAGTGATAAAGGACAATTTTATTTTAATCACCTTTCACTAACAAATGATTATTAAAACTTAATCGTCCTGATTATGCCTTTATTAGGACATATGATTTTATAATCTGTTCCTGTCAACAAATAGTTTTATTTCCAGACTTTTGGGAGGGGTGTTTATTGGAATCCTTCGATCCTACATTTCTTATTTTGGATACACAAGAAAATTTACTGCCAGAACTAATAAATCATTAATTCTTTAAAGATCTCTTTAAAAATTTTCTAAACAACTTTTTTTAAACAGAAAGATTTAACTGAAATAGTAAAATAAAAATTAACAAACAGTCATGACTAATGTATTAATAAATGTATTCACTTTATTCAAATTCTACACAACTATATAAGTTCCTCCAAAGTCAACAAAACCTAGTCCATACTAAGTGAACTAATTAACCTAAACCATTATAAGTGAATATAAAACTCAGGCCTTTCTAAATGAACATAAAACCCGGGCCTTCCTAAGTTAACATAAAACCTAATACTTCCTAAATGAACATAAAACCTAGTTCTTCCTAAGTGAACATAAAACCCAGTCCGTCCTAAGTGAACATAAAACCTACGCCTTCCTAAGTGAACATAAAACCTAGGCCTTTCTAAATGAACATAAAACCAGGCCTTCCTAAGTGAACATAAAACCTAGTTCTTCCTAAGTGAACATAAAACCTAGGTCTTCCTAAGTGAACATAAAACCTAGTTCTTCCTAAGTGAACATAAACCTCAGGCCTTCCTAAGTGAACATAAAACCTAGGTCTTCCTAAGTGAACATAAAACCTAGTTCTTCCTAAGTGAACATAAAACTCAGGCCTTCCTAAGTGAACATAAAATCTAGTTCTTCCTAAGTGAACATAAAACTCAGTACTTCCTAAGTGAACATAAAACCTAGTACTTCCTAAATGAACATAAAACCTAGTACTTCCTAAGTGAACATAAAACCTTGTTCTTCTTAAGTGAACATAAAACCCAGTCCTTCCTAAGTAAACATGAAACCTAGGCCTTCTTAAGTAAAAATAAAACCTATTCCTACCAAAGTAAACATAAAACCAGGCCTTCCTAAGTAAACATAAAACCTAATACTTCCTAAGTGAACATAAAACCTAGTTCTTCCTAAGTGAACATAAAACCTAGTTCTTCCTAAGTGAACACAAGTGTGGACACAGAAAAACGTCTCGCCTGCATTCCGCATCAGTAACGAAAACAAATTTCGTCATAAGCATTACGTAAATAGCATTAAATATCAGCAGCGGCCTGTATACAAAATATTGTCACCATACCCTGCATAGTAACAGGGGAACAGCCGTAACCCAAAAACTTTAACGTAGTCGCTGGACCGTGAAATTGAGGTCAAGGTCAGGTGACACCTACCAGACAGTCATGTACTAGTCATCAGCAACCTACATACCAAATATTGTCATCCTACCATGCGTAGTTACAGAGGAACTGTCGTAACCCCAAAACTTTAACGTAGTCGCTGGACCGTGAAATTGAGGTCAAGGTCAGGTGACACCTACCAGACAGTCATGTACTAGTCATCAGCAACCTATATACCAAATATTGTCATCCTACCATGCGTAGTTACAGAGGAACTGTCGTAACCCCAAAACTTTAACGTAGTCGCTGGACCGTGAAATTGAGGTCAAGGTCAGGTGACACCTACCAGACAGTCATGTACTAGTCATCAGCAACCTATACACCAAATATTGTCATCCTAACATGCGTAGTTACAGAGGAACTGTCGTAACCCAAAAACTTTAACGTAGTCGCTGGACCGTGAAATTGAGGTCAAGGTCAGGTGACCCCTACCAGACAGTCATGTACTAGTCATGAGCAACCTATACACCAAATATTGTCATCCTACCATGCGTAGTTACAGAGGAACTGTCGTAACCCAAAAACTTTAACGTAGTCGCTGGACCGTGAAATTGAGGTCAAGGTCAGGTGACACCTACCAGACAGTCATGTACTAGTCATCAGCAACCTATACACCAAATATTGTCATCCTACCATGCGTAGTTACAGAGGAACTGTCGTAACCCAAAAACTTTAACGTAGTCGCTGGACCGTGAAATTGAGGTCAAGGTCAGGTGACAGGTGACTGACTGGCAAGTACTCATCATAAGCTACCTCTGGACCAAATTTGATGGACCTAGGGCTTGGGCTTACAAAGATATGAAGCAAGATGTCAAGTGTTTACGCCGCCGCCGCCGCCGCCGCCCCCGCCGCCGCCGGATTCCCATACATATGTCTCGCCTCTAGCGACTTTCGTCGCAGGCGAGACAATAAAACCCAGTCCGTCCTAAGTAAACATGAAACCTACGCCTTCTTAAGTAAACATAAAACCTAGGCCTTTCTAAATGAACATAAAACCCAGGCCTTCCTAAGTGAACATAAAACCTAGTCCTACCAAAGTAAACATAAAACCAGGCCTTCCTAAGTGAACATAAAACCAGGCCTTCCTAAGTGAACATAAAACCCAGGCCTTCCTAAGTGAACATAAAACCTAGGCCTTCCTAAGTGAACATAAAAACTTGGCCTTTCTAAATGAACATAAAACCTAGCCCTTCCTAAGTGAACATAAAACCAGGCCTTCCTAAGTGAACATAAAACCTAATTCTTCCTAAGTGAACATAAAACCTAGTTCTTCCTAAGTGAACATAAAACCTAGTTCTTCCTAAGTGAACATAAAACCTAGTACTTCCTAAGTGAACATAAAACCTAGTCCTACCAAAGTAAACATAAAATCAGGCCTTCCTAAGTGAACTTAAAACACCCGGCCTTCCTAAGTAAACATAACCTAGTTCTTCCTAAGTGAACATAAAACCTAGTACTTCCTAAGTGAACATAAAACCAGGCCTTCCTAAGTGAACATAAAACCCAGTCCGTTCTAAGTGAACATAAAACCCAGGCCTTCCTAAGTGAACATGAAACCTAGGCCTTCCTAAGTGAACATGAAACCTAGGCCTACCTAAGTAAACATAAAACCAGGCTTCCTAAGTGAACATAAAACCTAGTTCTTCCTAAGTGAACATGAAACCTAGGCCTTCCTAGTAAACATGAAACCTAGGCCTTCCTAAGTGAACATAAAACCAGGCCTTCCTAAGTGAACATAAAACCCAGGCCTTCCTAGTAAACATGAAACCTAGGCCTTCATAAGTGAACATAAAACCTAGTTCTTCCTAAATGAACATAAAACCCTTGGAAAAAATTGTTTGCTAGCATTTTTTTCAATATTCTATATTTTACCTCGTTATTACGAAAATTCGGTAGAAAAAATGTAGATACGATAACCTGTCCATGTTTTATAGTATGCCTATGTTGTTAAGTTCAAAGGAGCTACAATATTGTTGTGAAGTCCTGGTAGTGTAATGAAACCTCAAAATACCTGTTCTAAAATATGTTCAGATGGGACATTTTCTTCTATCAACTGTAGACATGCAGTCAGGTAATACTTCCATGTCAGATCTGAAACACAGGAAGTAGCAGTCATTAATACAACATACCCTTCATTAGTTACAATAAATACGACTAAAGAATTCCTGAATCAATACTTATATCAATATATATTCTGCATTAAAGTTGGTTTTTCCTATGATTTTTTGGCTGAGGAAAGTTAACTATTTTTATGCATATTTTAAATTAACTGTATACCAAAGTGATTTTATTTAATAGCAGATATTACAACATATCAATGGAAGATTCATTCTTTATATATCACCTGTTCAAATTATTAAAAAGACATATCTCAAAAGAGATAAATAATACATTGTTTCCATATTCTCAATATATTTTTAAAATTTGCTGATTTTATCATTAACAACTGAATGCACTTAGTTGTACAACACCACAAATTGGTCACTAAGATTACAATGACACCCCATAAAAGGTAAAATAAACGACCTTTTATGTTTATCTGTGTTTGTTTAATTAGATAAAAGACAGATTACAGAGGGTATCATACCCTCATATGGTCTTCCCCCTAGATTTACAACTCCTAATCTCCATGCACAAACAAACCAGTTCATTGAAACAACTTTTTGATCAAAGTGTAAATTTCAAAGACTAAGATAATTATTGTGTAAGTTTCTAACAAAACAAGAAAGGAAAACAAGTTCAATAGATGTAACTTTACAATGCCCTGAGGTGATAAATAATTTCTATTAATTGAAATAATACTGGTTTTTAATCAAGAATTAAATGTGTGGACTTTGTTTAACTGTTGTTTACTTTCCTGCAGAACAAACAGGTCCTAATTATCCCTCAATTCCTTGACAAAATTACTGAATGGTTTTAAAAGTTAAAATGAATTTTTTGCTGAAGCAGCTTAAATTGAATTTGTGGCTTAAGAACATGGCTAAATGAGCCTAAAATCATAAAAATACATAGACATAGAGGCCAATTAACTGAAATGTATTGGAAATACACTGGAATATTGCTTGGCTTTCCAGTGACTTAAAGCTGATAGGAGCTTATGTTGCTATGTTGTATTGTCACATAGATGTTAAATAAAGTTTATTATTATTATTTCCAATACAATTTTTAAAGTTACAATTACAATAGCATTAAAATTGTAGGTACAAGTAGATTTTTGAAATATTGCATTAATGTAACTTGAAATCTTAAAATCTCTTATCTTACCAAAATACATATGAAATTATTCAAAAGCATTTTCACAACAACTTCCAATCAAGAGATCAAAATACAAGCAGTTTACAGCAGGTAAAATTATACTCAACATGGTACTTCAAATATATATATATTATGTAAGCAATCAAATTAATTTCTTTTATAAAGGAGTAGGCTCAACTAATAACAAATAATTTTAGAACCCAAGAGAAATGTCTTTTCTGTTTTTTTTATAAACAATGACATCTATTTACTTCACAGACACTTGCCTAAGGTTTCATTAATCAAGGCAGAAATAGGGGAATTGATTCGTTAAAGAAGACCTGAAGGCCAATTTGACTAAATAATAAATTACATTGGAAGAAATTTTCCTTGTTTCTCTGGATAATGAAAGTGAAACAATAATGGTCTCTAACATGGTATGAATAAAAAATGTCAACAAACAAAAAATAAAAAAAATTCCAAAATTAATTATGAATAAAGATAATGATATATCTGCACTGAAAAAGAAAGAATAATGTAGGGATAGAAAAAACAGTTTGGTGAAAATACGCTACATAAATAGTCCATATTATCATATGGTCTCCCCAAAAAGGTTAATAAAATTGGATGTGTCAGAAGGTTTTTTCTTGTGCATATTGGATATATATGGTCTTTTGACTTGTCACTTGCTGAAAAAGTGCAACTAAAGATTCTTGGGGTCACTAAAAATAGCCCAAGGATCTGTCATACCAATTGGCCCTGGTGGTTGCAGAGAATGTTAAAATATAAAATTGTACATTGATATAAAGGACAAAGTTATGGAGATAGGTTAATCTGACTGCCAGTCACCAACTTCTCACACACACTTTAAGGTCCAGACAAGTAAAGAATTCAAATAATTTATACAGGTAGGAAAAAAGGTAGAAACTGAATGTAAACCAGCATCACAGAATAGTGCAATCACTCAAGCTTTGTTGCCACAATTAAATTTAAACTGCTTTAATTTATATGAATCTTTTATTTGTGATCACATTTCAGCAGAACTATCTTTACATTTAAGAAATATCAAATAATTTCTTGTAGGTTTCAAATATACCAATTTCACCCCATAATAAAATTGAATGTTAAATTCTTTCCGTGAATGATATTAAACATGAAGAAGTAAAAAAGTTTTCATAGACAGACTTGAACTGATTTAACCCTGGCGTAGTATCGGTGGTGACAATTAAGGGGTGAAAACGGAGGTCGTGTGATGTCGTGGCTGTTAAGGTGTTTCTGTAATTAATTTACCGTAGTTGAGCAGTGGTTATTGTTAAGTAATCAGGCTTCAATTGATACGCTTTAAATAACTCTCACCAAGTTAATAAACACCAATACATTCAACGTAATCAATTACTGGCACTGAAAAGACTATTGTTAATATTTATCATGCCAAAGAAAGCAAGTTGTCAGTAAATTAAATATGGGTACACAGTACACCTGACAATATCAGATTTGATAAGATGTTAGCAGTGTTGAGCCATCAATGTTATATAGCTGTTTATCGATTTGTAACATGCAAGTTTTAAAAAATGTAAATTCTGATTGCTTGCAAGAAAGTCAAAAGAAACTCATATTTTGAATGTATTCCAACAATTTGACAAAAATACTGTTAATGGTGTGTTCTATTACAAGAAAAAGCCGCAAGAAATAGAGAAATGAAGTTTTTAGTTTCTTTTTTATGTTTCTACCTATTTCCAAACAGCTGTTTTATCCTAAATAAAGTTGAAATACTGCTCACAGAAAGTTAAACAAACATGCAATCAGTCAATCAATAAAAATAAATAAAAATTATGAACACAATTAAATTGCTGTTTATTTATTTTTTAGGCCACTAATAAAGAAGGACCGCTTTAAGTAAATTAAATTATTATTTTATTGTATAAAAGTATTTCTTTCCTATTATTTAATTAAAAAACAACAGCTCTACTTGAGAGGCAGATTCTAAAAAGTCATTGCTTGAGGAAAAGATGTACATTGCATTGACAAACACAATCAAATTTCCTTTAAAAGGCGTCAATATTCAATATTGGGAGAGAATAGGAATAATTGTATTTTTCATTTACAAGAGATGTAATTTTCACGTATGATTAGGTTGTCACCGAATGACGAGAAGACGAAGTATGTTGTTTTTAGTGCCATTAGCAAGTGTACAACATCTGCGAATGATGGTCAATTTCCCGTGCCTTAATAAGCAGATATCGTAGCAATTCATGGGATTAACTTCTATTTAAGGGAATCTTAATGATTTGCATATCGCTAATTAGAACACCATCATGCAGAGGTGTTTTTGTCCATGTGATAAAATACCATAGAAAAGGCCATCAATAAACGCCTTTCTTTCCTTATTATTCATGAACAAGTCATTACCAGACTATAAGACTAACAAGGTAGGATATAAAGCCAAAGCTATCTAGCTGCGATAGAACAACCATTCTTGTCTTAAAGCACATAAATGTACAATTCTATTACTGCTGACTGCTGATCGAAGGAAATGGTTTGATAAAACATAATTCAAAAGAAAGAGAAACCGTTGGTTGATCTCCCGTCATTAGTAAAGTCTGATTAAAACTGGACACAGATCTATAATTGATTATACTGTTTTGCATATTCTGAAAAAAGAGGATATTACTCCAGATTAAAGCACAAAAGCAATGTGATTTTGTCCAGTAATGGTGATGATAAGAGAATTAAAATGAGCATTAAGAACAGATATATGTCTATTTGGTCAACCAAGTTCAAATCTTGATACGCTGAAAGGATGGCTTTGCATATTATGAATAAAGAAATGACTATGGATTAAAGCACAAAACTTAGTCTTTGTACAGAAAATGCCAATAAAAAGAGCTAAATGTTCCTACAGTCGACACTATGTCGGTTTGGCCAATTCATTATAATCAATTCCTTTCACTAATTACTTAATGAATATGCATGCAATATAACATGGAATGTCTTTGAAGGGGAAAATCTATTTGGGATTTAGATCTTCAATTTTCTTTCTTTTTTTATAAATTGTGCATTAATTTTCTTAAACTGAATACCCGCACCAGCTGACCCAAAATCATAAAATTTGAGGAACTATTTCTTTATACCCTATTCTTTACAAATGATTTTTTGTTAACCTCATTGCATTAACTTTCAGCTGTATGTCTGTCTTAATTTGTCTGACTACAACCAGCAAAATGTATACTAAAATATATAGAGTAGAGAAACATTCTGTAAGCTTAAAATGGGCGGGCAGTATTTATTAGGGGAGAAAGCATCAGTACCTGCTGAAAAAAATAGATTTTTGGCAGGAAAACTGTCAATCCTAGTCAATTAAGCTGGGATTCGAGCACAAACTGCATGCAGTAAATCCGTGTTGACATTTTTGTTTGTTTGAATGGTATTGAATGCCTGACTTTCAGAAATTTTTTATCTATATCATGACATCCAGAAAAGGAAAGGAGGACTAGAGAAAACAACCCCACCTCAAGTAAGAAAACTGGCAATCAATTACGGTTGGAGTCAAGCATACCCTGCCCAAGTGAGGTAGTAACCAACAACTGTGTTAACAGGAACATGAACAACTACTTTAAGGACCGAGGTCCCCCTTTATACAATGAGTAGTCACATTCATTTAATGGTGCTTTAAACATAAACAAGAGAAAAACCAAGCATAAACCTTAGATTTCAAGTATTTACTTCAACCAGAACAGATCACCAAAACATCTACAAAGAAAAAGTTAACAGAAAGAGATAAACAAAGACATCAACTATTGGCTTGGAACAGTTGTGAAGGCACAAAATTCATGAAAACTGAATTAGATTTGTCTCTTGTGTATAGAAGACAGATATCTATGTCTCCTAACAGAATTTGCATAAATGTCAAGACTAGATGTTAGGATTCTGGTTATACAATAAAGGTAGCTGTCATTTGTCCTTGAGCAGACAACTCCACAAATTCCCAGTCGTAATAAATGTAGACAATATGTCGCAAAAATTCTACACTGGACTTCAAGGATTAATTGGTAAAAGGGAAATTGTAATTATTTTGGACAACTAATAAAAAAGGAACAGGACTGTACAATTAATGGGCACGAGCTTAAATTTTCTCTTAATTATTCTAAATGCAACCAGAGACAATATATTTTTATATGTGAAAAAGTCGTAAAAAGTGGACAGAAGCAACAATTGGATTGATTTTCTGTCATCATAAATTCCATAGGACAAAATTGATGCAATTCCTGGCTACATTTGCTGACAAAGGTTAAGAAAATATTATAAACTTCATTGGCAATTTGTTCCGACTTTGAGATGAGAAAGCCTGATAAATTGCAGTATTGTCTTTTAATATCTTTCCGAGATTCATCTAAATAAATCTGACTTAATGTCATGTTCGACTGTTTGATAATACAGCTTAGGACATTGTATTTAACTAAGTCTATTGTGTTTTCACAGACATGTAATATGATCATGGCTTAAGTTTTTGATTGGCATTTCTTTGAGAAATATATTGATATAGCTTGATCAAAATAAATTACAACCCAATAAACCTATAGTCTAATACCCAATAAACCTATAGTCAATAGTCTGCACTTTCACAATAACAATACTTTTTAATTGTTAAGTCTAATTAAACATGCGCATAAAAACCCAAGAAGTGAAGAAAATCAGAGCTAGAGGTAAAACTAGCATTACGGGATACATATATAGAAAAGATTTTGTATAGATTATTTCCCATATTATAGAGGTCAAAATTCATTGATTAATCTAAAAAAGGGTCATTGAAATTATATGCAATTCTAATATGACGTCCATCATACGCTTTGGGAACACATTAGGGTTCTAATAAGCATAGAGCATGCTATGACGTCACAATTAGAATTCTGATGTCATACACTCAACTGGAATTTTTTCAATATTTTTTTGCTTAAAAGGTATGTATATTAAATAAATATATGTTTATGTCATTATTATTTGCTGTAACATACTGTTTTTTGCAGATATCTTATTAGTTAAAAAAACAAAACAATATAACCATGGAAAGTGCCCTCTTAGAGCCGCTTCGAAATTTAAAAACATATGTTATTAGAAATGAAGTAGATTATTGCAATTGGGCTCGCAATAATAAAGACCAAAATGCAATTATTATCATGTAGATGTAAGACCTGTGAATGACCACAATTATCTTATGTCTATTTTATACCAGACCAACCCACTGGGTTTTGAATTTATAGACCTTATAGACTACAGGAACTATCCAAATCTTGTCATGGACACAAGGGATGGCATAATATATTTTTTTTAAATATATTTTGCTTATATATTGTGACACAAAATATTAACAAAAAAAAAAGAAAAGAAAATTGCTCCTCTTATATGCCACTTATGTAGCACAGATTATAAATGTGACAAAAAATATTCTGAATAAAAAGAAATTACTTTGCCTAGCATGGTGCTATACATCTAAACATATACATGCCGAGTCCTTCAATACTTCTAAAATAACAACGCTATTAAATTGTATAACTAAAATCCATGTCTGCACTGTCCGACTAAAGGCATTAGATTGTTGGGTTAAAAACGCCCCAATCAACATCGGTTAGATGTGGTCTGCCAACACTGTTGTAGCGGGTTTGAGTCTTCATTGATACTGGGATTGACAGTTTTCCTACCAAAGGTTGGTGGTTTTTACTGGGTACTCCATCTTCCTCTTCCAATAGACACTGGATGCCATATATAGCTGAGAAATTGCTGTTAAACACCATTCAAACAAACAACAAACAAAAACCTTTTGAAATGTTCTAACTAAAGTCTAAATTACATATGTAGATGGAATATGTAGCATAACAAACCTAAATAGTATGGATGTAAGTTATATTATATGAACTGCAGTTTTACATTAAGACTTGGTTTTTCATGTATGTCCCTCTACATATACATCTATTGCAGAAGTGTTTTCTTAGAAATTTTCCTGATGAAAAATCAAGCAGACAGTGATTGCATGTTTATGTATGACATGATATGATTTTCTGAACATCATTACAAATACATACAAACTGTGTTACTATATGTATAGCTGAATATTGTAAAAAAAAATAAAAATAAAAAATACATAAGGTTGAATGATTCTATTTAAGAAGGTCAAAGATGACTCACAAATTTTAAAATTAAGAAGACAGATTAATAACAGCTAACAAAGCTGATTTCCAAATCCTCTCATAATATATTGTTTGTATATGTTGTATTGAAATGTGAATAAACAAATAAATGATGTTTAAACTAAAAATTTGAAAATTGATATATGCATAAAAAATCATTAATTATCTATAAATTAAGAGAAGTCTTCAATTATTCAACAAGTCATTAAACCTAAATCTTGGAACATCATTAAAGATACCATCTAAAATTTCATGCACATATACATCAAAATATTTCAAGGAAACATAGATTTTCAATTTCCCATGAGAAGAACTACAAAGAAATCTCCTGTAAACTATACAGGGATGTATGTTTCTACAGCACTGATAACATCATTTTACCCTTTGTATATTGAATCATTAATACACAGATTCAAATAAGATATATATATTTCAATAACGAGTCAACAATTACGTAAGTAGTATTAGCCTTATCTGGAAAATCAGTCAAACCAGCTAATACAACATTCAGATCTAAAAACAAAACCAATGACGCTACATATTTTTTACCTGGTAAAAATACTGCTTCTAAAGTACAAAGCTAACAAAAACAAACTTGAGGTTGACTTTCTTGCCTTAGCTGGCCAGGGTTTATGATCCAATAGGATCCTCTCATAAAGATGTGAGAATCCAATCATAACGCTTGAATAGTGAAGGCAAACTTTTTTCTTTTTATCAACATCAATAACATACGATTCTACACAACAAATAAACCTCACTAAAACAATAGAGATGTCAACCAGCAGCTGAAGTTATCAACAACAAAGAGAACAATATCAGTCACTTTCAACTTTTTAAAATGATAAACCCAGTGACCCCTTCATGTTCCTAACACCCCCCTCCCCCTCAAAAAAGCTTAAAACAAATATACAATCTAGTTCATGAGGTGAATAGTTTACAAAACTTTTCTATTTATAACTACTAATGAAATATATAAATATTTTCTCACAAAATGTGTGATTATCTCCTGTAAAACAGGAACCTATAAATCAACGGGACTGGAATCTAACGATATCGTATACTTTTCCTCGTCGCGCCAATACTTAATTTGCGAACAAGTGTCGACACGGATATGACCGTATTTACGGCTTTTGTACGATACAATCTGTTCGAGACTCAAGTAAGTTACATTTATATATCAATAAATTGATGCATTTAATAACAAAAATTAAACACACGCATAAAAAAAACAAAGAAAAACAAAACAAAACAAAAGCAGAAAGAAAAAAAACATAAAGAACAAACAAACAAAAAACAAAAACAAAAGTTTTGACTAATTCTAAAATTCGATTTGTTGTACTAGTCCTAGTGAATTAAAATCAAAGCCGCCTTGTATGATTTTATTTGATGTTTATGGTTTCACCAATTAGACAAATTATATGATGACACAGGTATTAACTACCTAGGGTGTACCCTCAGACAACTTTTGACACCGTTGTTTATTGAACCATTTGTTCACCACACCTGTGATTACATAACAAATGCAACAGGTGTACGCCAAATTAAAAGAGAATGGGTTGTAAAAAATACTTATTCCAATTCTGAAATTTTTTATCATTTGCATTTAAAAGGAGTTTCTTGTAAAATAGAAGCTGAAAATAGTTACAGGATGGAGATGTTCTCGTGGAAAAAAGTGTTCGAAAAAAGGTAAAAAAAGTATGCTTATTAATAGTGTTTATCAATTATGACCTATTTCTGTGCATTCTTAAAACATCATTCTTTCAGAATGTGAAAGAAAAAGGAATACTGCTTTCATAATACAGAAGTATATTGGTTGTATTCAAGGGGGACCGTTTAAAAATCTGCGTCGACTTTCCAAAAACCTGCAAATATTTCATGCTACCTAATCCAAAAATATACGGGGAATCACGACAAAAAAACTATATGCTGCAACGCGACACAAAAAAACCTAATTGGTTGGTTTATACCTTTTAAATGTGTATTATTGCATTATGATAATATATGGTCATAAAATATAAAGTTCGCCAAAATGACATACCAAAATGGCGACCCGTAAAAGTGGCTCACGATTTTCGCTGATTTGAACATTTTTTAATTGATAAAACATGCTCATGGTAATACAATTAGGTAAATAAGACACACAAAATTATAAAAAATTACAACATATTTACTGTCACAGAAAATTGGCAACAAATTTAACTAAAATGTTGGTATCGTATTACATTCGTCTATGTCACTTCTGCGTTCTCGCTTAATCTCGTTCCGGTCTCGTCGCGACAAAGAAATCGTACTTCCTTAGCTGAAGACTTAGCGAGTGACCAATCCCGTTAGTTATACTAGTCCCAGTGTAAAATAAACTGGACCTAATGATATCAAAATATTTTCACACCATGAAATTTACACTATAAGGGACATGACATTATATTATCATTATAAAAACTGTGATAATCCAATTTAATCTATAGATAGTCAGGGGCAGATTAGTAACTAGCAAACCCAAAAGGGGAGGTAATCCTATATCAAAACAATTTTTTAAGATTTGATAATATGTACATTATCCTATTATTAATGCACCAAAGATAATCCAATTATTCATTCTCAATGTTAACAATCTTACAAACCCCTCCCTTCCTAATTTGTCCTATTGTAAAGTGCTTGTTCCAGGTCAGACATAGTGACCCCAGGGGAGTTGTAAATTAACAATCATAATTTCTCACTTGATTAATTTATACTTTCAGTATACAATTTTCATAGTCATACATAGCAGCAGATGGGACACATAATTTGTATTTAATGGTATATTGGATACAGAAATATACATCATTTTCCTAAATTTACAGTCATAAATAATGAATGTCTTTTTTCATGCATTCAAATGTATGAACACTCTTTATCCATATACCTTTTTCAAATTAATATTTTTTTACAAATGTATATTATAGATGTATAACCCACAAACCTTCTGTAGGGTTCTATAGTATTGATGTACCACATAAAGGGTTTAGCCACTCTATATAAAAACTATATTTTTTGGGTAATTAAATAACGCCATGAAATTCAAAGCACCATTAGACTTTTAATTAATGTTCATCGCCACTCCTTTCAGGTGTCCATTTCAACATCACATTTCATCCACCTTTTACCTATATCATGCTACAAACCATAATAATAAATTAATATTGCATTTTCTAGATATTTTTATTGACATGGCCTTAATTCATCCTGGGATCAAAGTCAACTCTGATCAAAGGAAAGTCAGACCAGGTAAGTAATTAGACACACATGATTGGTAGAAATGAGTAGGTGGGTGGAGCTAAAGCTGAATGGCATTCAGTGTGATCACAGTATTGAAAAAAGTGAGTTGTATACATACAAAGTCAGTAAATACAGGGATAATCTGTGTTTCTCCACATTTATAGTCAGCTTAGAATCAGAAGACATATTACTGGTAATTCATTGATCACTCCACTCACCTGGATTCATTAAAATATAAACCAATTAAATCGATCTGGTGAAAGTTATGAAAACCATGTGCAATTTGGATTTAAACTAAGATTTTAAAAATCTTTACAAATTGCCAAACACAGTATTGATGGATTATTGACAACATCTGGATGTGTATTGCTATGTCTTTATATTAATATTTTGTACGATTTAATTGCCAAAATATTACAGGTAAGAAACAAATTTAATAAAAAAAAACTTGGATAAAATTATCTCTTTTGTCAAAACAAATCTATAAATATTTCCAATTTCATTTCTAATGGCTTTTAAATTTGTTGATGACATAATAAATAGCATTAACAGAGAATTTCTTCACCACAGATGAATTACGATTACTTTGTATACAGGTGTTTGGGTCAGACCTCGTAAACCTGTCCTAAAATACATTACTTATACAATAGCAATTTTATGTGAGTGTAAATGTATTTTATATGACAACTACTGATAACTAAATGATTTGTATTATGTTAAGGTGACATACCTAATAGATCTTATACAGAGGGCTAAAATGACCAGACAGACATTATATTCCCTCACACAAGGGTCTCTGTCTTTAGATCATACAGAGGGCTGACATGACCAGACAGACATCATATTCCCTCTCACAAGGGTCTCTGTCTTTAGATCATATACAGAGGGCTGACATGACCAGACAGACAATAAATTCCCTGATGCAAGGTCGATCTGTTGTTCTGCCTATATTTATGTACAGATAAATTCAATAAATTCATTTTTAGAATCATGACATTTTTGTGTGGTCAAGAACCAATTGTAGAAATTGCTCAAACAAATTAACATTTAAACAAAGTTACGGTGGAAACTTTTGAATAATGTCAAATAAGCCTCACTAATTTAGGTGGTTCAACCAGGAATATTGTAAAATAAGCCTCACTACTTTTGGTGATTCAACCAGGAATATTGTCAAATAAGCCTCACTACTTTTGGTGGTTCAACCAGGAATATTGTCAAATAAGCCTCACTACTTTTGGTGGTTCAACCAGGAATATTGTCAAATAAGCCTCTTGGAAAAAATCTAAATAATTCTTTATTTAAAATAAAATAGTGGTATTCTATTTTAACATCTAGACAAGTTGTTTATATCAAAGAGAAAATAAATCTAGTAGTATACCACCTGGGGCTGGGTTTAAGACATGATTTGTCAGGGATGGTGTGAGATGGGCTAGGAAGTACACAATTTTGTATGTCCCCAAGATATTTTTGTTTCTTTTTGCATTCAAAACAATTTATAAAGTATTAAATCAGCTGTGAGGGAATGTATTGAGTAATGGATGTTATCAATTTCCTTAAACTGAATCTAATTTCACTGTAGGTTTTTAACATTTTGTCAGAAGTACAGACCCTGGAAGTACTAAATCTTCTATATATCCCATGTTGTCGATTGCTATGGCTTCTTTATTTTTAAGGGCACATCAGTTTTTTGTAAATAAGTAAAATAGGTAACTGTTACATAATCCATATGGGTGGCCTCACACAGGCTGCCTACTCCCTAAATAAAGTCATCTTACACTTATTTATAAAACAGTCATCTTACACTAAGCATGCCTCTGTAATAAAAATGCCATGGTATTACAGACACTACAAGGGTACTATCTCTTTAACTTCAAACAAATAGCATTGCATCTTTAAGTGATCACATATGATAATAATTTTCTTCTAAATACCACACAGATGTAAAAAGACATTCTTGAATCTAATTCATTAAGCTGCATATTCCTGTCAGGTACTGCTGCAAGATAAATTGCACTAAACCTAAACACCCAAATATTTTTTGTTCCAAATATAATATTAATGAGTGTAATTTTTTCTTATTTCTAATGTGAACAGGGTGTGCCAGACTTGCACATTAATTGACAGGACTGCTAGTTTAATGGCAGGTTTTCCGGATGTGTACTCCAGCTTCCTCCCCAATAAAAACCGGACAGGGCAAATGGCAATAAAACAAACAAACATTTGTACACAAAAATACAAAATTGGATATAAATTCTATCATAACATGACAAATTTTTATAATCACTTGGGGTGTTATGTGTTTTTTTTTTTTTTTTTTTTTTTTGGGGGGGGGGGGGGGGGAGGGGAGTTAGTTCTTATAAAATAAGACCTTGTCTTAATGTGTATTTCAAATTCATTACATAATGAAGAACACTTTACACCATTTTTATGTAATATATAAAATGAAATAAATGAAAGAATTCCAATTTTCATTTTAGAATACATGTTTTTTTAACTTTTCTTAACAATAAAACCAAAAGACTGACTTTATTGCTCTGTTGTCCTTGTACTGGATATTGAGACGAATACCCAAGTAGATTTTTATCCAACCTACCGTAATTTCCGCTCACCTTAGGTTACCACTTTGATAAATTGCAGTGTCAAATTTCAACACATAGTTATTTAACAGAGGGCGACAATAAAGATTTTTTAAACATACAAGCTATTTTTCTTTTTCACCATGAAAACATTAAAGATGGTTTATGATAGAATGCAACAATAGCTTTTGGATGAAACTTGATTTCAAGGTTATTTTCCAATCAATTTTTTGAATAAGAAAATATTTTTTACTTGACTTTTTGTCAATTTAATAACCACATGCAGCTTGTTGCCATTGAATGTACACAGTATATCCTCATAAATCATTAAAATAAGTTCTTATGAGTCTATAATCATAAACTTTGGCCAATAATACCCAGTATTGAGGTAGCCATTGCCATTTTGATTTATACAAAACCTGAATACTAAATAAGTTTTCATTTATAAGGCCCTCCCCCTCTACATGTAACTCCCCAAAACAGTATGTATTCTTTGATAATTCTTTGCCCCTCAAACATAAAAAAAACAGCAAGTGTGATGCCTTACGACTTTAACTTTCAAAAAATAACCTAAAACAGAATAAATGACACTGAAATATTTATAGCATGACTGGGGAATGTTATACTTTGTAGCCCTAACTTATCAGAGCACGGTATGTATTATAGCTTGGGCAATTTTTAATGACTTACAACCTTCTAATATCCAGTTTTCATGCATAATTTCACTGTTAAAATAAATAACACTTCTCAAAAACAATTTCAGTTAAATAAAAACAAAAAATAAACACATACTAGAATTGTAACCTTTATATCTAATAATGCCATTATATTGTGAAAAAAATGTACTGAAATAATTACTTAGGGACAGCTCAGGTTCAGCTTTAGATTGTTCCTTGAAATCTCTCCAGTAAAAGTTTCCATTTCGAGGTAAATTACATAACTGTCTAACTAAGGAATACATTTGTAGTTACCAATTGAATCGTCTTGACAACAGTTGTCCAAGATTTCTGTTGGGAACAATCAATCTCACAAAAAGACGTGACAAAAATTCTGTTTTAGACCCAAAGCGTGAAACTACTATATTATGTAACCAACCATAGGTGTTACTTTAACATATGGAGTTTTACCCAGGACAATTGTTCCCTTCTCTCTTATTAGCAGCCAAATATGTATTATTCATAACTACAAAGGTCCATATATTAACCAGCCCTGGGCTTATTGTATTTAGTTACTGTACATTATCACTTTATAATCAGTAGATATTGGGGGACATAAAATATTTAAAATCCTCATAAAACATTCATATATGCTTGTAAACATTAACGATAAATAGTGAAGTCAGTAATTTTGTGATAACAAGGATGGCCTCTTCAGTGCTTCCAAAGTAGGTAAGTAGCCAGGTAAATGTTAAATCTAATTAGAGAAATAATTTCATGATAAGATAAAACTGCCTTCAATTTAACACTTGGGAGTAACCTAGCTTTCAACAACCAGGAAATTTGTACAATAATTATGGGAGGTACAATGAATGGTTGACCACTGTCAAATGTTTACTTATGTTCCAAATAATACTACTTGTAAGATATAGACTGAGGGTTTGTATTGTCTAATGTTTTGTATGGTATCTTACTGAAGGGAGATAATGAGAGCCTTATTATGATAAAAACTGGGTATAAATACTTTGAACTTGTATTCATAGTTAATAGACGTAGGGGGCTATCTACTTTACCTGCACCGAGACAAATACAGCTAGGCTTACAGGAGTGACAAGCTAGCGGGAAAGAAATATTTTTCTGTCCAGAGATTAATAAGTACTACTCCTTAAAATAAATTAAGATAAGCATATCTATGGCTTATCTCCAATGTTACAAATTCCCACCAAAATATTTAAAAGTTTTATAAAATTATCTTTTAATATTTACAGTTGCAGATATTTGTAATTTAAAACATATATTTAATATTTTCTAATTTAATATTCTGAGAAATGGTTCATTATACTCTTTAACATGCTAAAATAAACTACATTTTCAAAATAAGCCAATTTTTTAGTAAATAATAAAAATGAATGAATGAATGAATGAATGAATGAATGAATGAATGAATGAATGAATGAATGAATAAATAAATAAATAAATAAATAAATAAATAAATAAATAAATAAATAAATAAATAAATAAATAAATAAATAAATTTTCTTTTTTTTCAGGTAATTCCAGCTTTTTCATTCTGATCCAAGAGGAAATGACTTCATGTAGGGTAGGTATGCTGTGATATATGATCAGACTTGGTTGAATATTAATGTAACCTTTTACAAATCTACCAGAAATACAACCATTAATTTAACAATACGTTTTTCACCTCATCAGAGCAAACACCATAAAAAGTACACAATGACAATCATTTCACTTTTCTGATTCCGAGACCTGTTACATTTTATTTCCTCAATAATTATCAGTTAATGTTCAACAGTGGATTGCCTCCCTGTATAATTATAGACTCATGCCTCGCACAAAATTATACCCTACTGAGGACGAACCCACCACGACATGTCTTAATCCTAAAATTATTGCTTTTAATTGAAGGGTGGCTCCATTTCTTCTCATACACCAATTCAGTTTTCAGTTGGCCTTTTCATTGTTCGATAAATCCAGGACTTAAATGGTGACCACTATTATTGTTATCAACAAGGGCAATAATGCAGATGTATCCAACATGTAGGATTATAATCACAGCTGTCAGAAGTCAAAGGTCAATCATCAGAAATACTGTCCTTTTCAGGTCCATTTCATGTTGAATTAATTAGGTTTATACTACAGTAAACTTAAAAAAAAATTATTATAAAACAAATTAGGCATGCTTAAAAATGTGACTTCCATCTTAATTGGCAATGTGTTCTCTGTGTACTCCTGTCTTCTCCCCAAATAAAAACTGTAGGCAATGAATATGATATAGAGCAACAATATCTGAAATTGGCTTTAAACATGATGGGAACAAACAAATATAATATATGATGAAATAAGTTAGTCTACTAACATGTCCCAGCTTAGATCTAGGACCAATGATGCATTAATTCCAGCAAGCAATATTTCAGCTATATTCGTCATATATATGAATAGCAATCCTGATTCGCATACTAAAACTGTGATCTCTACAATAGTATATACACATTAAATCATATACAGAGACTAAAACAAAAAAAGGGAGATAAAAACATTGATACTTTAATAGATTTATAATTTACTATACAAATTATTTAGCTTTTAGAGAAAGATGTACATATATAATTTCAACATGTATTGGTGCCGTTTGACTAGCTATTAGTTCCTTTTATGTCACACATATGACTTTAAACTAAAAAATTAATATTTTTTTATTTATTTTGAATCATAAAAACATTAAATTATTTTATTTTTATTTGCTGCAAAATGCTACTTTTTAATGATCAGGTAGCTTAACAGGTGCTTTAAGTTAGTAATTTTAACAATCCTAATTTGGCAGGATATTAATTCAATTATTTAATTATCTATTCTAACCATTTAATAAATACATGAAAATTAATTAAATAATTATTTATAATTTTTATGAAATCAAAATAAATTTAATGTCACCTAAAATGTTGTTTATGAGCAGTATTTTAAAGGGAATTTTACTTACTGATAAATAATTTGATACTATAAAATGTTCATATTTACCAAGTCTGGGATATATTTCCATTTATTAAACCAAACCAAACAAATAGCCAATGTAAGTCAAATTTATCTATTTACCAACATACAATATATCATATATTATTTCCTTCAATTCAAACCCTTGTCGAATGTTTGACGATTGAGAAAATAAAGACTCCAAAGTATTGTATACAAGTTAAAATCAAACAAAAATACAGAATGATTAAAACTAAAATAGACATCCATTTAGGCTGTGAACAAGATTGATGTATATCTTTCCCAGGAAACTACTAAAGCCACCAAGGAAAAGACCAATTTCTTTGTTAGTTTAGTCAAGACCAAATTTTTACATAAATGGCTGTTATCAAAATATTTGAAAAAACGACCATATGGTCGACAATGTGCAAACACGGATCAATCAGTACACCGTTCATATTAACTATAACAATTTTATGATATCTTCAAATGGACAAAGGCTTAAAAAGTAAACTTAAATATGTCTATTGAACTAAACTATTTGCTTTGTTATTTTTTCATTAAAGGGAAATGTGTCAAAAGTTTATTCTCTGTGGCATAGAAAAACCAACTACATGTAGATCTATAACAATTGTTGTCCAATCCTAACCACCGACTGTCAAAACACAAGTCTGGTCAGTTTAATCCGTTAATTATATATTTATATACATAAAACCATTTGAATTTTTATCACTATATCAAAAAGGAAAAGTAATATTGCCAGAATGTTTCACCTGGGGGAAATTAACTAGCGATAATTTGATACCAGGTGAAAATTAACAAGGTCAAAGATTTTATTTTAGCCCTATGGGCAAATGTTTTTATAGAATATTACTTATAATTTTTTTCAATAATTTTATTACTACATGAATTTTTAATAAGAGTGGTAATTTTCTTTTTGAGTGATCTCTTTCATTTTTTGAATGCTCTACCTGCCCAGAAATGCTCAGGTGGGATTAAAAAATTATAAAAAATCTGTAGACAAGGCACCGACTCATTTTTCTATCTAGTATGCTAACAACGATCTACATACTGTTTACATTTGTTCTGATGAAATATCACAATATAAACAACCGTCAGACCAAGCAAGAAATATTGAACTCGGCTTATAACATAAAAGGGGAAAAAGATGAATTCACAGGTAAATTTATTCGACTGCCGAGACACTACACCGTTGGTGACCTTTCAACCGTGACATGTTAGGTATAGACAGCGGATCACGATACCTGCTCTTTAATACTGAGAGTGTTACACATAACTTTGTAATCTCCACAGCACATGGACTTAGTTAACCCAAACAATCTGGATTATTTTACTTATCCTTGGGAATTATAAGGAAAGTACAATTTTCTCAACTTCGTGAAAAAGTAGTTCTTTTCGTGGAGTATAAAATCTTAATGAACAGGTAGGTGATAATTGAATTCTAACAGGTAGCAATGTAAAAATCTTTTGGAATTTCATTGTTATGAGGTCTTATATATTTCCGTTAAGTTTTAGGTGTCTCTGATCTTTAGATAATACTGATAATAAGACGTGATCAATCACCTAGCAGACTTAAACCTTTTGTCAACTTGTATTTAAAACAATAATTTAGTAAATTGATATAATAATAGAATATCCTATCGTTTGGTGGTCTTAGACAATGGGTATATATACATAGAAAAAGGTTTTGTCACTTAAAAAATTTCAACAATTTGGTTGAGAGTAAATTCTATCAACCCTAAGTTTATACTAACATCTTTGTAAATCTCTATATTGTAAGTATAACTATTAATGATTCTTTATATAATATAAAATCTTTTAACTGGTAACTTTAATTGAAAACTGATAATTTTCATAATTTTTAACTGAAACTTTAGATTTTTGGAAAAAATTGTCAAATTGTTTCATAAAAGAAAAACAGTAGTAGAATTTAGTAGAATTAGTCTTTAAATCAAATTACATATTTCACTGTATTTAAAGAATCAAGGATTTTAATTGATTTGTAAAAGGATCAGTACTACAACAACATAAGATAATAAAAATGTATTTCATTATTAATGTAAAAATTAAGTAAAAAATCATTTTTTAATAATAACCCATACAATGGTAAAAACTGTCAACAGAATTAGAATTATCACAAAATAAACTTCCATGTCAAAACTTAATAGAATAAAATGTTAACAACAGATTTTATACCACTAATATAAAACATAATGGATTTATTGAAGCCATATTTATAAATTAATTACAGCTCAGTATGAAAATAATGAGATCCTGTATCTAAATGGCCCTGCACATTATATCATAATGTCACTTTTCATTGGGTGGTAAACCCTTAGAAATAGTTAAAGCTTGGTTAACTTTGAATTATGCCATTAAAAAAATATGTTAGCACAATCAAATTTTGTTCTAGTTTATGTGCATTCTATCGCTGACGAAGTCAGTAATTGTGACATGGAGCTGAAAAATTATTGAAGTCTTGCAATGCCTGAGGTACCGCAAAATAAATTGTACAAATATAAGAAAATGATTTAAATTGATCTATTCAAAAAGAAGTCAGATTTTCTTTGTGTCCGAGAAAAATCGATTTCATATATTTGATCAGCACATTGTAACGTTCAAGTCAGGAGAAACACACACCATAGAAAGTTATAAATGAATGTAAACTCAAATTAATCTAAACTTATTAATGTTTTAGTCAGTTTTAAAGTATAGCAACTGAAATGTCTTTTATTAATATTATGGTGGTCCCGTCGGATTTAAGATAGTCAATTCTATAGAGAAAGTTTCATTTAATTTCAAAAGAAATTAAAATGGATCTATTCAAATGTTGATTAACTTAATCTCGCATACAGTCACCAATAATAAGTCAACCATTTTTTATTACCTTGCGAACCAACAAATCTTATGTGTAAAACATTTCTTGTTTAAAGTCATTGTTTTCTGAATAATTTTTGCAATCTTTGTTTTAGTGGGGAACGGTTTTAACTTGTGTGGAAATCTGTATCACATTTAACTGGTAAAAGAAACAGCACTTAATAAGATAGGGGGAAAAAAATGAAAAACATAAATGACAGCATAATTTACAAAAATTCACTTAGAAGAAAATAATTTTTCTCTCATAACAATATAATTACCCCAAAATTCATATATAATTTGACAATTTTGTCAATTTTCTGAAACAGTTTGAAACGTTTTTGTCCTTTTCATATAAGTAAGAATGACATAGACAACCTTTTCAATTAACAACCTGTTTTAAATTTCGTAATTAAATTTACTCACGGCAAGTATAACACTGATTGAAATTTGATACAACATTTAAATTGACCACAAGAATTTCCTAAATTTACAAAAGACAATCTCTTGTTTTGTTTACAAGCATAAGAATTTCATATCAAATTCATGCAATCATTAGTGTTTAAAAATTTATTATGAATTAGGTGCAATTCCCCTTTAGCTATAATGTACTTATTTCACCCATCTTAACTGATGGCCCTTATCGGCAAGTTTTCATGATTCATTGGTCTTTACGGAATATTTCAACCAACGCTATTGTCTCTTATTCAGAACTACAGCTACTTCAGGCTGTATTTTTCGGTTAATTTAACTCTGATGAGCAAGTGAATTTCATAAAATTTAAATAGATTAGTTCGTTCTGATAATACAGGTCACCCACAGGTCTGTGTTGTTTTTTTAAACATATCCCCGAATGTTAAATGGGCCACGAAACGATCTCATTTAAAAAAGTCATTTATCTGGACATGTCTTTTTTAATTCAATTTTGGTCCTCAGTAGGGTTCCCTTGGAAATATGATCTAGTTTTGACATCTTCATTTATCAAGTTAGTTTCCAGCTAGTTTTTCCCTTCCACAAAAATCAATGACACCTTTCTGTTTAACAATAAGAACTGCCATTCTCAGATAACTATTTTAGAAAAATACTAATGTGTTCTAACAACAACAGTCAGAACTCCTCAAATGTGTTCAAATCAAATTAGATCTATGCATCAACTAGGACTGTCAGAAAAAACAATGTTTATATACATAGTGTAAGCTGATATTTATTTCAAACAACCTTTTTACACCTGAGTATTGATTTTGTTATACCCATAATATTGTACTTTGCAAAGCAGTATAAATAAGTCATTTGAAGTTGTGTTTAGTACCCAGTTTTTGGGGATAAAGTTCATTAGTACAGGCTGGGAGATTCTTATACACTAGAAGTCATATAGGTTAAAAGTTACATTAAATTGATTACATTTAGTATGAACAAAAAATGTTATACAATTTTGATATTTCAAGACAGCAAAACCTTTTTTTAAAGTAATTTTTAAAACTTTCAATATTTGTATTTTTTAAATAGAAAATTAATATGGCTTCTTTTTTAGCAGTACAGTATTTAATCTATCAGTATGCACCAACACTGGCAACAGTGTATGAATAATCAAGTTAATATAAAGATATTTGTGTATGCATTTCCATAACAGTATGATTATGGACAATAATTTTCTTATCATAACCACTGAGTGTAGACATTTTAAAAAATTTTTAATATAACAGATCATATTCAGAACTGCATAAAATTATTCCTATCACATTCAAAATCAGCGATACAGGTAAAACAGCACTTCTCAAAACAGTAACGTAAAGCCCTCGTCACCATACAAAAGAAAACATGGCATAACAACCTTAATCCTTTCATAATCTATTTCCAACATGTCAACGATCGTGTCAAACCTATTATCCCCATCTTTTTTATATATTTTAAATAACAGCTTAGAGAGTCTCTCCCCATCTCAAGTACGTGATTAGCATGAAGTATGTTGTATATACATCATGTCTGGTACATACATTGGCTAATTCTGGTACCATAGGGTTCTTACTTTCTCCTAACAATCCATTTAAACAAAAGTAGGCCAGGCCACCCATGTAATATACATTGTATTACTAATCCTTATATAAGTTATCAAATTACACCCTTTGGAAGACTGTTCAGATCTATTGACTACATGGTGCTTGTATTCACTGTCATCTCTGCTTCTCTGTAGTTAATTTTTCCATTGTCTTCATCAAAATTTTTGAATTTGAAATGTCGATATAGATGAAAAATTGCAATCATTTTATAGAACGGTATATACACAACAGATTCCAAAACTTCAGTCATTTCTGCCTAACTGTCACACTACTGGATCCAGACATTCCGGACACAGCAGTTTTTCTCCACCAGGACAATTCGTCTCAGTCATATCTGTCTGGTTAAAAAGCAACATTTTTCTGATAACAACCTTGTACCAGATATGACATGTTAAATGACTATCCTAGAGATATCAATCATAGTGATCTATTACAAGCTTGTCTTATGTCATCTACAAATTTGTATGTTTTCATAACTTATATTTTTATAACTCTGAAAATGTTATTTTGCTTACAGATTATCAAGTCAAAGCAGTGACTTAGTATGGCCGAGTATCAAAAACCAAGAAATTTTCCCACAATGCCTTCACGATGACCAACAGTATGACGCTGAATTTCTTATTCTACCTAGGAATCATTATACCGGCTGTCATTACGTTAGTGCTGTTTGTGATATTTTTATGTTTTCTACGTAAACATCGCATTCGCAAGGAAATAATGACAAAAAAACATGATCCGCATCGCAAATTTGCCAAGACAAAGGAGAAAGATGATTACAACAGTGCCAAATTAATTGAAAGTGAAAAGTACTGGAACACAAATCAGTCGTGTCATTCTGGCGATTATGCAGAACACAACGAGGCATTTGATGCCAGTCCTGACTTACCAGGAAATGAATCAAAGCCCATGTATAATACATTTCATGACAGTGGAATGTCTGATTTAAGTGAAACTCAGTATAAATTTGAGAGTGATCGTCCTGTATCTCAAGCATCCACAGATTCCGAGGATTCAGGATTTCGCAGTTCTCGTTCTGGACAATACATACATAGTGCGCAGAACAGTGCAGGAAATGACAAAGATACTCCAGTATTCAAAGCAATCTGCAGTGAAAAAGAACATGATTGTGATGGAATGAAACGAAATTACTCTAGTCGACACTCCTATCCACTTCAAAAGAAAAAAAGATCTCATTCACGTAACAAGCATAATCACAGAGACTTAGATATTAATGAAATAGAAACTGATATAAAATGTGTGCCAATTTCAACAATCACTCAAAACCCTTTGAATGCAATGCAGATGCAATATCTACCGCATCCGTCAATGCGACATTCCAGTGACACAACATTTCCAGAGTCTTATACATCATCGCAAAATCCATACGGACCTATTCAAATGACTCCATTACTGACTAACATATCAAAGTGTTCTTATATGTCGACAAATCCCACCCAGTCATGTCCACACAAATCTATTACCACGGCAATGGTACATAGACCTAACGTAGATGTACGGAACAATACCATGTCATTTTCAGTTGTTTAACGAGATATATATACAAGTTTCTCTTTTTCGTGTATGAGATTGTAGATATGTACAGTAGGCATGTGAAACATGGATTATTTAAAGTTTAGTCGAGTGTGTTTGTGTATGAAAAAAAGACTATTTTTTATGTTTTTAAGAAAAACATACTGCATTGTAGTTTGTGCCAGTTATTACAATAAATGTAAGAGTGAATGTTTAGAAAAAGACAAGGCAAACATTTTGTCAATCACATGAACATAAGTTCTAGGAAAAACTTTTATCCTGACAAAGATGTCTCCATTACTGGAAGTAACTTATTTCTTATCCTACGGATTGCATACATATATATATACTAGTGACTTATGGCTAATGTGTGACTTTTCTGTGCGAGATTATTAACAAATTTTAGTCTCAAGAACATACATTTGTTCCAGTGTTGTAAAAGTGCTAAGAAAGTAGAATCAAATGTTTATCAAGGGAAATAACTCTTAAGGAAGTGTTTTCGGGCTTTCATTCTTAATATTATATTATGATCTGTGTACATGTACTACAAAGAGGATTTTTGAAATCCTGATTTACATGATAAATTTGTCAATACAATTTAAAGTTAAAATTATTTGTGTCAATCTTTATTTAATTAAAAGCCTGCTATAGAGACACACACAACACTGAATTTTCTGGTTCTTGTTAAATTTATAATCCTGTTAGCAGTTTATAAATTATTTCTCCTTTTTAACAGTTAACTCCCTTCAGAATAAGGATCGATTTGGATGGACTTTTATCTTTGCAGTCAATCATTTGATTTTCAGACATACATATTCTAATACCTGAGACATGCAGCACACCTTTTTTTAATTATTAATACAAGCTTATTTCAATACACATAAAAATCAATCCATTTCAAACAATATAGCATGTCCATGTCTGATGGAGATACATGTAAACATATTTTCAATGACAGATACTATACACTGTATTTCAGCTAGATCAGACATATGAAATAATGTCTCCAATATATATCAATAAATATTTATGTCAATGTCTTATCTTGAACATTGACCATCATACAGTATCAGATGGTTAAGTTTTAGATAGACTCAATTTCCCACGAGATTTCAACAAATCATGAGCTCTGAGTAAAGATAGAAGATATGTACAAGACTTGTATTTGTCTACATCACATGAAACAATGGCACGGCAATTTATGAAATGTATCTGGTATTACAACTTGTAATTCATGTCAATATATTGAAACTTAGAATGTTGTTCAAAACAAAGTTTTGGGACGCATTTCTTTTACTTTAATCTAAAATATGTTATAGAATCATGATTCTGTGAATCAAAATTAGTTTTAACCATTTATAAAATGCAATGTTCCAATTAACTGATTTAAACATGGCTGCCAATGAAACAAAAATTGAATCATTTGTATCTTATGTTTCACATGATTCAAAATCATGTTTAAAAGAAACGGTGAAACATTAAAATGATATTAAACCATGTTTCAGATTCAAGTAAAAGGAATGCTTCCCTGGCAAAGATGTTTAATAGATTATTGTATGGGAACTCTGGTTACTCCTAGTTCTAGAACTGGTTGATATGGTTTTATAGTGTACACAATTGGTCTCTATTAATAAACTATACAGGAAGTCAGGGTCCTGTGAATGTTTATTTAATACCCTCACTGCATGTTGCATTGTCTACACATTGTCTACATGTCCTGTTAAAAATAACTGTTCTGTAAAGTGCACTCAGGCACTTCCATGAAAATTCTTTTTTCATTTTCAGATAAAATCAATTTTCTTTACAAATTTTACAAATGTGAAATCATATTTTTTTATTGAAAATATCTATTATTGTTATAACCATACCTAAATATATTAGTAAAACGAGTTTAAATCAATTATTTCTATTCAAATGACAGAAAAACCCTGAAATGTAAACATGTATTAGAGATGGCTCATTTTGTGTGTTACTTGTTTCACACCATGGAATATCTATAATTGGACCAGATTTACTTTATTATACATTCTGCAGTCTATAAAACATCAAGTTAAAACCCCATGAGTTATACAAGGACGTGATAGGATGTAATGGAAAACTGTCGCTTAGATCAGATTTGCACTTTATACAGTCCTTATTAATAATATTAACAAAAACTATAACCATATGTGTTATGTTGCTTAAAAGCTGAATTATTGACTCAACATGTAATTTTTCTAACCAGATGAAAAATTAACGCCTTATGTTAAATTACGACATTCATCAACAACTTTAATTCTGTATGCAAAGAAGATACAACATGTTTCATGATTAGGAGATTCATCACTCTCGTCATAAAAAGACTCAGGTGGTGTAACCCTACATCAAAATATGTTAATCTCTTATTTATCAAAAATAATAATGCTGACTTCAAAAGGCAAGAAATGGGGGAATAAAATTAAAATTAACTATTTTTAATTCTTTAAATGCTCTAAATCAATCAGAGAATTCCGTTTTAAATTTTAGGTCACATATTTATTTGATGTATTTTTCCTAACGCATGAACAGAGGGGGTGTGGTGTCGGTAAAAAAAAACTATAAAAATCAAATGTATATATCATCGGTATAAAATCAAACCATGTTTGCTCAAGATTTTAATGGTTATAGAAGTTTTTGTTAGTCTTGTGAAGACCAGTTTTTTAACTACCAATTGCTCCTAATTAAATATTTTAACTAACTTGCTGGCACAATGCTTTAGTGTTTTTTCACACAGGTGTCATAATTTTCAAACATCTCAATGTCAACTTCCAGAAGGAGATTGTACTCTTATGATGTTTTCCAAAAAGATATATAATTGCCCACCATTTTTTAAGTAAATAAATCAAACCTCTTAATTCTCTGAATCTCTGACTTTATTAAGTTTTAATATTTAAATATAATGGTGGATGAATTTTTAGTTGGTTTAATGATCAACACATTTTGGCAACTATTAAAATTGTGATTTAAAATGGAATTGAATAAAATAGAAAATATAAGGAAGTCTGCTTCGAAATAATCAAGAAATAATTCATGAAGACTGTGGTTTATCATTGTTTTACCACAAGTGAGCCTTTTATTATTTACATTGTAATATGACAATTATTGTAAATTTCCGATATTTACAGTACCTATAGCCCATAAGCTGGCTGTTCCACCAAATTAACAAACAATATATTGCAACAGATAATTATAGCATGAGTCTATGTTATACCCATCAGCAGGATTCCAGTTTTGTAATTGGAACAGCCCATCAAGACATGCCTTTTTCGTCGCATTTTGCTCATACATACATCATTTCATATTAGAAAATAAAACAATTAGTTCCAATTTATCAATCAGTCAAAAAAGTGGTTTAGTTAGTTAGAAATAAACTACATGTATTGATCACTGGTGTGTCTACATTTTAGTTAGAGCCCGCCTTTTGACAGAGTGTGCTCGACTTTAACCTCAATTAATAAGAATTGTCAGTGTTCCTGCCAACGATCCGAGGTTTTCACCATGTGCTTTTGTTTCCCCATCTAATAAAACAATGGATACCATTATATAACAACAGCTTTCTACTCCTACAAAATTACACTTTATTTTGTGATGTACTATCAGAAAACAGTTTTCATATTTCAGAAAAGAAAAAATAAGGATTCCTCATGGCGGCCATCGATGTCCCAAGTCAAAACTACATAATTTTATAGAATATCTGTTAACATTCATTCAATCAGAAACAAGGATTATCAATTGTGGCCATGTTTTGTTTTTTGACCAATCAGGTAATGTTATTGAGGACCTGACATACATTGTTTGCCCAAAGTTACAAAACATCCACTTCGACAGGTAAAGCACTTTGTACATTTCAGCCAATTAGAAACAAGAATCCACAAAAGTGTCTGTGTTCTTTTAGCAATTAAAAACAAAATAAGTATTTGAAGAGGATCTTAATAACATCATTCTGGCAAAGTACATTCAGTAAAAAAACATTATAAAGATAAAATTTTATGCAGACAGTCAGATGGATGATCTATGCAACAGCTAAACATTGTTAAAAGTGTAGTAAACACCATCCAAACATCCATATTATCCAATTTCTCACAATAAGTGTTACTAAGAGTTTTAGTGAATTTATTATTTAATACCATTAAATATTAATTATCATAATATTATACCATGTATAACATTTAATATGTTGCAATACAGTAATAAAACTATTCTATTTGAACGAAATACAGTCCCTTAATTGCCCCCATATGACATGCAGTTCTGCATATAAGTATGCATAATGTATGCAACATTACATTGCAAACATAAATTATTATCAAAAGATATAATTCCAAAAGATCAAACAACATTTTGTATGTGTTTTGAATACATTAAGTACCATGTGAACAAAACTGCTCCAAGGCATATACAGCTTATCTATAAGTAGACATACAACGTCTAACATAGCAACAAAATGCTACATATTTTTTTTGTTTGGCGGGACATAATTAATGTGCCCACCCGCCCCTATTTTTTTTAAAGCGGGATGGGAATCTTGAAGTTTCTTTTTTCGTTATGGCCTAAGACATTTTTTTCCTTTAAATATGGAAATAATTTTTGGACTTTAATAAATATTGTAAGTTAGACACACAAAGAATATATTATTACTTTTGGTAAGTCTGTGATCATCACTACACTAATAATACTTTTGGTAAGTCTGTGATCATCGCTACACTAATTATACTTCTGTTAAGTATGTGATCATCACTACACTAATTATACTTTTGGTAAGTCTGTGATCATCACTACACTAACTATACTTTTGGTAAGTCTGTGATCATCACTACACTAACTATACTTTTGGTAAGTCTGTGATCATCACTACACTAATTATACTTTTGGTAAGTCTGTGATCATCACTACACTAATTATACTTTTGGTAAGTCTGTGATCATCACTACACTAACTATACTTTTGGTAAGTCTGTGATCATCACTACACTAATTATACTTTTGGTAAGTCTGTGATCATCACTACACTAATTATTCTTTTGGTAAGTCTGTGATCATCACTACACTAATTATACTTCTGTTAAGTATGTGATCATCACTACATTAATTATACTTTTGGTAAGTCTGTGATCATTACTAAACTAATTATACTTTTGGTAAGTCTGTGATCATCACTAAACTAATTATACTTTTGGTAAGTCTGTGATCATCACTACATTAATTATTCTTTTGGTAAGTCTGTGATCATCGCCACACTAATTATACTTTTGGTAAGTCTGTGATCATCACTACACTAACTATACTTTTGGTAAGTCTGTGATCACCACTACACTAATTATACTTTTGGTAAGTCTGTGATCATCACTACACTAACTATACTTTTGGTAAGTCTGTGATCATCACTACACTTATTATACTTTTGGTAAGTCTGTGATCATCACTACACTAATTATTCTTTTGGTAAGTCTGTGATCATCACTACACTAATTATTCTTTTGGTAAGTCTGTGATCATCACTACACTTATTATACTTTTGGTAAGTCTGTGATCATCACTACACTAATTATTCTTTTGGTAAGTCTGTGATCATCACTACACTTATTATACTTTTGGTAAGTCTGTGATCATCACTACACTTATTATACTTTTGGTAAGTCTGTGATCATCACTACACTAACTATACTTTTGGTAAGTCTGTGATCATCACTACACTAATTATACTTTTGGTAAGTCTGTGATCATCACTACACTAATTATACTTTTGGTAAGTTAGTGATCATCACTACACTAATTATTCTTTTGTTAAGTCCGTGATCATCACTATACTAATTATACTTTTGGTAAGTCTGTGATCACCACTAAACTAATTATACTTTTGGTAAGTCTGTGATCACCACTACACTAATTATACTTTTGGTAAGTCTGTGATCACCACTACACTAATTATACTTTTGGTAAGTCCGTGATCATCACTACACTAATTATTCTTTTGGTAAGTCCGTGATCATCACTACATTAATTATACTTTTGGTAAGTCTGTGATTATCACTACACTAATTATACTTTTGGTAAGCCTGTGATCATCACTACACTAACTATTCTTTTGGTAAGTCTGTGATCATCACTACACTAATTATACTTTTGGTAAGTCTGTGATCATCACTACACTAATTATTCTTTTGTTAAGCCTGTGATCATCACTACACTAATTATACTTTTGGTAAGTCTGTGATCATCACTACACTAATTATTCTTTTGTTAAGTCTGTGATCATCACTACACTAATTATACTTTTGGTAAGTCTGTGATCCTCACTACACTAATTATACTTTTGGTAAGTCTGTGATCATCACTACACTAATTATACTTTTGTTAAGTCTGTGATCATCACTAAACTAAGGCCCTTCCTAAACCAACTCTAAAACATTTGTAAACTAACACATGCAAAAAGATGATACTTCAAAGTATTTTGTTTCATCAGTACATTAACCAACTGTATTAATTAAGATGGAGTGTTCTGCAATTCTTTAGCAATTTCAAGCCTGCTTCAAAAGCTACTTTTCTTGCCATGCTAATTTTGAACATTTGTGTCCATTTTATCTCGACTCCTTATTGGTCTAAATAAGTTGTGATCTAATTTAGGAAGTGTATTGTTCCATGTATGTAATAAATCATAACTTTTAGGCAATAACAGACTCATAGCAATTTAAAATAAGTTTTCCTATAAATGGCAACTCAACTCATTATCGAGATATTTATATTTCTTAAAATCATTCTCCATTGGGTATACTACATATGCCATTATACACAACTCACCTATTGAAAAATGTAACACGATTTCTTGCATCATGATGAAACACTGGTTAATGTTTCTGGGCTAAATCAGGCCCATGTTATACCTAAAATACACACAAATTGTGATAGCGACTGAGCCCTCTTTGACCATGACAAAATTAAGAACTGCTAAAGGGAACATTAGTAGTGATTTAGTCCCACTGTTCATAAGGAAACTTCAAATTAAGGCATGTTACTTTCCTGTTATGAGTTTAAGCCTACTTTCTGGCAAGGTATGATTGATGCCAATCTTAATTAACAATTATTGTCCATTTTCTTACAAGGTACTTCAGCCATCTTCCCTACAAAAATGTAGACAACATGACACAGCTGAAAATCACTGAGACTATTAAAATAAATGACCAATTTATTTATATATCTGTTCTATTGAGACATGTCATCTATATCTATTAATTTTCTTGGTCTAAGAAAACATAGTATTACATAAAATATTTACATGTGATTACAAAATACTAATCAATAAGGAGACCTCTTTTACATCGACCTGTTCCTAAATTCTCACATCGACATTTACCTACATAATATCTATTCACATCTACAGAACATTGTAACATTCAAGATTGTATATTTACATTTAATTACATGGCAAGTCAAATTAATCTACAGTCTGTACATTTGGAAAACTCTATAAAATGCAATTATGTACGTACATATACAGCTGTTCTGCCTTTTTTTAACCAGTTTTGTCTTTTCATGTTAAAAATCTAGTCCTACATATGACATATACCAAGACTAAAAACATAGGGCATCTACTGGGACATTAAATGGTACCCTGCCAACTGTTGACAAATATATTTTTTTAATTTGCCTTTAACTGAAAACTACAAATTGTAGTGTGCTGAAAATTGATCTTGCTATTCATTTTATAGCATTTATAGTATTTAACAGCTATGCAAAGTTTTAACAAAATCTGTCAAAGCGTATTTAAGTTGTCGTCTGGAAACCATGGGCACTAAGACAGAAATATGGGACGGACAATCATATCGAAATAGAGAGTATCACTTAATAGCAAGCCACTTTGTGTGGCAATGTATAAAAACATAATGCTTGTTCCAATGATGCATGAAACTTGTACTTCCTCTTCATACTAATTTCCCGTCTTTTAAAAGGAATTATATTTTATTTATTTTCAGACCCTAATTTTTTTCTCTGTCTTTTGAATTTTTTAGTCATTGTCAAATTCTTGGATAAACTTGTTATTTACCTTATAAAGTCATATTAATATGACAGCTAGCAACAACAAAACATCAAACTCCCTTAGAACCATAAATTTAGACCTGTGGCAAGTCAAACATAAATTGCCACTAAATTCTGCAGACTATGCAACATAATTGAAGTGCCATGACACATTTGAAAATACTTTTTAAATAAATATCAGTGAAGGTAAAAAAATCTGAAACACAACACTGTTCACAATCAAATTCTAAAGATTACAGACATTTTAAAGGTTTTCCTCAAATATATTAATTTCATTGTTAGTATTAAATTATCTCCAGACGATATAAATCAAATATATCTATTATGCAGGGTGATGTGGGTGGGTGATTTATTACATAATCCCGAGATATTTTATTTATGCAGTCCCCTACTTGGTACAAAAAACTACAGCACAACATTGTGAGTTGTCTACTGTCATTTTTGTGAAGTTACATGTATTCAATCTTGGGTAACTTTACCTCCAGTTATTCCAATGGCTGTAGACAAAGACAAGAAAAAACAAAACAAACAAGAATTACTTTGAGCTAATGTTAACTGATGTTACTACTGCTCTATAAAGTCAGAGAGGTCTGAAAGTAACTCCCACAATATGATCATACCAAGATATTGACATTTAGTGTACATATAAACACCCCTCCTTCTCCATACATTAGTGTATATCATGTGCAAACATTTTTTCTTTTCATTCTTTTTTATTCTTTAGTATTTTCAACAATTAATACTTTCGTCCAGTAGACAATACAAAAAGAGTCTGTGAAAAAAATTGATTATCATTACAATGAAAGTTTGTATAGCTAAGTAATTCAAAGTTTTGCAGGAGATAATTGAGAATACATCATTAGTCAGCAAAACTGCCCAAAAGATCCTCTGAAAGTATCTGTACCCAGCAAAACTGCCCAACAGATCCTCTGAACGTATCTGTACCCAGTAGTCAGCAAAACTGCCCAACAGATCCTCTGAAAGTATCTGTACCCAGCAAAACTGCCCAACAGATCCTCTGAAAGTATCTGTACCCAGCAAAACTGCCCAACAGATCCTCTGAAAGTATCTGTACCCAGCAAAACTGCCCAACAGATCCTCTGAAAGTATCTGTACCCAGCAAAACTGCCCAACAGATCCTCTGAACGTATCTGTACCCAGTAGTCAGCAAAACTTCCCAACAGATCCTCTGAAAGTATCTGTACCCAGCAAAACTGCCCAACAGATCCTCTGAAAGTATCTGTACCCAGCAAAACTGCCCAACAGATCCTCTGAAAGTATCTGTACCCAGCAAAACTGCCCAACAGATCCTCTGAAAGTATCTGTACCCAGCAAAACTGCCCAACAGATCCTCAGAAAGTATCTGTACCCAGCAAAACTGCCCAACAGATCCTCTGAAAGTATCTGTACCCAGCAAAACTGCCCAACAGATCCTCTGAAAGTATCTGTACCCAGCAAAACTGCCCAACAGATCCTCTGAAAGTATCTGTACTTTTATTTGTCAGTAACAATAACTTTCATAAATACATCAATAGTTGCCTTCATACCTTATTAGCTGCCCAATGATGTCTGTATAACAGTAATTAACTCTCATTAATCCAATTAAAAATAACTTTATGAGATATATAATAAAATTTATGTATATGGATATATACACTGTGTGAAAATAAAAGAAAAACAAGAAAAACACTGATGTCCTGCTTGGAACACATTGGTAAATAACTCTTGTTCTAAATTAACTCAAGTGTGAAATATTTGGCACAGCCATACACAGTTTTGCCAGTGAAGAGATCTCATCTTGCTGTAACTGTGCATCAAGTTTCACAAAGATATGAAGTCATCTTTATAAATAAATTTAAACGGAAAGATAAACTTTGATGGAAGGATGGATGAACAAACGAACATATGCACGAACAAATGAAAACTATTTCTAGTTTCATTGGTGGGACATAATAATTTGTTTGTTTGGTGTTTAATGACACTTTCAGCAAATTTCAGCTATGTCATGGCATCCATTTTTTATTGGGGTGGAAGCCTGAGTACCCAGATACAACCCCTGAGCTTCGGTAGGAGAACTGGCAATCCTTGTCAATTAAGGCTGGAGTTGAGTTCACCATGCCTGCAATGAGACTCGAACCAGCATCCTCAGTGTTAACAGACCATGTGATCAATAGTAGACAAACAACCTTAACCACTTGGCCACCGTGGCCCCCTAACCCTAACCCTAAACCCCATAACAATTTACATACATGATAAGCCTTAGAGACACTTACACATACATTGTAACTTTATCGCTGTTTCATGACAAAAGAAAGTTTATTTTTATGTAACTCCAGAAACCACAAGTATAATCTATTTGAATCTGAAAGCAATGAAAAGGCTTGTAATTTTTAAACTCAAGATAAATGCAGCATATAATACATCAAGGCTTTTGTTAAATGTGCAATAATAGGGCATGTGTCTACAGAAAATGGCACCTAATGTAAAGCTTCTTGCACAAGGACTTTATCACAAATGATATAAGCTGTTTAAAACAACTTAAACATTTTTTTTAATTGAAAAAAAAACAAGACCAAGGCATGCCACTCACAATACTGGTTAGTCTACTTCATAAGTCATCCATATAACTAGTCCACAATTTACCTGTGTGTACCAGTAATCAAGCTTAGCAAGGTAACACAAACAAGTGTGGACTGTGAGCATACTCCACTTTCACATCTATGTTATAAAATCTAAGTATTTAGTAAACAGGTTGATGACCAAGGAACTTAAAATGGCTATACACAATATACTATAGGATAAAGCAATAAGCAAAATATCAGGCTTTTACATGCTATAGTTGCTTAGAAAACTGTGACTTATATTATTGTTGTGGGCGAATGGATAAACGGACAAAGGTCAAACAGTATCCCCCTCTTCTTCGAAGCAGGGTATAAAAATGGACAAAATAAAACAATGTCTATTAATCTGCCAGATTTTAGTATACAAACACTGTTTCAACAGATGATAAGCCCAAATTAATTGCTGAAATTTTCAACCATTCTACAATGTATGTTCTGACCTTAGGCAAGGTAGGCTCTACGTCAACGGCAATCAACAAGGGTAGGGGTGTTTTGGCTTCCTCCCCCTAATAAAAACAGGATACCAAGATATGGCTGCATGAGGCCTAAAATCTTTACAAAGCAAAAACTTTTTATTTTTAACTCTTAGCTGGCATCGACCTTGTTTTGCAACTTATCATTATAAAGATATAATACAGACACACAGACAAAGAAAATACAACTGTTATCGTCTTAAAACATCAAGAAAATCCGACAATTTAATTAACAAAAATATATTGAAATGACAGGAAAGTCAGCTTCATTTGAATAAACAAGTGAAAAGACATGTCAATCAATTAAGAAATCTCTATAGAAACCATAAGAATCTTGACTTTTTTCATTAATTGTGATTAAAATAGACAAGAAAAATTATGATCAATATTTGCAAGACTTCATTTGTAAAATGTGTTAAAGATTAATTTTTCAAGATAAAGACTGTACATTCATACTTGGTGCAGTTAGCCTAGATAACAAACAATGTGTCTTATCACCCGAAAGCTATTAATTTTGGGTTTTTAATTTTATGTAATTTGTAGCTGAGATTTTCTCAGCAATTCTGCAATGCAATATGAAATTTTATATCAAAGATTGTTAATTTATTGCCCTTGTTTATAAGAGTATAAAAATGTTAAGGATACAATTCTAGTACATGCCAGTTGAATGTGGTTTGGCAATTTTTCAGCTATATCAAGGCATGAAGTTTCTCTAAGAGAAGGAAACTAGAGTACCCCATGACAACCCCAAAACTTAGACGGGAAGACTGTGGATTCTTGTAAATCAATGTTGGAGTCGAGCACACCTTGAATGGAGTCAGAATTGAACTCACAATCTAGTGTTGACACACCTGTAATCATTAGTAGATGACTAGCTACCTATAGACTACTCTTCCATGAATGCTCTCTAAAAAAATGGCACATTTAATGAAATGTTTCTGTTGACCATAAACAAGTTTATTTGTCTTCTACACTTACTTATTGATAAAAAAAACTGTAGGTGATTAAAATGTCTTGTGACCAATACATTAGCTTATCATGTTCTGTGATTGAAAGTTATTATTTTACAATAAAAAGCCAATAAAATAATTCAAAGTTTGAATTATCACTAAATCAGTCCTCTGACTGACGACCAATCATTACAAGACATGATGAACTGGAACCGTTAGATCCAGTATCAATAAGTCTGTATCCCAAAGACAAGGTAATCATTAAAATGACAGTGAGATACACTGTCTATATTCAATTAGTCTTCACATCAATAACTTGTCACACATCCCAACAATTTTTTATTAGGTATAGATTGAATGTTTTTGTCACTATCAGCTGTGTAAACAAGGTATTTAGTACAGATTAATTAAAGTTTACTGAAGGAAAACAAAGCATGCGACCTAACATGACATGGACTCAGTAACACAAGTGATGCAACATATGTATATAATCAGACCATTTACAACATACGGTATGTCTTAATCAGACCATTAATTAATACTAAATATTAATTCATGTAAAGTGTGACTCAGATAATTATGTTCTTTATATTTTAAAATTCAAAAATTTAGTATTGTTTAATTTAAAAACTTGTGCAACATATCTATCCTGAAATACTTTATATTTCACAAAAGAAACTTCATTAAAATCGATATGCACAGGGGTGCAAAAGCCGTGTTACCGTATTTTATTAACCAAAATTTTCCTTGTCTTCATTTTAAGATTTAACATAATTGGTTATTACAGGCATTACATGTAAGCTGGAGACAAAGTGAGGAAGGGTTTCAGCAGGAAAAATGTAAGCTTTATCAACAAATTTTCAAAGTTGCATAAAATATGAATATGTGAATCCTCTAACAGTATTGAACCATTGTGTAAAATTTCAGATATGTACTTGATGTAGTTTTTGAGTTATGGTCCGGAAACCACTAATTCAAGAAATTTTCTAACGTTTTTCTGTCACTGTGACCTTGACCTTGAACAGATTTACCACCAAAATCAATAAGGTTCCTCCTCTTATGGTATGTTACAATATACCAAAGTTTAATTAAAATTGGTTGAGAACTTTTTGAGTTATGGTCCGGAAATCACAAATTCAAGAAATTTTATAACGTTTTTCTTTCGCTGTTACCTTGACCTTGAACGAATTTACCCCAAAATCAATAGGGTTCCTTCTCTTATGTATGTAACAATATCCTTAAGTTTCATTAAAATCGGTTCACAACTTTCTGAGTTATGGTCCGGAAACCAATTGTTGACGCCTGCCGGCCATCATCATAACAATAGCTGAGTTCAACTTCGTTGCAACTCCGCTAATAAACAATATATCGGTGTATTGTTTAGGCTCATTCTTTGCCATGGTTTATCGTTGTCTTTTCCTGTACATGTATTACTGTTCAATGAAAGTTGGTTACATTCGAAATGAAGTTTTCCTAATGATCAAAATCAATAACTCCTGAAATAACAAGTCAAACAAATACAGTTCTTGAATATGCTGAATTATACATTGTAGAGAAAAACATTTTTGAAAGTCATCGCTACAAGTAGTAGTTTTAAACAAATCAGAGTAAGTATACTCACCCTGTTGAACAGAAATTGTAAACTGAGCTATTTTTATTACGATAAAGTCATGAAGAAAAAGAACTTGTGAATATATATTGTACCATATCATTCACAAATATTTTTTTTTTGTGTTTTCACATTTTAAAAGAAACGAAGGATATTGAAAATTAACCAATTAAAAACTAGGGTACAGCTGTACCCCAAGAAGAAAAACTAAGGTACAGCTGTACCCCAAGAAGAAAAACTAGGGTACAGATGAACCCTATGAAGACAAACTAGGGTAGAGATATACCTAAATAAGAAAAAATGCATATAACACACTCAGCATATATATTTGCAGAAAACCATGTATTGATTACAGAAACTGATATGGAATTAACATACGCTTGCTTTTGTTTTGTAGTGGTGCCAATTACATATAAAAGCATACTTTTTTTCAACAAAAACTGGGTTTTTCTTTCAAACAGATGCACAAATTCTCTGTTGATTGCATGCCTAAATAAAACAGCAATTATATGACATCCATTTAAGCAGTCTCAGTTACTGCAGCTCTTTATCTGTCTCTGGTTTGAAGGTTTATGACAAGAATACATGCAATGCAGATCAAGATCAGGTGTACCAATAGCCTAACAAAACCATTATTGTAAATTTGAATATGATACAGATAAAAGCATTTAATGCAGTTCTCCAAAGTAGGTTTGTATGAACATGGAAAAATGATACAAAACTAATTTAAAAAAAAAATTGACAAGACATTTTCACGTATATCATTCAACAGCGGTTAGTTAAAAAAAATATGAAATTGAAAGGAAATTGTTATTAATATTCAATCATAAGATTACATGACGTAGATTTCTGCAGTATCTTGAGAAAATTTTACAATAAATTAAACAAATCTGACAGACCCAATGTCAATTTTTATAAAGTTAGATACCACTTTTTTTTCACCCACATATTTTAAAACATCAAAGGAAAATATAAATGTAATTTGTATTAAAAATTTATAATTTAAATCTTGTGACATAATTTTTTTTTCAAATTATTTCAATTAGGAAAACTTTACAGAAATAAACTGCAACATACACTGCAGACATGAGATGGAGACTAACTGTCTCCACTGACACAAACTATTGACAAATATGACAAAAAACTGTATTTATCATTCTACTGATAATTTGTACAACATCAAGTACATAAGTATTGCATAATATTAAATGATTTTTTTCAACATATGGACTTCTGGTGGTTCCTTTGGTGTGTTTCTCTTGTGACTTGTTTGAATTCATAAAAAAATATAAATAGATCTGATGCAGTGTTAGGGTGCTAAACAAGTTGTTTCTGATGTCAAATCGTTCTTTTCAATTTGATCTCTGTCTTGGTTTGAAATGAACACTGAAGAAATGTTTCTAATGTGCTTACAAGAGTCAATGTTGTAATGATTTGTAGCTAAGAAGGGACATAACTCAAGAAAAAACACCTTAAATTCAAATCTATTTCTACGGGCAATGAGATAGACCAATGGGATAGTGGTATATAAATAACTGCCATTAGTTAGGTAGGCTAAGAGAATTCAGCCCTAATGCAGCCAGAAGAGGAGAAAACTTACCATACTAACAGAAGCAATAAACAAGAAAACACTGATTTCCGCTTGGCACATATTGGTAAACTGCTGTTTTTAAGGTCACTCAAGAGTGAAAATTTTGCACAGCCCTATTGAATTTTACCAGTGAAGCAATTTCATTATGTTGTAACTGTGCACCAACTATTATAAATTGTTATGCCATTTTCCTAAAAAAAAACTTTAACACACAAGTAAACTTGAGGTGGGATGGACAAATGAACCAAATGTCCAACAATTTTCATTATCTGGAGATAATAATTCAAGAATATATTTCACAAAAGTCCCACAAAAAATTAAATGTGGTTTTTGTGAACTGGCAGTAATGTCAAAATGCATAAAGACTGTTTTATTCACCATTAAAATATAGTTTGCATGTTTGTCAGAGAGAGTATATAGCAGTGAAAGACTATTGATCAAATAATTCAACACCTGTGCTTACTTATTACATGCACTGTACATGGACCTCATGGTTTACAGGTAGAATGTTGTATACATGTATAATACTAATAATCACACCTTAACAGGGGAACTTAACGAGAGCTTTTAAGATTAAGAAAATTTACAACCAAATCCTGTTGTATTATTGTTGTTGATATTAAAAACATATCATGGATTTTTTTGCTTTGATCAAGATAACAACTGACTTTTTATTCAATTCAATACAAACTGGATCCCTGTATAAACATTGGATGGGTGAACTGGATTGTCATGCCAATGTTTCAGTATTACCATAACCAGTTTGTATCCTTAAATTGTAATTTCATTGATTACCTAATTGTCTTTCATTCTTGTAAGTATGTGTAAAACTACTTTTGAAAAATCTAGGATGACCTAAAGTACTGACAGAAGACAAACTAGGATGACCTAAAGTACTGACAGAAGACAAACTAGGATGACCTAAAGTACTGACAGAAGACAAACTAGGATGACCTAAAGTACTGACAGAAGACAAACTAGGATGACCTAAAGTACTGACAGAAGACAAACTAGGATGACCTAAAGTACTGACAGAAGACAAACTAGGATGACCTAAAGTACTGACAGAAGACAAACTAGGATGACCTAAAGTACTGACAGAAGACAAACTAGGATGACCTAAAGTACTGACAGAAGACAAATAAATTAGGATCAAATAAGTGTATACAAGTCACTCATACATCTTGCAATTTTTAAAAATCTCATTTTGAATAAAAAGATTCATATATTTCAGGAACGAAATATCTAAGAGGGATATGTATTGCCTTTAATCCTTTTATAATGCAAAATCAATTGTATCCCTTGTGAAAAACATTATGATACATCAAAGCCTTTGTTAGATTCAGATTTAACTTGTTAAACGTAGCTGACACCTAGGCTATAATCCTGTTTTAAATCCCTTCCCCTGCTGTTACACTGCAAAATCAATGATGGTCATGCTAAATATATTACTCTTCAAAGACGGTATTCCACCTTCCTCCGCGACAGTGGCGTCTGACATGCTGGTGTTAATCCTTTTGTAAAATACACCGAACAGAAAACGTCAATATCTCAAGACGATAGGTATGGGATAACGCTTGTCAAACCCACCGATTCTTTAAGCTTAATTTGTCAAAATGATGAAATTATTATCAATTGCATATAATTTCATATATCTAAAGGTCTACTGGAAATTCACCTTTAAATTTTTACCTTGTTCAATTTGAAGACCAACCTAACTAAAATTAAATAAACACATGGGTGTGTTGTTTAATTAAATATCAGTCTACATTTTTTTGCATGTTTTTCAAGTATCCAAGTCAAAGATCACAAACATAATATTTTTCATTGAACTGGTAGAGTATTTTTGACTTCAATGATAGACACATAAAGAATTAAGCCCTCAATATTTTTTTTGTACCACAAGGAGTATAGAAAAGCATTCAAATTTAATTCAATTTATGTTGACATATAAATATGGAGTAACCAATAAATCACAGACTCTTTTACACCTATGAATGAAAGCAAAATGAAAATAAGACCTGGTATTCAGTCATACTATTGCACCCATTTCAATAGAGATCACACAAACAGACACTGCATCCAAACACTGGTACGTTTATAACTTTCACAAACAAAAAAATCATATATAGGAGTAATATTCAGAACCTGTTGGTTGCTGATAAAACATACAGCATATGTTCTTATGCAAATGAGAATCAACTTTTAATTTAGGGAGTAAATGTTTTTGCTCATGATACAAGCATGTGACTGATTGGTCAGATCGGATCTGGATTTGTCACAAGGGTTATGGTGGGGTATTTTTTCTTTTGTTTCAACCATGACACTGAGTTTTCTATTTCAAATATTTTAGACAATAAACAGCACATATTTCCAGCCAAAAATGTGCTATCTTTTTTGTAGAATAAATATGTGAATCTTAAAAGAGATTTGAGGTAAAGGATGTCCTATATATATAGCTAGCACCTGCAAACCATATTCTAATATTGAAATAACATATACATGTAGTTTTACATTTCTCATTAAAATGATCTTTCTACAGTGGAGTGTACTGTCATGTTGCCAGCAAATATTTGGTATACAGTAAAACCCTGAATAAATGATTATCTTATGAAGACAAAATCAATCCCAAAATTAATTCAGTGAACTTGCCAATAATCCCTTTGTATTTTTTGTTATTTCATTGTTACATCTTTATTATCACTTGTGTACGAAGACCTTTGTTTGTTTATTTGTTTGGTGTTGCATGCCATTTTCAGCAATTTTTCAGTTATATCATGGCACCCACTACATTTATTGGGGTAGGAAGACTGGGTACTATGAGAAAACCCTCAATCTATATGGTAGGAAAACTGACAATTCTTATCAATTTAGATTAAGCACACCCTACCCGCAGTGAAACTCGAACCCGCAACCTCAGTCAATGGTTTTGTACACAATGATAATATAGGAAATTATAGTAAAGTTGTAACTATTTAACATTTAAAAGGACTTGTGGCATGTCTAGTAGATCTAACCATATGTGCAAGAAATGTACAAATAACACTTCTACTGAAAGACAATTGTGCATTTCATTAATTTACTAAACCAGATGTTCAGTTTTATGCTTAGAATTGCGCAGTACTTGTTATCATAACTAAATTATATTTGTCACTTTTCATTGGGTTTAACACCACTTTCTGCAATTTTTCAGTTAACGTTCAATCCAGCTTTTATTGGTGGAGGAAGTCAGAGTATGTGGTCATACCCTATACCTTATACTGGAAAACTGGTAATACACATAAATTAATGTTGGAGTCAAACAAAACTGGCCTGCAGTAAGGCTCGAACTCATAACATGTACTTATCTAACATGGTTATTTATAATATAGGCTTAAACAAAAAAACAATAATTATACAAATTAAGTTGTTAATATACCTGGTAGAACCTCAAGTAGTAATAATATTATGACACTTGTAACAAACTTCTTATTTTCTAATTTTTAGAACAATTATCGATCATTTTTCACGATTCATCACTAAACTCTCAGAAGTCGTGCAGTAAAAGATACCATGTACGGTAATTATTCTTTGTTTTGAGACAGCCATTCTTCAAGGTGATGCATTGTTCCCAATGCTCTTTGCATATTTACCTTTGATATTATTTATGATATGAATTTGTAAAGAATTATGAATATGATGAGCGTTACACCTGCAATTTGTACATGTCACTTTAGATCAAGGTACAACAATTAATGCAAATTAAGTATGCAGTTAAAAGGTGCATTTGTGTCATGATAAATACACTACATGCAATTTATTAATAATACATGCACAAATAGTGTAGAAAAAATCTACCATATTCATCACAAAGGGGGTTATTTATCAAGAACAAAATCTAAGCAATTTGTCAACAAAAATTATGACACTGTGTTATTTATGTTCAAATTTTTATAGTTAAGATATTTTTAGTTTCTAACTTTTTATGTCAACTTGAATACTACTACACCCATTGTGTGTCATGGTATATTTATTTAACTATTAACATTAAAATGATAGTCCAGTTGTATTGGAGGAAAAAGCTGAGATAATAGGTAATATCCCAGACCTTCGGCAGTTGAGAAATTATTGTTCCAAAACAAAATGTAAATTTCCAACAATATTCCATCCAATAAATTACATTGAAACAAATACAAAATATTAATATAAACATCTTCATATTACAAGCATATAAAGCTGTTTGTGCCATATATACCCAATATACAGGGCCTCAGTGGCTGACTGGTTAAAGTAGTATACTATTGAGCACTGCATGCAAGCACTGATTTTGCGTGTTGGATTTTAAGAAGTGTGTGCTCCAATCCTAATTAAACAGAACTGCCAGTTTTCCTGCCAGCAGTTTTCACATATTACAGGGACTTTCTCTATCAAGAAAACTAGAGCCTATGATACAGCAAAAAATTGTTAAAAGTGGCGTAAAACCTAAAACAAACAAAATACACAACATCAACTGTTCCCCCGTCCCCCTATGCTCAAATTTCTAGTCAGATGGCATCACCTTGAGAAAATATGCAGGTGTCTAATTATATACAGTGCCAGTGTATGATAGATGGACAAGCTTGCACCAGGGAGAAAATATAAATAATAAATAAAAGGCATTATGACAGCTTCTTATGCAAAATATTTGCTGATGAAACCTTTCTGTATATGATTAATTTTGTTATGTGACTACTAGCTATATTTATGAACATGACATAATGTTTGGACTGAGGGTATGCAAATCAAACATTGTATCTTCTACATAGAATTTGAGTTACCTAGGAATCACAAGTTTTATTTATTATATTCATGCTTATTCAAAAATGTAATGTAAAGGTACAGGTCTGTCATTGGCTGCTCACACTGGTCAGCTCAGTCAGAATAATGTGTCCATGGAAGCTACTGGCAGGATGTCCCACTGGTCAGCTCAAAGTGTGAATGTGTCAGTATAAAGCAATTTGTCACACTGATCACCAAAATGATTATAATTATTAGGAGATTAGACTGACTATTCAGACTCTGACATATTACTCACACATTTTCTAGAGAATTGGTGACTAACTCAACATTCAGTCATTTGTTCTCCACATATATACACTAAATTATGCAAAATCTACAATTTTATCTCTATTCATTTAGATTACTACTTAAATTTTAAGAATGTATAAAGAAGAAGTACAAAGTTATCAAGCATGGGAGTGCTTGTAGTTCCTGTAGCTGTAAAAATCTGTCCCACAGGACAAATATAAAAAAGAGATTTATGGTTTTTTTTTAAATTATAAATTTGCATCTACAATCTGAAAGATAAAATCTCTAAATGCATTTTCAACAGAAAGAAAATCTATTGAGAACAAGTTTAAATTCCAAGATAAAAGAAAATGGATGTCATTTCAAACTGATGATATAAAGACTTTGGTCCATAAATTCCGATAATTACACCCAATTAATTCCTTAGCCTGGCTTTTTATTCACTCCCTTATTTAAACAGTAATCATGCATGCTTGACAGATGTTTGCAGAAAAAACATTATAAATGTATGATGTCACTCGGGTATTGGTGCATTCATTTTGAAATGATTTTCATATTAAATTACTTATAAAGTTGATTATTTATAAATCTTTTGTATTAGGTTGTCTTAAGATAAAGACAATGTTTACCGTAGGCTTCTGTTATTGCCATTAAATCAATAGTGATCCAATACAGGACTTAGCATGGAGTAGCTATGTAAGCCATATTTTCCTCTTATCATTCAGACATATCTAAAACATATAAATCCTGTCTCAAACTTAATCTGACTAGAAATGAATTGCACAAAAAATTCCAATCTCCATAGAGAATGACTAATATAGTACAGCAAACCTTTCAAGGCAAATATTGCTGGTTGAAAAAGGCATTTACATATAGGTGTCAAGTCTGGGGACTCTGTTTGACCTTAAGATTCCAAAGTCTAGTCTGGGGACTGTTTTAGACCTTAAGATTCCAAAGTCTAGTCTGTGGACTCTGTTAGACCTAAAGATTCCATTGTCTAGTCTGGGGACTCTGTAAGACCTTAAGATTCCAATGTCTAGTCTGCAGACTCTGTTAGACCTAAATATTTCAATGTCAAGTCTGTGGACTCTGTTAGACCTAAAGATTCCAATGTCTAGTCTGGGGACTCTGTTAGACCTAAACATTTCAATATCTAGTCTGGGGACTCTGTTAGACCTAAAGATTCCAAAGTCAAGTCTGGGGACTCTGTTAGACCTAAACATTTCAATATCTAGTCTAGGGACTCTGTTAGAACTAAAGATTCCAATGTCTAGTCTAGGGACTCTGTTAGACCTTTAGATTTCAATGTCTAGTCTGGGGGCTCTTTTAGACCTTAAGATTCCAATGTCAAGTCTGGGGACTGTTAGACCTTAAGATTCCAATGTCTAGTCTGGGGACACTTTTAGACCTTAAGATTCCAATGTCTAGTCTGGGGACTCTTTTAGACCTTAAGATTCCAATGTCTAGTCTGGGGACTCTGTTAGACCTTAAGATTCCAATGTCTAGTCTGGGGACACTTTTAGACCTTAAGATTCCAATGACCAGTTCGGGGGCTCTGTTAGACCTTAAGATTCCAATGTCTAATCTGGGGACTGTTAGACCTTAAGATTCCAATGTCTAGTCTGGGGACTCTGTTAGACCTAAATATTTCAATGTAAAGTCTGGGGACTCTGTTAGACCTTAAGATTCCAATGACCAGTTCGGGGGCTCTGTTAGACCTTAAGATTCCAATGTCTAGTCTGGGGACTGTTAGACCTTAAGATTTCAATGTCTAGTCTGGGAACACTGTTAGACCTAAATATTCCAATGTCTAGTCTGGGGACTCTGTTAGACCTTAAGATTCCAATGTCTAGTCTGGGGACTGTTAGACCTTACGATTCCAATGTCTAGTCTGGGGACTCTGTTAGACCTTAAGATTCCAATGTCTAGTCTGGGGACTCTGTTAGACCTTAAGATTCCAATGTCTAGTCTGGGGACTGTTAGACCTTACGATTCCAATGTCTAGTCTGGGGACTCTGTTAGACCTTAAGATTCCAATGTCTAGTCTGGGGACTCTGTTAGATCTAAATATTTCAATGTCTAGTCTGGGGACTGTTAGACCTTACGATTCCAATGTCTAGTCTGGGGACTCTGTTAGACCTTAAGATTCCAATGTCTAGTCTGCGGACTCTGTTAGACCTAAATATTCCAATGTCTAGTCTGGGGGCTCTGTTAGACCTTAAGATTCCAATGTCTTGTCTGGGGACTGTTAGACCTTAAGATTCCAATGTCTAGTTTGGGGACTCTGTTAGATCTAAATATTTCAAAGTCAAGACTGGGGACTCTGTTAGACCTTAAGATTCCAATGTCTAGTTTGGGGACTCTGTTAGATCTAAATATTTCAAAGTCAAGACTGGGGACTCTGTTAGACCTTAAGATTCCAATGTCCAGTTTCAGAACTCTGATATACCCTCAGATTCCAGTGTTGTTCCTGACTGACAATGCCAGTTATAGATAGTACCTTGTAAGGTGTGCAATCTTCTCAGTCAAAGAAAGTTATGAAACTGATTTCTTCATTGGAAATCATGTGGCTACAACCAGCTTTGTTTTTATTTTTTTGAATTCAAACAATTGCAATAAAACTGTAATTGGCTAAAAAATTGAATGAAAAATCCAAATAAGTTAATTCAACTTTACGTGAATTTTAAAAAGAAATATGCCCCAAAATTGCATGTGCAAAAAAGCTTGATAGCTAATGTGTAACTCTCATAGTATAAACAATATAACTCATGGCAAGTCTTAGATTTTGAATTTGATTTAATATATCATTTAGAGATATTCACTACCGCCTTATGCATTGACAACTCACCCATCAGTTTATCAATTGTGTTTACACATTTTGCTGCAAATACCCTTTTTATTCATGGCATATTATTCCCCTATAGTTAAAACAATTTGTTGAAATATTTTAAAAAAATTAAATTTAACAAATAAAGTACATTAGTTCACCAGCAGTACATGCTTAAATCAATAGTTGGAAGATTTTAGTTGCTAGCTTGACAACATGTCGTATATTATACTGCAAAATCTTGAATTCTGTTTACCTGGGGACCACTTATAAATTATTTCTATATACAACTCAACACTGCCTGCAGAAAGGCATCTTTGATATTCCTCTATCCCATCAATAAAAAGCTGCTTTTTCCTGAATTATTGCAGAATTAGGTAATATGTAATGTTTTGTTTATTGCTATTGCTAAAGTGCTCAGACAGGCTTCTGATAATGATATGATGTTCTAAGGGAATTCGTGATATTTCACCAGCAGAAATGTGCATAGATAAAATAGATATATTACGACACAAATACAAATATAGACAGAGATTGTCCGCAACCAGCATATAACAATATCTGGAAGGTAGAAATAGAAAGGTTATCAAACCCCAGAGAACATCATGCTCAACAGTGAATTCCAACATATTACACAACAGCTGATGGTTACATAATTATTGCAGCCTTATTGTGAAGATTTTTTTTTCCTACAATGTATTCACAAATAATAAAATAAAGCATGAAGAAACTACAAGTAAATACAGATCATGATTTACAGTTCAGTTAAAGTTTTTCTATTTGCAAGGTGTAGACGAGTCTTTAGCTTGAATTAGTAAGAAAAATAGCAAAGGAAACCAGACAAACAACAAGAGTCAAGGGAAAGGTACAAATCTGGATAAAGACAAACACATCACAAAAACCAAAAACAACAAGAGTCAAGGGAAAGGTACAAATCTGGATAAAGACAAACACATCACAAAAACCAAAAACAACAAGAGTCAAGGGAAAGGTACAAATCTGGATAAAGACAAACACATCACAAAAACCAAAAACAACAAGAGTCAAGGGAAAGGTACAAATCTGGATAAAGACAAACACAACACAAAAACCAAAAACAACAAGAGTCAAGGGAAAGGTACAAATCTGGATAAAGACAAACACAACACAAAAACCAAAAACAACAAGAGTCAAGGGAAAGGTACAAATCTGGATAAAGACAAACACAACACAAAAACCAAAAACAACAAGAGTCAATGGAAAGGTACAAATCTGGATAAAGACACATCACAAAACAGGCCAAACAACAAGAGTCAAGGGAAAGGTACAAATCTGGATAAAGACAAACACATCACAAAAACCAAAAACAACAAAAGTCAAGGGAAAGGTACAAATCTGGATAAAGACAAACACAACACAAAAACCAAAAACAACAAGAGTCAAGGGAAAGGTACAAATCTGGATAAAGACAAACACAACACAAAAACCAAAAACAACAAGAGTCAATGGAAAGGTACAAATCTGGATAAAGACACATCACAAAACAGGCCAAACAACAAGAGTCAAGGGAAAGGTACAAATCTGGATAAAGACAAACACATCACAAAAACCAAAAACAACAAGAGTCAATGGAAAGGTACAAATCTGGATAAAGACACATCACAAAACAGGCCAAACAACAAGAGTCAAGGGAAAGGTACAAATCTGGATAAAGACAAACAAACACATCACAAAAACCAAAAACAACAAGAGTCAAGGGAAAGGTACAAATCTGGATAAAGACAAACACATCACAAAAACCAAAAACAACAAGAGTCAAGGGAAAGGTACAAATCTGGATAAAGACAAACACAACACAAACAACAAGAGTCAAGGGAAAGGTACAAATCTGGATAAAGACAAACAACAAGAGTCAAGGGAAAGGTACAAATCTGGATAAAGACAAACACAACACAAAAACCAAAAACAACAAGAGTCAAGGGAAAGGTACAAATCTGGATAAAGACAAACACAACACAAAAACCAAAAACAACAAGAGTCAAGGGAAAGGTACAAATCTGGAAAAAGACAAACACAACACAAAAAACCAAAAACAACAAGAGTCAAGGGAAAGGTACAAATCTGGATAAAGACAAACACAACACAAAAACCAAAAACAACAAGAGTCAAGGGAAAGGTACAAATCTGGATAAATACAAACACAACACAAAAACCAAAAACAACAAGAGTCAAGGGAAAGGTACAAATCTGGATAAAGACAAACACATCACAAAAACCAAAAACAACAAGAGTCAAGGGAAAGGTACAAATCTGGATAAAGACAAACACAACACAAACAACAAGAGTCAAGGGAAAGGTACAAATCTGGATAAAGACAAACACAACACAAACAACAAGAGTCAAGGGAAAGGTACAAATCTGGATAAAGACAAACACATCACAAAACAGGCCAAACAACAAGAGTCAATGGAAAGGTACAAATCTGGATAAAGACAAACACATCACAAAAACCAAAAACAACAAGAGTCAATGGAAAGGTACAAATCTGGATAAAGACAAACACATCACAAAAACCAAAAACAACAAGAGTCAAGGGAAAGGTACAAATCTGGATAAAGACAAACACATCACAAAAACCAAAAACAACAAGAGTCAAGGGAAAGGTACAAATCTGGATAAAGACAAACACAACACAAAAACCAAAAACAACAAGAGTCAAGGGAAAGGTACAAATCTGGATAAAGACAAACACATCACAAAAACCAAAAACAACAAGAGTCAAGGGAAAGGTACAAATCTGGATAAAGACAAACACATCACAAAAACCAAAAACAACAAGAGTCAAGGGAAAGGTACAAATCTGGATAAAGACAAACACAACACAAAAACCAAAAACAACAAGAGTCAATGGAAAGGTACAAATCTGGATAAAGACAAACACAACACAAAAACCAAAAACAACAAGAGTCAAGGGAAAGGTACAAATCTGGATAAAGACAAACACATCACAAAAACCAAAAACAACAAGAGTCAAGGGAAAGGTACAAATCCAGATAAAGACAAACACAACACAAAAACCAAAAACAACAAGAGTCAAGGGAAAGGTACAAATCTGGATAAAGACAAACACAACACAAACAACAAGAGTCAAGGGAAAGGTACAAATCTGGATAAAGACAAACACATCACAAACAACAAGAGTCAAGGGAAAGGTACAAATCTGGATAAAGACAAACACAACACAAAAACCAAAAACAACAAGAGTCAAGGGAAAGGTACAAATCTGGATAAAGACACATCACAAAACAGGCCAAACAACAAGAGTCAAGGGAAAGGTACAAATCTGGATAAAGACAAACACATCACAAAACAGGCCAAACAACAAGAGTCAATGGAAAGGTACAAATCTGGATAAAGACAAACACATCACAAAAACCAAAAACAACAAGAGTCAATGGAAAGGTACAAATCTGGATAAAGACAAACACAACACAAAAACCAAAAACAACAAGAGTCAAGGGAAAGGTACAAATCTGGATAAAGACACATCACAAAACAGGCCAAACAACAAGAGTCAAGGGAAAGGTACAAATCTGGATAAAGACAAACACATCACAAAAACCAAAAACAACAAGAGTCAATGGAAAGGTACAAATCTGGATAAAGACACATCACAAAACAGGCCAAACAACAAGAGTCAAGGGAAAGGTACAAATCTGGATAAAGACAAACACATCACAAAAACCAAAAACAACAAAAGTCAAGGGAAAGGTACAAATCTGGATAAAGACAAACACATCACAAAAACCAAAAACAACAAGAGTCAATGGAAAGGTACAAATCTGGATAAAGACACATCACAAAACAGGCCAAACAACAAGAGTCAAGGGAAAGGTACAAATCTGGATAAAGACAAACAAACACATCACAAAAACCAAAAACAACAAGAGTCAAGGGAAAGGTACAAATCTGGATAAAGACACATCACAAAACAGGCCAAACAACAAGAGTCAAGGGAAAGGTACAAATCTGGATAAAGACAAACAAACACATCACAAAAACCAAAAACAACAAGAGTCAAGGGAAAGGTACAAATCTGGATAAAGACAAACACATCACAAAAACCAAAAACAACAAGAGTCAAGGGAAAGGTACAAATCTGGATAAAGACAAACACAACACAAAAACCAAAAACAACAAGAGTCAAGGGAAAGGTACAAATCTGGATAAAGACAAACACAACACAAAAACCAAAAACAACAAGAGTCAAGGGAAAGGTACAAATCTGGATAAAGACAAACACAACACAAAAACCAAAAACAACAAGAGTCAAGGGAAAGGTACAAATCTGGATAAAGACAAACACATCACAAAAACCAAAAACAACAAGAGTCAAGGGAAAGGTACAAATCTGGATAAAGACAAACACATCACAAAAACCAAAAACAACAAGAGTCAAGGGAAAGGTACAAATCTGGATAAAGACAAACACAACACAAACAACAAGAGTCAAGGGAAAGGTACAAATCTGGATAAAGACAAACACAACACAAACAACAAGAGTCAAGGGAAAGGTACAAATCTGGATAAAGACAAACACAACACAAAAACCAAAAACAACAAGAGTCAAGGGAAAGGTACAAATCTGGATAAAGACAAACACAACACAAAAACCAAAAACAACAAGAGTCAAGGGAAAGGTACAAATCTGGAAAAAGACAAACACAACACAAAAACCAAAAACAACAAGAGTCAAGGGAAAGGTACAAATCTGGATAAAGACAAACACATCACAAAAACCAAAAACAACAAGAGTCAAGGGAAAGGTACAAATCTGGATAAAGACAAACACATCACAAAAACCAAAAACAACAAGAGTCAAGGGAAAGGTACAAATCTGGATAAATACAAACACAACACAAAAACCAAAAACAACAAGAGTCAAGGGAAAGGTACAAATCTGGATAAAGACAAACACATCACAAAACAGGCCAAACAACAAGAGTCAAGGGAAAGGTACAAATCTGGATAAAGACAAACAAACACATCACAAAAACCAAAAACAACAAGAGTCAAGGGAAAGGTACAAATCTGGATAAAGACAAACACATCACAAAAACCAAAAACAACAAGAGTCAAGGGAAAGGTACAAATCTGGATAAAGACAAACACATCACAAAAACCAAAAACAACAAGAGTCAAGGGAAAGGTACAAATCTGGATAAAGACAAACACAACACAAAAACCAAAAACACAAAAAACAGAGAGTAACTGGAACGAAATTTGGATGATAAATGCTCTATAACATCTCAATCTGTTTTGGGTTTTAACATCATCACTGGTTAGTCTTGAATAGAGGAAACACGCTACTGGCATTGCATAACCTTATTGTCTTCTATGACAGAGCTTTACAAATTTGTGCCTGCGGAATAGACTGCAGATTACTTAAGGTATCCGACCCATAATTGACCACGTGATCATATTTGGTGTCCCGGATGTCCATTGTTTGTCAATGGAGCAGACCTCGGTAATGTTTGGCAAACATCGGAACTACTATTTGAGCAACTAAATTTTTTTCTCAAAACTGTTAACATTGACTCAAAGTAAAACAATATATTTACTTTGTATCATTAATTAGTAATATATTGAGTAAATAAATTTGCATTCTTGGTTTAAAAATAAAATTAAACGGTGACTTCAATTATGGGTCGGATACCTTAAATACAGTTTAGTTAGGAACCACCTGCTAAGTCATATCAGACAGGTGCTTGGATGTGTAAAGGACTGCTATACTGATACTAAAGTATCAAAAGTAAACCACATCAGGCCTGAATTTTACAAGCAATTTATTGAAAAAACATGATTAAATCTCAATATTTGTATGGAGATTAGATGGACGTATTGTCCATTGTGTGAGACCGCTGGTCTGTGGTCAGCTACAATTATGTCTTAATAACACATTTATCATGTAACCCATTTCTATTGTGTGATTTTGTCATCATTCAATTGTACAACGGTCCTAAAATTGTCAAATCTCCTCTCATTTATGGTTCAATGAAAGTTTAATTTTGTATTCTTTCATTTGTACTGATAATCGTTTATAGTTTGAAATTGGTATGGAGGTGCAGCGATAGCTATACTTCTGACTGGTTTTCACCTCACAAAATTATCCTTCATAGCACAATTCACTTCTAAATGTTTCAAATTTTCAAAGGAAACATTGTAAACTGTGACCCCATATCGATGTCCAAGCACTTGAAATATCCACTAATGTTTGATATGATAGGCTTATTACAAGTAATTAGGTGGGAAATGCACCATTGAAATAATCACAAGGGTCATGATAGCTGTTAGATTGGACTGGAGACACGGGTCACGATAGCTGTTAGATTGGACTCTAGACATCTGTTGCATTTTCAAACCTCTGTTATACGTCCCAGTCAGTCTAAATGAATAATACTGTACTAGATATTCTATTGTACTGTTTTAAAAACACAAAATTGTCAAGTTATTTATGTATAATGCTACAAAGATAATAACACAAACTTTCAACTGTTTCAATCAAATTTTCTCCCGTTTTCTGCAAATACTGTAAAGTTTAGCTACGTTCCACCGTTTGGTATAAACCAATATAAGCTTATATTTACAACTAACATAAGTTAATTCGCATTATTATTATCATTATCTTGACTTAGTTCAGAAAACATAATATTTGAACAATAAATTAATGACTGGAGAAACGATTTTTTTGCAGCAGTGGTTTCTACAACAGGGTTACGTTAGTGTAGTACTGGTAGGTTTCTTTTAGGGCGAATTTTACTGCCATTATAATCCAGTTATTTTTGTGATTTTTCGGATTAACAGCAGAATTTAGTCCTATTGCTCGTAATGTAGCAAATAAAAAATTCCAACTTTCCTACAAAATACAAACATAATATCCATCGTCTTTACGTTATTAAAGCTTCAGACATTGCACAACTAACAGGAACAACGATCTTTATTTTCGTCTTGATATGTTGATCATTTTTTCTTATATGGGTAATGTAACCTTATTTTAGTATTATCGTGCTAATTTGCATACTGTAACAACCATTCCGTATTAGGAATCCAGTAATTTACATATACTTTCCCAAAATGCAACACACCATTTAGTTTCTGGTTTCTTGATGTTTTTCATGTAGTAAACGTAATGGAACAGAGACACCGATGTCAATAAATCTATAAAGCACAGTTGGTGATTAAAAATGGTAATAATTACCATCCCTAATCAAAAAGGATCGAACTTAAAACAAAAATGATAAAAAAAATGATGACACTGTGGTAAGACATAAAGAATGACCATGGTTGACTATATATGCAACTACGTTTGGACATCAAAGTCTCTGGAGTGATTCATTCCCGCTCTGCTACATTACGAGTAACGGGTCTAAATTTGTGCCCTCGCCAAAAAAAGAAAAAGCAAGGGTACGATTATATGTTCTAGGTTTCTGTATGTCTGTACTGTCATAGTATGTCACTTTAACAGGTCAACACCTGATGATAACATTGACAGACTAGGTTTAGTGTAGTACTGGTAGGTTTCTGTATGTCTGTAATGTCACAGTATGTCACTTAACAGGTCAACACCTGATGATAACTATGACAGATAGTTACGTGTCCAAGCCACATGATCATGTTTTTGTGTGTCTTTTTTGCTGTTTTTGTGAAGTTTATATTAATTGTTGTTCTGGCGTTGACTGAAAAATCTGAAAACTGAGAGGCTTCTATTGTATTACTCATAATTAATTGCTTCTACTGATCATATTGAACTTCAAATCAGATGAACTGAGGGATGCCAGAATCTGATGAATGTATAGGATACATTCAGTGACTGTTACACCAGTAATGTTAAGGAGCTTTTTGTAAAGATAACATTCATTTGTAGCAAGCAAATCAGTAAGCATAAACTTTCCAAAATGCAGAAAATTAGAATTATAGAACTATCCGTCAGAATGTACATTCAAAAAGTTGCTTTAAACAATAAGATTGATATGTGTAGGAAATGGTTTCATGTTACTAAATGTACCAAGCACCTAAAATCTGCAGTAAAATATGACAATATGTCACCTTTAGAAATTAAATCTGACTAAATCGGAACATTCTTTTACGGACTCTTCCAGCAAGGACAACACAATCAGAAAACTGTCCCCAAGGGTGTAGTTCAAATAGTCTAGTACATGACAAGTCTTTACTCCACCATGACTATGGTTGACTGACTATACTTGCCAAGGTTGAGTAAAAACACAAATAGTGAAGATTGAAAAGCTTTCACATGTTTTGTACTAAGTGTTTATAAATTGCAAAATTGACAGACAACACATCAGTCTATCATCTAACACGTTTTTTTTTTAGGGTTTGTCGTTTTACTGTCTACAATACAAAAAGTGTATTTGTTACTGTCTACAATACAAAAAGTGAAAACAAATACAGACACCAAAGATGTGTCTGTCCACAACTAACAGGAAAATGTGGTTGATTTCTGATATGATTCTGTCACTTCTAGTTGACAATCGAATAATTAGATGACAACTTACTAACGATCATTGTGATGTTTATATCTCTTGATACTTCCATGATCCATGTCATCTAGAAGCTTGATCTGACAATGGAGGAAAACTTTATTATAAAGTCATTAATTACAGCCTCTTTGATATGTTTGCATGACATTTACACAGTTAACAACATTAATGGATAAATTTAATTAGAAATGTACACAATATGGCTATGTCTGCATTTTTTAAGCCTCCTTCCTTTTCAAATGTTCGTACAACAGCCGTTTATACACTTAACTACAAATCAGCTGATTGGAAACACTAAACACAGTTTTTAAACCATGACCAATTTACAAATATGGATTGTTCTAAATTCCTAAAAATGTTTGAGTTGCATATAAAAAAGTAATTTTATTTATTTAAATTAATTATTTTATAGGTCAATGTGATTATTGTCCATAGTTAATGTAATATCTGTTTAAGAGCTGACTTTTTCTTTATTTGTGGTTAATTAATTCTCAATAAGAAAACTGACGTAAGATTATTTTCTGGAAAGCCTAAACCAGGGACCATCGTTTCACCTCAAATCCCCACAAAAACAAGTCTACCCTTTACCCTTTTGCATATTTTTTTCTAAGAAGTCATGCATCTATGAAAGAGTGTTTTTCTGACAAATATAACACAGAGACCATGCATTTTCTCACAAGTCAAAATACCAATGACACACCCTTTTCTGTCGAGTCTTTCCTCTATTTTCCAGATCTTTTCTAAAATATATTGACAAAACTAATCGCCTAGCTTTTTCCTGAAAACTCCATCCCTTCGACACCTCTACTCCCTTCCATCTTTGACCAAAATGTACAATAGATGTCTGGGACTGTTCTGATTACTTTATATTTACAATACTGCAGTTTTTACACAAAGAGAAAATCAAATCCAATTCAGATTTGCAAGTGTATATGTTAATTTTTGTAAGTTAATTTGTCAATTTTATTTTGAACTATACTGCTCAAAATAGCATCTGAAATTTGACAAACAGTTGGTTACTGAACGTCTACAATAGCAATGAGCAATTTAAATCAAATAATAGCCTGAAATATCTTACACACTCCTTTCTTACAGAGATCTCTAAATATCCAATACAAGACAGGACATAAATTTACATTGTCACTAATGGGAAAATATAATTGTAAGGACCAGAGTTATGGATGTGAAAAGCTAACAACTTTCAAATGAAAACCAGCCAGAATTGAGAATTATTGTCACAGTGTGGTTCAGAAGTCACCAGTGTGGAAATACAACCCATAAAATTAACAAATAAAAGAAATAAATGAAAAAGCATCCCGAATAAAAGGGTAATTCATTCAGTGTTGTAGTTTACCGAGGCAGATAATTTAATCATTATTGCTCACAAGATTGTTGGGGTCCCCCGTACTGATACAATCCTATACATTAAAATGTTGGGGTTAGAGAAGTAGTATTCCATTGCTAATGCTATTCAAACTGACAATGATGAGTGATAAGTTATAAGAGATTTTTATGGAAAAAGAGGAGAGGGGTAGGGGGCATAATTCCACTCTGCATTATATGTCGTCGTTCTAAATTATCATCTTGGACCATTTTTTACTCTACCATTTACTTATTTACATCCACAGCTTGTGAAAGAATATCAATCGGTTCTCACTCATATTAAGAAATTTCAATATTTAAGTTTATTTCTACAAAATATACATGTATACAGATACCAATTAAAATCCTTTAAGGCCATGTAATATTAAATGCAAAAAATGTAAGATGGTATATTGGTGATATACAGGATGATTGCAAGTCAAAGTCTCAGTGACAGGGATTAAAAATTTTAAAATGTTACATTTTCAGTTTTAATGTGATAAAAAAGTATCCTAATCAAAGTCACTGATGTATTACTACACCTGTACCTAACTACACCTGTACATCTAGTATGAAGCTGTATTACAATACACATTTTGTGAACTGTAATCAGATTTTAATAATTAGGATAAAATTATAATCATTCAAACATAGGTATATACAAAAACTTGGCATCTGTTGCAAACAATGAACAAATTATCGAATTTCTCTGATGCCACAGTTAATAAACCAAGTATTTCTGTTTAACAACATGATGCTTGTGTTGACATGTGACAATCAGATGTCGGCCATGTAAATGAGCCTCCAAGACAATTAAATTCTTAGAAATAACTCATACATCTATTGATTATTATATAAGCCTGTAAAAACATATAAACCGCTTCCTTACGCTTTATGGATCAGCTTACTGTGTGTAATCGGCCGAAGAAGAACAATTCGTAATAGAGACGGATGCAGGAACTAGGGAATTTGACCTGCTTGTTATTTTGTAATACTGATGTCAATAACAGTCATTTACATGGCTTAGTGGTCGTAAATATCTGCTCAGATACAATTATTGTGCACGTCTCATAAACTGCAACTATACCACCTGCAGTGGTTGTGATAAACTTGCATCACGTCAGATAATAGAGACATTAATAGTCGCCCATAAAAGGAGCAAATTTATGCAATCTGTCCCAGAAACCTGTAATGACATAGAAATATTAAAACTATTAATCCAACATCAATATATTAAAAATAAATCCTCTGTTTTAATTAATTTTGTTAAAGGTCACGCAGTTTTTTTTTAAAACATAATTTGCTTCAAATAAAATTTAAAATCTGTCTTTTCTATACTTCTTGTGACCCTATAATGTAATTCAAATTTTTCCTCACTATGAATTTAACAAGAAAGAAAACTTTCATATTAACTCCTAGATGTAACTACAACTTAAAAAAAATAAGTTTTTTAATGAAAAATATTCATCTGCCTTTAATTGGTTCAAATTAATTTTAATTGATACAAAGACAAATAGTTCAGTATTGATGAAAACAACCTTAAGAATACCCACTGCCATTTCTATATGGATAGAACTTGTCACAGTTTAGATCTATATGGATGATATTGATAGAATCAATACATTCAACAATTGTCTCAGACCATTTACAATCACGATTCAAATCCATGGACAATCTCCAACTATTCCCACAATAGCGTCAACATTCATCGGACAACCCACGATCACAAGCCCTTCAGCGACAACATCACTCATATGTGTTCTCTAACAGCCAATTAATGGACTTTCTCATTAATAAAAGTAAAAACATGTTCCAGATACAATCTGTAGAATTAGTTCTCATTGCATGCTGCTAACCATAAAAGGATTCCAGGGATAGTAGGACATCACTGACTGAAACAATGGTCGTAAAAAATGAAGCATGCTTGACTGCTTCATAAAACCCAGCTGTGTATGAATTTATCAATAATCACAGTGAAAATCACGCAATAATAATGTCCAAGGCAAGTCTATACATCAAGAACGAGCATAATGGAATTAAAGTTTCAATATTCTAGAGTTCAATTTACTGTTTCCCATAACAAAGAAAACAGTTACCTTTGTAAACTGAATTGTCAACTTGGATTGTTACTGTATTATTCAGCTAAAACCAGTTCATGCAGACCTATTCCTCAAATTTAGTAAAAAAGAGGTAATTTTTGCAGGTTTCCTGATTACAGATAATTACAGTCAGGTTTCATCCTTTCATGTTTTTTTTATTATTACAATTTTTATTGGGCTTAGGTGGCTGATGGTCTAAGTACTATTGATCATTAGCATGTCAAAACTAGAGTTGAGAGTTCGATCCTGACTTCAACTTAAAGACAAAGAAGAGTGGTTTACATTATGAACTTTTACTCCAATATAAAGTAGATACCATAGTATAGCTGAATAAGTCATATTCACACAAACAAACTTAGTTTTTCATATTTGTTAAATTACCATAGTGGTTCAAGTCTTCAAACTACATGTAAATGTGGTTTTATCCTTCATTACTTGATCGGTTCTCACGCATATCATGGGAAAATTTGTACCTTAAGTATTTAAAAGTATCTGAAGACCATTTTTAAATTAATTGTTGGCTAATTGCAGCATGCTTCAAATATCTGAGTTTTAAAGATTGCTGGAAGTATCATCAATAAATCACAATTTTTATGTTTCTGTCATTTTTAATAAATGTGAACAAATGAACCCATATTCTACAAGCATGAAATTTTTAAAATTAAAAAACTTTTTCTGAAGGGTATAATTTTTGCAAAAAAAAAATTTCTCATAAAAATGTACAGCTTTATGAATTCCTTTACACAATAACCATTGAATAAATACATTTTAAAATGAGATTACTAGAAAAAGAAAAACAGAGCATTTGATGGGACATTAAATGATACCTCGCCATGTTGTGTTGTTTTTATTATTCATGAACACATTTTACTGAATTACAAATCAGCCTATAGGAACACAGTCTATCTCAAGAGACAATGTTTAACATGGGGACTAACAGCACTTTTTTGTCAACAAAAATGGTTACAGGTATTAATAGTTATGTACAACTTTAAATGGTTAAAAATCTGTCACAAAAAACCCTCCAGAACAACAAATGTCTAGATCTTATGATACTGCAGGTAAAATCTACAGCAGAAAATTGTCCTATTCTTTGCCTTATTTAGTGTCAATCAAAATGAGAAAAGCAAATGTGGGCTGTCATTAAACACACATAAAATCTGCTCATCAAATAGACTTGTAACCATTAAAATCACATTTTGTTGTCAGTCAAGAAATAAAACTAATCACTAGGCTATGTTATAAAAAAGGAGAACCAAGAAAAATAACATAATGCTGTTTTTAAATAATCTTACAATTTTTGTCATAAAGTATTGTTACAATGTAAGTATATCTAATATCTATTCTGACCAATTATATCATTTCATAGAAAAATTATTCCCCCAATGTTCCCCCAAAATATCTGCAATACAAATGTCTAATTATCTGTTTAATTTGAATGTATTAAGATATAATGATGACATAATCTGTTCTATACTTTCACTGGTTTAAATCACATACAAAGAAATTTCTATTTCTAGTCATTTTTTGTTGACACCAGAATGCATACATTCCATTAACAACGTACAAAAGAACACATTTTTCTTATGGAATGATTTTAATGAAACTTGGTATAATTGTGTGTTAATGTCAGATTTTTATTTGCATTCACATGCACCAGACATGGTTTTTATGTTTAATTTGAGATTTTATGTCTTATTGAATATTAATTATGTCCCTGATACAAACAATTAGAATTTTTCCTTTGAGTGTCAAAAGATAGAGATGTTTACATTGATGGGTGTTGTCAAAATGTGGTTTGTTTTATTGTTGATAATATTTTGTGATTTTGCTGTTGTTGCTCTTTGCCACGTTTTTATGCATCTATTTAAAGTCTTATTTACCAAAAATCATGTCTAAAGAAAAGTTGAATAATCTTAAACAAAACACTGCTAGGGCACAGGAATTTGACCTCATGTTATACCAAGGAATATAAATGGCAGAAAAAGATTATTAAATATGGTATTTATGTTTTTGCTGCAAAAAGCAATTCTGCCAGGAATAAATTCCTGTGTTCTGGTTCCCATTATGGAGCAGTTTATCCTTATTTCAGTGGTGTTAATTGTTCTGGTTCCCATTATTGAGCAGTGCCTTATCCTTATTTCAGTGGTGTTAATTGTTCTGGTTCCCATTATTAAGCAGTGCCTTATCCTTATTTCAGTGGTGTTAATTGTTCTGGTTCCCATTATTGAGCAGTGCCTTATCCTTATAACAGTGGTGTTAATTGTTCTGGTTCCCATTATTGAGCAGTGCCTTATCCTTATAACAGTGGTGTTAATTGTTCTGGTTCCCATTATTGAGCAGTGCCTTACCCTTATAACAGTGGTGTTAATTGTTCTGGTTCCCGTTATTGAGCAGTGCCTTATCCTTATTTCAGTGGTGTTAATTGTTCTGGTTCCCATTATTGAGCAGTGCCTTATCCTTATAACAGTGGTGTTAATTGTTCTGGTTCCCATTATTGAGCAGTGCCTTATCCTTATAACAGTGGTGTTAATTGTTCTGGTTCCCGTTATTGAGCAGTGCCTTATCCTTATAACAGTGGTGTTTATTGTTATGGTTCCCATTATTGAGCAGTGCCTTATCCTTATAACAGTGGTGTTAATTGTTCTGGTTCCCATTATTGAGCAGTGCCTTATCCTTATAACAGTGGTGTTAATTGTTCTGGTTCCCATTATTGAGCAGTGCCTTATCCTTATAACAGTGGTGTTAATTGTTCTGGTTCCCGTTATTGAGCAGTGCCTTATCCTTATAACAGTGGTGTTAATTGTTCTGGTTCCCATTATTGAGCAGTGCCTTATCCTTATAACAGTGGTGTTAATTGTTCTGGTTCCCGTTATTGAGCAGTGCCTTATCCTTATAACAGTGGTGTTAATTGTTCTGGTTCCCGTTATTGAGCAGTGCCTTATCCTTATAACAGTGGTGTTTATTGTTCTGGTTCCCGTTATTGAGCAGTGCCTTATCCTTATAACAGTGGTGTTAATTGTTCTGGTTCCCATTATTGAGCAGTGCCTTATCCTTATAACAGTGGTGTTAATTGTTCTGGTTCCCATTATTGAGCAGTGCCTTATCCTTATAACAGTGGTGTTAATTGTTCTGGTTCCCGTTATTGAGCAGTGCCTTATCCTTATAACAGTGGTGTTAATTGTTCTGGTTCCCGTTATTGAGCAGTGCCTTATCCTTATAACAGTGGTGTTAATTGTTCTGGTTCCCATTATTGAGCAGTGCCTTATCCTTATAACAGTGGTGTTAATTGTTCTGGTTCCCATTATTGAGCAGTGCCTTATCCTTATAACAGTGGTGTTAATTGTTCTGGTTCCCATTATTGAGCAGTGCCTTATCCTTATAACAGTTCAAGATTTGTCATTTCATCCCTCTTACTAGATCGCGAGTTATACCAAATGTATCAGAATGATACTACAGATTCTCAAACTTCAAATATCAATCTTGGAACAGTTTGGCATCAAAACTATCTGTTTAACAAACATTGACACACAAAGTTAAATATTTTCAGTTCAATTTCAACACAGGACATCAATTTTAACTTTAATTGTCAGTTCTAAAGGGTTCAAATTGATGGTTCCAATGCATTTGGAGAGCAATAAATTTCTTTAAATTTCTACTTTGTCGGAACTACCATGAATTTTATTTCAAATGGTGCAATACTTCAATTCTTGTTCAATACCCTAATGAATATCTTTGAGAGTTTACTCATTTTTCATCCTGCTAATTTGGAAAATGTCTGATACTTTCCACGATCCAAATTATTTAGACTTCAGGCTAAAAACCACAAAATTAACAGCACATTGTTAAAATAAAAATCAATATTTGTAAAATACACCAGTCATCATAGTGAAACTGGAGACCCCTTCCCTTATATTAAGACTAATTTCAATCAGAACATCAGGAGACATTGTGGTAATTAAGGATAAAAGGGAAGAACCAAGACAACCATGAAATAAAGTACCACTGGACCTGGATCAGTGACATGCTAGGGGCAGACAATTCCCTTTTGAAACTAAGTTATCAGAACAACAATAAAAGACAGTGTGGTAAATAAGGATAAAAGGGAACAATAAAAAGTACTACTGCACCCGATTAGTTACCTGCCAGGGGCAGATAATTCCCTCTGTGAATAAAAGACTAAATTTAACTCATAATGCATGTCAGGAGTGGACAATTGCATACATCAATTTGTTTGTAGTCTTACTGTGTTTGTTTAGTGAGGGTTTCTTAGCAACCAGATTATGTTCAGGAAATAAAATGGGGAACCTGATAAGTTCCTTTGACATTCCACTTTTATATTAAAAGCTGGAATGAAGCACATCATGCCCTAAGCTGAACTGGACACTACCACTAGTGTTGACACACCAGTGACAACTATTTTACAACTTATACCTGGCAGTTTATTATTAATAATGTTTATTTTTGAATGACCATAACAGGTTTTCTCAGTTAAGACAATTTTTCACGTGTTAGCTAGTGAGGTTGTTATAATTTCTAAGGTAAGAGGCTTTTAGTGTTAGCTAGTGAGGTTGTTATATGATTCAGTCTTTGTTTTATTTAATTCCCCTTAATGGGATATTAAGGTGGAAGAAGTTCAAGGTTTACTGTAAAATATCATCCATCACTTTAAGCTGATGTCATTTACAGACTTATGTTCATATATATATCCTCCGGCAAGAAATTATAAAATATGTAGAACTACAGTTTGATGAATAGTAATGATCCTGTTATATCTAATTATGATGCAAACGTGTGTGACAACATCTTCCTTAGCCGAGGGGTCATGACCTAACGGGATTTCATGGTACTTCAGTTTATCCTTGTAGACTTTCTATAAGTATTGTATAAGTGACTCCTGGAAAAAACTTGTCTCAATGCTTAGAATGTTGACGAATATACAGTTCTTACTTGACATTTTTTGCTTATAACAGTTCTGTTGGAATGTTTTTACATATCTACACATATGGGATAGTTTTTTATTGCATTTCAGTCAAGACCAACATCAAAATTAGGAATGACTGTGATTTTTGTTCATTGTAACAACTTTTAAATATAAGAAACCCAGATGTTTTTAATATAAATATAAGTGATTTTTTTCCTTAGCCTTAATCACCTCCTACATGTTACCTTAGAAAATACGAGTAATTTCATGTGAAAAAAAGGACCAATCTAACAAGATATACTGAAATCATGTGTTTCATCGATACAGACATCATTTTAAATTGTCAAATACTTTTTGGCATGGATTCCTATTTTGTAGTAATTTAAAACATGCTACAAATTTTCTAAATTCCTCAGATCCAATTCTGCTAAAAACTTCTCAATTTATATCTTTAAAAAAATATTTTATCTAACTAACCTAATCAATTTTCTAATTTGCATAATTAATTACATGTCAATGTGTTTCTATTTTAAACAGTAAAGTGATTACAAATATGAGTATTTCAATTTAATATTGGCAGATGTTGATAAATTTCATCGTAAATTATTATGTCAATTTCATGTAAATTATGTTTCTATTCAATGGCTGCATTCCACCTCTATACTTTGACAGCTGAACCAGAAAAATTGTAACTACTGGTTTATGGCACAAAAAAATTAAATAACGTATAAAGAATTTTGCACTAATAGCATTGCATCATCGTATAAAATGTATATTTATGATAATCTATCGGACATCAAAGTTAACTCTTGGGTGGATTACGTTTCATGACTTAAATGATATCAGTATTATACATTTAATATTAAATAACATATTTCCTTTAACAATTATAAAAAATACCAACAAACCATTTACGTATCATTTAATTCAGTCGGAATCAAAAATGTATACTGGATTAAAACATACATTATCTATAACGATCAAAATATTAATAACACCTGGCCCAGTGTTAATACCTGGCAGTGTCCATTTAAATGTTTCTAAATGCTTTGTTTTCCTTTCTCTTGAACCAAAATGGTCTCAAATGAAGCTCAATATTGATACTATCAGATGATTTATTAAGGGTCAGCATTTCCATTAAGTAGCAATTTTTAACACAAAATTCATATTTTCCAGTGGGGCACAATTATTTCAGTGAGCTGTTTGTAAATTTTAAATAATGCCATTAAACTTTTCCAGTGAATTAATTTATTGGTGTTTAATTACCATGTTCTAATGTAGATAATTTCATAGTGAAATATGAAAAAGACGAATCCTAAAAAAAAACCCACAATGTGTCTCTCTGTATGGCACAAGTTTTTAAACTATCACCTGTAATTTACAAAACATAAATTCAATGAACAAGCTAATGATACATTAACAGATTAAGTACAAAAAAATAAAACACAGAAAACCTTAAATTAAGCATGCTGTTCAAATTTCACTTGCGGTCTTAAAAACATTAAACTAGGTGACAAAAAATTAAAAAAACTTTTTCCCTTTTGATGAACAATTTGATAAGACTATTACCAAAAAGATCAAGTTTCCAGCATTCATGACAAACTATAATCTAATTATCGGATAAGCAGAAAAAACATGGTCAATAGTTCAGCATTATTTCTGCAAGCTAGGGCAAATATCAATACTTTATATAAACATTAAAAACAAATATCCTTATTAAACAGCAAAATGTTTTCATACAATTCTGATACAAATTCAAACAAAGAAAAGCAATGTTTTTGAACAGTTTTGGCAGCACTGATTTTGGACAGTTTCTGGAGCACTGATTTTGGACAGTTTCTGGAGGACTGATTTCGGGCAGTTTCTGGGACTTGCATGCCATTTTTTCTTGAACTTATAATACATTCTGTTGGAGCTTTTTTTCACTTATCTCCCTGTTTTAGTAGTTGTTGTTTTATAAATTGTCTAAGTCAAATGGAAAACTCTTCATTTGATGAAAGAGTCACACAGGGGTAAATAAAAGCCTAAAACTCTTGTTTCATACTGATGTTGTGAAATAATGACTGGTGTATTATGACCTTGACATTCAAACAGATAGTACAAAAAAACAATCATCAATGTCAAGACATACATGGGAATGGTCTGAACTGTATACCAAGAACGTCCCAGAATCAATTGTTTATATTCTGATCATGTTTGTTCTTGTCTTAAAAGAACATTTTGTTTTAGATCTCACCAATCAATTTCATATCCACTGAACATACATTCCATACTTCCTGCTTATCCCTTTACCTTTTAAAATAGGTCTGATTGGCCATTAATGTCCAGCAAGCATTATTTCTGCGAAATTCAGGACATGATAGATTTTAATACACTTTAAAACAAAACCACTAAACAACAGGTTTGAATGTACATGACAAATATAACTGCATTATACACAGTAAAATGACTACTGATTACCACCCCCATCCCCCCCCACTCATATTAGCTTAACAAAGATTTAGATGTACATTAATAGCTGAATCGACCTACTAAGACAGTGAAAAAATCTGTAGTTGAAAAAAATTGCCGTTATATTTTGACAAATCTAAATGTAAAAACAAATTAGCTCAGTGAATATTTGTCAAAATTCCGGAAAAACATCTGTTATTTTCCTACAGTGTAAACTTAATTGTAAAAACGGGAATCTATAAAATGTTTTACTGTTACACCCACTATTGTCCTGCCATAAAACATACATATGATTAGTATTTACCAATATCTTTAATTGCACCATAGTTGGAATCTATAAACAAAACATCAGACATATTAATATATTATTCATAAATGGTCTGGTATTATTGCATTGACTGGGGTTTGTCCCTGCGCAAGTGAACAAATGCTCAAAACTGGTCCATTGTTTCACAAAAACCTCTCTAAAACTACAAAATAAACAATTGAATAAATACAAAACCAAACTGGAACAAATATCAATGTTTTAGATTTGACCATTCCTTTTATCTTATCTATAAATAATTGTTTTGCCATATCATGGTTTTATCTATTTGACAAAAACTTTACCTCGACGTTCGGTCAATATGGTGACTTAGCAACTTGAAGCGTGCATCTCAATTACCCAACAAAACACTTTAACAAAGACTAGGTACATGCTTCAAAATTAAAACAAATATCTCGCCATTGACTTCAACAACTTATTATAAGAGATGTCAAGTAGCAGCAGAATTTAGTACAAGAATTCATGTCAGAAAAATCAATTGCTGAAATCAACCAAAATCACATATCAAACAAATTGGTATCTCAATCTTGGTACTCAAACAGGTGGCTAGATTACAAAATCTTTTTTTGAAGTACCCTACTGTTTATCCTGGCTCGTCAAATTTCTTTTTTAGAAGGAGCGTCGTAATACGGCTAGATAGAAATGAAGGGAAAGGATTAATTATTGTATAGATCTCCCCACTTCAGAACAACTTTATTGTCATATTGTAAGAAAGAAGATTTAAACATACGGTTTTCTGATGACATAATCTCTAGATCGGTAGGACTAACTAGTTCAGTTTCCCCATAGGGTTTTAAATTATCGATAAATCTTTTTAAACTGAATTAAACTTTAATTTCTACACTGACAATTTCTTACACCTGACTTTTCTTTAGGTCTTTTACTCTTTTATGGAACTCAAAATACTTGTAATTAGATCGGTTTCTATAATCTTTTGTCTTTACTCAGAAGCTTGTGATGTCTGTATGTTTATTTTATTTTTAAAATTATGGTAGACATGAATGCCTAGAAGTATTTGAATGTAAAATACATATAAATACAGCTGATACTGTGAGGTTTGTTTGCTTGAGAATATGAGAAATTTTTTTCCCTTAAAGTAATTTTGTCAGCATTTGATGGCATCCAGTTTATATTACAGGACAAAGCTCCTGTTTCACATTTGAACTCTGAAGACTTCTGGGAGGTTTAGATAGATGAAATTGGGCTGAAAGCCTATTTCAGAACTTTTCATCCAAACTGTGGTAAAAAAACTTTTGAGTTGGTCTAAAGAAGCTTTATGGCTCCATTACAACTGCTGTTTACAAAAACCATGATATGAATTAAAGGGAATTCATACAAGTTCAAAGAAAAAAAGAATTTACCATATTTATTATGAGCACAGCAAAGGTCATAAAAGGTTATATTTACTGGGTACAGTTTTACATTTAAAAAATATGAGAAATCACAAGTTAAACAGAGACTAAGAAACTCCAAGTTGTTAACATTTTCAAATTTGTGGTCAACACACCAGTTATAATACTGCTTAGTTCTGTACCTCAGCATTGTTTTATATAACTATGTACTATTGTAGAACTACTGTTGATAAGATAACACAGCATATCATCTATACCTAAGGAAACAACATTTAATTGTCACTTTTCTCAAAACTAACAATCCCTGCAAATCTAAAACAATCAGACTTGTATAAACAACAAACAGAATAAATCTTTGTTTCTCACTATATTGCATGTAATCAGGAAATTGACTCCAATGCAATACACATAAAAGTGATATTGAGTAATTACAGATATTCCCGTACTATTTCATCAAAGGAACACGACTCACTAAAGTCATAAATCTCTGAATCATTGAAGTTAATTAATAATGTATCACAAGAATATTTTCTTTTCAAAAAATTAAAAGTGAATTTAATTAATTGTTTAATAGTTTTAGTGCGAGCTAAGTTTGAGATTAAATTCACCTTAAAGAAACATTAAAATGTAACACATATTTTTGTTTGAAATCAGGCTAAATTAATTAAGTTTTTTGTTGGGTTGTATGAGGCTTAAGGAGAATCTTTAGATCTGGCATAAATTTAACAATATTTGTATATTTTCAGAAAATATCAAGTTTATTTTTACGAGCCTTAAATTTGAAACAGGTAGAAATGCAAGGCTATGTGGAACATTTCTCATATTTTATGGCGAGTACAAATAAACTTGATATCTTCGGACAATGTACAAATATTGTCTTTACCCTGCAAACCCAAAAATACATTTTATAATTATGAAAAATACAAAAAATGTTCACTTCTAGCCGCTCTTTGACATGAAATTTTTTGGCACATATTGTTCCGACATCACAAACAAATATTGTATTCGACAGTCCTAATAGAATACTAAATATCGTAAGAAGTGAGGACAATGTTGATGAATAAAGCACACATTTATTCAGCTACCTTTTTTGTAAAGCTAATGTAATTATCATGATTATTGCAGGATAAAATGGGATATAAGAACAAACACCTCATACCTTAGACGTGTTTGGACCACAGATATAAATGATGTTTTTAGTGTTTGTATTACAAGTGTATGTGGCATATAGGAGCCAAGTGTAATACAGAAAAAGTGGAAATACTTTGTTAACATTATTGCTAAATCAAACATTACTAGCATTCAGCCACAGAAAAAAGCAAACCTATCTTTAAGGGGAGTTTTGCATCATACAACCAGGAAGTATAAACAACTATCATCTTGTTATAAAATGGAAAACAGGGTGTCATTAACAACCCGATATGTAAGTTACAACTATCATATGTATACCCAAAGATGAACATAGATGTGTAGCTACAAATCTGTACATTATATACCTTCACCTTGTACCCTCCCAGACAAACATTTACATAATATGACAGTAACAAAAACCCAATTAGTGTGCTTATTGTCTTATTTTCAGCCAGACATTCTTTCCCTAGTCACTTGTCTCCAGGAAACGTGAATATCATATAATACCACCTGAAGTTATTTTGTATTAGAAGGTATTTTCATAAATAAATCATGTCTAAGATTTCTATTAATCATTCAGATCTTTTCATTCACTGGTAGACTTTAATAAACAAAACAGTATCCAGTCTCGTGGATTTAATCTTTGACTAAATCCTAAAGTCATTTATTTACAATTTTCAAATTCCATTTGTAGGAGCTAGACTTTTGTTTCCTTTTCAATCCTTTTGATTTCTAATCTTTTTCAGTTGCTCAAAATAGAAAGTGTCACATAAGATCAGCCTAGATATTAAACCCTAGATATGATTCGTCATTGTTTATCATGTCACTTCATAATTAAAGTTCTGTTTTATGAAATTTTTCTTACAATTCAATATGACAGATTCAGAAGTATTGATAACCAGTTATCTACCTTTACATTAACGTATCCAACCCATAATTGAAGTTACTGTTTAATATTATTTTTGACCAATTTAAATCAATTGATTACTAACGATAAAATATTTATTGTTTTACTTTGAGTCAATGTTAACAAAAATTGCAGTTTTAAAAAAAGATAATAGTTATATAGTACTTCAGATGTTTGCTGAACATTACCAAGGTCTGCTCCAATAAAAATCAATGGATTTTATTTTTTCTTTAATGTTGTTTAACAACACTTTCATCAATTTTTCAGCTATATCATGGCATCCAGTTTTTAAATGGGAGGAAGCAGGAGTACCAGGAGAAAACCCTGACCTTCGGGAGGAAAAAATCAATGGACATCCGGGAAACCAGCTATGGTCATGTGGTCAATTGTGGTTCAGATACTTGAACTTTTCCCGTTACATTTCAGACTGAAATTTTATACTATTTCCATTCACAAAATGTTTAATTATGAAAAACACCACAAAAACACAGTTTGTTTAAATCTGTAACTTACATTTCAACCTTTTGAAGCTACATGAAGTCAAAAATTAAAATAAATATTATATTCCAAGGGAGATAACTTAATTTTTCATCATATCTAAAGTATTGAGATTGACATATAATAAAAATTGCAGCATGGCTTATCCAAAGATAAATTCACATACCATTTAAAAAAATGCAAAAGGATAAAAAAGTATGCACCACAGCTGAGAATGAAAGGTGGATATTTAAGTAGCAATCTTTTTTTTAGAGATTAAAGTGTGTCTGTAATAAGGGTAAACTGTCTTATATGCCAGACCTGACTGAAATTTACACTAAAATGTCAGACTATGGTTGGTCAAATGGAACATCTAAAAAGGTCATATTTTACATGGTCAATAATACAAAAATTTCCACTAGATAGAAATATTTTTATTAAAAAATCAACCCTAAGGCTATTTCCTCTCACTGACATGTGTTTACAGTGTTGTGGTTATTACGTAATAATTTAGGTCAATAGGTAACAATCTAATTTTTAAGTACAGGTCTGTTTAATGCATTACATAGAACATACTATTGCAACAACATTAAATATTGAATTGTTTCTATCTTTTTTTGCTAAGAAATTATGACTACTAAATGAGAAAAAAAAAATGTGCAGTCAAAATTGTTCATTACACAAGGGAATGTACATAGACATACTTAAATCTAGAGAAAACCAATTGGAATTCAATTCTATTGGAATGATCAAGAAAAAAATATTATTTCATTGTATAAATATAGTGTTCAATCGCATAATATCGTATATATATTCTGTTCCAAACTTGTGGCAGTGAGGTAACAACTTCCTACTTCCAGGTTAATGAAAATGATGAACTAGATTCTGTCTACAACCAGATTTTGTAGGTTTGATGCCTCATTTTTAGTTCTTTGAAGATATAAAGTGATATTTACTTGAACACTATATCCCCCATTATAATACACACCAGGTCACTACTTACCAATGTAAAAATGGCCCAACTCTTTCAACTGTTTTATGCTGAAATCTGAACTTGTATTGACATTATAAAAGGTGTGGAATTACGTACTATTATGGCATCCAGTTTTTATTGCAGGACAAAGCTAAAGTATTTTTATTTGCATACAATTTTAACATGGTCATGAAAGTTTAAATTAAAAAAAAAGACCTACCCTTAGGGACCACAGTCTGTGTAAGAGCTTCTTCATAAACTTCATGAAACTTCTGTTCATTTATCACTACAATTAAATTTTGATTAATTTTGTATTGTTTTCTAGATATGTTTATACTTAGCTTAAAAAATGAGCTTGGCAATATAGTTAGAGTTGTATCAGCATTGACTGATATGGTAACAGGTACAATTTTTATAGTTATTGTATCAGCATTGACTGACATGGTAACAGGTACAATTTTTATAGTTAGAGTTGTATCAGCATTGACTGACATGGTAACAGGTACAATTTTTATAGTTAGAGTTGTATCAGCATTGACTGACATGGTAACAGGTACAATTTTTATAGTTAGAGTTGTATCAGCATTGACTGACATGGTAACAGGTACAATTTTTATAGTTAGAGTTGTATCAGCATTGACTGACATGGTAACAGGTACAATTTTTATAGTTAGAGTTGTATCAGCATTGACTGACATGGTAACAGGTACAATTTTTATAGTTAGAGTTGTATCAGCATTGACTGACATGGTAACAGGTACAATTTTTATAGTTAGAGTTGTATCAGCATTGACTGACATGGTAACAGGTACAATTTTTATAGTTAGAGTTGTATCAGCATTGACTGACATGGTAACAGGTACAATTTTTATAGTTAGAGTTGTATCAGCATTGACTGACATGGTAACAGGTACAATTTTTATAGTTAGAGTTGTATCAGCATTGACTGACATGGTAACAGGTACAATTTTTATAGTTAGAGTTGTATCAGCATTGACTGACATGGTAACAGGTACAATTTTTATAGTTAGAGTTGTATCAGCATTGACTGACATGGTAACAGGTACAATTTTTATAGTTAGAGTTGTATCAGCATTGACTGATATGGCAACAGGTACAATTTTTATAGTTAGAGTTGTATCAGCATTGACTGACATGGTAACAGGTACAATTTTTATAGTTAGAGTTGTATCAGCATTGACTGACATGGTAACAGGTACAATTTTTATAGTTAGAGTTGTATCAGCATTGACTGACATGGTAACAGGTACAATTTTTATAGTTAGAGTTGTATCAGCATTGACTGACATGGTAACAGGTACAATTTTTATAGTTAGAGTTGTATCAGCATTGACTGACATGGTAACAGGTACAATTTTTATAGTTAGAGTTGTATCAGCATTGACTGACATGGTAACAGGTACAATTTTTATAGTTAGAGTTGTATCAGAATTGACTGACATGGTAACAGGTACAATTTTTATAGTTAGAGTTGTATCAGCATTGACTGACATGGTAACAGGTACAATTTTTATAGTTAGAGTTGTATCAGCATTGACTGATATGGTAACAGGTAAAATTTTAATTATAGAAAATAAATTAAACAAAATCTTGTCTTGTTTCATATTGTAAGTAGTTTAATTTTAAAACTTGACAATTAAATAGAACATCACTGAAATTGGGTGCTTCAGTCAGTCAAAACACATGCACTTTAATTCTATAAAAAATATTAACAATAATTTAAGATTTTGTGAGGTAAAAAATAACCTACTACAGTTGCAAAAATAGATAGGATAAATTTAGCAAAAGACTATGATTAACAGAGTTTGAAGTATTCTCCATATTATAATGTTTTATTTCTTCAGTTTTCAAGAATTTACTAGGATTGACAAAATTTATAAGCTATAATGCTAAATGTTTTTCATTCGATAAAAAAGTATTACGACAGTCATAACAAGCAGATAGAAAATAAAAGCAAGGCCCAATTCTATGCAGCCCAACTTGGACAAATGGTTTAAACCTGAAAATATGAAAACTCCATATTGTTCCCAAATAATGTCTTTATATTCATACATGGTCCCATTATTTTATTTTATTAGTCTGAGAATCATTTTCCACTAATCACTTAGATTTTATAAACATTATCACATTTTTGTAAGTAACAGTGCCACTCAGCAACAATAGTCCAACAAAGAATATCCATATATTGTGTAGTTTTCATCATAGTTTTAAACCATTTGCCCTATGTTCAGCTGCATAAAATAAATGCTTTTGCTCGTGGTTCCAAAATTACATCCCTTTTCTTGAAAAATCTACATAAAACTTTGCTATAATATGACATTATATCCTGGTTTTTAGTCAAAAGTCCATTTCAACCAAAATACAGCTGGAAACAAAAAACCTTGACCAATAAAATTAAGGTACAAATTTATCTTTTAGGCTGCAATCTTTTACATTATGCATGTTTTCAAAAAAATATTTTTGTGAAATAAATACACAGCTGGTATGTATTTTCTACATTCACATAGTTAGAAATCTAAACAGACTTTTGTAGCCCACCAGAAATTCTACTTGCATTGGAAAAGTCTTCTCCCCAAAATGAAGATTCAAGGAGCGAACAAAAAAAATCACAGTCAAGTTCTATGTGGTTAAAGTTCCAAACATGAACACATGTAAACATGTTAAAATCACACTGTTTTTATATTTTCATCCTACATATGTTTGAACACAGCAGTTGCCATAAAATCTGATGTTAAACTTACCTGAATATGGTTTGATATGAAGATGCTGCTTGGCCAAGGCATCCCATGTCTGTGGCTTGTCTAAATACCCACTCTTCAAGCTACAACAGATTCTATAGCATAACAGTGTGTTGACGAATTGTTCTTTTGATAAAGGCAAAAACTAAAACAGCTTAATCCATTGTGTTTCTCACTCCATTACACATGGGCATTCAATATACATTTTTTTTAATATTCAACAAAATTGGAGGCCAGTTTACAACATTTAATTTATTTTTAGGGGTAAAAATTGTTTTTTTATGTCCATTCTCAGAACAACAGAAGCAGCACTCAGATTAGTTAAACTATATGCAACGTTATGAAACAATGGAAAAAAGTTTATAACTCACGAGTGAGGGACTAAGGTATGAAATGTACTCAGTCATGGGTCATCAAAGATTCTATCCACATGGAGTAAGGTATGAAATGTAATCAGTCATGGGTCACCAAAAATTATATCCAAATGGAGTACGGTATAGAAATGTAATCAGTCATGGGTCACCAAAGATTCTATCCACATGAAGTAAGGTATGAAATGTAATCAGTCATGCGTCACCAAACATTCTATCCAAATGGAGTAAGGTATGAAATGTAATCAGTCATGGGTCACCAAAGATTCTATCCAAATGGAGTAAGGTATGAAATGTAATCAGTCATGGGTCACCAAAGATTCTATCCACATGGAGTAAGGTATGAAATGTAATCAGTCATGGGTCACCAAAGATTCTATCCACATGAAGTAAGGTATGAAATGTAATCAGTCATGGGTCACCAAACATTCTATCCAAATGGAGTAAGGTATGAAATGTAATCAGTCATGGGTCACCAAAGATTCTATCCAAATGGAGTAAGGTATGAAATGTAATCAGTCATGGGTCACCAAAGATTCTATCCACATGGAGTAAGGTATGAAATGTAATCAGTCATGGGTCACCAAAGATTCTATCCACATGGAGTAAGGTATGAAATGTAATCAGTCATGGGTCACCAAAGATTCTATCCACATGGAGTAAGGTATGAAATGTAATCAGTCATGGGTCACCAAAGATTCTATCCACATGAAGTAAGGTATGAAATGTAATCAGTCATGGGTCACCAAACATTCTATCCAAATGGAGTAAGGTATGAAATGTAATCAGTCATGGGTCACCAAAGATTCTATCCAAATGGAGTAAGGTATGAAATGTAATCAGTCATGGGTCACCAAAGATTCTATCCACATGGAGTAAGGTATGAAATGTAATCAGTCATGGGTCACCAAAGATTCTATCCACATGGAGTAAGGTATGAAATGTAATCAGACATGGGTCACCAAAGATTCTATACAATGTCATAAGACTGTTTACAAATTGTCACAGTAAGAAATAATATTGTCATCTCATTAGTCACTAAAGATTATATTGAATGATTTCAATTTTTTCAATGACAATGTAAGCAATCAATACAGAATGTATTTAGTTGTTTCTAAAAAATGCCATTTAAGACACAATATCATTGTTTTGTTATGCTGTATGAATAGTTGAAAAATAATGTAAATTCTAAACTAGACAAAGTCGATCTAGCGATCATTGATACCTCCGCTATTGTAAAATTTCTAACGTTTTTTCGTGGACTCTGGCCTTGAAATTTGATGAATTTCACCCAAAATTGATAAGCTTCTCACCAACATAATATCCCACAGATCACATTGGATGCAAACTTTTTGAGTTATTTCTAAAGTTTTTTGCGGACTGCGATCTAGAAATTTGAAGGATAAATGTGAAAATTTCCAAAATAGTCATTTTTGTTGATAAAAAGATCCCAAAAGGAACAGACTCCTTTATCCAAAATAGGCAGAAAAACCCCTTAAAAGTGTTGTGAAAGATGAAAGAAAAAAATTTATTACATTTGAAATATTTGAGAAATAAAATGATTAAAAATTAGTATCATCTCTTTAATTACAAAGGAAACTTACTCAGAGAATATTGTAGCCTGGAGAGGTGATGTAAAGTCAAACAGTTGGCAAACAGGTAAGAAAGACAAAACAAAATCAACATCATCTGTAAAATAAAAAGAATTATCATCATAAAAAAGTGTCAAATTATACTGGTGATTAAATGCCCTCTAACCTCATACTACTCACTATTACAGAATCACATGTGAGGGGATAAATATGGAATTGTGTATGTGTATGTTCCAGGGATATTTAAGCACTCGCCACTTTCATTGACGAAATCATTTGAAAATTGACGATAGATTTCTAAATCAATTTCGTCACCTGATTTCCAACAATTACTAAAATTTTTCGTTACAAATTCATTCTTCCAAGTGTAAAACGACGTATTTATGACTCCAAAGCCAATTAACAGGAAATTTTAATTATTTCACCTTGATAGGTGTCAATTGACGCATTGATGTTTCTACAGGTAATCCGATTTACATGATTAAGTGGTGCTCATGGTCAATATACGCAAACAAAAGTATCGTAGATCGTACTGATGCGCACAGACTTCCACAATTTGATATGCAATGCAAATAAAAAATTGCAAAGATTTTGCGTATTTAACTCATTTTTCATATGTTTTGCTGGTTTCAAATGTATTACGCGCCATTTGTGTACATCCGAGATACGTCTAATTACCAATGGCTACCATTAAGAAAACGAAGAGTACAACGGCCCTTAATAAAAAATTGTAACTGATTTATATACAAACGCTTTTTAAATAAGTTTTAACATTAAAATTCTTTGAAAATTTATAAACATTTTGTTATAATCATTTTTTAAAACAAATTTATACACTGCAATTGAAAGAATATATTTTTTTATACTATGATATTTCACCAGTACAATGAATGCATGCTTCTGAGCAGATGCTTATACGACTCATCCACTAAAGTGACTAAAGCCCTCAAAATCCTAAAAAATGCCCTGATGTTCTTCACATGAAATAATTTTTCAGTTATGACAAGAAAGGCTAGTGGGATCAGCATAAAACAGTCAAACCTGTCTCCTACCTTTGAAGGGAAATGGTGAAAAAGGTAACATAAGGCCTTTTAATAAAGTAAAAAGTGACATTTAGTTCATGACAAAATGTACAACTAAGGGTGTTTTGATTTCCAGTTTCTGTACCAAATGTCTCAAGGCAGTTAATTTTTTTTCCCTATTCAACAGTTGTATTTTCCTGTGTACCAGATTATGTTTTATCCATGTGCATGTTAACAACAAGCTTTATGGAGAAAGTGCAAGTCGTTCAAAAACCAGTTTACACTGTTTCGTATTGATTATTCTCCTATGTAAAAAATGGCGTGAACATAATAAACACGACCCGGGAGAAACATCACCACTTCCAACTTGAATGGCAATAAAATCCATGGCCACATTGATGACTGTTCAAAATGACAGGGCAATCCAAATTTTGCTACTATAGATGAGAAAACATTTTTTAATTGCTTCAAACTTTAATGTTATGTTTCGAAGTAGCTTAATAACTGACAACGTCAAACAATAATCTTAAAGATGTTAACCGTCTCGATAGTTGTTTAACACTGGTTTTCTTTGTAAAAAAGAATGAAAAACACATTCATTAGTTGTGTAAGAGCCAAAGATGTTACATTAAGGTAAAATGAATGGATAAATGCTGGGGAGGAATAAATAACATAGAAAGTCATTATATCGATGGAGTTGCTAATACATGTTTGACTGCATCATGACATTTAGATTTTATCGTGTATGATCCTGCAGATATTAAAGGTCGAAGGTTACCCATGGACTCTAACCATCTAAATGTATTATGGGAAGGAAGCTGACATTTAGGGGAATTGTATGGTACTAAACTACAGTAGTAATAGTCCCTTCTGACTGGTACATCTGCACCCCTCAAACCACTTAACAGCATGTGTTCTATCTCATTGACACTGTATGCTATAAAGGAAATTACAAGAATTTCTTTTTTTAAGGGGAAAAAAAAACATCTGCCTTTTTTTAAATCTCAAAAATAGGTATCACATTTATGGTAAAATAAATAATATTCTTTCATTTTAACCTTCTAATTTCCATTTAATTAAAAATAATCATGAAAGATTATAACTATATTATAACATAAATTTTGTAATGGTACACAGTTTTGATTTAAACGAGTTACATGTAGATATAGGCAAAAGTAATGAAAATGACATGGGAGGTAATGTTGACAAAAAATGATTATTTTTAGTAATTTTTGACTGGTTTTTCCCAATAACTTTAACTCAAGAGACCCTTATTTTTCCTCCCATCACTAAAATCTATACCAATTGCTTGACATTATATAAAAAATTCAGAAAATGACAATAAACAGAATTTTGTAAATCAATTATTTTCGTGCTTTTTATTCAACTCTTTGCACAGTAAAACCTGTATAAAGCGGCTACCTATGGGGCCAAACAATGTGGCCAGTTTAATAAAATGCATTATATTTAATAAAAGTTAAATTCACACTGATATTTTATTGATATATACGGGAGTAATAATTTCTCAATAGTTTGCAGCAAAATACATGTCAAGGGTTCCTTGTCTTTTCTCCAGTTTTCATCACACGACAGTGTCCTATGTTATTGATTGCATAAGCAAAAGAAACCACAGGTAACGATGAAAAGTTATCAAGTCTGCTATGTGTCCTAGCATACCATCTGACCTAATTATTTACAAGATGGTTTGGCAATCTTACATCATCGTCAATTTTTTTTTTTTTGGTGTGCTCTCCATTTTTACTTATGAAATTAATATTTTTGATTAAATGATATATGATTCATGTTTGAAATTAATGCGAATTATGAAAATTAAATTAATGGTTTTGATTGAAAACAACTCACCATTATTGTATGCTTTGGTTCATTAATTAAATACACCCTAAAGGAGGCCTCATAAGTCAAGTACATTACTTTGTTTGGATAGATATCAATTGATCAAATAAATACATCTGGTTATGTAAATTATTCAGTTTAAACAGGTAAATTTTAATTGAGAAATGTGTATTGTGACTGGGCAAAAGGTTCATAATTCGGAATACACAAGGTCCGGTTAATTTAACGAACGACTTTAAGGGGAAAGAATGGGACCTAAAATTTGGGACTGAATCGACAGGGAACCGGTTTATTCAGGGCCGGTTTTAATAGGTTTTACTGTATAATCTATTACAAAATTTGAAACTTCAGTGATCAATCCCCCGAAAATAAGATCTGAAACAAAAATTTTCATTCTGAATTATGATTACTGTAAAATAACTAACTATGTGGCAAGTTTAAAGTTTAAATGACAAATTATTTTCAGTGTAAGTGCCCTAAACCCCCTTAACATAATTCTACTACACGATAAATTGAATCAAACCTGGTATTGTTTCTATTGCTTTTTTGTACACAATTTCAGCCACAAGACCTTCCAGTACACTGTCAGACACTTCCTCTGCCTGAAAAGCAAAGTAATGAAAATCATGAGTTTTGTTTATCAAACTGACACAAGCCAACTGAAATGACACTTAATATTTTCCATTGATACTGAACATTAGTCTTGAACAAGTCAAACTGAAACATGTTACTAAACAAAAACAACAATCAAAATATTTTGTCTTCTGCGATTATTGCAGCACATGGTACAAAGTTCACAATAATTTTTCAAGCAAATTTCACTTAAATTACAAAAAAAAAGAAAAGAAATGTGGCCATTACACGAAACCCTAGTTTTCAACCATTTAACAAATAATTTTAGTAGTAGACTAAATGGAAACTGTTTTTCTTTTTTAGTAACAGTGACCTTGACCTTTATTTGACTGGTCCCAAATCCAATCCCAAGCTAGGTCTTCATACAAACTTGCTATATCCAAAGTTTCAGCTAGATTGGTTTATCCAAAACTAAAGTTATTGACCGTAAACTTATTCTATAGTACCTTGACCTGACTGGCCCCAAATACAATCCCAAGCTTTGTCATCATGCTAGATAGTTATATCCAAAGTTTCAGCAAGATTGGTTTATCCAAACGGAAGCTATTGACCGGAAAGCCCTCTGCTTGGAAACATGCCTGCCTTTCCCCAAACTAATAACCAGGATTTTCGTTGAAAACATGGATAATAAAATTAACTGAACTACAAAGAGTTGATAACAAAAGTAGACCCAAACTGAAGAATTCTATTCACTTAATTTATACCTCTGGTACGGTCTCCTCAGCACCAAGCAAGGATCTTCTCTGTCTTAACTATGAAATAATGAAAACCTTTATTAAAAAAATGTATTAAATGTTTTCCTTCTTTATTTCAAGACTCATCAAAAGGTGACAACAATTTTAATTAGGTTAAATGCATTGGTTCTGTTACAAGTATGACAAATTTATTACATAATGAGAACAATTAAAATTCTTCTATTTTTAAACCATGTATTCATTTCTGTATACATTAAATTTGAAGACAGTCCAACTGACATGATTAACTTAAGAAAACATGATGTCTCTTTCTTAAAATCACAGGTTCCTTTTTGGAAATATACGAATTGCATTCTGGAAGCATCTCTTCAATTGACTGAATTCTTTTTTTATTTAAGTAAAATTGACAAAATTAAGGGATTATTTATCTGATACACAAATATTTATGTCTCTGATAAATAACCCAATATATAGAGGTCACTACAGTGACTGTTATACAAAAAAAAGACAAATGTATATTACCTTTTCTGTGTTCATAAGTTCCATTCTGAAATACTGAAAAAAATTGTTTATTTATTACTGACTTCCACTCTATATCTCTTTCTAAGTAGCCCAAAAGTCTCAAGCTGAATAGCAAAATTAACATGTACTAGCCTTAGCTCATTATAGCCCTTTAACTAACGGTATGGTGATTTTGATGTAATTTTTTTATTGTTTGGAAATGCCTATAATACAAAAGATTTGTTATTTTTGTGTTGTATTAATTTTCATGGATTTCATTGCAAACCACGAATTTCAGAACTTTGCTTTGATAGGAGAAATGACAAACGATGAACCACATTACTATCACTAGACAAAGTCGATCTAGTGATCACTAATACCCCCGCATTTTGTAAAAATTTCTAACTTTTTTCGTGGACTGTGACCTTGAAATTTGATAGATTTCCACCAAAATCAATAGGCTTCTTACCAACAAAATATATAACAATATTTTACAGTTTCATTAAAATCGGATGCAAACTTTTTGAGTTATTGTCCGGAAACAACTTTTTTGTAAAAATTTCTAACGTTTTTTGTAGACTGTGACCTTGAAATTTGACTGATTTCCCCCAAAATCAATAGGCTTCTTACCAACCTGATATATAACAATATCCCAAAGTTTCATTCAAATCACATGCAAACTTTTTGAGTTATCGTCCGGAAACAACTTTTTTGTAAAAATTTCTAACGTTTTTCGTGGACTGTGACCTTGAAATTTAACCGATTTCCCCCAAAATCAAAAGGCTTTTTACAAACCTGATATATAACAATATCCCAAAGTTTCATTCAAATCAGATGTAAACTTTTTGAGTTATTGTCCGGAAACAACTTTTTTGTAAAAATTTCTAACGTTTTTCGTGGACTGTGACCTTGAAATTTGACGGATTTCCCCCAAAATCAATAGGCTTCTTACCAACCTGATATATAACAATATCCCAAAGTTTCATTCAAATCAGATGTAAACTTTTTGAATTATCATCCAGAAACCAAATGTGGATGGACGAACGGACGGACGGACGGACGGACATGAGGACCACTATATACCCCCGACTCTGTCGAGCGGGGGTATAAAAACACATTTTCTCAAACCACAAATTGGTACCTGGGAAATGAAATAATACCATGAGTTTAGCTAACATGTAAATATATAAGAGTTAAATATCAATGTATAGAAGTAAAAGTAAAAGTAAATAAATGTAATAATGAAGTACCAGAGAAAACAGATAAATATATGGACCATTTTTTGCCTGTTCCCCAATTGAGGCACATTTTTTATTATTATTTATTTGTCTTGTTCATTTTCAATTTACCAATCTACTATATTAAATGCCGCACCCCCTTGGAAAAATTTTTTTGCTTGCATTTTTTCATTACTCCATATTTTACCTTTTCATTATGAAAATCCAGTAGAAAAAATTTAGATTTGGTAACCTGTCCATGTTTTATACAATTCCTCTGTTGTTTAGATGTTACAAATCGTCCTTGACTTTTGCAAAGGGAATTTACATAATAAGTCTGCCATTTTTGTTTACAAAAGTTTGTCGGCTTTCGTGACATTCAATGGTATTCGGACAAACCCCAAGACTTTTCCTGCCTTAACTGCAGACAACATTACCCGAAGGATTTCGAATAGACAACAATCCATTGTTCCTAATGTACACTATGGTTTTAATTTAGGTCAAATTTTACTATGGAAAATTGCCCTATCAATATGAAAAATACGCCATATTTCAAAACACTGACTATCCTGAGGAAATATTTGTTGATTAAAAACGTGCCATTCTTGATCTACAAAAGGAGCATAAACTGAACCATATGTGGTAAGCAGTTTTCATTTGTCACGCAAAGAACCCTCACTAAAATACGTTCACTTGTAGTATAACAGAAAATTAGGTCTGAAAACAGCAAAAAACTATTTTTTTATGAAAGGCCTCAATTCAAATTCGATAAAACATAAATATATTCTGTGCTTTTCTTTGTTAAGAATGACCCCTGCTTTGTCTTTAAATATCAAAAGGACATTTGTTTTCCAAATACTTACCGTACATACTCGCAAATAAGTCGGGAAATTGGGAGTTAAAATTTGGTTTTAGAGAAGGGTTCCGACTTTTAAGCGAGTCATACCACAAGAGGAAAGAATTCCGGTCGAAGTTTGAAGGTCATACATAGATCGCCAACTATAAAGACGAAAATATACAGAAACGTGATTAGTTATGCTAAATAAAGTATGTTTAAGACATTAATAAAGATTGTTTTTACTTGTGTATTGTTTATTTTATCCAGTTTCCATTTTTCCATTCGTATAAAGGACATTTGTTTTCCAAATACTTAACTAACTAATACATATATGCTACAGAATTCGTTTTTTTCATCAATCATTATTTTAATTTACAAACCATATTCCTTTATATTTTGTATTTTAGCTTTCATTTATTTTAAAAACTCTGCATTAATTATTAAATAATTACGAAAATGAATATTTGTATATTTACTTGTGTTTGTCTTTTTTATGGGTTTTAGTCATAGCAAATTCAGGGAGATAATTACGTTTACATTTTTAAAACACGTGTACACTAATGTAAACAAACCACTTAAGATAAATGACAAGCGATATTTAACTCATAAAACATGAGAAACAAATAATAAAAAAGAAGTTTTAATGATATAATGATTTTTATTCAAAAATTTGGAATTTTTATTTGATTCTGACCTCATGTCAACACGTCTGTCTTCCGACCGACTTATACGAGGGTCAACAGCAAAATACCAAATTTTAAGGCCCAAAAAGACCCCCCGACTTATATGCGGACCGACTTTTAAGCGAGCATCTACGGTAAAACAAAAGAACATTAATATCTTTTCATTTCTGCATTTTGCGTACCTATTTAAAATTGGATATTATTTTTACAAACTTTCTTCCCTATTCAAGAAAAATATAAAATCACACTAATAAAGATCATGTTCCACGGGTACAGACCTCTAGCCATAACGTCTTGCTGGTCTTAAGATATCTCAGTCCCATCTGCAGCAAATGTCTAGCATTTTCCGGGCTACTGTTATTTTCCAGTTCCCATTTTGCAGCAAGAATCCATAGATCTAAAAAAAATAAGTAATCATCTGCTCTTCACTAAAGCCTAATAAAGCTAACAAAATGTTGATATTGGGACAAAAAGAAAGTTGGATTTTGCATTAACAAATTTATAAAAGTTAAAAGTCATAAAGCACTTAACAATACAAACAAAACAGAAACAGCAATAACATGTTGAACCAAGTAAATTGGACATAATTAACATAAATGTAATGTTCAGGATTACATCCAAGTAAAATGGACATAATTAACATAAATATAATGTTCAGGATTACATCCAAGTAAAATGGACATAATTAACATAAATGTAATGTTCAGGATTACATCCAAGTAAAATGGACATAATTAACATAAATATAATGTTCAGGATTACATCCAAGTAAAATGGACATAATTAACATACATGTAATGTTCAGGATTACAACCAAGTAAAATGGACATAATTAACATAAGGCCAAAAAAAAAAATATGTGTTTCCGGTTACCCGACCCTACCTATTTTTTTGAAGCCAAAATCCCGACCCAAAAGTTTTTTTTGGCGTTTTTAACGGAGGTTACTTCGAGCCGGAAGTATTGTTCCGTTTTTAGCTCTTTTTTCATACTTCCGCCCCAAAATGGCGGCTAAATGTAAACATGTGAACGGAACGCTTGTAACGAAATTGATAGCTCATCAAATGACTGTATACTTTGAAAGGCTTTATAGGAAATTCTTGCGTGAAAATTACAAGCTTTACACAGGTATAAAAGATAAAGATCAAAAAGCCAAAATTAAATTACTAATTAACCAACACCATTCCCAAAAAACCCCCCCCAAAAAAAAAAAAAAAACACCTACCTATTTTATAATTCTATGTAACCGGAAACACACATATTTTTTTGTTTGGCCTAAAAATAATGTTCAGGATTACAACCAAGTAAAATGGACATAATTAACATAAATATAATGTTCAGGATTACAACCAAGTACAATGGACATAATTAACATAAATGTAATGTTCAGGATTACATCCAAGTAAAATGGACATAATTAACATAAATATCATGTTCAGGATTACATCCAAGTAAAATGGACATAATTAACATAAATATAATGTTCAGGATTACATCCAAGTAAAATGGACATAATTAACATACATGTAATGTTCAGGATTACAACCAAGTAAAATGGACATAATTAACATAAGGCCAAAAAAAAAATATGTGTTTCCGGTTACCCGACCCTACCTATTTTTTTGAAGCCAAAATCCCGACCCAAAAGTTTTTTTTGGTGTTTTTAACGGAGGTTACTTCGAACCGGAAGTATTGTTCGTTTTTTAGCTCTTTTTTCATACTTCCGCCCCTAAATGGCGGCTAAATGTAAACATGTGAACGGAACGCTTGTAACGAAATTGATAGCTCATCAAATGACTGTATACTTTGAAAGGCTTTATAGGAAATTCTTGCGTGAAAATTACAAGCTTTACACAGGTATAAAAGATAAAGATCAAAAAGCCAAAATTAAATTACTAATTAACCAACACCATTCCCAAAAAAAAAACCCAAAAAAACCCCCCCCCAAAAAAAAAAAACCACCTACCTACCTATTTTATAATTCAATGTAACCGGAAACACACATATTTTTTTGTTTGGCCTAAATATAATGTTCAGGATTACATCCAAGTAAAATGGACATAATTAACATAAATATAATGTTCAGGATTACATCCAAGTAAAATGGACATAATTAACATAAATGTAATGTCTGCATTTCACACATTACACTTGAGTTTACAGTAAATGTTGGAATTTGTATGTTACTGCTTTGTAATAAGCATAAATCAGTCACTGCTTACCTGCTTTATTTGTGTGTATTTGCAACATCTGGTTAAACAGTTTACTGACATTTGTTGGCTCTTTCTGAAAATAATTTGATTTTGAATTACTTTACATCTCACAAAATTTGTCAAAACTTAAAAAACCATCTATGATGGAATTCATGGCCATACCAAACAATAACAGATACTTTACATGCTCCACAAACTTCTCCACTGATTGTAGAGGAGAATGGATAGACTGTTTCCTCCACTGTTACTCAAACTTCTCCACTGATTGTAGAGGAGAATGGATAGACTGTTTCCTCCACTGTTACTCAAACTTCTCCACTGATTGTAGAGGAGAATGGATAGACTGTTTCCTCCACTGTTACTCAATTTTCTTTAGTGTAGTTGCTGTTTATTCGTGCAAAGTGTTGCTCTAGTATGTGTAGTGGACATCCAGTCAATCAATTATTATAAAATCATTGATTGGATGTCTGCCTTTTGTCCAGCGAGGAGTATTTTGGCTATATTCAGGACGTGCTGATCACGATCTCGGAAACATTGGGGTGGATTGTAATAAGCAAATATGACCTTCAATTTTATTACCATCTGTCTTTTTTGTAACAGCATGTTTTTCATGTTTATTTGCTGTTTTTTTTTCCAACGTAAATAATTAATAATAAGCAACTTCTGTCTGTTCTATTCCTTCTCCTTATAATTAGCCTCATAAAAAGGAAAATGACTTTTCACAATAATTCTGATCTAGTGTGAGCCATGGGAGACCATGCTTATGTCATTTTCAAGAATTTATGACTGAAAACAATTTTATTGATTTTTAGTGATATTACTGAATATTGACACTTCTAAAATTGACATGAAAAATTTGGTCTTGTTAATTTTCTTGTGGACCTGCAAAATTCTGTATGTACAGCCCTGTTGGACTGTGACCAAGAAAGTTTAGCGTGAAGACTGTACTTGATAACAATTCATGGCATTTTAGCGTCAAATGACCATTGTATTAGGTCAATTTACTGTTATATATGTAAATATTTTCCTTTGCAAAATATCCACACGCTTAATGATAAGAATTCAAACCTTTGACTTTGAAAACTGAATATGTGACAGCCAGAGTTTAACATCATCAGGAAATCTCATGGTTGCCAACTGAAAAACAAATGGCAAATATGTATACTGTAAACCAAATAATATTTGCTTAAGACATCTTTCACTGTTTTTACTCAATAACCCGATTCATTTTGAGGGTGGATAAATCGATAGCAACCTAGTATAAAATCAGTCAATGTTTTGTGAAAAGGTTACTGGCACAGAAAAAAATTAACAGTGTAATATTATTCCTCAGTAATCCACTGTAGTTTGTTACAAATTACTTAATTGGCTAAGGAAAAAAACCAAGACCAATCAGAATCACTCATACACCTACCTCATGAAACGATGTGTATCACAATACAAGGGTGACGATACAATACATTTCGATTGGTTTCATTTTTTCGTTTACTTCAGGGAAACAAAACATTTCATCCCTTATTATTTTGGTTTGTCATCTAGCCCCACAGCAGTGAATTCACAGGGCAAGATTCATACTAATTTAGAATTACATGGAGAAGTCACTTCTCTTTTTTAAGGGGATAAAGTATCAAAAGAACCAAAATTTTCTGTAAAAAGTTACACAACTTGGAAAAAGTAGGTAAAAAATTCTTCTGTCTCATTACTGTATTTCCTAAACGAGATGCAAACTCCATTAATTACAGATAACGTTGGTTGGTGCTTAATTAACTTGACAATACTTACTCGAAATATCCGGTGAATTCTTATTACAATGGCTACTTCTATGTCCTTTTTCTTTTTATAATATCCTAGTTTCTGGAATGAAAAATTCTCTAAATAAGCAAAAAACAATATTGGAAGTCACAGACATATATCTCAGAATATCAACATTTTTTCACTGTTTTTCAACAAAATACTTCCTGCTAGTACAGCAGATTATAACGGCCAATTATTGCAAATCACATTACTTCATAACAGCTCACAGTTTGTAGAAATTTATATACTTCTGATTTTTTTTTAAAACTACATTTATACAAGTTAATATAATTTCTTGTGACTATCTTGTCATGTGTCTAATACTCCAAAAACCACCACAAAAAAGTCAACAACATCTGGGTATATATAGACAGGTTTAAATGTAATTAAACTGATTAGGGCAGATCATTTTGATGGACGTGGTCATTATTATTTTCGTTAATTAAAAACACAAGGTCCACCTATCACTTTTAAATGTCACTGTCCTAAAACATTTGGTAGCAAAAAAAAATACTTTTCCTTATTTGATTCAGGGACCATACAGTTGTTAATTCCATGTGTAATAATGTAAGTAGGATTCCAAAAACCTCCTCATGAGATTAACAAGGAGAGGATAACAAAAATCCAAGTCTCAATTGTTGATGAACACAAGCAACAGCTGTTATGATTGGTATTCATATGTTTCCTTACAGCAACAAAAAATAATAAATTAAAGTTTGTTTTTGCATACAAAAACAATGTCTTCCCCGTTCCCCAAATTTGACCTAGAGGATAAAATTTCCTTGTAATATGCACAACTAAATATGGTGTATGTGCTACACACCAAGTTTCATAAATTTGATGCAGTAGTTTCAGAGTTGAGCGGAAACCATAATTTATAAGGAATTGTTGGAAAATTCTAAGTTCAAAGGGCCATAACTCCCACAAAATTTTGAGGATAAAAATTTCCTGGTAATATGCACAAACACATTTGGTGTACTTGCTATGTACCAAGTTTGGTAAAATTTGGTTGTGTAGTTTCAGAGGAGTTGAGCCGAATAACTTTGTGACTGACCAACATACTGACGGACAGGACAAAAACAATATGTCTCCCCACCAAATGGGGGGAAACATAATTATGTCCATGGATAAAACAAATTCAGACATAATATATAATATATTGTGAGATACATGTACCACAAGGATGCATTTTCAAATGACAACACAGGAATATAGTTTGTCTAATTAAAGCCTAATTTTACCTTTCTTCTTCTGTTCAAAAGGGTTAAAACACCGACTTCATACTGCAAAATATAATATTTGGTGTTTATATTGTCATACTAGAACATATTCTGTTTTTCCTTGACATTTGAATTAAAATTTACACTTTGTTGCATGTTGAAAAAAACATTAAGTAGCTGACTGTGTCATCATCAAATCCAATAGTTCAGATACCTGACAATGGTGCTACCATGTTAGGAACTTATTATTACTGTATGTTGATACTGGTTCCCTTTTTGTCATTGCAGTTTTCAAGTCTGACACCAAGTTATTAAAGGGAAACTTCACGAAAAAATGAAAATTTGATATGTTATTCTTCAAATAAAAAGAAATATAAATGCCTTTTGATGTTTTATTGTATTCTTTACCGTTACCCTTACAGAGTGGATTAATGTATGAGGGCTGCCATATTGACAGTATTTTATCACGAGACTGCGTTTGTGACATGATAAATGTAATTATCCAGTTAATATGATAAATAATCCAGTTTAAAAATGTTTTTTCTGGCTTTGCTCTTTGAAGAATATTAAAACTGTGGCGATGACTAATAACCAGCTGACAACATAAGATTACAATGTTCTTTGTATTAATAAAAGTATTTTTAGCCACAAATTTTAACATGTCTTTATTCAACTAAGATAATTACCTATATAATAATTGAAATAACAGATATATTTGTATATTAATTTTTTTAACATAAAATAAAATTCTGTAGACAATTTTGCTTGTCTTGAAACGGCAGTTGTACCTGGACTGTCCGACGTGTAAATTTTACAGGTAAATCATTACTGGTTTTTGAAGGGTAATTACCAGAATTAGCAGGTAAACAAACAGGATGTTTATTGTAATTACTAGATCATTTGACGCAGACTTTGAAGTATGAATATTCTGACATTTTCAAAAGCTAATCAGATTTAAGGTTAATCATGCACTTCGAAATTAGAACGGCCACCCCTCCTGCCAGGGACAGGTATGATTTGAATACACCGAAGTGTCAGAACACAGGATATATATAAGATTTCGAATACCTTTAGATGCAAAATATACACATGTACAATTTTAGAAACTGTGTTATGCACTCCCACAATAAATGTTACCAGTATTAATAATAATATGAATAAATGTACTAAACATGAAGTGAAATTTTGATGCGTGAAAACATCATTTAATGAACGTTATTTTATAAATAGTCAACTTTGCAAAGATTTTGTGTAAAAAAGTTTCGTTCAATAAGTTGCATCATCTGATTAAGTTGAAAGTAATAATACGAATAATTTTCAATTTAATTAATATTAATGGACAAAATTCATACGAATATTCGATGAAAAATGAGGTCACCATACCATTAAACTATCCTCCATATTATTCTGGAAAATGATATTTGCATGAAGTTGTTGCTGATGTAGTCTTACGTAAAGTGGTTGCACAATGGAGAACAAATCCCAATTGTTTACTTAAGATACTCCCATTAAGTTCAAAGTTTATTTAAAGCTATCATTCAATACCAGAATTTTAAATGTCTTTAAACAGGTTAACTTTTTGTTACACAAATCGGTTTTATTTGCTTAGATCAGGAATACGAAACATAATCTTGCCACAACATTGTCTTATAGTACAACCTTCTGTTATTGACCGTTTCGCGTTATTATCATACGGCGACTTTAAAGTACCGTAATAAGGGTCGTATTGTCCGCAGTTTTTTTCTTTTAATTTTAGTTGGAAAGGAATGGTGCGGATTATACATGAATACAGACTCGATCGGGTTTTTTTCGTCCCATTGATTGTTGTCAATGGCGGTCGACATTTTGTTGTAGTGTCATACACGGTATTTTCGTACTATTCTAACATAATTCTTTTACAAACTTCCATATGTATACGTTGTTATGATATTAATTTTAACTTAAATTATTTTTAGTAATATTATATTAATTCTACAGGACGAATAAAAATTAAAACAGATACGAAAAATAGTAGATGTGTAACATGTATTGCATAAAATGCAAATGGCGTCCTTATGTAACCTCAAGTGTTTGAAGATCGATGTTTTGATTGCAATCATTCAGGGATTAAAATAAAACGTGTTATCTTTTTGTTTTCTTTGTTTGGTTGATGAATCAAAGTTGACAAATTGTTTTGGTTTCGAAATGTGTGATTTTCCGTTTTAACAACGATCAAAATAGACGATATGAGAATGCTCTATTTTTAATTTAATTTACTATAATCACTTGAAATTAATAAAAGTATAAACATTAAAGATATTTTAAAAGAGAGTAAATTACATATCAATGTAAAAACTTGTTAAGAAGCGCGGCCAAGTTGGACTTGGGTGTCTTTATCTTGAGACGTTTTGTGAAAACTTGTACGTGCGGATCGTACATGCATATAAGAATTTTTCCGCAATTTTCTGGTCCAAGAAAGGGGTGCAGACAATACGTAAATGCGGACTATACACACCGTTTTACGGTACTTGGATGTCCAGGGATCTCTAATATCGCCATCTAGTGACGAGATAGTGACAAGATGGCGGACCTCCATAAGTGCATTTTTACACGGTAAATTCAATGTAGAAACTTAACTATTAAAAATATAATAAAACATCAAGAGGCAAAAGTGTTTCTTTTTAATTGAAGAATAACATATCAAATTTTCATTTTTTGTGAAGTTTCCCTTTAAGATGTAATTAAATCACACAAAATTATATTTTGCATTATCACAGTTTGCAAAAAACTCTCTAGCAAATGATCTTAAAAATTGAATTGTTTTATGGTGAAAAAAACACTCTGCCACAGATGAACAAACCAATAGCTCTTCTAGAGAGTGAAAATTAAAAGTGAGGCAAATAAAACATTTTGATGGCTTAATTATTCAAGAAAAATGAAGATAAATACAATAAACATTATCTTAGATCTTACATGTTGTATCTTTAAGCAAATTTATTTTGCTGGTTGATAGAAGTTTGATGCAAAGAATCAGTTTATAAATTATACATATAAAGTAAAAGGATAATTTGCTTTTACTACGGTACCTAAGTGGCATAATTTAGTCTTTTATTTAACAATCCTATACACATGTATTTAGATATAAAACAAAATTGGTACATGGTACAGGAGAAGCTAAAAATGCCATTAGATACGTACATGGTACATGTAGCTACCACAAAAGGTCTTTTTTTATTTCAACTCTCCATAATTTTGTCCCATGTGGTTCTCAATGAATTCACGAGATCTTACCTGTACATACTGCATGAAATCTTCTTTACACTTTGTTCTTCTTCGTAGTTTATATTCTAAATTTTTTCGTTTCTTTAGAATTTTTCTACAAACAATTTCAGGATCAAAATTTTATAAAGAATATAATTTTCAATTAGTAATTAGTAAAGAAATAAAAAAAAAACGGTACATCAAAAGTGTAAAAACAACCCGAAAAGTGTAAAAACAACGTGGAATAGTGTAAAAACAACCATATCTGTGGTGAAAACAACTCAGAAATGATAGATATTACCATATATTATGATAATAATCCAATATTTGTGAAAAAATAATTACACTTTATCCCACAGAATTGATTTTTGTAACCGCCCGATACGTCCTATATTAGGTCAAATAGCTAGGGGAGAGCACTCCAATTCATTGCAATAAAAGTACTAAAAGTGCTGTCAGTAGGAATTATATTGAAAATGGTAATACAGACAAATGATTTATTTTTGTTTTTATTTAATTGTTAATTTCAGAATGGACATTTCAACAAAGTTTCATCAATTTAAAAAAGAAAAACTGGTAATTATCACAAAAAGACAAAATAGAAGACTGCAGAGACACATTTCTTATTATCAAACAACTGTAATAAATTTTAAGTCTATGTAAATTGAAAGAGTTGCAATTTTTTGTTTATGAATATATGCAAACAAAGATCAATAAAATTTAATGACCTGTTGTCTTTGTTGGGATCTCTATGTATACTGTGTTATGAAATAAAAATGTTCTGGGATGTTACATCTAAATAAGGAACAATTGAAAAATCTGGAGATAATACATACTAGAACAAAAACACAAGACACAGTAGAGTGGGTCTCTAAACTGTTGACACTGGACATATTTTATCTTTAAGATTTCTGCCATAATTGTTGGCTTTACGTCTTCCCAAGACTGACTTGGCCGAATCATCTTGCCTAATGCTTTCGCCGTCTTGGCATCCTTCGCCTGTATTATTTCAGCTGCAAGGACTGTTTGCTTGTGGTAGAGTGTCAGGTAAGATGTTGAACTTTTTTATACTAGGGCATAGTTTTGTAGAGAACGTGAGAATGTTGTGCGACAGCAATGGGAAACCCCACAAATGGCAGGATCCCAACAACTGTCATGGAAAGGTCTCGGTTCACTTTAATGGCTACCCTGGTGGTGCTGTCAGTAAGTTGACTACTGCAGTGGAAGCAGGCCTTTTTCTGCATTATTTGACTGATGTGGTAATATGTCAGATAGGCGGCAACGACTGCAAGCAAATTATTTGACAGTAAAACGTTTGAGAATGAACTGGATCGCTTCATTGTAATATGCCACAAATGGAATGTTGCACTGATATTCATGTCAGTTCTCAAACGTTCAAAGCCGCGTCATTGTACGGCTGACGATACAGTAAACGGCGGGACGAAGTAAATGAAATGTATAAGAGAAAAAGCTCTCAATTTTGTTTACTTTTTCAAACCTATTAATGTATACAGGCCGGACCATGAAGCGGCAGACGGTGTCCATTTCAATGAAACTGGATATCTTGCTTTTCTCGTTGCCTTGAGAAAGGCACTTAGTTGGTTTATTAATAAATTTAAAAACTAAGAGCTAATTTCATAGCAACGCATTCATAAGGACGTCAATTTGCCGGCAGTGTAAAGAATAATTCTTTTACTTTTCGGTTATTTAAAGAATGTATTTCACACAAATTATTTATTGACTTTTTTTTGGTTTCATGTTGTACATTTGCTAATATCAGAGCAACGCATTCATAAGGACGCAATAATTGGCCGGCAGTGTAAAGAATAATTCAACATTTTACTTTTCGGTTATTTAAAGAGTGTATTTCACACAAATTATGTATTAATTTTTCTTTTTTTATTTCAGGTTTTACATGGGATAATTTCAAAGCACTGCATTCATACGATTGGCCGGCAGTGTAAAGAATAATTCAAAATTTTACTTTTCGGTTATTACAAATTCTCTAAACATTTTGGTGTAATATTTTTTTCTTTAATCATGATCATGAAACTTTTACTTTAGTGGTGAATAAGACAGCAAGCGGTGACACGAATTACCGGAATCCACCGTTTTTACCGGAATCCACCGGAATCCACTTTGATTTACCGGAATCCACTTCAAAAATTGTTATTCATATGATATTTAAGTGTTTAATCACTTCAATTTGTTATTATTCATGGTTCTCACGGTTTGTCATAAAAAGTAAAGAGATATACGTTCAAATTAAGAAATTAAATCGAAGAAAGTCACTCTATACAGGGACAGTCTATTAGTATAGACTGTCCCTGTTCTATACGAAGAGAACGGAGATAATCTATTTAAATACATTTATTTTATGTGACAATGACATAAATGGTCGTATGAGGACATACATAAATGAAGGAGATATTAATATTTACTAGCGTATATAATATTATATTCTAAAAATGAAAAATAAAGACTCAATCGATTAATTTGTCGAGAAAGAACTAGACAATTGTGTTGATCTATGATAAACCAAAGGTAAAAAATAATGTCAGAGGAAACGTAAGCCGAAGACAACTACAATTTCAATTAAAAAACCAAGGACCACAGATATATCCTTATATTTTTAGCGGGTGACAGTATTTTTCCGACAGTAAATTTTTTTGACAGTACTTATATGTCACGGTGGCCTATGGAAGATTAACATTGTAAATGTTTTTTGTTTGTTTGTTTGAATGGTGTTTTAACGCCACTTTCAGCAATTTTTCAGCTATTTCATGGCTTCCAGTTTTTATTGGGGGAGGAAGCCGGAGTACCCGGAGAGAACCCCCGACCTGCGGTAGGAAAACTGGCAATCCTTGTCAATTAAGATTGGAGCCGAGTACACCCTGCCTGCAGTGAGAATCGAACCCGCAATCTCAGTGTTGACAGACCACGTGATCAATAGTAAACGAACTACCTTGACCACTCGGCCACCAAGGCCCCACATTGTAAATGAAATTGAGGTATAATAATATAACTTGAAAAATAAAACAGCAGATTGATATAGTAAATTGCAAAAATGATTAGCAAGACAATGCAAATCACTATGTTGGTCTAAATTGAATGACAATTTATGAAATATCAGTTTTCTCCTTTTAAATAAAAAATCATGAATTAATTTTAAACTAATTAAAATTTTACTCTAAATGTAAAACTATTAAATGCCGCCTGTAAAATAAAGTGTAGAATAATGTTAATCTTACGTGATAGTGAACACAGTTTTCTAAAAGTTTAAAAATACAAGATTGTCCTATTGTTAAAGAATTTCTATTGTGTTTCTTATTCAAACTACACCGAGACAGTTAACAAGAGACCATTAAAACAATGATTAATTGTAGTTATGAACAGAGAAATGTTATGAGAAAGGAGCTAGAGGAGGGAGAAAGGAGCTGTAGGGAGGGAGAAAGGAGAAAGGTACCCCCTGTCCACCCCCTCATTCTTTACAAAATCGTCCAGGTCATTTAAGCATTTAAGAAGTTGGGATAGATTTACCCCTTGACAAACTCCAGAAGACAACAATCGAAAGTTGAACTATATGTTATTCATGATTTTTTTTTAAAGTGTTATCAGAGAAGTTATTTAATATATCGATTTCATAAAATTAGTAAGATAATCGTAATGTTGAAGATTTCAAGTGCGAATGTGGTTAATAATTGAATTCTTGGATCTATGTGATTCGGCTTGCATTTTACTCCATTTACTCTTGGAATTCAGAACAGCAGCTGGTGTTGCGAAACACATGAAAAGATTGTGCTTTTAGTTACACAAAAGTATGCAATTTATGTTTAAAAATATCAAAAACGATAAATGCAACTCAAATTGACTATTTCCTATATAGTGTCCCTGTCAAATGGCAACTTGTTTTCTAATAAGTTATAAGTAATTCCTCAAATTAAAAATGTTTTAGCATAACAGGTGTGTTTTTTTTCTTATTATCAACAATGAAAAGAAAAGTGCGACACTATGGAACAAAGGACACAAACATTATCTACGAAATTTCACAGGTATTTCATTAACAAAATAAAACCAACTTTGATTGAACATCGGAAAACAGTTGATCACATCGGTTACTTTGACAAAAGTTGGACAAATAATAACAGTGAATCCCTAAATCATGTTTTGAAGCCAGCCATCGACTGGAAATCACAACCGTTATTGGATTTAGTACAGATTATAAGAGATATTGTGGACACCCAATATAAGGATTTACACAGATCATTGGTTTCAATTGGACAGTACCGACTAGCGGACAGCCATAAACAGTTCCAGGTGTCGAAATCCCTATGGATGACCAAAACAGTTGACGAAAGAGAACGTTTCTTTAGAAGATTCCGCAACCATTTGCCGCCAGACCAAAAGACCATTACTTCGAAAGACGGACTCATGACTGTCATTAAACAGAGAACCCGTGGAAGGAAGAAAGGTCAACTGAAGAGGAAAATCAACGAACGGACGACGACTATTAAGAAGACAAAGAATTGCGATTTAGATTTTGAGTGATATTTCAATGTTTTGTTTATTCTCTTTTTTTTCAAGGGCGAGACACGTAGTACATTAGCGGACAACGAAAATTGACCCGATACGTATGCAGGTATCTTAGTAGTTTTAAAATTGAAAAATAAACATTTAACTAATTTTTACGCGAACTACGACGGATGTCCAGAGCCTTGTGAAGGATGTCTTAGTAGTTTTAAATTTGAACATTAAAACTTAACTAATTGTTACGCGGACTATGACGGATGTCCCGAGCCTTGTGCAGGATTTCTTAGTAGTTTTAAATTTGAACATTAAAACTTAACTAATTGTTACGCGGACTACGACCGATGTCCCGAGCCTTGTGCAGGATGTCTTAGTAGTTTTAAATTTGAACATTAAAATTTAACTAATTGTTACGCGGACTACGACGGATTTCCCGAGCCTTGTGCAGGATGTCTTAGTAGTTTTAAATTTGAACAACAAAACTTAACTAATTGTTACACGGACCCACATGCTCAAAGCCTTGACATGGTGTGGGGGCTCTTAATTATTTACAATTATAATTTCAATTGTGTTGACGGAGAGGTCAATTAACAATTCATTGTAATTGTAACTAATTTTGTCTAATATGAGCTACTAACAAGGATGACATATTTAAAATATTTTAATAACAACAGAGACACATAATTACATGTAATACCAAGAATGCAAAGCTTTGAATGAAAATATATATATTTAAAGATATATATATATTTAAAACATATCATTATAAAACTATAGACATTATTTTTTATTTCACACATTAAATCATTTGTCTCTATTACCATTTTCAATATAATTCCTACTGACAGCACTTTTAGTACTTTTATTGCAATGAATTGGAGTGCTCTCCCCTAGCTATTTGACCTAATATAGTACGTATCGAGCAGTTACAAAAATCGATTCTGTGGGATAAAGCATAATTATTTTTTCACAAATATTGGATTATTATCATAATATATGGTAATATCTATCATTTCTGAGTTGTTTTCACCACAGATATGATTGTTTTTACACTATTCCACGTTGTTTTTACACTTTTCGGGTTGTTTTTACGCTTTCGATGTACCCAAAAAAAAATCACGCCAGTATATAGCACTGTCTTGGTTCTGACTTTATTGTTTGAACTGTTGAAGCACTTAGGGGTGAAACGATACTCTGAAGTACCGAAAATCCACGGTATTTTGGTGAATTTCGGTGTACGGTACAAAATTGTCAATTTTCGATTCCGTACGGGTTCTGGACCGAACATCACTATTTTTAGCCTTTTACGTCGGAAATCTTCAATGCGGAGATACAAAAATCCGCCATAGCTATGGCTGAGGAAAACGTGATTGCGGATGGTAGTGCCGTGATTAAATTGAAAGATCTGCCGGCAAGCTATAGATCTCAATATTGTAATAATTTTATGTTTTGTAAATAATTCCCACATGTTTGTGTGGTCTATGAAAGTTAAAATGACGTGAGACTAATTTGATAAATGATTGTAGATAATTGAATCTGTCATGTTTAGGCATAGAGTTATGTCTAGGGTTAAGGTTATAAATTTGTTACACAATGTTTTGCTGTGTTTGCAGTAAAAGATATTTTTTTATGTCTCTTTGTGAGTAGGAGGTCAGGGATTAAATGTTACGGAGTTTTGGTTAAGCGATTGAGCTGTTAAGACGTGTTATAATTCGTCTTTGTTAATAAGTTGTAATACTTATGTATTTCTTGTATAGCGGAGGCTATATGTAATTTAAGGATGATTATCAATGTGTCTCGAGAATTATGAATTGTATATTTGTAAATAAACTGTGTAAATAGATATACCGCTCGGAATATTATTTAATCAATTAACGTGCATTCACTGGAACATCCATCGTCATCCCACAGCCCGTACCCCGATCCCGTCACAATTTGGTGGCAGCGGTGGGATCACTGGATAAGATCAGTGGATAAAATTGGAGAAATTATAAGTTAATGAATAGTGGACTACATATTAAATTCATAGTTGGATTAAGTGTTGCTTTGATAAATGTGGATTATTATTTGTATAAATATTCGATATTATATATACATGTAATTAGTGAAGGAAATTAATATTTGAATTATTGTGTACTTGAGTTATTTTTCTGGTTTTAATGATGGATACCGCAGAAATACATTTTGCTGGTGCGAAACCAATATTTTCAGTTGAAACTGGAATTGGATTAAGTTCGCGGACGGAATATTCACATTCAACTCCGAGAGACAGAGATTGTGAAATAAGACGCTTAACGGAAGAATACGAAACCTTGAGAGCAGAATTATCAGAACATCCCTCTCCGTTTTCGAGACGAATGTCATTGTCTGAAAATACACAAGCAAAGTCTAAATTGAAGTCTGGATCTATGCGAGCCAATTCTGATAATTGCAAGCCAGTTGTTCGACCCTCGAGATACGATGGAACCGTATCGTGGGAAGATTATGAAATTCAATTTGAATTGATTGCAGAATTGAACAATTGGAATGACGAACTTAAAGCAAATTTTTTAGCCGCAAGTTTGCAAGGAAATGCACAAAGTGTGTTAGCGGACATAGACAAATCAAAGCGTAAGGATTACAAGACTCTTTGTGATGCGTTAAATCGTAGATTTGGAACCGAAAATCGAACTGAATTGTTCCGCATTCAGTTGAAAAACATTCGTAAACGAAAAGATCAATCTCTGCCGGAAATAGCACAGACAATCAAGCGATTAAGTAGAAAAGCATATCCGAAAGTACAACTTGATGTGCAAGAATGCCTGAGCCGAGATCATTTTATTGATGCATTAGATGATTCGGACACACGGTTGCGAATTCAGCAAGCTCACCCGTCGACCTTGGATGAAGCAGTAAAATTAGCCGTTGAACTTGAAGCATTCCATATTGCGGAAAAACAGAGAGACAAACCGTTAAGTGTTCGAAATTTTGCTATTTCTGAACAACCAAATGAAATTTCACAGAAAATCGAACTACTGACCAATGCTGTCGAAGAACTGCGTGACGAACTGCAAACCTTGAAGCGCTCAAGGCATCAACAAGTCTCAAACAGTGTCCGTACAGAACAAAGACATACTGGCTACATTAAGCCTTCAAACCGATCTAATAAGCTGGGATGTTGGGGATGTGGAAAAATTGGACATGTGAAGAAAGATTGCCGAAAACAACACGACAGAAAGAGTAATTCACATAACGACAAAGTCCGTACTGGTCGAGTAACAAATGGTGATGGTGGAATGTATATTGCTGGAACTATCCAGGGTAAAGCTGTTCAATGTTTGGTTGATACAGGTGCTGATGTAACCATTTTGAACTGCAAGATATACGATTCATTGCCGGAGAGTCACCGGGTTACATTAAAACCAACAAATACTAATATGAAGTTAGCAGATGGAAAGACCGTTGTTGTGAACGGTGTCGGAAGAATGAATTTTGCGATTGGCAAAACTCTAGTATTACACGAGGTATGGGTTGCAGCAATCGATGAAGATATTGACTGCATTATTGGTTATGATTTTTTGAAATGCAACCAATGCTGTATCGACATTGCTAAAAATACATTGAGCGTGAACAATGAGCTAATTTCATGCTCGGTAATAAAAGCGTGTGTTGTTAGATGTTGCAGAATAGCTATTGATCAAACCACTGTAATACCCCCAGGTGTTGAGCAAATTATACCGGGAAAGGTCATTGACCCTGATAGTGCTCCAGACTGTGGTATGTTAATGCTGATTCAAAAGTTTGTTGATAAACATAAACTTTTATTAGCCAAAGCAGTTGTAAATGCTGTGGGCACGATTCCGATTAGAGTGTTAAATGTAACAGATAAATCAGTTAAGGTTTATAAAAAGACTGTGGCGGCTACATGCGAAGCCGTAAGTGTGGAAAATAAATTTGATGAATCGTCTGATTTTTCATCCATGAGTATTCCCTCTCATTTAGATAGCATGTATTTAAATGCTTGTGTAAATCTAAATGATAATCAAAAGCAAAAACTTAGGACATTTTTACTATTGAATGAAAGTGTTTTTGCGAAGGAGAAATGGGACATTGGTCGGACCAATATTGTAAATCATAAAATTGATACGCAAGGTGCAAATCCGATTAGACAGAAGCCGAGGTGTTTACCATTTGCACAGCGATCGGAACTCAAAATGCAAATTGATAAGATGCTAGAACAAGATTTAATCGAACCGTCTGACAGTCCGTGGTCTTCCCCCATAGTGCTCGTAAGAAAGAAAGACGGTAGTACAAGACTATGTATTAATTATCGGAAACTGAACGATGTTACTAAAAAGGACTCTTTTCCTGTGTCACGGATAGACGATAAACTCGATGCCATTGAGGGAGCAGAGTGGTTTAATGTACTTGATTTACAAAGTGGATATTATCAGGTCGCTTGTGATGAGCAGGACCGTGAGAAAACTGCATTTGTAACAGAAAATGGACTTTTTCATTTTAAGGTCCTTCCGATGGGGCTTTGTAATGCGCCTGCAACATTTGAGAGACTTATGAACAAAGTGCTAAAAGGACTTTTGTGGCAAACATGTCTAGTTTACCTAGACGACATTATTGTGTTTGGGGATAATTTTGATAACACTTTGCAGAGATTACGCGATGTGTTTGACCGATTGAGAGCAGCCGGACTTAAACTAAATCCGTCGAAATGCAAATTGTTTCAGAAGAGCGTATGCTATTTAGGGCATGTAGTCTCTAAGGACGGGGTATCCGCAGATCCATCGAAAATTGAGGCAATTAAGAATTGGTCTAGACCCACATTCGTAAAGGACGTTAGAGCCTTCCTTGGATTATGCTCATACTATAGGCGTTTTATTTTTGACTTTGCACATTATGCACGTCCGTTAAATGCTTTAACTGAGAAGCAGAAATTGTTTAACTGGACCGAAGATTGTGAGGACTCATTTAACATTCTTAAGTCCAAGCTGTCAAGTCCACCGATATTAGGATACCCGGATATCGAAGGGTCAAACTTTATTCTTGATACAGATTGTAGTAATCAAGCGTTAGGTGCTGTACTGTCGCAGATTCAAAACGGACATGAAAGGGTGATTGGATATTACAGTCGTGCATTATCAAAATCTGAAGCCAATTATTGTACAACAAGAAAAGAACTTCTAGCCGTGATAAGTAGCTTGAAACATTTTCATTGTTATTTATATGGACGTAAATTTGTTGTTCGTTACAACAGACCATAGTTCGTTACGCTGGCTAACAAAGTTCAAGGACGTTGAGGGACAACTTGCACAATGGATTGAAATCCTTGGAACTTATAATTATGAAATTATTCACAGAAGTGGATTAAAACATTCAAATGCTGATGGATTATCGCGTCGTTCATGTTTAAAATGTACACATTGTGAAAAAGTTGAATCGCAATGCAAAACAGATGTTCATTGTGATATTGTTCAGAGTGTTAAAAATTCTCATTCTAATGTCAGTTGGATTAATGGATTATCTGCAAATGAAATAAAGATTGCTCAGCGTGATGATAAAAATCTGTGTTTAATTATACAGAAATTACAAAGCAGTGCCGAAAAGCCAAAGTGGAATGAAATAAGTGATAAAAATGCAGTTGTGAAAGCATTGTGGTCACAATGGCCTAGATTGGAATTACGTGATGAAATTCTTTACCGCAGGTGGGAAGATGATTCTGGTAAACGGATTACATGGCAGTTAGTAGTTCCTGATTGTTTCAAGAAGGATATATTGACTAGTTTACATGATGCTATAACCGCAGGTCATTTGGGTGTTCACAAAACTTTGAGCCGAGTTCGTGAAAGATTTTATTGGCCCGGTGTTGGTGATGATGTCAAAGAATGGTGCCGAAGATGTCATCAATGTGGTTCTAGAAAACGACCGCCAAAAACTTTAAAAGCTCCAATGAAAACTTACAATGTTGGTTGCGTTATGGAAAGAGTTGCAATGGACATAATGGGACCTCTTCCTATTTCCGAAAGGGGAAATCGTTATGTGCTTGTTATTCAAGACTATTTTAGCAAATGGGTAGAGGCCTATCCTGTACCTGATCAGGAGGCAGAGACAATTGCGCAAGTATTTGTTGAGCAGTTTGTTTCACATTATGGAGTTCCCTTACAAATTCACACAGATCAAGGGTCAAATTTTGAATCTAGACTGTTTAATGGACTGTGTTCGTTGCTTGGTGTGGATAAAACGCGGACCACAGCTCTTCATCCTCAGTCTGATGGGATGGTAGAACGGTACAATTCAACAATGGAAGCGATGTTGGCAACATGTGTTGCTAAGGATAAAAGAAACTGGGACTCTTTATTACCATTGCAAATGATGGCTTACCGAAGTTCCGAACATGAAACTACAAAGTACTCTCCAAATGTTATGTTGTTTGGGCGTGAACTTAGACAACCTGTAGATTTATTGTATGGTACAGTGAGTAATACAGAAAACTTTGACAATTTGCCTGATTATGTGCTAAGTGTTAGAACATACATGGACAATGTTCATGAATTTGCACGTGAAAATATTAAGAATGCAAGTGACAAACAAAAGTCGTACTACGATTACAAAGTACATTTTAAGCCATATAGTGTTGGTGATTCCCTTTGGTTGTATGATCCTAGGAGAAAAGTGGGAGTTAGCCCAAAATTGCAGTGTAACTGGGATGGACCTTATTTAGTTACAAACTGTTTAAGTGACTTGGTTTATCGTATCCAGAAATCAAAATTAACTAAACCGAAAGTGGTTCATTATAATCGACTAAAGCCGTACCACGGCGATTGCGAAAATTGGTTAAATGAGAAAGCCAGTGAAAGTGACACTGAATCTGAACATTTAGGTGAAAATGATATTAATGAACATTCTATTGAATGCGATGATACTATTGAGAGTACAGAGGAAATTCCTACTGAGTATGGTCGTGGACACCGAATCCGACGTCCACCAGTTAAATTTGTACCGGACTAATTTCTTTTTCTGATAATTAAAATCTATTAAGGTTATTGACATTGAAACTAATTTGATAATTATTTTGATTTTGATTTGATTTTCTATTTATGTAAATATGTAGATATTTTCTCATAATTGTTTTCTTCGATTCTGTTTTTTTATGTTTGTTTCATTTATTTGATAGTTATTTTGTTTTTTTTAATGATAAATTGTAAGGTCTCTTGGCTTTTATAAGTTAAAGCAACATGTGAGACACTTTTTTTTTTAAAGAGGGATGCAATGTAATAATTTTATGTTTTGTAAATAATTCCCACATGTTTGTGTGGTCTATGAAAGTTAAAATGACGTGAGACTAATTTGATAAATGATTGTAGATAATTGAATCTGTCATGTTTAGGCATAGAGTTATGTCTAGGGTTAAGGTTATAAATTTGTTACACAATGTTTTGCTGTGTTTGCAGTAAAAGATATTTTTTTATGTCTCTTTGTGAGTAGGAGGTCAGGGATTAAATGTTACGGAGTTTTGGTTAAGCGATTGAGCTGTTAAGACGTGTTATAATTCGTCTTTGTTAATAAGTTGTAATACTTATGTATTTCTTGTATAGCGGAGGCTATATGTAATTTAAGGATGATTATCAATGTGTCTCGAGAATTATGAATTGTATATTTGTAAATAAACTGTGTAAATAGATATACCGCTCGGAATATTATTTAATCAATTAACGTGCATTCACTGGAACATCCATCGTCATCCCACAGCCCGTACCCCGATCCCGTCACAATATGAATACATATAACAAAAATCAATGAATATATATATAACGATCGAATGTATCGTATCGTATCGTAAGTAATAGTATCGTAGAGAAATTCTACGATATGCATCGTATCGTTGAGTAACTATCGTTTCACCCCTAGAAGCACTTACTATATTATTTATAAATATGTTACCATGATACTAATATGTCTGTCCATGGTGAAATGCGCATCTCAAATAATATAATTATTTTTAAAAACGATTAAAATAACAAATATAAACATGAAACGGACGGTTTTATGTCATAGAACATATATTCATTCAATTAATACATAATATCGTCTGCAATATGAAGTAATAGAATAGCAAATTATGGGAAGGGTGCAAACCTTGTTTCAGCTCCAGTAAACAATCCAACTCTTTCCATTTGCTCCAGCTCTGGGAGCATTTCTTCGACACTTTGCTGAACATATTCTGCCATGATGATATTTGTACGACTTGAACAGCAGACACTGAAATGGTATCACACGTGCAAACGAATACTGAAACGGAAACTAAACAATAAAAGTAAACCAGACACAGAGACTGTGAAAATACGAATTATTTCCGGATTCTTGCCGTTCACTTCATTACGTATAAAACTATTTCTTTCCTTGTTTTCCGGTAATACTCATTCAAGAATTTATATTTATATATAAGAAAGCATAATTGAATTTTTAAAATATTAATCAGATAATTTAAAAAAAATAACAGAGAAAATTTTGCTTTAATAAAGGCTACACGTATGGTTTATGATTTAAAGATATACAGTACACTGACATACTTCATGATATTATCTTAAGTAATTTTTATTTTTGCCCTTTGACATAGACAAGGTATGGTGCATCTACATCTACATCTACTGTATACAGAGCACTGTCTATGTAGACCGTTACGCTCCGGAACTAATTGTACTGCGGTGGCGGTTAGAGTAAGAAAAAAGAAAGAATTTAAAGAGTAAAAATGTAAAAACTAGGATAGAAACTGAAAGAATAGATAGAAATAACAAACTCGATTCCATATTGCTTTCTGTTCTTCTGGTCAGACCAATCCGGCTACCGAAGCGGCCACTGGGTATACACCCAACCGGCACAGCTATAACCTTCATTAGTGCTTACTAACAATATGGACCCAGATACAGTTTAGAACTGAAGGGAGGATAACCCCCGCTTGAAAGATACCAAGTCGGAGGTCTCAGCTATGGGGGCTGGTAACTGGTTCCAGACTACTATGGTTCTGGAAAAAAGCTGAATTTCAGAGTGTCTGTTCTAGTGTGGTATTGCAGTATCTTCTTCCCATGAGTGGCTCTTGTTCTAGTGGTTGATGGTATTAGGTAGTCATCTGGTGGTATATCTACTAATCTATTGATGATTTTGAATAGCATGGCAAGTTGTATCTTTGTTCTTCTACTTTCCAGGGATTCCCAATTCAGTGTCTCTAGCATTGATGTTACGCTACTTGATGTTCTGTAGTCGTTTGTCACATATCTTGCGACTCTACGTTGTACCATTTCTAACTTATGGATCTGCTGTGCGTGGTATGGATTCCATATTGATGCGCAATACTCCAAGCTAGGTCGAACTAAGCTGTGGTATGCGTTTGACTGTCTGCTTGTTGGTACAAATGGGAGGATACAAAATCATTCTAATTTGCTGCTGCTTTGCTTTGCAATTATAGTCTTCCTGATCACTTCAGGACTGAAAACCGTTTCTTCCAACTGAAAAGTCGTATTCAGTCCTGGAATGGTAAAAAAGTCTCTTCTCAATTTGCAAATAACTAAATATGCTTCATGATAATTATTGGTCTAATTTGTGTAAATTTTCTTACTCTCTAATACTGTCATGACTGTAAACCAATTAATATTCGCGTAAGCAAACTTTCGCGGTTTGCATTCAATGGACTAATTCGCGGATACACACTTTCGCGAAATAAATATCATTAAAAATAAATATTCGCGGATCTACTGATCTTTGTATAGAAAATTGGCTTAAAATAAATAATAAATATTTGAGTTGTCGTCCTGATGTTTTTTATAGCTGACTAACTCACGTGAACATAAACTAAAGTACATGTAGTTTAGTTGAGTTTACTAAATATATTTAATTTGTAAAACAAATAAATAAAAATGATCTAAACATGCGTTTGCATAATAAACACATTGAATAGAATAATTTTGAAGTCGACAATTTTGATGAACCGTTTTTCTTTTATGGCCTGTCATGCCTGTAACGAATTCAAATTGTTGGATCAACTGCTTTTGCGTTCATATAAATTTATTAATGCTTTTTTGCTGTGTTTCCATTTAACATTTCCGTAATTACAATGATACCGCTTTGTTTTCATCTTCGCTAGCCAAGTGTTACGATCAGGTCGTATCAGATCGTAACCCTTGGCTAGCGAAGATGCTTTGTTTTATGCATGCCAGTGGAAATATGTTGATCAGCTAAATGTGTATGTGCAGAGCAGTTTTACTTCCCCATTTTTGTTACTTTTATTATGTTTTTATAATGCTTATATCCATCTCATTTTAGGTAACTTTATATTGTGAATTAATATTTGAATTGTGTTTCACCTGCTTAATTATTTTTGATTCCATGTCGAATAATAGTAAATTCACAACTGGAAAACTAAAATCATCCATTTTGACGTAAATTTTGGTCCTCAACCGAACTTCATTGTCAATTTTTAGATGTAGGTAAAGGTATGAAGCAGACAAGGCTGTCTCTGTGGTGTCTATAAATGATACCTCTCGTGGTGCGAACCTGCGGTATCTTACTCCTGGTGCCGTTAAAAAATCTGGAAATCATGCGTAGGTAAACATTAAGACCAGTGACTGCATATATGATTCAAAGGATTGGAGAGAACCATTCACGATATTATGGTATCTGTGTATAGTCTTGCAAGATCGTAGCAAGGTGGAGCGACAATACAATGATTAAATTTAAAGATATAGGACTACTGAATTGTTCACAAACATTTAGAAGGTCTTTCACATGTTACTGAAAGTAAATTTCCTACCTCCTGTTCTGAACTCGAAAACATACGACTGTCAGACAATTTGCTACTGGAATAGACTGCTGGAATGTTGTGCTTAATGCCCGAAAATAGATGGTTGCTGATTACATTTGAATACCGGAAGTGACTTTTTATCGGAATTGACATTATCGTCATAAAATGGAACCATTAAACAGTTAATGTTGTAATAAGTCTACAAATAAGTGGTTGCCATGCAATTTGAAGAACTTATAGTTTTACAGGTATATGACCATGACATTATTTTTAAGGCCTTCTCTCAATGATGAAGTCCCAACGTCATTACGACTTATGGCTTTAATGTTCTGGCCCAGAACGGCTTTATTGTAACTGTTCAAGAGAGTTATGCTCTTAAAAAGCATTCAAATCTGTTTAGACAAAACACCACTAAGTCTTTACGCGACAAACATCACTTTTAGTGTATCATTTATGGTTCAGGGTCAGAGGTCAAGGTCACTATTGAACTATGACATCATTATCTTCTAACATTAAGAGATATGTTACAGTTTCACAGGGGTATATTCTGAATAGACTTTCAATGCCATTGTCACGAAAGTTCAAAATGATATTTTTTGAAACGGCCTGGATTTAAAGGAGGCAAGAAATTATTCAAAGCAAAAGCAAGAACATCTTCCCAATGTAAAGATGTCTGTTATACACTAACACGGCTTAAAGATTCGCCATGACATAAACGAGAAACTGCTCTAATTATTTCTGTGAGCCTGCCAGATGCTGACCGTAAGATTTTACACCTCTATTCAATACTTCATACCCTTTCAGGGAGTCAACATTGTTTGGTCCGCCATTTTACCTCGAATTAATTGTTTTTAACTTGTTCTTGTCCTGAATATAGTTAAAATACTTCTTACTGGGCATTAAGCAAACATCTAATCGATCAATCAATTTTAATCGGAGTTAATGCTCTACTAACCAAAGAACAATTTAGAGTTTCTATTTGCTTTTTCTGATTATTTATGTCTTTTTCATCCTATCTTATATAAGTATCAAGGCAAATGTATCTTTTGCAAGGTTTCCCGAGGCTTTTGTCTCTTTTCCGGTGTCTTCGATCACGTGCTTTTCTTCCTTTTACTCGGTACACTGTGGCTATCTCCCGGTATCTTGATTCCTGTGTAAATATCTCCTGGTGTCCCGACTCTGGTGATGATAACTGCTAAAGCTGTTTATTTGTAATGAATTATATTGACCAACTTGTACGTACAGTTAAATGTAATTAATACTAAATGTCTCACTCGGCTTCCTGGCTTCCACTGTAAACTATCATATGTATTGACAGCGTACTTTAGAACATGGTATCATTCTTATTTACGTCTGTGTGACTTTCTGTATCACAAATATCATGTTGGAGATGAAATAAAGTTTTATAATGCATTCTGTCAGATGCACATTTAAAAGCATGCAGTGTATCTGTCACAGGTTTTTCATGGTTTCTAAACAATACAGGAAATTTAATAACACACTATTGACACAGAAGATAAGACAGCTCGGTATGATGCTATATATAGGATTTGCCTGACACTAAATAATTCTCAGCTTAGATAAAGGAATACGTTAACCCAAATAATATAACCCGATAAATAATTGTTATTTGATCACTGTGCTAATTTTGTTTATTGAAATATGAAATTACTTACACACTTTATAGGTAAGTAATGCATTTTATGTTCAAAATCTGCATGTTGGCCCTTGTGTTTTATTCTTTCTTTCCACCTATATTGCATGTTGGTCCTTGTTTTTTTTCTGTTCTCTTTCTTTCACCTATATTGCATGTTGGTCCTTGGGTTTTATTCTTTCTTTCCACCTATATTACATGTTGGTCCTTGGGTTTTATTCTTTCTTTCCACCTATATTGCATGTTGGTCCTTGGGTTTAACTATTTCTTTCCTCCTATATTGCATGTTGGTCCTTGGGTTTTATTCTTTCTTTCCACCTATATTGCATGTTGGTCCTTGGGTTTTATTCTTTCTTTCCGCCTATATGTATGTTGGTCCTTGGGTTTTACTCTTTCTTTCCACCTATCTTGCATGTTGGCCCTTGGGTTTTATTCTTTGTTTGAAGGCATTATTCGATGTTGGTCCTTAGGTTGTATTCTACCTCCAAATTCTAAGTATATTTTCTTTATAGATAAAAATTCTTTATTCTATATTGGCCCTAAGTCTGTTCATACACTAAGGCTTTATTTTATCTAGATTCAAATACTATATTCTACATTGGTCCCGATGGTTTACTATACTTATTTAGACAGTGAAATTATCTCAGAATCCAGTAAGCTATCATAGTTCACCTGACACGTTTGCCGAGATAGTTACATGTAATACTACTGTTTTGTATCACTTAAATGGAGATATCTTTATGTTCTTAATGAATAACTCGCAGTACTGGAAGTAGACATAGTTAGACGATTTGGTGTGTTTGTCGTAAGTATTTAATCTATGTAGGTCCAAATTCTTTTTTTAAGTCGGCCCTAATGTTTGTTCTATGTTATATCTTAGACTTTATTCTATGCATGACAAAAGGTTTATTCTATTTGTAGGTTCAAATCTTTTTTGTGTTGGTCATAAGCGTGTTTGCTACATGTATATTGGTACTAATGCTATATTCTCTGTTGGCCCTAAGCTTTTTTAAGTGTAGTTCATAAGGTTTTATTCTATGTTGGTGATAAAATTTCACTATATATATGTTGGTCCTAAAGTTTTTTCAGTCTTAGCCCTATTTGGTGGTTCAATGTGTATTCTATCATGACCCTAAGGCTTTATTTTGTGTTGGCCAAAAGGCTTTTTTATATATTTGCTCTAAGTCTTTATTCTCTATGTTAGTCCAACGGCATTTTTTATGTTGGCCTTACGGCTGTATTATATGTTGGTTCAAATACTTTATTTTGTGTTTCATAAGGCTTTATTCTTTTTGGCCATAATGATTTACTCTTTGTTGGCCCAAAGGCTTTATTCTATGTTAGTACTGATGCCTTTTTGTTGTTGGTTATAATGATGTATTAAAAGTCGGCTCTAAGGCTTTATTCAATATTGGTCCGAGGGCTTTTCTAAGTTTTCCATAAGATTGTATAATATGTTGGTCATACGCTTTATGGTTTGTTGGCGGCTTTATTCTATGTTCATGTTAAGTTTTATTATATGTTGGCTTTAAGGCTTTATTCTACATTGAACCTAATGATTTCCTCGATGTAGGCCCTAAGACAAAATGTATGCTGTTCATTATAGGCTTTATAATTTGTATAAGTGATATTGATTTGATAACTCGCTGCAGGTGTTACCTCAATGCAGTCTAGAATGCCAATGTGAAGGATTTCTTCTTTAACCCTTTGAACACCATCACGGTTAATCCATTAGTACAATTGCTGTAAAGTAGTACTATATTAATAATTTGAAGTTTATTTTTATAGGCATTATCTCTATGGTAGCCTGTCAACTCTTAACTACAAATAAAATTGTCATGATAACAAAACCATCTAACGCATCTACATCACAGCCTATACCGTCCTCAACGACAATGATACCGCCTATATCGTCCTCAACGACAATGCCACCGCCTACACTATCTACAACGACAATGCCACCGCCTACACTATCTACAACGACAATGCCACCGCCTACACTATCTACAACGACAATGCCAACGACTATACCACCTACAACGACAATACCAACGACTACACCATCTACAACGACAATGCCAACGACTACACCATCTACAACGACAATACCAACGACTACACCATCTACAACGACAATGCCAACGACTATACCACCTACAACGACAATACCAACGACTACACCACCTACAACGACAATGCCAACGACCACACCATCTACAACGACAATACCAACGACTACACCATCAACAACGACAATGCCAATGACTACACCATCTGCAACGACAATACCAACGACTACACCATCTACAACGACAATGCCAACGACTACACCATCTACAACGGCAACCACTACTACGTCTACATCGATAATGCCAACCACGACACCGTCTACAACGACAATTCCAACAACTACGCTGTCTACAACGACAATTCCAACAACTACGCTGTCTACAACGACAATTCCAACAACTACACCATCTACAACGACAACAACACATTCAAGTATAACAACACCTAAACCAAGTATGATTATTATGTAGATATGTAATTTTGTTTTCATCTCCGTGCTGACTTGGCCGTTTGAATTATATCATCAAAGACGTACAGTTTTATTGCTTAATTTTTACTGGGAATAGCAAAAACCAAATTAATGTTATCTGTTGTCAGATGAAATCAATAAGGATAAACAGGTCGTTGCGTTCTATATTCTTTTTTGTGCCTCAGTTATTTAAACCGCACAATCGGTGTTAACGCCTTTGAATTTTTGTATTAACATAATGACATAATACTTTAGGAATTATGTTCTATTTATATAGCTCAGTGTTCTGTTTGTGAGAAAGTAGACCATAGGACAGATTGCCAGACTGCTGCCCTCTGTCAGGCTAACGAGGTAATACCTGAAATATAACTGTTACCACATGTCATTGGTATTGCAGTATGGTATATTGGATATAAAACAGAAATGTATTATTTTTTAATTTAAAATGAATCTCGTTTTGGCTAATGTACAAAAAAAAATCTATAAAAGTCATATTCAATATAAACTTCATAAGTAGTTTCCGTAGCCATGTTTCGGCACAGAAAAAAGGCATATTTCATATTGCTTTTCAGGTTTGTTCCCTGGAAGCTATTCTACATAGTGGATCTATATATTATTCCATGGGCTGCACAAGAAAACAAGTATGTATAGAAGAAGGTTCATGAGTACCAAATAGTTGATATGAACCCTTCATTTGTTCAAAGGATCGTTTGTCTAATGGTTTAGCTAAACTGGTACGATAATAAAATTTTAAGTACATAAAAGCATAGACATATAGAAGAAAGTATAGATCCGGAAGAAAATAATGATCTTTGGACTACCGGACCATTATTTTTTTAGGACCAAATAGCGCTTCGGACCAAACGACCTTCGATCTATCTATTAAGTAGACATGATCACACCAAGTGATAGTTTCCTATAATAATTTGATAATGTGATAGAACAATGGGGGTGGTTGTACATGTACAATCTCTTGAGCCGTCTTTTTCCTTCTTAAAACTCACATTTCTGACTAAAAAATATTCCCTCTTTCAGACGAAAAATGTTTTTAACACAAGTGTACTGTTTACAGGTTTGTTTAGCGTTCGTCACCCATATGAGCAGTGGTTTTGGCAGACGTGCTGATGATACAAGTCTATGTTTTGCTTGTTGCATTGAAGACATGTGTAATCAGCAACAAAGCTGTAGTTACTTACGTGAACGTAAGTATTTGCATATGTATAGATAGAAACATTTATTACTTCCGTTATATATCTCCACAAAACTGAACACAGATGTAAAACACTCAAGGTATAAGAAAGTGTGTAACCAAAAACAAAGTTAATATTTTTCTTAGCAGTAGTTATTTGGCTGAGTGTTGGTTTTGTAATTTCGTAATTGGATTTGTACTCAACTCCAATCTAAATTGACAAGGATTGTCAGTTTTATTACCGCAGGTCGAGGGTTCTCTCCGGGTACCCAGGCTTCCTCTCCCAATAAAAACTGAACGCCATGATATAGCTTAAAAATGGCTGAAAGTGGCGTTAAACACCATTCAAATAAAAGGTAATTGGATTTTGTTTTAATTTTTCCTATTTACTTATTAGTGTCTTTTGATTTACCTGTGTAACACAAGGGTGGAAACACAGATGTTATATGTTATAATCATATGAATATTTTCCAGCAAGAGATGAAGCCTCAAATACCTATAATATCAAACTAATGATTAACTATTTTTTTTAGAATAGTCTTGAAATAGCAGGACAAATGTTCAGATATGCTCACATTATGTGTTTCAGATATGAACAGGACGATGTTCGAATGACCAAGGCATAGTTGCATCTACATGTGTATATGGCAATACCATAAAACCAGAACTACTACATGTATTACTGTAATATTTCTCAAAATAACGTTAAAAACGTCTTGCGTCGTGTCTTTTGCACATCTCATACCGGCGTTTGTGCACACGTGTACAGACTTCACTTTGCTACAGCATGAAACTTAATTTATCCCCAAACCAGACTCGCCTCCAGCTTTTCAGATCGCAGCCGTTTAATCTGTTGCACCATTGGAATAAATTGGATAAAAATCGCGCTCCGTTGAACAATATAAAGTCTAGCAGTGACGTCGTTATTGGTATGGAGACGACTAATTATTATGTTTTTGTAGCTGTGTTTGGTCTCGACCTTATTCAGTTAAATCGTTAGACATCGTTTATACTCAATATACACGTTGAAGGATAAGTCATAACGCACACGTGCAACTGCTCTAGTTATACCTGCGACCTTCTCGGGGAGCGTTATATATACTGACATGATCCACACGTGCAACAGCTCTAGTTACACCCGTACGCCCTTCAGGGGGAGCGTTACATATACTGAAATGAAGAGGACGTGTGATCCACGGACACAAATGAGAGTTAAATTCAATTATTCGGCATTTCAACTTAAAAATTAATGTTTTCATACATGAATTTTGAAAATTGTTTGGGAAAATTCTCTAAACTTAAAAAATAGTGGATATTGCGTTTTCGCTTTTTTGGGGGGGTGGGGGGGTGGGGGTGGGACTGTATAGTTAAGCAGCATTGTTGTAAAAGATCTTTTTGCAGACTTGCCTCGTCAATGGAGAGCTAATTTACCGTTTTGAGTGTATTTAAAATAAAACTAATTTACACCAAGTAACCTGTTACATGGAAATCGTTTTTAGTTTATATTGCTACTGACTTAAAATTATTGTATTTGCGTGAAAATTATTGTTCTCAATATTTGACGAATTACCATTTAATGGCCTGTTTGTAATCCTACAGTGTATAATAATGAGCCATTTTTAGAGTTCACTCAGCCTTCTCAACAATTACTAGGTTTACGACAGCACCAATTCGGACTAATACTGTCGTCGGTTATTCTTGACTTTGTGCATTTTTCTGGCAATCCGGCGTCGTGTTGCTCTTGCGGTTTTCCGACATCTATGTACATATCTCATGTTATTTTACAACGCACTGTAAAGCACGTAATCATTTTTGTTACACTTTATTAAAATATCTTCTTTCCAAAATCACAATGGCGCACACCCTATAATACAGTCATGCTGTCAAATCCAAAATTAAAATCCCGATGCAACAAAAAGCATCGATCGTACGTTTTAATAGTAATTTTAAAAATTACAAAAAATTCAATATTTAGTTCGTTTAATTTAGTTAAATGGCTCTCTCAACAATTGTTAATCCATATCATGGCGTCCTGATTTTATAGGAGAGGAAGGGGTAATTATCCTATTCATGGAATGAATTTCCGGTGCATGACAAAACATGGCGGGATGAAAAAATAGTCCCGATTTTCTCTTGTTTCTGCTTTTGCTTATAACTGCTATTGCTTAAGTGTTGGATATTTTGAAAGGCATGGCATTACTGTAGAATAAGAATATATTTTTTTCAGTGAATGTCTTTACAGTGGAAGCACTTTCTAAAGTGTGCAATGTGGTACAATGTGACCACAAAATTGAAATGAAAATAGAAAAACCATTCTTAAACTTTAAGGTAAAATTCCCGAAAAAAGTCCGTGGACACGTATACTTTTTTCTTCATTTTTATGTAATTTAGCATTATATGTGTAATGCCCCATATATGAAATTTTAAGTGAAAGAAAGATTTTTTTAGTACAAAATTTTGATGTCTCGCCCGTTCAGTTACTTTTGCGCAGGCCATCCAAATGGATAATGACCTCGGAAGCCAGAGTATCCATCGAATACCGCAGAAAATCCGTGTCTATTAATTATAGAGTCGAGCAGAACTGTCCATAACTTAAGCTCCATCTAGATAGCTCTATGTCAACAGGCATCTGATTAATAGTACATTACTAAATACCATAACCCACTTATTTGCCAAGGCCCTAAAAATTCTAATAACATGCAGCGGTTTGACATTATTGACACACATGATAAAACTGCACAGTTTGATGTTATATATAGAAATTCCTTGACACTTAATATCTTTCTGCATAGATAAAGGATTACATTCAATCAACTAATACAACCTTATAAATAAGTTTGATTTCCAAGCTGTGGTAATTTGTTAATTTCGATATGACATTAATTGCACACTTTATAGGTACGTATGCAATTGTGTGATAACAAATCTGTATTGGTTATGGTCAGTGTGTTAGATTTGTTAGTTTTTAACCTTGCGATTTTTCGTCTGATTCAAACAGTTATACAAGCGAAAGGCAACGTGAAAATGAATGCAAGGTTTGGATCAACATAAAATTAAAACGAATCTGACAGGTGCTTTTACACTTTGATATTCTTTGTTGGCAATAAGGGTTCATGCTATGTTGACCATAAGGCTTTATTCTATGTATGCTTTAATGCTTCATTCTATGTTTGCCATCAGGTTGTATTCTAAATGGGTATTGGGGCTCTATTCTATGTTGGCCCTTTATTCTACGTTGTGTCCTGGGGCTTTATTCTATGTTGGCCCTGTATTCTACGTTGTGTCCTGGGGCTTTATTCTATGTTAGCCCTTTATTCTATGTTGTGTCCTGGGGATATATTCTGTGTTGGACCTAATGCTTTATTCTATGTTAGCATTTATGCATTATTCTATGTTGGCCCTGCATCTTTATTCTCTTTTGGCCCTAAGGCATTTTATTGTATGTTGGTTACTCTATGCAAAAGGCATCTGTTACTGAAATCACCCCAAGTTTTGACTGTCTTATTGATAACATATTTGTCATGTTTTGTGAAGGTGTGTTTCAACAAACTGTCGGCCTTCTTATGGGAACCAACTGTGCGCCTGTCTATGCTGACATGGTTTTCTAAACGATTGAGGAGGATTTCATAGAAAGGTTATTTTCAAACAGGGCACTATGTTAGACCTTTTCTGCAACTATACGTACGCTTTTAAGATAACGTGTTTATATTGAATACTAGTAATCAAACATTCGGTGATCGCATCTATCCCTTTGAAATTAAAATTAAAGACACTTATTCCGTTATTTCGATTTTCTAGCCCGATCACTGCTGTTGACTGCTAAACTACTCAAACAAGGGTTGTTGTACCTCGGCTGATGTTATCTCTCCAGAAGTGATATGGTCGGTACCACGTCTTAATTGATAGTTATGGGAAATCAGTGTCTCAAATACTGACATTTTCGCTGAGTCATATGTCGTGTTTGATATTCCTAGATTTGACTTTTCCATAGACAAGACAATTAGTAACTCGACGGGTGTCTAATTAGAGGCAGGCACTGCTTACTCGTCCGGAGCACCTGAGTGCACCCATGGTTTTTATTCGGGTCGGGCCACTCTCTGTGTTTTATGTTTTTGGTTTTTGTGTTGTGTTTGTCTATATGCGGATTTCTAACTGTCCCTTGGCTTTTGGCTCTTGTTGTTCGGTCGGTTTTCTTTGCTATATTCTTGAGATAGCTAGGTCTGCCTCATACGTTGAACTACATCTAGAAATTAACGACGAAAGTCGCTTGAGATCCACAATTTGCGACAAAAGGGTTGATTTCAGTTTTATATTGTAAATTTTCCACATTCCATTAACCAGCTACATATAGAGTACTAATTTCTCACTTGATCAGGTACTCAAGAGCCTGTATTTTCTATACAGATTTCCATAATAGCTGAAAAGAATCACTGTAGCAATATTGAAGTCACTGCTTTGAAATTTTAAGGTCAACATCTTAAGTTATTTGTCCGTTACAAATAGCTGTGCACAAATGTCCATAGACTTGTGTGGTTACCACTTTCCCGCCTTCTACCGCTGGGAGTGACTAGTTATGACAATGTAACTTGAGTAATACAACGGGTTCCACGCAAGGAGCAGTTACCTTCATTTCCGGACCACCTGGACGCATTTCCGGTTTCTAATGGGGTTCGTGTTACTTGGTTTGATGTCCATCTATTTTAATCAACTAACCAACTCACACTTTACAGTAATGGAAGCAGGAGGTTTAGCATGCCATAAAATCTGGTTTAACCCACCATTTCTTTTGAAATGCTCCAAGACAAGACCACTGCTGTAGTTGCTTTATGTTTGTTGTTTGTTCTGGGGTTTCTCGGACTTTGATTTGTGGATTGTCCTTTTTTGACAGTTTCAAAGGTGTTCGGTATTTTGTTATTTCCTTTATTTAGTTTTATGTGTCTCTTTGCTTTTGTTGTTGTTCACTCTTTTGTTAAACCATCGATTTGTCGGTCCTTCAATTATTCGTTTATCATCATTTCTATGTATCTTCGATAATTGTGTCTTTGCCGTAAGGCTATGTTGATTATAAGACTTTTATTCTATGTTGGTTCGCACACTTTAATGTATTTTAACCCAAGGCTTTATTTTCTGTAAGCTCTTAGGCTTTACTCTCTGTTGGTCTTTATTTTCTGTTGGCTCTTAGGTCTTTTTTCTACATGTATGTTGGTCCTATTTTTCATTCTATGTTAGTATGTTAGTTCTATTCCCCCCTTAGGCTTTATCCTATGTTGGTCTTTTTGTTGGCCATAAGGCTTTAATTTCTGTTCTCCTACGGCTTTATTATTGTAAAATTGATCTAAGATTGCTACACTTTAAAATCAGTTCTCCCTACAATAACGACCTAAAAGTTGTTTAGACGTGCTCAGCCCTTGCACACCATCACGTTAAGGTCATTAGTACAAATCCGCCGACTAGTATACTCCTTAATTAATAATTTAATGTTTATTTTTTATAGGCATTGTCTCTATGGTAACATTTGAGCTCTTAACAACAACACACTCAAGTACAACAAGTCCAAAGCCAAGTATGATTGTTTATTACTTTTTATGTGAACATCTTCGCGCTGACTTGCCAGTTAGGTACAAGTTTGAATTATATCATCAAAGACGTACAGTTTTTTTTATTTGCAGAGTACAAAGATTAGAAAAAGAACCCAGTGAAAGTTATATGCTTATTATCAGTATTAGCATAAACATTTTCGGTGTTTCAAATTATATTATAGTTTATAACTTCCATTATTAAAACCACACAATCGGTGGTAACACCTTTGAATGTTATACTGGTTATAACATTATGACATAGTAAGGACTTGTTGTTTATGTTCTATTTATAGTAGTATGTTCCGATTGTGAGAAAGTAGCCCAGAGGGCAGATTGTCAGACTACTGAATTCTGTCAAGCTAACGAGGTAATACAGTTATGTGTTGACACAAATGATAACTGTAATAGAGTCTACTTGATATTGATGTATCATATATTACCGCAGTTTCCATGTTTTACGTTAAAATATGTTATATTAGGTTATCATTTAACGTGTAACCAAACGTCTGTCTACGTTCTAGTTTGTAGTGGATATAAAGCTTGTCAAAATCGATTGGCCTAGCGAACTTTTTTTCCGACGCAGTCGGTATTATATTCACTTTTTACCCTTTGACCTCATGACACTTCACCTCTCGTTATTCTGTTTCTTGATTGGTTAAAAACCAATTGCACGGGGGTTCGGAACAGGGTGGTATATTGGACAGGGGCTCGGAACAGGGTGGTAATTCACCTTTCAAATTGTGTACTATTATTATTATATTTTACCATCTGTTTGTTTATAAAATTATTTCATAGTGCAATTTAAGTATAAAGAACGATAGAGATGGGCTGCAGTTTGTAAAATTTTATATCAAACAACTTGTACAAAAATGTTAAATATTTTTTATTTGAAGTACAGCGCAAATTAAATGCATATTAACACGCTGGACTATAGCGGGGTTTTATGGAGGATAAAAAAGACGAAGAGACGAAATTTCAATTAATTTCTAAATACAAATTAACAATCATTTTATATTCATGTTGATATTAAATTAAATGTATTATTGTTCTTGGGCGTCCGTCGTAGTACACACATAGATATAGAGTTGTGGCTCTAATTGTAAAGTATACTTTGCTTATTCAGTAAATTTTAAACTATAAACATTTTATTAAAAAATTTCTAATATTCAATTTGTTTACATTATTGTATAACTGCTTTGGTACTCGCAGAAAAGCTTCATTTGTATATCTTAGGCATTGGGTTTCAATACATAATAGCAATAAACTTTCTGGAACACATGTACATGTACAGCAAAGTACATGTAGTTGTATGTACATTATCAATTTTAGGTTAACTGTATGCTTGGTAAATCTGTTAATATCAAAAACACGTAAATAAAAGAGGGCACACATGTATAAATGAATAATTTCAAACTCGTTTCATCTGGGACTAGTGTTAATTTATAGGTTCATGATTTCATTCACGTAGTAATAAGTGTCCGTCAGTACTTCCCCCAAAAAATTTCCATCAAACATTTCTGGTCTATTGAAACGGGGAATTTGTATGACAATAAAGGCGATTCGTAGTTCAATGCATAACTCAATTTATATCTTTACTGCGTCGGTTATCTTTTTTAAAGATAGTACTTGTTTTAGCTTATTCGGTTATCGAGCTGGATTGCAACCAAAGATTCCATTATTGATCTTCGTGGGTAAAACATGTATGCATTATGTATTTGTTTTTAGTTTTATACGCGGAAAAATCCCATAGGTAGTGATAACCGGATTGTAACATAAGTCGTCCTAGCAAAATGGACATGAGCTAACATTCTTTTTTCTTTGGTTCCTTCAGTTAGTTGACTGATAGTTAGTGGTGGGGATATATGAAGGTGTTTCATTCTCTTCCATTACCCATTTCTATGAAATAACTACATAATTATCATAAAGAATGTTTTTTTTTTGTGGATATCTGATACTGATAGAGGTCGTTGACTCATATCGCCAAGGGGTGTAATACGAATGATATAGGAAACACAAATTTGACTGCCACTTGGAAAAGTATGGAGTTCTGGGTGGGGGCAGAGAGCCTAGCCTTTTTAGAAATATACCAACGGGGTCTCCATCTTTCAAGGAGCATGGCACTCTCCAAACAGGTTACATACTACGGTCAGCGGCCATGCTTTTCTTATTTCCTTATCCTAACAACCCCCAACGAGAGGGTCTCTCTATCCGTCACACGGGGATGCGCGCTAGTCTGCACTTCACTAAACTTCACAACAATTTTCCGTGGCCTTCTATCGAAACAGAAAGAATGCCATACTGTAATACATGATTTTCAGGTTTGTTCCCTGGAAGCGGTTCTACATAGTGGATCTGTACATTACTCCATGGGCTGCACAAGAAAACAAGTAAGTATGAGAAAGAATAAAATCTCAATAAAACCTTTTCCGCTAGCAGTTACGATATAAAAAATATTTTAAAATTGTCAAATAGTCATTGATATAAATCGTTCACTAAAGAATCATTTGTCTGTTGTGTTTGCTAAACTTAGAAGAAAAACAAACGCATAGACATACAAACGAAAGTATACACTTGGAACAAATTAATGTGTTTGCGACCTTTATATATTTATGGCTTTAATACCTTAATACCGAACTGTCGGACTTTTGTGCTACTGTCTCAGTCATAAAGGTTTACATCTTACAGGTTATGGACATGTATTGGAATTCGATCAATTGCGAAGTAAAATTAGCTCATTATTCTTAGGCAGAAATAAAAACCACAAAACAACCGCTTTAGAAACGACTCTATATGTCGTTTTATTTCCATCAAATTTTTATTTAATTATTTAACAATTAGCTGAAATAATAGTAATGTGTTGTACATATACAATATTTTAGGTCGCCATTTTTCCTATTTTAATTAATATTTCTTACCTTTAAAAACTTGTAACACATGTTAACTGTTACAGGTTTGTTTAGATTTCGTATCTCATATGAGCAGTGGTTTTGGTAGACGTGCTGACGATACAAGTCTATGTTTTGCTTGCTGCATTGAAGACATGTGTAATCAGCAACAAAGTTGTAGTTACTTACGTGAACGTAAGTATATAGCCACGTGTAACCTAGAAAGACAACTATTATTGTATTAATTGCGTTTAAAATAAAAACCACATGCTTAGAACACAGTTTTATTTCGTAACGTTAGTTTAAGTAGGTGTGTAACCTTAAACAAAGTTGATATTTTTCAAGTTCTTGTTGCTTGTTTGTTTATGTGTTCAATAGTTTCGTCTTGACTTTTTTTAATCTCGTAGTTAGATTTTGTTGTCTTTTAATCAATTATGTCTTACTGTGTTTGTAACGCATGTGTACGGGCACATAACAGGTCATGTATGACCGTATTAATACACTCATACAATTCTACTTTCACCAAGGAGCTAAGCGTCTTTTCCAATTTTAAGCCATACTTCTCATTATGAAAGATATACTACAAAACAACTGAGTAAACAATGTTGTAGAAGAATCTTCAGGTTCGAAAGATATTGGAAAGTATCCATTTACTATTGATCATTAGAGTGACAAACATTTGATTTGTGAACTGAGTCGGACTGCTGGAAAAGTTTTTTCGACCTTAATTGATGTGAATTACTAGTTTTCCGGCTGTCGGATGTTCGCACAAAGTACTCTTACTAGTACTCTAATAAAAGCTGTCGTAAAATGAATCCGTTGTTGTTTTTAAGAATAAAGAAGAGACTCTATGCTCTAAATTAAAACACTTGGAGAATATTGCATGAAAGGTTACGTGTGCCTGTTAAACCCGAAGAACAAACAGCCATGCAGTAACCAACTGCAATTAAAACCAATGATGCACAGTAAAACTCCGTGTTAATTAAGTCTGATTTTATTTTGATTTTAACTGCAAAAGCAAAGCACAAGCTTCGAAAATCAGATTTTCATTTGATTGGTCGAATATCAGTCGCACCAAAATGAACACAGCCCTCCTTATTTATCACCAATTATTAAAGAGCGGGATCAAGGGGTGTATTACGGAAAGCGCGAGGTATCTTCATACTTCTGACTTCAGAGTTTAGACTTCAAATTTCAGAGTTCAGATTTTGCAGAAATGTAAGAATTTATTCTGTGTTTATTCGTGTTACAAGTAATTTGTAGCACCGCCTTCATTATTAGACAAATACACTTTCTTTCGTTTGTGCGTTCCAGCGTGTATTTGTCTACTCGGAAGCCTGTGTTAGAAATATAACTAAGCCCCGATATTATCAAAAACCAAACAAATATGTACATATGTACTTGCACCTCAGTTGCAGTACTGACTGAATGAGTTGGTAAGCAGTCGATTCACCTGATGGCTCACATACCACCATTATAATTAAATATTTATTTATTTTAGTCTCGAAATAGCGGGAAAACAAACGTGGAGATAAACTTACATTGTGTGTTTCAGATATGAACCGGACGATGTTCGAATGACCGATGCATGATTGCAGCTGTCAGTATATCAATTATACCTGTTATATTTATAAAAGTAAATTACCATATATGGAATCACGTCGTCGTGTTTTTATGTCCTTTTAGATTAAATATTTATAACTAGTAATACGTTGGTTTTAATTTAAAGAGAATGCAGTTGGTTGAAAACTAATACAAGTAATACACTAGGATGCTGAAGATTAAAGTCTGATACAAGTAACACATGGGTTCTAATATAATGTAGGTGCAGTGTGTTTCAATTTATTATTAGTAATACTTGGGTTATATTTTACTATGGGTGCTGCAGATTTAAGTCTGATGTAGTTAGTTTGAAGTCTGATACCTGTACACTGGAATTGTGCTGTGGGTTGAAATTCTAATACAAACAACACCGATTCTTAGTAGTTCTTTAATTACTGTGATGCCCAATCGCAAACAGACTTGTAAATGCAACAATGATAATAAAAAATGACATCAGATCTATGATATAATAAAAAGTTGTACATCGATCAATAAAATAATAAATCATACAACAGTTTCAATTTATGCAAAATCAATTCACAACCAAATAAAGTAAAACAGAAAATAGTAAAACAAAAAAAAAAAAAAAACAAGACAAAAATTAAAACCAGACATCCTTACAATTCCAGAAATAATAACCATTCAGGATTTTAAAAATGATAAAAGCTCCTTTAAATTGTCTATCACTATTGTTGTTTGAGCACCACTGACAAGTCTCGCTAAGATGACATCAGAACAAGTGCTTGTACCATTATAATTTATTTAATTACACATAGAAATCTGCCCACTATTATTCTGATAAATGCTTGTTTGGTTACCAAATTGCTTACATTTTATTGGTAGTCTAGTGGACATTCAACAAAATCTAGGCAATTAAGATCATATTTATAACTAGAATATCTATGAGCAATACTAAGCATGAGGTTTGCACTTGGTATAAAAAAAAAAGCCACATTTTACCATCTGACCAAGGGCATTAAGTTGTCAGTGTAGGACATAAAAAACTCCCCCAATCAATCAAAACTGTTTTGACAACCAGAAAACAAATCAGCCCCACCCCATACAGATCTTTCAACTAGAAAACAAATCAGCCCCACCCCATACAGATCTTACAACCAGAAAACAAATCAGCCCCACCCCATACAGATCTTTCAACCAGAAAACAAATCAGCCCCACCCCATACAGACCTTACAACCAGAAAACAAATCAGCCCCTCCCCATACAGATCTTACAAGCAGAAAACAAATCAGCCCCACCCCATACAGATCTTACAACCAGAAAACAAATCAGACCCAACCCATATAGATCTTACAACCAGAAAACAAATCAGACCCACCCCATACAGATCTTACAACCAGAAAACAAATCAGCCCCACTCCATACAGATCTTACAGCCAGAAAACAAATCAGCCCCTCCCCATACAGATCTTACAAGCAGAAAACAAATCAGCCCCACCCCATACAGATCTTACAAGCAGAAAACAAATCAGCCCCACCCCATACAGATCTTACAACCAGAAAACAAATCAGACCCACCACATACAGATCTTACAACCAGAAAACAAATCAGCCCCACCCCATACAGATCTTACAACCAGAAAACAAATCAGCCCCACCCCGTACAGATCTTACAACCAGAAAACAAATCAGCCCCACCCCATACAGATCTTACCATCAGAAAACAAATCAGCCCCACCCTGTACAGATCTTACAACCAGAAAACAAATCAGCCCCACCCCATACAGATCTTACAACCAGAAAACAAATCAGCCCCACCCCATACAGATCTTACATTTTACTTTCTGAACATGAAAATATTGTATTGTAAAGACAGTTGTTGACTCGGATCTATTTATATACCTGGTTGTACCATTATATATCCTGTTTTATACAAAATATACATATTACATATAAAAAGTACTGACAAAATAATACAGTATACACAACATAAAATACAAACAAACAATTACTGATCAACATTAAAATGAATAATGTGCAGCCAAACCAGTATGGTATCCATGAAGGAACAGTATATCTTATTACCAATTTATAATTTTCAATGACCAGCATTATAACAAACATTTTAAAACTACGACAGCTACTCACTATTAAAAGTACCTTTGTGGCATTCCTTCCATGTTGTAATATACTATTTTTTAATGTGAAATGAATCAATACCATTACCATTTACATGTAAAATATGAATCGGCAAGAATAATAAAATACTGCTTATATATTCAGTAGAAATATTAATAATATTTTAATAAATTTATATTTGACAGAATACAAAGTAACTTGAAATGTAGAAAAAATATATATAGTAACAATCTTTGAATTTTTAATTATCATGATTATACACCATTAGAATCTGAACGGACATAAGTACATGTATACTGTAAAGTCCAGTCAAATAAGACAGAACAGGAAGACCATTACAATGGCTGTGTATAATATACACGGATGTTTTATATGTACCCAATTAAGGTTGTTAAATACTCACACAGGGTGATCAGATCATCTTAAAAGCAAACAACAAAAAAATTGTAATACAGAATTTATTATATAGTTTCTTCTTTCCAAGATCTGAAACACTGAATTTTATTGCAAATGATATAATCAAATTAAGTCTCTACAAAAATATAAGCAGTATCTAAAAACAACTTTATTTGGAGAGCTAAATGTATCAAGTATTGCTGAGATTAAATTTCTGCATGGTAAATAATTATAATAACCAGGTACTGCTGTGTGTCACAGCAGAATTATCAGTATCATTATTGCTGTGAGAAAATACTCACAATTTTGCACAACCCATTACATATTATAAAAATGATATCTAACCCATAATAAAACTTGTTCTGGAATAGCACGCAACCATATTACATGTATTTATATACTTTATAGCAGGTATAACAAATTTTTTCGACAACAAAGCTTTTCCTGTACAATATAATTCTGATAAAATACAATATTTACATCATTTCCTGAATAAGTAGAGGACTAGAATTGTCTTTGTGTTAGTGGAAGACAGATGCAATAAAAAAAATTACACGGATTTGGTAATATTTGGTATCAGAAGGCATAATATCCTATGTATAATGTTGCCATAAAAAGTTACCTTAAGCTGATTCTCCCTGATGATATTCTATATTATGTCATCATGTTTTGGTGAGGGGTTTTTGTCTGATAAATCAAAACTGCTTACCATGAATGGTCAAGCTTATGCTCCTTTTGTAGATCAAAAAAGTATATTTTGAAATCATCATTTCCTTGAGATATTCAACGTTTTGAAATGCAGTTCTTTCGTTTTGATGGGGCAATTTTCTATAGAAAATTTTGATCGAAATTAGAACGGAAGTGCAACCTTGGTGCAGTGGATTTTGTGTTCAAAACTTTTTAGGCTTTGTCTTTTGTAACTGACGTGGGAAAAGTCTCGCAGTTTGTCTGAATACCACTGTATGTCACGAAAGCAGACGAATGTTTGTAAATAACATTAGATCCCTTTGGAAAAAAAACATAGTAGACTAACAATGTAAAATTCCTGTAGCAAGAGTCAAGGATGATTTGTGACATGCAAACAACCAAAGAAAAGTATTTAAGATGGTCAGGTTATTATGACTAAATTGTTCTACTGATTATACTGTAAAATGTAGAATAAAAAAATGCACTCCACGCGGGTATGACATTTAGTTTAACTATAGAACTTCAAAGAGGTATGAAAATGAATCCCACTGGGATTCCTACAATATGGCATAATCATACAAAGCTATTGACAAAATGAATCCCACTGGGATTCCTACAATAATCATACAAAGCTATTGACAAAATTCAGTGTTGTATCATTGACAATTGCTGAGAAAAATGTCAGGAAAAATGTTTACAAACACACACATGTACAGACAAAGAATGGTACACCCTTATCCCCTTTGGGGAGCAGAGGTACAATGAAATATCTCTTCAGTGGTATTTAGTTTTTCTACAAGCCAATATGGCAGATCAAAATGTACAATAACAGATGTTTAGCAGTTAGGTATCAGTCTATTCTCTGGAATAAATATGTATGGTTCAAAACTGATTTATGTATCACATAAATAGTAAATTGTATGTATAAAATATAGTATTATTTCAATTCTATATGCACTTCTTTTACTGGAGTTACTACAGCTATTATTATACTTCATGCAAAAATGCTGTCTTTTTATTGGACAGTAACCATGTGTTAATTTCCACTGATTCCGACTATATCCCCGCCCATTATAGCAACGGGTGTTAATTCCTCGTGCTTTCCTCTCAACTGGTGATAAAAAAAAAAATTAACACCCGCTCCGACTGGAGATTGCTGAACTGAATAATTATCAGCGAAGTTTACAAGTGAAATACAAAATTATCACTCGTTAAGAACGAATATTGCCAACCTGGAAAATGATCAGCCACATGAAAAACTAGCTGGAAAAACGAATAGCAGACAAACAAGCATTTTCTACTAAAAAAAAATAATTCAGTACAGTCTCTATCTGATAGTTCAAGTTTCTTCTTTAGATACTTGCCAGTATAATAAATCAAACTGTCTTTGAACACAGGTTTTAAGATACTTCGTCTCGATTGATAATTTTTTCTTTATGTGATAATCTACCCTAACACCCTCGTTTAAAGGCAGTATGATTATATTATACCGGCAAGTACCTGAATTACTTCCCTTATAACATCCATAATAATGTTAAAATAAACATAAGATTAAGTGACCTCAGAATGGCCAATAAAGGCATAAAACAATAAACACATTGGGTAACATGTAAAATATGTAAACACTCAACAAGAATACATTTGTTTACCATATAAAATAAAAGTAAAGTAAAAGTTAAATACCAGCACCTGGAGGTATAGTTGTAACAAGGAAGCACCGTGTGTATTGTAAATGACCCATGATATGAACACATAAAAAGCTGTAACACATTTGGAAAAAAAAATATAAATTATATATAGTAGATACAAAATATATTTCATGGTATCTTAATTTTGTGGAATTGGTTTGGGTAGACTGACCCATTCTCATGAGTCTCTGTGTCTACAGGTGAACATGAAACCCTGACATACTTAGATAAGAAATTTCCAGGGTAGAAGATTTCATATCAAACAATAACATTACTATCAGTGGTTGGTGGTAGAACAGAACATATACATGTAAGAGTGTGATATCCTCAAACCATTTATTGTTAGAAAGTGAGACTTTCTTTGGCTATATGCAGCTATAATGTAGCCAATCAAAATAAGTGACTAACAGGCCTAGGAATTTCTTTAATAAATTTATCAGGGCTTAGAGAACGTGTGTGGACACAGAAACCATCATTTGTGACCATGAGGCCAAACACATATTTCATTGCACAGTAAAACACAATTTCATGGTCATTCAGATATAAGCTAATGACAAAACCAAAAATTCATTATCCTCCAAAACAGCTAGGTTGTCTGTAACCATAGGAACTGGTACCCATTAATTTATTGAATCAAAAGTAATTTATTCCATTTTAAGTTTCTCGTCTTTGGTAACAGTTTTGATCATTTCTTTCAGTTTCTGGTATCTCATGGGAGGAAGATCTTCTTTAGAAGCAATATACTCCTGTTTTAACTTATTCAGTCTGTTGTGAGCTCGTAAAAACTTTTTCTCGTATACACTTATCATATGTTCTTTGTAACGGTTGTCTTCTTCTATTTCCTTTTTGTGCATTTCAGAAAGACCTAAAATTAACAGAGTTTATACATAGGGATAAGAACAGATTACATCTGAAGTGTAAAAGCTTGAGAATTTGACAGAAAATTAATGGTGTTGCTGACTCTCCCATATACAGGTTCTGTTGAATACCTGACATACATGACCAAACAGTGGTCTGGGTTGTTAGTCATCTACTATTGATCAACAATGTGTCAAGACAAAGGTTTCAAGTCATTTACTGCAAGGTGTGCTCAAATCCAACATAAATTAAAATGGACTACCAGTTTTTCTGATCAAGGATGGAGATTTTAACCAGAGGCTCTTAAGAGCCTGTATCGCTCACCTGATTTTATAGGCAATGAAGATGGCATTTCCCTGATGTTAAAGTAAGTCCTGTAATTTTCAATAAACTTTAAATAGGATCATCCAAACAATATTACTAGAAAGCTTTGTTTCATTGGTTAACCAGTTGTATAGAGATTTTTTTTATTTGCCCATAGGGTCCTATGTTAAACTAAGTCCTGCGGGGGAGTTGGCCATTTTGAATTTCCAATTGCCATAAAAAACATAAACTTTATAAAGGACCATCCAAACAATATTGCTAGTAAGTTTTTGTTTCCATTGATTAACCGGTTTCGGAGAAGAAGCCTTTAAAAACTTTTTCCCATAGGGTCATATGTTAAACAAAGTCCTGTGGTAGCGGCCATTTTGAATTTCCAATTGCCATAAAAAACATAAACTTTATAGAGGACCATCCAAACAATATTGCTAGTAAGTTTTGTTTCCATTGGTTGGCCGGTTTCAGAAAAGAAGCCTTTCAAACTTTTTCCCATAGGGTCCTATGTTAAATTAAGTCCTGTGGTGGCAGCCATTTTGAATTTCCAATTGCCATAAAAAACACTAACTTTATAGAGGACCATCCAAACAATATTGCTAGTAAGTTTTTGTTTCCATTGATTAACTGGTTACAGAGAAGAAGCCTTTTAAAACTTTTTCCCATAGGGTTCTATGTTAAACTAAGTCCTGCAGTGGCGGCCATTTTGAATTTCCAATTCCCATCTAAAACACAAACTTTATAGAGGACCATCTAAACAATATTGCTAGTAAGTTTTGTTTTGATTGGTTAAACGGTTTCAGAGAAGAAGCCCTTTTTAACTTTTTTCCCATAGGGTCCTATGTTAAACTAAGTCTTGAGGTGGCGGCCATATTGGTTTACCAATCAAAATAAACTAGACAAAGTTGATCTAGCGATCGCTGATACCCCCGCTTTTGTGAAAATTTCGTGGATTGTGACCTTGAAATTGGATGGATTTCCACCAAAATCAATAGGCTTCTTACCAACAAAATATATAAGAATATTTTACAGTTTCATTAAAATCGGATGAAAACTTTTTGAGTTATTTTCCCGAAACAACTTTTTGTAAAAATTTCTAACATTTTTCGTGGACTGTGACCTTGAAATTTGACAGATTTCCCCCAAAATCGATAGGCTTCTTACCAACCTGATATATAACAATATCCCAAAGTTTCATTCAAATCACATGCAAACTTTTTGAGTTATCATCCGGAAACAACTTTTTTGTAAAAATTTCTAACGTTTTTCGTGGACTGCGACCTTGAAATTTGATTGATTTCCCCCAAAATCAAAAGGCTTTTTACCAACCTGATATATAACAATATCCCCCAAAGTTTCATTCAAATCGGATGCAAACTTTTTGAGTTATTGTCCGGAAACAACTTTTATGTTAAAATTTCTAACGTTTTTCGTGGACTGTGACCTTGAAATTTGACGGATTTCCCCCAAAATCGATAGGCTTCTTACCAACCTGATATATGACAATATCCCAAAGTTTCATTCAAATCAGATGTAAACTTTTTGAGTTATTGTCCGGAAACAACTTTTTTGTTAAAATTTCTAATGTTTTTCGTCGACTGTGACCTTGAAATTTGACGGATTTCCCCCAAAATCGATAGGCTTCTTACCAACCTGATACATAACAATATCCTAAAGTTTCATTCAAATCAGATGTAAACTTTTTGAATTATCATCCGGAAACCAAATGTGGACGGACGGACGGACATGAGGACCACTATATACCCCAGACTCTGTCGAGCGGGGGTATAAAAACACAAACTTTGTAAAGGTCCATCCAATGAACATTATTGCCAAGTTTGGTTTCAATTGACCAAGTGGTTTCAGAGAAGAAGATTAAAGTGTAAAAAGTTTACAGACACCGACGCCGACGGACGCAAAGTGATAACAATAGCTCTCATGACCCTTTGGGTCAGGTGAGCTAAAAAACTGGGAAATCTCTGGTCAGAGACCATGTGTCAGTAATAACAAAAACTTTACCTTACTGAACAAATTTTTTAAGGGCACTTAAGTAATTTGATTAAGAATTTTAATCTATTTATGCAAGACGTTCAGTCAGACAACTTAAAAACTTTGCATAAAGAGCCAAAATTTGCCTTTCAGAGTTTTGTGTCGTCTGCTAGGTAGTCTTACTGAGGAATTAAATCAGCGGGCTTCATAGAGAGTATTGCTTTTAAAATTCACATTCCACATACATGTATCTGTGTGCCAACATTTAAGTAGGACTGACCATAACAAAAATCATTTATCTGTTCTATACCTTGACAAGTAAACATTCCAATTGTAAAGTGAATACAAAATCATTTCAAATAGACAACCTTTCTCATTTACATATGTACTTAAAACAACTCATAAAGAAAAATTTTTTTTAGATATACTGCACCATCATTTGGGATAAAACAAAAGCAACTAAAAAAATTCTTATGTAAATTTTTGTAGCAAAAAGGGAAAAGAATACAAGACAAAGAGTGCTGCCAAAAATAGATTAATATCACAGTCATTTATAGAAGCAACAGCAATTCAGTATTGACAAGATATTCCTCACTGTAACACTGATACCTACTTCTTGTAACAGTCTTCATTTCATAAGTTGTATCACTAGCCTTGCCTGCAAACTCTTTACACGTCTGAAGGAAACTATTTGTCTGTATTGTCACAGGCTGCTGTACCTGTGTTGTTCCCTCTGTTGTGTTTCTGAACAATTCTGAAATGTAAAACATCTCCAAATATTTCTGAATGAAAGATTGGAATCTATACAGTCAGATACCATGTGACAAAGAGGGAGGGTCATCAGATGTTATCTCAGACACTTGATATCTGATAATCTGTTAAACATATATCTTACAAATTCTACCAGAGTTTATTTACATGTACTCCAAACAGAATTACAGGAATAGTAATGAAATCTAAAGGATAATAAACATACTGGATCCCTGCCAAGTAGAATAAACATATTAGTACTGGATGCCTGCCCAGTAGAATAAAAATACTGGATGCCTGCCCAGTAGAATAAACATACTGGATGCCTGCCCAGTAGAATAAACATACTGGATGCCTGCCCAGTAGAGAATGTAGCTATCACATGCTTTACATTTACAGAACAGCTCAGGTGTATTTTCTTTTCCACTCATACACAGTGACCAGTCAACAAATGTCCATGTCATTTGACTTTTATATTGTAAATAAGTAAATATACACATGATTCTCCGATATTTTTGTTTATATAGATAATACTTGCAAGTTTATAATAAGGCAAAACAAACATTACAACCACTACAAGAAGTGGGCAGGGCATATGCAGACAAGCTAAAAGTTTGACCCCCCCCCCTCTCCCCATGCCCACTCCTATCATGGACAGAGGAAAAAAAACAATATCCAACTGAGCTGTATTGTATACTGTAATATAATGAAACAAACATCTGTAATCTATCTGTATTGTATACTGTAATATAATGAAACAAACATCTGTAATCTATCTGTATTGTATACTGTATTATAATGAAACAAACATCTGTAATCTATCTGTATTGTATACTGTATTATAATGAACAAACATCTGTAATCTATCTGTATTGTATACTGTATTATAATGAACAAACATCTGTAATCTATCTGTATTGTATACTGTATTATAATGAAACAAACATCTGTAATCTATCTGTATTGTATACTGTATTATAATGAAACAAACATCTGTAATCTATCTGTATTGTATACTGTATTATAATGAACAAACATCTGTAATCTATCTGTATTGTATACTGTAATATAATGAAACAAACATCTGTAATCTATCTGTATTGTATACTGTAATATAATGAAACAAACATCTGTAATCTATCTGTATTGTATACTGTAATATAATGAAACAAACATCTGTAATCTATCTGTATTGTATACTGTAATATAATGAAACAAACATCTGTAATCTATCTGTATTGTATACTGTAATATAATGAAACAAACATCTGTAATCTATCTGTATTGTATACTGTAATATAATGAAACAAACATCTGTAATCTATCTGTATTGTATACTGTAATATAATGAAACAAACATCTGTAATCTATCTGTATTGTATACTGTAATATAATGAAACAAACATCTGTAATCTATCTGTATTGTATACTGTAATATAATGAAACAAACATCTGTAATCTATCTGTATTGTATACTGTAATATAATGAAACAAACATCTGTAATCTATCTGTATTGTATACTGTATGATAATGAACAAACATCTGTAATCTATCTGTATTGTATACTGTATGATAATGAAACAAACATCTGTAATCTATCTGTATTGTATACTGTATGATAATGAAACAAACATCTGTAATCTATCTGTATTGTATACTGTATGATAATGAACAAACATCTGTAATCTATCTGTATTGTATACTGTATGATAATGAAACAAACATCTGTAATCTATCTGTATTGTATACTGTGTTATAATGAAACAAACATCTGTAATCTATCTGTATTGTATACTGTAATATAATGAAACAAACATCTGTAATCTATCTGTATTGTATACTGTAATATAATGAAACAAACATCTGTAATCTATCTGTATTGTATACTGTAATATAATGAAACAAACATCTGTAATCTATCTGTATTGTATACTGTATGATAATGAACAAACATCTGTAATCTATCTGTATTGTATACTGTATGATAATGAAACAAACATCTGTAATCTATCTGTATTGTATACTGTATGATAATGAAACAAACATCTGTAATCTATCTGTATTGTATACTGTATGATAATGAACAAACATCTGTAATCTATCTGTATTGTATACTGTATGATAATGAAACAAACATCTGTAATCTATCTGTATTGTATACTGTGTTATAATGAAACAAACATCTGTAATATATCTGTATTGTATACTGTGTTATAATGAAACAAACATCTGTAATCTATCTGTATTGTATACTGTGTTATAATGAAACAAACATCTGTAATATATCTGTATTGTATACTGTAATATAATGAACAAACATCTGTAATCTATCTGTATTGTATACTGTAATATAATGAACAAACATCTGTAATCTATCTGTATTGTATACTGTGTTATAATGAAACAAACATCTGTAATCTATCTGTATTGTATACTGTATGATAATGAACAAACATCTGTAATCTATCTGTATTGTATACTGTATAATAATGAACAAACATCTGTAATCTATCTGTATTGTATACTGTATGATAATGAACAAACATCTGTAATCTATCTGTATTGTATACTGTATGATAATGAAACAAACATCTGTAATCTATCTGTATTGTATACTGTATGATAATGAACAAACATCTGTAATCTATCTGTATTGTATACTGTATGATAATGAAACAAACATCTGTAATCTATCTGTATTGTATACTGTATGATAATGAAACAAACATCTGTAATCTATCTGTATTGTATACTGTATGATAATGAACAAACATCTGTAATCTATCTGTATTGTATACTGTATGATAATGAAACAAACATCTGTAATCTATCTGTATTGTATACTGTGTTATAATGAAACAAACATCTGTAATATATCTGTATTGTATACTGTAATATAATGAACAAACATCTGTAATCTATCTGTATTGTATACTGTAATATAATGAACAAACATCTGTAATCTATCTGTATTGTATACTGTAATATAATGAACAAACATCTGTAATCTATCTGTATTGTATACTGTATGATAATGAAACAAACATCTGTAATCTATCTGTATTGTATACTGTGTTATAATGAAACAAACATCTGTAATCTATCTGTATTGTATACTGTAATATAATGAACAAACATCTGTAATCTATCTGTATTGTATACTGTATGATAATGAAACAAACATCTGTAATCTATCTGTATTGTATACTGTATGATAATGAAACAAACATCTGTAATCTATCTGTATTGTATACTGTATGATAATGAACAAACATCTGTAATCTATCTGTATTGTATACTGTATGATAATGAAACAAACATCTGTAATCTATCTGTATTGTATACTGTGTTATAATGAAACAAACATCTGTAATATATCTGTATTGTATACTGTAATATAATGAACAAACATCTGTAATCTATCTGTATTGTATACTGTAATATAATGAACAAACATCTGTAATCTATCTGTATTGTATACTGTAATATAATGAACAAACATCTGTAATCTATCTGTATTGTATACTGTATGATAATGAAACAAACATCTGTAATCTATCTGTATTGTATACTGTGTTATAATGAAACAAACATCTGTAATCTATCTGTATTGTATACTGTAATATAATGAACAAACATCTGTAATCTATCTGTATTGTATACTGTATGATAATGAAACAAACATCTGTAATCTATCTGTATTGTATACTGTGTTATAATGAAACAAACATCTGTAATCTATCTGTATTGTATACTGTAATATAATGAACAAACATCTGTAATCTATCTGTATTGTATACTGTAATATAATGAACAAACATCTGTAATCTATCTGTATTGTATACTGTAATATAATGAACAAACATCTGTAATCTATCTGTATTGTATACTGTATGATAATGAAACAAACATCTGTAATCTATCTGTATTGTATACTGTATGATAATGAACAAACATCTGTAATCTATCTGTATTGTATACTGTAATATAATGAACAAACATCTGTAATCTAGCTGTATTGTATACTGTAATATAATGAAACAAACATCTGTAATCTATCTGTATTGTATACTGTGTTATAATGAAACAAACATCTGTAATCTATCTGTATTGTATACTGTATGATAATGAAACAAACATCTGTAATCTATCTGTATTGTATACTGTGTTATAATGAAACAAACATCTGTAATCTATCTGTATTGTATACTGTGTTATAATGAAACAAACATCTGTAATCTATCTGTATTGTATACTGTAATATAATGAAACAAACATCTGTAATCTATCTGTATTGTATACTGTGTTATAATGAAACAAACATCTGTAATCTATCTGTATTGTATACTGTGTTATAATGAAACAAACATCTGTAATCTATCTGTATTGTATACTGTGTTATAATGAAACAAACATCTGTAATCTATCTGTATTGTATACTGTGTTATAATGAAACAAACATCTGTAATCTATCTGTATTGTATACTGTAATATAATGAAACAAACATCTGTAATCTATCTGTATTGTATACTGTGTTATAATGAAACAAACATCTGTAATCTATCTGTATTGTATACTGTATGATAATGAAACAAACATCTGTAATCTATCTGTATTGTATACTGTGTTATAATGAAACAAACATCTGTAATCTATCTGTATTGTATACTGTGTTATAATGAAACAAACATCTGTAATCTATCTGTATTGTATACTGTAATATAATGAAACAAACATCTGTAATCTATCTGTATTGTATACTGTGTTATAATGAAACAAACATCTGTAATCTATCTGTATTGTATACTGTGTTATAATGAAACAAACATCTGTAATCTATCTGTATTGTATGCTGTAATATAATGAAACAAACATCTGTAATCTATCTGTATTGTATACTGTAATATAATGAACAAACATCTGTAATCTATCTGTATTGTATACTGTAATATAATGAAACAAACATCTGTAATCTATCTGTATTGTATACTGTGTTATAATGAAACAAACATCTGTAATCTATCTGTATTGTATACTGTATGATAATGAAACAAACATCTGTAATCTATCTGTATTGTATGCTGTAATATAATGAAACAAACATCTGTAATCTATCTGTATTGTATACTGTAATATAATGAAACAAACATCTGTAATCTATCTGTATTGTATACTGTAATATAATGAACAAACATCTGTAATCTAGCTGTATTGTATACTGTAATATAATGAAACAAACATCTGTAATCTATCTGTATTGTATACTGTATGATAATGAAACAAACATCTGTAATCTATCTGTATTGTATACTGTAATATAATGAACAAACATCTGTAATCTATCTGTATTGTATACTGTAATATAATGAACAAACATCTGTAATCTATCTGTATTGTATACTGTAATATAATGAAACAAACATCTGTAATCTATCTGTATTGTATACTGTATGATAATGAAACAAACATCTGTAATCTATCTGTATTGTATACTGTAATATAATGAACAAACATCTGTAATCTATCTGTATTGTATGCTGTAATATAATGAAACAAACATCTGTAATCTATCTGTATTGTATACTGTAATATAATGAAACAAACATCTGTAATCTATCTGTATTGTATACTGTAATATAATGAACAAACATCTGTAATCTAGCTGTATTGTATACTGTAATATAATGAACAAACATCTGTAATCTATCTGTATTGTATACTGTAATATAATGAACAAACATCTGTAATCTATCTGTATTGTATACTGTAATATAATGAACAAACATCTGTAATCTATCTGTATTGTATACTGTAATATAATGAACAAACATCTGTAATCTATCTGTATTGTATACTGTAATATAATGAACAAACATCTGTAATCTATCTGTATTGTATACTGTAATATAATGAACAAACATCTGTAATCTATCTGTATTGTATACTGTAATATAATGAACAAACATTTGTAATCTAGCTGTATTGTATACTGTAATATAATGAAACAAACATCTGTAATCTATCTGTATTGTATACTGTATGATAATGAAACAAACATCTGTAATCTATCTGTATTGTATACTGTATGATAATGAAACAAACATCTGTAATCTATCTGTATTGTATACTGTATGATAATGAAACAAACATCTGTAATCTAGCTGTATTGTATACTGTAATATAATGAACAAACATCTGTAATCTAGCTGTATTGTATACTGTAATATAATGAACAAACATCTGTAATCTAGCTGTATTGTATACTGTAATATAATGAAACAAACATCTGTAATCTATCTGTATTGTATACTGTATGATAATGAAACAAACATCTGTAATCTATCTGTAATGTCTAGTAATTACTGCAATAATTTATTTGTAAAGAATTTAACATGGAATTTGTTGCACAAAAGCTTTTTCTTTCATCTTATTAATTTTGTTTGTTTGTTTCCATGGTGATAATCGAATGTAATCTTAATTGCTAGCAATTTTTTAGCCATTTCATGGCACCTAGTTTTTATTGGGGGAGGAAGATAGAGCACCCAAAGAAAAATCCTGACCTGGCAATCATTGTCAATTAAGATTACAGTGGAGGGCAACCTTGCCTGCTGTAAGACTCGAACCCACAACCTCAGTGTTGCCATTCAATTGATTAGAGAAGTGTACATTTATATGGCAGTGTTTACCACCACAGGCTGCCAAAAGTACTTCCACATGGTATGATCTCAATCAACATTGGGTAAAAAATTTAGATATGTTATAATGCCCTCACGTCAATACAAGCAGCAAGCCTGTCTTTGATTTGACAACAATTCAATGCAATAAGAAATCATCTTTCTGAATTTTTTTTCTCCTATCTCTTCCCTAGTTTTTAATTATTTGTTTTCTTTAAAATATGTAAAACTTACTATCTGCAATGTAATTCTGTATCATAACTATATAGCTATGAGACATCATGATCATTTTGGATTCAGAACCCTATCAAACATTGTATTGTTAATTTACTTGTATTATGAAACATATAACACGTGTATAAACACGTCGTTTGTAAATTTATCCCTCTAAATTGTTTGTTTCAATGGTTTATTAGTAAGAACTAATGACATATAATGACTGTACTATGCACATCTATCTTGTTTCTTTCCTTTCAGATTTCCAAACATTGACTGGTGTCTTAATATTGTCTGGTTTACCACCTTTCTCTAATGCCTACCTTTAATCTGGTGTCTTAATATTGTCTGGTTTACCACCTTTCTCTAATGCCTACATTTAATCTGGTGTCTTAATATTGTCTGGTTTACCACCTTTCTCTAATGCCTACCTTTAATTCCTTTGTGTTTTTGTATATCTGGCGGTGCTGACCTTTCAATAACTTCATCCGTTGTTGCTTCACGGATAAACTGTTTTAGCTGTGCATATCTGGTCATCATTATGTTTTCTTTGGACTGTTCATACCTCTCCTCAAGTTTTCTGATGACATCATGAGTTGCTTTGTATTTACTCTTTAAATCGTTCAGTACCTTGGACAATCTTTGATTTTCTATCTTCAACCCATCTTTCGTCTGTGTTGAAAGTTTCTGCACTAAAATTGACAAACATATCCCTTTTATTTGAGTGAAACACGACACATGACACGAGAGATGTTTAAAGTATCTGCCTTAAAGCATTCATATGCCATAAAAAATATTTAAAAAAATAGCAACTACAAGCTGTTATACGTGTACAATACAATTTTTATGGGACAAATAATGGAGTCAATTTTTGTGATAAGCTTGTGTTTAAACAAAAAAAATCTCAACAAAGACATTTAAATCCTGAGGTTGATAATACCAGGAATCCTGTAGTGACTGAGTCACCTGACCCATCCCACAAATTCCTTATTCTGCACACAATTGTTAAATCCAGTCTCCTGTTTTAGTACCAAAGAATATAACACTAAACAGGTCATCCCTATTAATATATTTGTACTGTCAAGATCTGCAATTGACATTCCAGTTTACCTGACAAGGTTAAACCTGAGGATTTCCACATTTGTATATCATTCACCTAATTCTAGTAAGTTTAATGTTAGTCTTGTAATGGTAGCCAAATTCAATTTTCGACAGTCATAAACAATATAAGCTTTGTAGAAAATCATTAAATGAATGTTGCTGTTTGGTTGAAACTGGCTTCAAATGGTTCAATTGTTTCATATAAAAGTCTTTTTGGGAAAATTTAGGTCAAGGTCAGGTGACACCTACCAGACAGTTATGTACAATTCATCAGCAACCTATATACCAAATACTGTCATCCTACAATGAATGGTTACAGAGTAACTGCCTTATTAACAAAAACAAAGTAGTCACTGGACCATGAAATCAAGGTCAATGTCAGGTGACAGGTGTATGTGTGACTGTCAAATTCTAATAATAAGCTACCACTGGACCAAATTTATTGAACCTAGGGCTTAAGCTTAAAATGATAAAAAGCAAAAAAACCCAATAACTTCTACTAGTATACCAAGATTCTGTTTCTTTCCATTATCCTTTCCTGACATTATAGTGACAAAAGGTTTACAGTTTACACAATAACTTCTATACCTAGATTCTGTTTCCTTCCTTTATTCTTTCCTGACATCATATAGTGACCAAAACTTTACATAATAACTTCTATACCTAGATTCTGCTCCATTCCTTTATTCTTTCCTGACTTTATAGTGACCAAAAGTTTACATAACTTCTATACCTAGATTATGTTTCCTTCTTTTATTCTTTCCTGACATTATAGTGACCAAAAGTTTACACAATAACTTCTATACCTAGATTCTGTTTCTTTCCTTTATCCTTTCCAGACATTATAGTGACCACTGGTTATGATTCTGTTTCTTTACTTTATCCTTTCCTGACATTATAGTGACTACTGTTTGTGTACATCATTCACATTAAGTCTGAAATAAATACTTTTTCATTGATTATACATTTTTTAATAAATCTTATATAAGCTTTGAGATTTATACCCTGTAACAGGTTGGAAATATCAATATCCAATTAATATACAGTGACATCATCCCCCTCTATAAGACATTTATTACATGTACATGTCATCAGAAATAATTTCAGGTCTTTTGTCATTAACAATTTAATATATACTAAGTTTGTACAGAAAACTTGACTGCAGAAATGCCATAGCCTTACATTGTAAAATGAAATAAAAGTAATAAGATCTAAGACCTTTAAGTCCAATCACCCTGTTAAATCTGATGTCTCCTTTGTACATTGTCCTATAGATCTATATTTCCACTAAAAACTCTTGTAATTAATGGCAACTCATGATCAGAAAGAGAATATTAGAAAAAATAAATTTACTGAACAGTGCAATTTATCATCCTAATACAAGAATAAAATATAAGTAAACTACTTACTAGTATGTAAATGTACAAAACAGCCACAAGTTAACTAAAAACTTTAAGGAGAAAAATGTGTTGGTACATGTCTCTTTTGTTCTGATAAGGATACACACATATCTATAAATTCCTCATAAATATCATACTGAAGTTATGTCACAAGAGCAAATATGAAAAACGATTTTGTTTCTTTTAAGTGACAAATTTATTATATAACCTTACAAAGTAAAATAAGTGTCCATCATGACTTTTTTTATTTGGTATTTCATAAAAAAAACTGCACTGATCTTCCAAGATAACACATCTTTACACACCATGATGTACCTAATTGTTTCGAGCTTGCATACAAACATCAGCGTGATAAACTATTTTTCATTTGAAATTATTTTTTACGTTTCAACAACATTTATACTCTGTTTTGAGTATGCTCTATCAATTTTAGACAAAAAAAATTAAAAAATCGATCAAAGACAGCAATGACTGGATTTCATTTAACAGGAAGTAGGGACGCGATAGACCTGAAATCCAATCCCATATTGTGGAAGGCTATGCTGATGCTGCATACCAAATTTCAAAAGAATGTCATATGTAGTTGCTGAGAAAACTATTATGAAAATATTTTTTCCCCGCCCGCCCACCAGACATTCACCATACTATAATGGAACCCCGATTTTCACTCTGTGAAATCCGACCAAAAAGGAATAAAAAAATCATTCTCCTGTAACCAATAAAAGCAAATACTTCAAGTACAACAAAAAAATTTTAATTGACAGTTTTAATTATTTGTCACGTTACATAAGATTTTTATAAAAATCCTTACCTACTTTCCAGGACATTTTAGGTATGATTAAAAATCTAGTTGTCTATATTACTAATGACAATTTCTCATTTTATATTGACATGTATTACATGTATATCCCCTCGGAGTAATTTTGTGTGTGTTATTTTGCAACATATGTTTATCTAAATGTCAAAATCTAATAAAATGTTCATGTTAAACTTGTAGATAAATATATCCAGTACACAAACTATTATATAGATTTGTTTGGTTGTTTAAGGTTAAAATTCACTTTCACTTTCCACAATTTTTCAGCTATATCACAGGGACAAGTTTTTTTATAGATGGAGGAAGTTGGAGTACCCAATGGAAACCATAACCTTCTGTCATTACATAACAAATATTACAGTACATGCAGCTAGTACTAGTATATGCAAGTAAATAGAATTGCTTTTGAATTTCTATTCACTTTTGATGTACAAAGTTTACATGTAAAAAATAATTCCTACCTAAAAATGATTGATACATGTACATGTTTAAATAAATATTACAAAATTATTGACTTTTGCTGCTACCAGAGGATGGAAAAAATCATCGTAATGGAGACACCCCCTCCATCAGTGATACTTGTAGGATTTTTTATGTTGAGTCCTGGACTCATCACTTTTCAAAGTGGCGAGTCCCAAAAAATTTCCATGAGTCCCACATATTGCAGATGAGTCCAGCTAAGTGCTTGCATACAACCGTTTTTTTTTATGACCGACCCATTAAATGTCTTTTCATAAAAAGATATAATATGGCTTGTAGAATGTTTATCCCATGCTATTTTATATTGATCATGATATTAGCTGAGTTTGGAAGTCCTTTGGAGTATGATTGAACTGCACTCATTTCTTGAAACATGCTGATGTTGGCCCATTAAAGAGAGACTTTTGTCTTTACCTGGATGCAGATGCTGACATAATATTTCTTCCAAAAAACTCATTTCCCACACACCCGCCTTTTTCAGATCCTAGTCTATAGCAGATTATCTTATTGATATACAGGGTCTATTACATCATACAGCAAACAAATTTAGTTGTGTACTGACCTATGTCGAATACCAAACATTTAACATCCTCACAAGTCAGGGTTTCTGTGTCCACGAAACCCTGGCAAACTTAGCTAGGAAATTCCCGGGCTAGAAGTCACTATTTTGATTGGCTACATCATACTTGAATGTAGCCAATCAAAAGCTCGATTTTATTCATGATTTGGTAGGGTGATATCAAGATGACGATTGTAAATAAACCAAACAGATGTGTTGCATAGAACATGTGAAAATCAGCGTATTTTGTACAGTAGTGTTAATAGTTTGTTATTACCATGTTATTTATTAGTTACGTTAAGTTTTCTTCCGACTCAAGAATGAGTAAGAATGACTACTGCCAAACACTTGCTTCTTTCAAGCAATTTCATTAGTTGATATTTTGAAGTTTTGACGTCATAGGAAAATCTTCTAGCCTGGGAATTTCCTAGCTAAATATAAGTTTGTCAGGGTTTTGTGGACACAGAATCCCTGACTTGTGAAGATGAACATTTAACTGTCAAGTTTATTCTCATGTTTGAATTTATTTATAAGTATTAACTATGAAAAATATTTTCTCCATCAAGGGATGACAAAATATCTGTTGTGCACATTTAATATAATCAGCTTATACTACGGGTCTGATTAAAGTCACTTTTAGGTGTGAACTGCAAGCTTTAATGTTAAAAAAATCTATCAAAGACAGAAATGGCAGGATTTTGTAGGAAGAAGGTGAGCGACAGCCCTGAAATCGTATCCCACGTTATGGGAGGCCATGCTGATGCTGCAAACCAAATTTCAACAGAATGTGATTAGTAGTTGTTAAGAAAACTGTTACGAAAATTTTCTAACATTGAACATTAATGTTTAAAATTAACTAAGTCGATTAACAGGAAGTAGGTGAGCGACAGACCTGAAATCGAGTCCCACGTTATGGGAGGCCATATCATGCTGATCCTGCATACCAAATTTCAACAGAATGTGATTAATAGTTGTTGAGAAAACTGTTACGAAAATTTTCTACCATTGAACATTAATGTTAAAAATGAGCTAAGTCTGTTAACAGGAAGTAGGTGAGCGACAGACCTGAAATCGAATCCCATGTTGTGGGAGGCCATGCTGGTGCTGCATACTTAATTTCAAGAGAATGTGATTAGTATTTGCTGAGAAAACTGTCACAAAATTTTTTTCCCTGCCCCCACCGTTCACCATGTTCACCATACTATAACACAGATTTTCACTATGTGAAATCCGGCCAATTAGTCATATTTTAGCAGAGACATGTTTGGTTATACTAGGCAGTCCATTTGATTATCATATACAGTACAGATCAAGTGGTGGGCAAAACTTCTGGATTGAATCACCTGTCCCTGCCCACTTGCAGTAGATGTGCTGGTTTTTCTGCTTTCCCAAAAACTTGCAAGTATAATCCACAGAAAGCAATCAGATAAGCATGTATACAGTACTTTTACATAAAAAGAGGTCAAAGTAGGGTGGACATCAGTGGACTGCCCATAGTGGTTGAGTGTAGATTGGTGGACTGTCCATAGAGGTTTAGTGGAGATTGGTGGACTCAGTGCCCATAGTGGTTGAGTGGAGATTGGTGGACTGCCCATAGTGGTTGAGTGTAGATTGGTGGACTCAGTGCCCATAGTGGTTGAGTGGAGATTGGTGGACTGTCCATAGTGGTTGAGTGGAGATTGGTGGACTGCCAATGTTGAGTGGACATCAGTGGACTGCCCACAGTTGATGAGTAGCAAAGGTAAAATCCCCTGAGCTTTCATCAATTTTTTTAAAACATACATTTAACAAAACACATAGAAAATTCATAATTTACAAAACGGCTATGGTTCGAAATTTATCAAAGTATGCTGCTAAGGTACATGTACAAAACTGAGTAATAAAATTGTTATGGTTCTACTTTCAATGGTTTTGTATGATAAGAAATAGATAATAATATGAAACAACAATAATTTATTAAATTTCATGTCATTTGAAAATTGGTACTACATGTATTTTTAATTTTAAACATCAGTGTTTCAAGCTGTTTGCAAATGAAGAGGCCTCAATGGAGAATCGGTTAAGGAAGCTACATGTAGTTAACAACTGAACATATGCCAGCTGTCAACACTGAGCCTGAGGTTGTGGGACTGGGTTTGAGTCTAACTGCGGGCAGGATGTACTTGGCATTCTTAATTGACAAGGATTGCCAGTTTTCCTACCTAAGGCCAAGGGTTTTCTCGGGGCAGCTTCTCAGGGTACTCCAGCTTCCTCCTAAATAAAAACTGGCTGCAATGACATAGCTGGACAAATTGCTGAATGTGGTGTTAAACAAAAATGTATCAGCGTACATTTTAATACAGATTTATGCATATTAACCACAATTTAATTACAGATAGTTTAATAATTCTGCTAATTTCTGCGCAAATAACAGAATTAAAATTGAAAATGGGATAACAAGAAGGTATGTGCAAAATTTCAACTGAAAGTCACAAATCGCCTTGACCACCATATGCAAATTTTTTGTGGGAGAACTTAAGGAAATTAAGTGTTTACTCCAATTACAGTATCCACATGAAATGAATTAAATCATTCAAAATTAAGCTTAATTTGTCTAATTTTATTAAACTTTTTGTATTAAAAGTGAAGAGATGAGAAATCATTATGGTTATTTATTTATGAATGAATCTAACTGTAACTGGCAATTTGGTATAGCAAGCGCCGATGTTTACACCTGTCCAGGTAAACCTTACCTGATGAGGAATTAATTAACGGAAGGTATTGTCCACAGCAATGAACAGGAAATAGTGTCACTGTTTTGATTAGCACTTCGGCATGAAATTAAACCACAGTGGTAGATCATATATAGCACAGCGGCAAAAAACAAAGCACCTCGCTACTGCACTGCTTAAAGGGCCTGGGGAGAACAGCAGAACACTGTCTCTAATTTGTCACTTATTAAACAGCTTTGATTGCTAGTTTAATCCCAAAGGTCTATTCGCAAAATAAACGTCTAATTAAGAAATAGGGATTAAGAGACCCTATCAAGGACATGAATTTTTCACCTTACGGTAATTTTGTTTGGTTTTTTAAAAACAGCTTGCATAATAATTAATACTCTATATGCAAAATTATTTTCTTATAAATATAATATTATTAAATAATATACATGTAAAAGAAAATGTGAAATTTTGTGACAACAATGTTTCAGCTGTATACTAGAAGGATACAGCTTAGTGCAGCCCTTAATAGAATAATTTACTAGTACCAACTGCAGGTTCAAAATAATTATTGTTTTAAATGGAAATCGCACATTAAATCCATCATGGTCGGACAATGCAGGTCTACGCTGTGTTTTTTCATTTCAACCACTATCTAAATCTGACGCCTGTTCTATATGATAGTCTTCATGCCCAGTTGATACAGATGTGGTTTTAAGATGTGGAATGTTAGTCTTGTAGTGAATTTTACTCTCTTATTTAAGACAGAATTTACTCGTCACTTGAAAAGATACCTAGGTAGAGTTTCGTGAGGCAATCATCTGTAGACTTGGAACCACTAATTGGGAAATTCCTATCGAGATCGGGAGATGGAATAATATACGGATCATTGCCAGGCTGGAATCGAAATTGTTGAAATGTATTTTATATAATTAAAATTGATTAAGAGAAATAATTACAATTTTTAAAACATTTAAAATTATGATGAATTGTAAAGTACTAATTAATATTGAATGATTTATAAGAGAGTGGTATAACATAATTCAGGGAAATTACAATAATTAAGCTTTTTAATGTTTTTGATCATAGTTTCCCTTAGAATTGCAGGCTTGGGTTTGGTTGACCAAATAGTTTTTCATTACAGAAACTGAAATTAGAATTTTTTTCAATAAAAAAGATGAAATGCCTTTGAACTATTAATCATAAATTTTAAAAGACTATGGGGTTGTTCTCATTCTTTATTTATCTCACAATGGGGACAGATCACTGTGCTGATTGCCCAAGACTTTCTTGCTGACGATGACTGAGTGGAGAGAGAAAAACAAGTCAAATCTGCTATGCGGTACCAACTGCAAATAATCCAACAAGCTAACAGTTCAAAATTTCAATTGAATTTCTGTAATAAAACATTAAATGAAATGAAAAAAGATGCAATCAAAAAGGGTGTGACTTTTTTGTATACAGTTGTCGATTTCAAAGAACTCTTGATATCCCCATTCAACAAAGATACTAATTTTATAATTCAGGGGTCACCACACTCTAAAAAAGTAGGGAGAAGTGACTTCTCCCTGGCAGCCAAACAGGGAGAAGTGAGGCCCTGATAGGGAGACTTCAGGAGACATAAGGGAGAAGTCAGGGGGACTGTACAAATAATTTAATTTTCGCAGTAGTTATATACATTTTTCATTATTTACATATTTTTTTTTATAATTGTGGATTTCCAGGATTATTTCTCTTGTGTTTTTAAATCATAACACATTTAGATTCATTTGTTTTTCCTTTCTTTTTCATTATTATTAAATAGTATGCAATATCAAAAAGCACATAACCTTTATTATTATAAAATCAATGAAAAAAGGAACAGATATAGCGACTATTTTTTTATCAACTTCAGTACTTGTAGCCATACAAGGTATTCACAAATAAAAATAGATTAACTAAAAATATTTGTATAGGTGTAGGAATAAACATCATTCATGAAGTTCTTGTATACATCATAATATTTCTAACAGTTTGTTATGAACATGTCATGTTTATCTGAGCAAAATTTTCAAAGAAGATAGAAAAACTAACATAACATTAAACCCAGAAATAATTCTTCTGTTCAGCACACTTCCACTTGGACAAAGTTGTGCTGATCAAAATTGCTTCATGGGACACCCATCTACAGAACTTATCATGATGTCAATAATTACCATACATCTTTATTCTTTCAAATGCAGCTCATATGTTTATCAAACAAAAATTGTTAAAATACAATACGCTTTGAAAGAACTGAAGTTTGAAATCAATTGAAAGTGTTTGTTTATCAAACAAATTACGATTTTTCAGTATGGGCCGTTGTACTTTACTTTTCTTCGTTGTTCACTTCCGGTAATTAGTCACATCCGGTAAATAAACAAATGGCGCGTAATACGGTTGAAAGACGTAAATCCTTTGAAAAAATGTTAAATACGCATATTGTTTGCCGTTTTTATTGGAATTACACATTTACTGATAAATTGGTAGTCTGGGTGAATTATTTGGACCAGATCATATGCATATATACTGTGAACCATCGGGCGACCTGAGGGAAATAATAGGGCGACTTCGACTTCGCTTTTGAGGCGCCGTAGGGCGACTTCAGGTCCCAGTAGGGTGACTTAGTCGCCCACTTCGCCCAGTGTGGTGAGCCCTGATAATTTATATATTTTTTTATTATATGCGAGCTCACTAATTGTACAGAGTCTGCCTAATTGCATGAGACCCAAAATATGTTCGTTGAAAAAAAAAACCTAGGCTACTCAAAATGCATTGGGTATTTTGGCTTCTTCTTTTTTACAAATGGCTAAAGTTAAAGTGTTTTTTTTTTTTAAATTACCACAAAAATGCCAGACAAATTTTTTCAATCTGAATTGCTGTATTTGAAATCGAGTTTTGTGACGTCACCAACATATTATTATGTCTCGTCATCAATGGAATAAAGAGGCACTGAACAATGTGCAATGCTCACATTTTAGGCTGCGCCTACATTCATTTCATGTATGAAAATGACCATACATTTATTTTACCATTTCAGCGTTAAAGAAATATAAACATCGAACAGGTGCGGTTGACGCCGACTAGACGGCACCCATGATCATCTACCCATTCTACTAGTAACCACATGGACCTGTACAAATCGATTTACATGGTTTAAGAATTGGTGTGTGTCTTTTTACCACAGGCCACGGTCGATTTGTACAGGTCCCATGTGCTTCAGAAAAGTAAGCTAAATGTCACGGTCATGCTACCAGTTGTTAAAATATTGAGGTCAAGACCTTATACGATCTTTTTCGACCAAATTTTACCTGTCATATTTTTTTATGACCAAGAGTGAAGATAACAAACACTGGAATTTAAACACGTCGAGTCAGTTGGTGTTGAAATTAAAATGCAGGATACTAAATGGTTCTTCTGTGGGGTTTATAAACCACCCTGTGTTTCAGATGAACAATTCCAGTCAGATTTTATTCCAGTTTTAGACAAAATTGTAGCAAATTATTGTAATTACATTTTTATCGGAGACTTAAATTTTAATGTCTTAGATAATGGTAGGGGAGCAACTATTTTAGACATTTGTGATATTTTTAATCTGAAAAACATTATTAAAAAGCCTACATGTTTTACAAAGATAGCCAAGCCATCTCTGATTGATTTGATCCTGATTAATCAGGAATGTGAATTTAAGAAAGTTTTTAATTTTGGAACTGGTATTAGTGATGTTCATAATTTTATTGGGGTTCAATTAAAATGTGATATCCCAAAGAGTCTACCAAAAAAGAAAATGTGTAGAAGTTTTAAACATTTTGAACATGATCAATTTTTAAATGATTTAAACAGTTATGATTTTAATATTACAAATTTTGGAAATGTTAATGATGCTTATAATGATTTTAGCAACTATTTTACTGAGGTAGCAAATAAGCACGCGCCTTTCAAGCAAAGGAATATATTGTCTAAACAATTACCATACATGAATAAAGGTCTCAAAAGAGCTATTTATAAAAAAAAAATGCTATATAACAAATTTCAGAAATTTGGCGATAATAAAAGTTGGAATTTATACAGACAGCAAAGAAACTATGTCACAAAACTAAAGAAAAAATCTATAAATACATATTTTATTGAAAGGTGTGCTGGAGGTCCCAAGTCAGCTGATTTTTGGCCAACAGTAAAACCCTTTCTAACCAACAAAGGCAGTACTTGTCAAAGAGAAACAATAATTTCTGAAAATAATAATATTATTACTAAACAAGAGGAGGTTAGTGAGATTTTCAATAATTTTTTTGTTAACGTTGCCCAAAATATTGGATGTTATGATAGTGCCAAAGTTGATAACAGCCACCCAAGTGTATCTGCCATTAAAGAGAATATGCCGGAATGTCAGAAAAATAGCTTCTCCTTTTCTCAAGTGGATGAGGATTTTGTTAAGAAACACCTTAACAAAATTAACATAAAGAAGGCTACTGGCATAGACGGCATTTCTCCTAAGCTTTTAAAGTATGCACAACCCTCAATTGTTAAACCTCTTACAGCTCTTGTAAACCTATCCTTATCCACCTCTATTTTCCCAGATAAACTAAAAGTTGCCCAAGTTGCCCCCATACATAAAAAGAATAGTGTTCTTGAGAAAGGCAATTACAGGCCAGTTAGTGTCCTACCAGCTATTTCCAAATTATTTGAAAATTCAATTGAAAAACAGCTCATTAAACATTTTGATAATATCTTCAATCCTTTTTTGGCAGCATTTAGATCTGGTTTTGGTTGTCAATCTACTCTTTTGCGTGTGATTGAAGATTGGAAAAAGTCTCTAGATCAAAATGAATACCTTGCCGCCATCCTGATGGACCTTTCTAAAGCCTTTGATTGTCTTCCTCATGATCTTTTGTTACTAAAACTTAAAGCCTATGGATTATCAGATTCAGCACTTAATTTGTTAAATAGTTACCTCTCTGATAGGAGACAATGTGTCAAAATTAATCAAACCCTTAGTAGTATGATGAACATCTATAAAGGGGTACCACAAGGATCTATTTTAGGTCCTATACTGTTCAACATATTTTTAAATGATATATTTTTCTTCGTCAAACATTGCTCATTATATAACTATGCAGATGATAATACTCTGTCCAAATCAGATAAATCCATAGAAACAGTAATTAAGTGTCTAGAAGAAGATAGTAAATCCCTAATAAACTGGTTTTTTGATAACAAAATGCAGGCTAATCCTGACAAATTCCAGGCTTTAGCAATTGGTAAACGAACACATGAGAAAAAAATTGTATTTAATATAAACAATGTAAATATTGTATGTGAAGATGAGGTAAAATTATTGGGTGTTACTATTGACTACAGATTAAATTTCAATACACATATTTCAAATATATGTAAGAAAGCTGCAAGGCAACTAAATGCTCTCAAGCGAATTGGAAAAAACTTAAGTCGGCTTGGGAAACTTACCATCTATTACTCATTTATCATGTCAAATTTCAGTTATTGCCCTTTGGCCTGGCATTTTTGTAGTGAGCAAAATTCAGCAAAAATTGAGAAAATTCAGGAACGTGCGCTTCGCTTTATTTACCAAGATTTTGGCAGTTCGAATGACTCTCTTTTGGAAAGATCTAAACTTCCAGCTTTAAAAACTAGAAGAATGCGCACAATTGCCTTGGAGTCTTTCAAAATTATCAATAAAATAAGTCCTTATTATTTACAAGATCTGATAGTAATAAAAAACAACTCGTATAATTTTAGGTATGTAAAATAAAGCAGAGATTCCTCAACCCCGGACAACCTCATATGGTAAAAGGTCATTCAGGTATGAGGCAGCAACAATTTGGAATTCCTTTCCAAACGAGGTCAGACAGATGACCTCATTTGGACAGTTCAAAAATTACATTAACAGCTGGTGTGGGGGGAAAAAATGCTTATGTAGCTCATGTAAATTCAACAATATTACTAGTACTCATGCCTGATTGATAGCATATTATCTGTTTTTTGTTGTTTGTCTCTGCTAACCTTCATATGTAATACTGTCATGTTATATTGCTAAACCTGCTATAATGAGTGGTAAATATATTCTGGGTATTAACAGTTTACTGAGTTTAGTGCTTTTTATACCATATATTCGCTAATGCATTAATTATAATATGTGCTTTAGTTGACATTTAATGTTCCTGTCTAGTGCTTTGTATTTTACGCTCTGTTGCAGTTTATTGATCGTGCTTTACTTGAGCTTTGCTTTGGTATGTGCAATTGTTTGTGCTTTGATCATTGAATGTTTTTATGCATGTCTATATTGTTTTATCTGCATGTGCATTATGTATGTATTGTTTATATTGTCTTATGTGTATGTGCATTCATGTATGTATTGTCTGCCTATAGTCGGTTAAAGAGCTCTTCAGAGCTCATGTTCTTTTGTTGTTATGTATATATATGCCGACTTTAAATAAAAATTACTTTACTTTACTTTACTTTGGAAGAAACTGGATGTCATAATCAAAATCGAAACCGGAAGTAGTTAATGGTTAATTTTTGCTAATGGTGAAGTGTTCATTTTCAACGTTATATCACAGTCCCTCGACCGATGATTTCTGGGCCAATAAAAATTAATTTATTAAAAATAGTTAAATAAATATGCAATCGAAGTGCAAGTAAAGTCAGCATTATGCCTCGGAACCGTAGTTCATGACGTTACTTAAGGGTGCATTCCATTGGGTGTCGTGACGTCTTTTTTTTAATGTGAAATTATTTTTGTTTACTTTTAAATTAAATTTTAGTTCGTCTACTATTGATCACGTGGTCTGTCAATACTGAGATTGCGGGTTCGAGTCTCACTGCGGGCAGGGTGCACTCGACTCCAAAATCGAAAGGATTGCCAGTTTTCCTACGGAAAGTCCGGGGTTTTATCCGGGTACTCCGGTTTCCTCCCTCAATAAAATTTGGACGCAATGATATAGCTGAAAATTGCTGAAAGTGGCGTTAAAAAACATTCAAACAAACAAAAATCGACCATTATATTTTCGTCTGACAGCTCAGCTACCATCTGAAATGGGTTTGTTCATATGGATTGTGTGACTTTTTTCACACATACATGGAGAAGTATAGCTCGCATCTGTGATGCTCTCTATGAACTAACATGCAAAAGGTATATTCTTCCGTAAATGGCCGATTATTGGTAAAGATGACCCAGTACAGATGAGCTTACGCGCACACATCTGTACTTGCTGCACCATCCAATCAAAACGCCAGAAACAAAAACGTTGTTATGGAAGCATAACAACGTTCTTGTTTGATGTAGTTTCCGGCGTTCTGATTAATCGTCAGAGACAATGGAGTCTAAAAGAATGGAGAGTCTATAGGATATAGCGAAGTGAAAATTGTTGGTTTACGGAAGAAATAGGTACTTTCATGCGCTTTTGGGAAAGCGCGTGTTATTTTTCACTCGTGATATAAATTTGTGTGACTTTTGGCTCGTTCTGCTGCGCTCCACTCACGAAAAGACAAAATTTCTATCACTCGTGAAAGATCAACCGGTCTTTCCCAAAAACGTATGAAAGAACCTATTAATCTCGCGCAAGTAGAGTGAGCATACCGGTATATGTATTTATTACGGTTCGACGAAAACATGTATTTGTTTACATGTCTGTGTTATTGTTTTGGGACACGTGTGTTCGAATGTTTATCAGGTTATTGGCTGGTTTATATTGTGATAGCACGGACAGATAATGACGGGTATAGGCAGGACAAGTTGTCACGTTAAGGTTGAGACCATAGCTAGTCATTCGAAGCTCGGATTTCACTGCAGCAAACTTCCAAAAAATAAATTAATAATTTATAAAACGTGTTTATATGTTTTTAATTCTCATTCTTTTTTCTTGTAGACTGTCATGTACAACATGAATTGATTAATGATTGTAGTGTAGCAAGGGTAAATGCAGCCTTAATCGGTTGCGTTAGGGAAGTATATTTCAGCTTTAGCTCAATCGGTTAGACCGTTGACCTCAGACAAAGAGGTTGAGGGTTCGAATCCCGCCGATACCATTGACGATTTTCACAACATGCTGTTATGATCTTGCATTTTTTGTAGTGTAAAAATAAATTTGCTGCGCGCATAGGCGAGCTGTTCCTATACACGTGATTGTTGTTAATGGATAAATATTTTATGTTCGGTTGAGTTGGACGAAATTGAATTGGGATAATACTGCACATAAAATCAAAAGAAAGCACTGCAAAATAGCGATAAAAACAGATTATTTACGTTTTTTTAACTCGATGCATTTTGTCGTCAGCCTATCTCAGGGCTGTCGCCGTTCGATGAGGTACCGACGAGAAAATGCATCTCGTTAATAAAACGTAAATCATCGATAACTATTTATTATACTGAATAGTCGAAACTTGCTGCACACGAATGAAATTTCAACAATACACAAGAATAACGATTAACAAAGAGAAGGAAATTTTTTTAAAGTAACCTTTCAAAACTAAATGAAATGTTTTAAAATTGTATAAAGTCCTCTTCTTCAAAATAGTAGTAAAATCTACAGTAAATAATGTGATATAATTTAAGATATTGGTAAATTACACTCGGTGGAAAATCTGCATACCCGCGGCAAGAAAAAATCAAGATTAGAGTTAGTACATTTATGTACAATTTCTTTGCACAAAAATATGGATTGAAGTATAATAATGACTGCGTGTACACGATAACAGAGCAATGTCTCAATGAAAACTTACTATGCTACATGGTAGCGAATACCAGTCTCCGTAATGACAGTTTTGTATTGTTACAGCGTTTGAGATGCGCGTATTTGTGAAATGCTTGTGCTGAAGTGTCGTGAAAAGAAAGCAACTTTCTAATTAAGGTTGAGAATTTGTTAAGGTAGTCAGTCATTTACTACTGCGACCTCGCGTGACAATACTATAAACTTGTTAGTTCGAACCGATTATGTTCAGCCTTGCAAGGATTTCCAGTGTTTCTGCCGAAGGTCGGGGTTTTCACTGAATACTCTTGCGTTCTTAAATAACAAAAACGAAGCCATTAAATAGCAGAATACATGTAATAGCTGAAAATGACGTGAAATTCCAACAAAAACAAAAAATACAACGATCTAAATTAACATTTATAAATTGTACATGTTTGCTGAATAAAATACAGTATGACATGAAGACAAAAACAAATAACATTCTGCACCGAAAAAAGTTATTGTTTTGTTTACTGTAACTGAACCTATAACGAAAATATTAATAAATAGATTTTGCCAATAACTACTAGTCTCGATGTTTGATACTTGTATCACCCGACAAAATAATTTTATATTCTCTTTTTTTTCGCAGGCGGAATTTGTAGGCAAATTCATACACTAATTGGATTAACTTCAGAATTGACTCAATGTCTATTTAGTTTCGTCTTCCTGAAGAACGACTAAATCGTAATTTTCGTCTGTCGACGGTAAAGTGCAATGATCATAGTTGTCATTGTCTGTGGATTTGATCTGAAATCGACTTTTGCCCCTGACATGATGTGTGATGTCATAATTATTGTCTTTGGTAGAGTCATATATATCTGATGTGTCTGTTGATTGGATGATCTCGGTGGTGTCGTAGTAATCATCTGTTACTACATTTGCAAATTCGGTCATCTTTTCTGAACTACCTTTGTTTGCAGCGTCAACAGGCAATGCACCTATCACGTGACCGTTGATAACAACAGAGCGAAGTTCGTTCACGCGGGATTTCGGTATTTGTTCAGAGGTCGCATCAGTATACTCTACGTCGTCGTCTTGGTCCACGTTAGTTTGTGCTCCTGAACTATTTACCATATGTTCAGCATGTAATTGATTGCACTGATTTTGCAAAGTACCTGCTTCTTTGTTGTCAGAATTGTAAATTGTCACGTTTTTGCTCTTTTGCATTAGTGACTGTTTTTTTATCGAATTTGTATACACGTGGTCTGTTGTTCCATTATGGCTAATATAATGTTGATCGTCATTGTTGATTATTTGTTTTTCAGACTTATCCAAACTATCACCATTTACATCAATATCCACCTGGCCACTGTTGTGATTAGTGGTGTTTTCCTTGTTGACTTCGTCTGACTGGTTTATGTTAAATGCTGTTTCGTCTAGTACTTGGTAGCTCTGGTTCCCGATTGAAAGTTTATTGTTTTGCTCTTCAGACTGTGTGGATCGTGATCTACTGCAAAATTAGAGATAGAATGAAGTTAACGTTTGTGCATATGGACAATAAATGGAATAGGGCATGATTCTATTTGGAATTTTATCCATAGCAAGGTTGGGCTTTTATGGTCGATTGGATATATACAGTACATTACACGATATAGGAACAAAAAACTAAACTTTGGACAAACAAGTGCAGAACCTTTTGACAGACTGGGTTGCCACAAGTGACGTATTGGTTTTGTGTTGATCATTGTAGATTGTTTTATCACCTTTTGTATTGTATATTCTGTCTAGTTAAAGTGAGGTTTTAAAAACTATAAGCAGTCTAGAACTTAAAAGCAATTTATATTAAAAATACAAAAAACTTTAAGCGTGCAACGAGTAAAAATGTAAATAACACTCACCCAATTCTAAAACATACAAAACCAACTACCGCTACGACTATGACGAAGCCAGACAGAGCCCCAATCAGTACATAAACTGTAAAATTACAACATACACGTTACAGATTTCTGTAACCATAACATGGGTTAAAGTTTCTTTCGGATAACTTTATTCAAAACTAACTATTTGTGTACCTAAAATAATCGATAGAAATTCGTGTTGCCTTTGTATTCAGATTTGGTTGGAATCGGTTTCCAGGCACACATCCTGAGTGGATTGGTTACCATTTTAATGTTCTTTTATTCATATTTGGACAAATATGTCACTCTATGTGACGTTACGTTAGTTACTGTGTCAACATGATTTGAATTTGATAGTTTTGTCATTTATTATTTCACAACATACTTGCCCCGCTTAGCTATTTACAACTTCTCAATTTGTCGGAGAGTAGTGAACTTCGTTGACAACAGTTCTGAGATGTTCAATAAAAGTAACTAGATCTTCAATATTTATTTTGCAACTGTTTAAGGGGCCTCAGTTGCCTTGTAATTTTCGTAGTTAGACGTATACGTATAATCACCGACATGTAAGCAGTGGGATTGCGAGTTCGACCCAACTTCGACACTATACTGTTACAATTAATTCAGTTTTTTACCGAAAGTCGGCTATACTCTGGGTTATATGATTCAACCATTATAAAATAGACACAGTGAAATAGCTGAAATATTGCTGAAAGTGGCATAATAAACAAATGGCTGAATGTGCAAAATGTGATATTTTCGTGGTTTCATTTTATATTGTATTACATTGTTGGACTGACACCATAAGGCATTACAGATTTTACAACAGATTGTTTATAGTAAGTCGATTATCAATCTGTGGTATAGAATAACAATCAATCAATCAATCAATCAATCAATCAATCAATCAATCAATCAATCAATCAATCAATCAATCAATCAATCAATCAATCAATCAATCAATCAATCAATCAATCAATCAATCAATCAATCAATCAATCGGTTCATTTACATATGACTCATTGTGTTATGTAGATACTATTATTATCACTCTCAGTTATAGTATACCTAAATTTGTGTCGGTCAAAAATCCTGCTGTTATGACCGTTGTCTGTGTTGTGGGACCTAGTCGTAAATAAAAAAAATATTTAAAAAAAATATTATCAAACCTATTCGTTCTTAGATAATAAATGAGGCGAGTATAATTTAAAGGTTTTCTGGACAATTACTATATTTTATATTTTTATTTTTCGAAAACGGTGTACTGTAGTCACTACTAAACGGTGTATTGTAGTCAATACTAAACGGTGTATTGTAGTCACTACTAAACGGTGTATTGTAGTCACTACTAAACGGTGTATTGTAGTCACTACTAAACGATGCATTGTAGTCAATACTAAACGGTGTATTGTAGTCACTACTAAACGGTGTATTGTAGTCACTACTAAACGATGCATTGTAGTCAATACTAAACGGTGTATTGTAGTCAATACTAAACGGTGCATTGTAGTCAATACTAAACGGTGTATTGTAGTCAATACTAAACGGTGTATTGTAGTCACTACTAAACGGTGTATTCTAGTCACTACTAAACGGTGTATTGTAGTCACTACTAACCGGTGTATTGTAGTCACTACTTAACGGTGTATTGTAGTCACTACTAAACGGTGTATTGTAGTCACTACTAACCGGTGTATTGTAGTCACTACTTAACGGTGTATTGTAGTCACTACTAAACGGTGTATTGTAGTCACTACTAAACGGTGTATTGTAGTCACTACTAAACGGTGTATTGTAGTCACTACTAAACGGTGTATTGTAGTCACTACTAAACGGTGTATTGTAGTCAATACTAAACGGTGTATTGTAGTCACTACTAAACGGTGTATTGTAGTAAATACTAAACGGTGTATTGTAGTCACTACTAACCGGTGTATTGTAGTAAATACTACCGGTGTATTGTAGTCACTACTAAACGGTGTATTGTAGTCACTACTAAACGGTGTATTGTAGTCACTACTAAACGGTGTATTGTAGTCACTACTAAACGGTGTATTGTAGTCACTACTAAACGGTGTATTGTAGTCACTACTAAACGGTGTATTGTAGTCACTACTAAACGGTGTATTGTAGTCACTACTAAACGGTGTGTTGTAGTCACTACTAAACGGTGTATTGTAGTCACTACTAAACGGTGTATTGTAGTCACTACTAAACGGTGTATTGTAGTCAATACTAAACGGTGTATTGTAGTCACTACTAAACGGTGTATTGTAGTCACTACTAAACGATGCATTGTAGTCAATACTAAACGGTGTATTGTAGTCAATACTAAACGGTGCATTGTAGTCAATACTAAACGGTTTATTGTTGTCACTACTAAACGGTGTATTGTAGTCACTACTAAACGGTGTATTGTAGTCACTACTAAACGGTGTATTGTAGTCACTACTAAACGGTGTATTGTAGTCACTACTAAACGGTGTATTGTAGTCACTACTAAACGATGCATTGTAGTCAATACTAAACGGTGTATTGTTGTCACTACTAAACGGTGTATTGTAGTCACTACTAAACGGTGTATTGTAGTCACTACTAAACGGCGTATTGTAGTCACTACTAAACGGTGTGTTGTAGTCACTACTAAACGGTGTATTGTAGTCAATACTAAACGGTGTATTGTAGTCACTACTAAACGGTGTATTGTAGTCAATACTAAACGGTGTATTGTAGTCACTACTAAACGGTGTATTGTAGTCAATACTAAACGGTGTATTGTAGTCACTACTAAACGGTGCATTGTAGTCAATACTAAACGGTGTATTGTAGTCACTACTAAACGGTGTATTGTAGTCAATACTAAACGGTGTATTGTAGTCAATACTAAACGGTGTATTGTAGTCACTACTAACAGTGTATTGTAGTCAATACTAAACGGTGTATTGTAGTCACTACTTAACGGTGTATTGTAGTCACTACTAAACGGTGTATTGAAGTCACTACTAAACGGTGTATTGTAGTCACTACTAAACGGTGTATTGTAGTCACTACTAAACGGTGTATTGTAGTCACTACTAAACGGTGTATTGTAGTTACTACTAAACGGTGTATTGTAGTCACTACTAAACGGTGTATTGTAGTCAATACTAAACGGTGTATTGTAGTCACTACTAAACGGTTTATTGTAGTCACTACTAAACGGTGTATTGTAGTCAATACTAAACAGTGTATTGTAGTCACTACTAAACGGTGTATTGTAGTCACTACTTAACGGTGTATTGTAGTCAGTACTAAACGGTGTATTGTAGTAAATACTAAACGGTGTATTGTAGTCACTACTAAACGGTGTATTATAGTCACTACTAAACGGTGTATTGTAGTCACTACTTAACGGTGTATTGTAGTCACTACTAAACGGTGTATTGTAGTCACTACTAAACGATGTATTGTAGTCACTACTAAACGGTGTATTGAAGTCACTACTAAACGGTGTATTGTAGTCACTACTAAACGGTGTATTGTAGTCACTACTAAACGGTGTATTGTAGTCACTACTAAACGGTGTATTGTAGTCACTACTAAACGGTGTATTGTAGTCACTACTAACCGGTGTATTGTAGTCACTACTAAACGGTGTATTGTAGTCACTACTAAACGGTGTATTGTAGTCACTACTAAACGGTGTATTGTAGTCACTACTAAACGGTGTATTGTAGTTACTACTAAACGGTGTATTGTAGTCACTACTAAACGGTGTATTGTAGTTACTACTAAACGGTGTATTGTAGTCACTACTAAACGGTGTATTGTAGTCACTACTAAACGGTGTATTGTAGTCACTACTAAACGGTGTATTGTAGTCACTACTAAACGGTGTATTGTAGTCACTACTAAACGGTGTATTGTAGTCACTACTAAACGGTGTATTGTAGTTACTACTAAACGGTGTATTGTAGTCACTACTAAACGGTGTATTGTAGTCAATACTAAACGGTGTATTGTAGTCACTACTAAACGGTGTATTGTAGTCACTACTAAAGGGTGTATTGTAGTCAATACTAAACGGTGTATTGTAGTCAATACTAAACGGTGTATTGTAGTCACTACTAAACGGTGTATTGTAGTCAATACTAAACGGTGTATTGTAGTCACTACTAAACGGTGTATTGTAGTAAATACTAAACGGTGTATTGTAGTCACTACTAAACGGTGTATTGTAGTCACTACTAAACGGTGTATTGTAGTCACTACTGAACGGTGTATTGTAGTCACTACTAAACGGTGTGTTGTAGTCACTACTAAACGGTGTATTGTAGTCAATACTAAACGGTGTATTGTAGTCACTACTAAACGGTGTATTGTAGTCAATACTAAACGGTGTATTGTAGTCACTACTAAACGGTGTATTGTAGTCAATACTAAACGGTGTATTGTAGTCACTACTAAACGGTGTATTGTAGTCAATACTAAACGGTGTATTGTAGTCACTACTAAACGGTGTATTGTAGTCAATACTAAACGGTGTATTGTAGTCAATACTAAACGGTGTATTGTAGTCACTACTAACAGTGTATTGTAGTCAATACTAAACGGTGTATTGTAGTCAATACTAAACGGTGTATTGTAGTCACTACTAAACGGTGTATTGTAGTCAATACTAAACGGTGTATTATAGTCACTACTAAACGGTGTATTGTAGTCACTACTTAACGGTGTATTGTAGTCACTACTAAACGGTGTATTGTAGTCACTACTAAACGATGCATTGTAGTCAATACTAAACGGTGTATTGTTGTCACTACTAAACGGTGTGTTGTAGTCAATACTAAACGTGTATGTAGTCAATACTAAGCGGTGTATTATAGTCACTACTAAACGGTGTATTGTAGTCACTACTTAACGGTGTATTGTAGTCACTACTAAACGGTGTATTGTAGTCACTACTAAACGATGTATTGTAGTCACTACTAAACGGTGTATTGAAGTCACTACTAAACGGTGTATTGTAGTCACTACTAAACGGTGTATTGTAGTCACTACTAAACGGTGTATTGTAGTCACTACTAAACGGTGTATTGTAGTCACTACTAAACGGTGTATTGTAGTCACTACTAACCGGTGTATTGTAGTCACTACTAAACGGTGTATTGTAGTCACTACTAAACGGTGTATTGTAGTCACTACTAAACGGTGTATTGTAGTTACTTCTAAACGGTGTATTGTAGTCACTACTAAACGGTGTATTGTAGTTACTACTAAACGGTGTATTGTAGTCACTACTAAACGGTGTATTGTAGTCACTACTAAACGGTGTATTGTAGTCAATACTAAACGGTGTATTGTAGTCACTACTAAACGGTGTATTGTAGTCACTACTAAACAGTGTATTGTAGTCACTACTAAACGGTGTATTGTAGTTACTACTAAACGGTGTATTGTAGTCACTACTAAACGGTGTATTGTAGTCAATACTAAACGGTGTATTGTAGTCACCACTAAACGGTGTGTTGTAGTAAATACTAAACGGTGTATGGTAGTCACTACTAAACGGTGTATTGTAGTCAATACTAAACGGTGTATTGTAGTCACTACTAAACGGTGTATTGTAGTCAATACTAAACGGTGTATTGTAGTCACTACTAAACGGTGTATTGTAGTAAATACTAAACGGTGTATTGTAGTCACTACTAAACGGTGTATTGTAGTCACTACTAAACGGTGTATTGTAGTCACTACTAAACGGTGTATTGTAGTCAATACTAAACGGTGTATTGTAGTCACTACTAAACGGTGTATTGTAGTAAATACTAAACGGTGTATTGTAGTCACTACTAACCGGTGTATTGTAGTAAATACTAACGGTGTATTGTAGTCACTACTAAACGGTGTATTGTAGTCACTACTAAACGGTGTATTGTAGTCACTACTAAACGGTGTATTGTAGTCACTACTAAACGATGCATTGTAGTCAATACTAAACGGTGTATTGTTGTCACTACTAAACGGTGTATTGTAGTCACTACTAAACGGTGTATTGTAGTCACTACTAAACGGTGTATTGTAGTCACTACTAAACGGTGTGTTGTAGTCACTACTAAACGGTGTATTGTAGTCAATACTAAACGGTGTATTGTAGTCACTACTAAACGGTGTATTGTAGTCAATACTAAACGGTGTATTGTAGTCACTACTAAACGGTGTATTGTAGTCAATACTAAACGGTGTATTGTAGTCACTACTAAACGGTGTATTGTAGTCAATACTAAACGGTGTATTGTAGTCACTACTAAACGGTGTATTGTAGTCAATACTAAACGGTGTATTGTAGTCAATACTAAACGGTGTATTGTAGTCACTACTAACAGTGTATTGTAGTCAATACTAAACGGTGTATTGTAGTCACTACTTAACGGTGTATTGTAGTCACTACTAAACGGTGTATTGAAGTCACTACTAAACGGTGTATTGTAGTCACTACTAAACGGTGTATTGTAGTCACTACTAAACGGTGTATTATAGTCACTACTAAACGGTGTATTGTAGTTACTACTAAACGGTGTATTGTAGTCACTACTAAACGGTGTATTGTAGTCAATACTAAACGGTGTATTGTAGTCACTACTAAACGGTTTATTGTAGTCACTACTAAACGGTGTATTGTAGTCAATACTAAACAGTGTATTGTAGTCACTACTAAACGGTGTATTGTAGTCACTACTTAACGGTGTATTGTAGTCAGTACTAAACGGTGTATTGTAGTAAATACTAAACGGTGTATTGTAGTCACTACTAAACGGTGTATTATAGTCACTACTAAACGGTGTATTGTAGTCACTACTTAACGGTGTATTGTAGTCACTACTAAACGGTGTATTGTAGTCACTACTAAACGATGTATTGTAGTCACTACTAAACGGTGTATTGAAGTCACTACTAAACGGTGTATTGTAGTCACTACTAAACGGTGTATTGTAGTCACTACTAAACGGTGTATTGTAGTCACTACTAAACGGTGTATTGTAGTCACTACTAAACGGTGTATTGTAGTCACTACTAACCGGTGTATTGTAGTCACTACTTAACGGTGTATTGTAGTCACTACTAAACGGTGTATTGTAGTCACTACTAAACGGTGTATTGTAGTCACTACTAAACGGTGTATTGTAGTCACTACTAAACGGTGTATTGTAGTTACTACTAAACGGTGTATTGTAGTCACTACTAAACGGTGTATTGTAGTTACTACTAAACGGTGTATTGTAGTTACTACTAAACGGTGTATTGTAGTCACTACTAAACGGTGTATTGTAGTCACTACTAAACGGTGTATTGTAGTCACTACTAAACGGTGTATTGTAGTCACTACTAAACGGTGTATTGTAGTCACTACTAAACGGTGTATTGTAGTCACTACTAAACGGTGTATTGTAGTTACTACTAAACGGTGTATTGTAGTCACTACTAAACGGTGTATTGTAGTCAATACTAAACGGTGTATTGTAGTCACTACTAAACGGTGTATTGTAGTAAATACTAAACGGTGTATTGTAGTCACTACTAAACGGTGTATTGTAGTCAATACTAAACGGTGTATTGTAGTCACTACTAAACGGTGTATTGTAGTCAATACTAAACGGTGTATTGTAGTCACTACTAAACGGTGTATTGTAGTAAATACTAAACGGTGTATTGTAGTCACTACTAAACGGTGTATTGTAGTCACTACTAAACGGTGTATTGTAGTCACTACTAAACGGTGTTTTGTAGTCAATACTAAACGGTGTATTGTAGTCACTACTAAACGGTGTATTGTAGTAAATACTAAACGGTGTATTGTAGTCACTACTAACCGGTGTATTGTAGTAAATACTAACGGTGTATTGTAGTCACTACTAAATGGTGTATTGTAGTCACTACTAAACGGTGTATTGTAGTCACTACTAAACGGTGTATTGTAGTCACTACTAAACGATGCATTGTAGTCAATACGAAACGGTGTATTGTTGTCACTACTAAACGGTGTATTGTAGTCACTACTAAACGGTGTATTGTAGTCACTACTAAACGGTGTATTGTAGTCACTACTAAACGGTGTGTTGTAGTCACTACTAAACGGTGTATTGTAGTCAATACTAAACGGTGTATTGTAGTCACTACTAAACGGTGTATTGTAGTCAATACTAAACGGTGTATTGTAGTCACTACTAAACGGTGTATTGTAGTCACTACTAAACGGTGTATTGTAGTCACTACTAAACGGTGTATTGTAGTCAATACTAAACGGTGTATTGTAGTCACTACTAAACGGTGTATTGTAGTCAATACTAAACGGTGTATTGTAGTCAATACTAAACGGTGTATTGTAGTCACTACTAACAGTGTATTGTAGTCAATACTAAACGGTGTATTGTAGTCACTACTTAACGGTGTATTGTAGTCACTACTAAACGGTGTATTGAAGTCACTACTAAACGGTGTATTGTAGTCACTACTAAACGGTGTATTGTAGTCACTACTAAACGGTGTATTGTAGTCACTACTAAACGGTGTATTGTAGTAAATACTAAACGGTGTATTGTAGTAAATACTAAACGGTGTATTGTAGTCACTACTAAACGGTGTATTGTAGTCACTACTAAACGGTGTATTGTAGTCAATACTAAACGGTGTATTGTAGTCACTACTAAACGGTGTATTGTAGTCACTACTAAACGGTGTATTGTAGTCACTACTAAACGGTGTATTGTAGTCACTACTAAACGGTGTATTGTAGTCACTACTAAACGGTGTATTGTAGTCAATACTAAACGGTGTATTGTAGTCACTACTAAACGGTGTATTGTAGTCACTACTAAACGGTGTGTTGTAGTCACTACTAAACGGTGTATTGTAGTCACTACTAAACGGTGTATTGTAGTCACTACTAAACGGTGTATTGTAGTCACTACTAAACGGTTTATTGTAGTCACTACTAAACGGTGTATTGTAGTCAATACTAAACGGTGTATTGTAGTCACTACTAAACGGTGTATTGTAGTCAATACTAAACGGTGTATTGTAGTCACTACTTAACGGTGTATTGTAGTCACTACTAAACGGTGTATTGAAGTCACTACTAAACGGTGTATTGTAGTCACTACTAAACGGTGTATTGTAGTCACTACTAAACGGTGTATTGTAGTCACTACTAAACGGTGTATTGTAGTTACTACTAAACGGTGTATTGTAGTCACTACTAAACGGTGTATTGTAGTCAATACTAAACGGTGTATTGTAGTCACTACTAAACGGTTTATTGTAGTCACTACTAAACGGTGTATTGTAGTCAATACTAAACAGTGTATTGTAGTCACTACTAAACGGTGTATTGTAGTCACTACTTAACGGTGTATTGTAGTCAGTACTAAACGGTGTATTGTAGTAAATACTAAACGGTGTATTGTAGTCACTACTAAACGGTGTATTATAGTCACTACTAAACGGTGTATTGTAGTCACTACTTAACGGTGTATTGTAGTCACTACTAAACGGTGTATTGTAGTCACTACTAAACGATGTATTGTAGTCACTACTAAACGGTGTATTGAAGTCACTACTAAACGGTGTATTGTAGTCACTACTAAACGGTGTATTGTAGTCACTACTAAACGGTGTATTGTAGTCACTACTAAACGGTGTATTGTAGTCACTACTAAACGGTGTATTGTAGTCACTACTAACCGGTGTATTGTAGTCACTACTTAACGGTGTATTGTAGTCACTACTAAACGGTGTATTGTAGTCACTACTAAACGGTGTATTGTAGTCACTACTAAACGGTGTATTGTAGTCACTACTAAACGGTGTATTGTAGTTACTACTAAACGGTGTATTGTAGTCACTACTAAACGGTGTATTGTAGTTACTACTAAACGGTGTATTGTAGTTACTACTAAACGGTGTATTGTAGTCACTACTAAACGGTGTATTGTAGTCACTACTAAACGGTGTATTGTAGTCACTACTAAACGGTGTATTGTAGTCACTACTAAACGGTGTATTGTAGTCACTACTAAACGGTGTATTGTAGTCACTACTAAACGGTGTATTGTAGTTACTACTAAACGGTGTATTGTAGTCACTACTAAACGGTGTATTGTAGTCAATACTAAACGGTGTATTGTAGTCACTACTAAACGGTGTATTGTAGTAAATACTAAACGGTGTATTGTAGTCACTACTAAACGGTGTATTGTAGTCAATACTAAACGGTGTATTGTAGTCACTACTAAACGGTGTATTGTAGTCAATACTAAACGGTGTATTGTAGTCACTACTAAACGGTGTATTGTAGTAAATACTAAACGGTGTATTGTAGTCACTACTAAACGGTGTATTGTAGTCACTACTAAACGGTGTATTGTAGTCACTACTAAACGGTGTATTGTAGTCAATACTAAACGGTGTATTGTAGTCACTACTAAACGGTGTATTGTAGTAAATACTAAACGGTGTATTGTAGTCACTACTAACCGGTGTATTGTAGTAAATACTAACGGTGTATTGTAGTCACTACTAAATGGTGTATTGTAGTCACTACTAAACGGTGTATTGTAGTCACTACTAAACGGTGTATTGTAGTCACTACTAAACGATGCATTGTAGTCAATACGAAACGGTGTATTGTTGTCACTACTAAACGGTGTATTGTAGTCACTACTAAACGGTGTATTGTAGTCACTACTAAACGGTGTATTGTAGTCACTACTAAACGGTGTGTTGTAGTCACTACTAAACGGTGTATTGTAGTCAATACTAAACGGTGTATTGTAGTCACTACTAAACGGTGTATTGTAGTCAATACTAAACGGTGTATTGTAGTCACTACTAAACGGTGTATTGTAGTCACTACTAAACGGTGTATTGTAGTCACTACTAAACGGTGTATTGTAGTCAATACTAAACGGTGTATTGTAGTCACTACTAAACGGTGTATTGTAGTCAATACTAAACGGTGTATTGTAGTCAATACTAAACGGTGTATTGTAGTCACTACTAACAGTGTATTGTAGTCAATACTAAACGGTGTATTGTAGTCACTACTTAACGGTGTATTGTAGTCACTACTAAACGGTGTATTGAAGTCACTACTAAACGGTGTATTGTAGTCACTACTAAACGGTGTATTGTAGTCACTACTAAACGGTGTATTGTAGTCACTACTAAACGGTGTATTGTAGTAAATACTAAACGGTGTATTGTAGTAAATACTAAACGGTGTATTGTAGTCACTACTAAACGGTGTATTGTAGTCACTACTAAACGGTGTATTGTAGTCAATACTAAACGGTGTATTGTAGTCACTACTAAACGGTGTATTGTAGTCACTACTAAACGGTGTATTGTAGTCACTACTAAACGGTGTATTGTAGTCACTACTAAACGGTGTATTGTAGTCACTACTAAACGGTGTATTGTAGTCAATACTAAACGGTGTATTGTAGTCACTACTAAACGGTGTATTGTAGTCAATACTAAACGGTGTGTTGTAGTCACTACTAAACGGTGTATTGTAGTCACTACTAAACGGTGTATTGTAGTCACTACTAAACGGTGTATTGTAGTCACTACTAAACGGTTTATTGTAGTCACTACTAAACGGTGTATTGTAGTCAATACTAAACGGTGTATTGTAGTCACTACTAAACGGTGTATTGTAGTCACTAGTAAACGGTGTATTGTAGTCACTACTTAACGGTGTATTGTAGTCAGTACTAAACGGTGTGTTGTAGTAAATACTAAACGGTGTATTGTAGTCACTACTAAACGGTGTATTGTAGTCACTACTAAACGGTGTATTGTAGTCACTACTAAACGGTGTATTGTAGTCACTACTAAACGGTGTATTGTAGTCACTACTAAACGGTTTGTAGTCACTACTAAACGGTGTATTGTAGTCACTACTAAACGGTTTGTAGTCACTACTAAACGGTGTATTGTAGTCACTACTTAACGGTGTATTGTAGTCAGTACTAAACGGTGTATTGTAGTCACTACAAAACGGTGTATTGTAGTCACTACTAAACGGTGTATTGTAGTCACTACTAAACGGTGTATTGTAGTCACTACTAAACGGTGTATTGTAGTCACTACTAAACGGTGTATTATAGTCACTACTAAACGGTGTATTGTAGTCACTACTAAACGGTGTATTGTAGTCACTACTAAACGGTGTATTGTAGTCACTACTAAACGGTTTGTAGTCACTACTAAACGGTGTATTGTAGTCACTACTAAACGGTGTATTGTAGTCACTACTAACCGGTGTATTGTAGTAAATACTAAACGGTGTATTGTAGTCACTACTTAACGGTGTATTGTAGTCACTACTAAACGGTGTATTGTAGTCACTACTAAACGGTGTATTGTAGTAAATACTAAACGGTGTATTGTAGTCACTACTTAACGGTGTATTGTAGTCAGTACTAAACGGTGTATTGTAGTCAGTACTAAACGGTGTATTGTAGTCACTACTAAACGGTGTATTGTAGTCACTACTAAACGGTGTATTGTAGTCACTACTAAACGGTGTATTGAAGTCACTACTAAACGGTGTATTGTAGTCACTACTAAACGGTGTATTGTAGTCACTACTAAACGGTGTATTGTAGTCACTACTAAACGGTGTATTGTAGTCACTACTAAACGGTGTATTGTAGTCACTACTAAACGGTGTATTGCAGTCACTACTAAACGGTGTATTGTAGTCACTACTAAACGGTGTATTGTAGTCAGTACTAATCGAAATTTTCTGTTCTTACTTCACAATATTGCCTTAGCTTGCAATGTCAGATTAGTAGGAGATTATGTTATATTCTGTTGCAGCAGTGTATACTGTGAATTCCTGCAATGTGATTGGTTAGATCAAGACAGGGAAATCATATAGCATAACTTGTGTTAAATACCTATGTGGTTATTTTAGCAGATAAAATATGTTTTCAATTCAAGTGGAAGTCTAAATGTTTTGCCTTAAGTTTATCATTTTCTCAAATTAATGTTTTGTTTGCTACCTTGTTTTCGTCCTAAATACAGCTGAAATACCATACACTGGACGTATAGCAAACAATTCATCAATCATATGTTAGGTACGGAAATCTCTGTGATCTTTATATGTTAACTAATCCTATTTCACCTACACACACCATTTGTTTGTATTTAATATACACGAAACCTATTCACCAATTGGCTCACACGTATACATTTCTGTGTTTAAATACTTATTAAAATTTTTTGAAAATACATACCGTAAAAGGACGAATGTAAAATAACGAACACGGAATCTGTATTGAATGCATAAAAACACTAGCCGTATTCAAGTTTAAGTTGAAATATAACTAAGAAGATTGTCGGGAAAATCAGTACATGTATATGTGATTGAAAACACTACAACTGTGAAATGAATTTTCTTGACAGAATGTGGGCATACAGAAACTATTTGGGGGCTGTTTTGAAAATAAAACAAAACAAACAGTAAACAACCTCCAGATTGTAAACACTACCGACTTCTTTTAAACATTTATAAAGTTTGCAAGTGATTAATGTATAAAATTTATGTATCTTTAAAACCCTTAACGTCAATATGGTAATATAAAGTCTGATAAAAATAAAATACACCCAAAATTAATACTGATAAAGAGCCTTCGCCAGTGACATTAACCGCGCTACTATTTGAATGAGGAAGCGACCTTAGTTCTTGATCGACTATAATGAAGTATATACAGAAAGTTATAGCTAATTCTAAAGGGGGGAGAGCTGTTGGTTGAATAGTTTTTTTTAATAAATAAGATTTTTTTATGCGAAATTCGTTTCGACCGTTTAAAAGCTATAGTACCCCACTTTTAAAGTTCTGTGGCAAAATTATGTTTCGAATTTAAATTTAATGACGTGAAAATCCTGTATATAAAATCATTCAAAATGCATTGTACTTCAATGACCGATTCATCCTCCCAAGTCAGGGCTTCTGAGTCCGCGTTCGCTCCATCATGATGATGTATCGAACGCGGACTCAGAACCCCTGACTTGGGAGGATGTGACGGATTATGCATTGATATTTCTAAAGTGATTAACACATTTTATACTAAATGAAAATTTGTCATTATGTTTGTGATACTCTACAAGTTGGTCAGATCAATTCAAATTTTAAATTTCAATGGAATCGTCTGTATTTAATAATTTTGCTGAGTGTAATAATATGACTCTTCTTTTCGTTAATAAACACATTTTTCTTAAAGTTTTAAACAAAAAAGAAAACAAAAAACAACCCCCCTTAAAAAAATGCGTTTCTCTATTTTTCGTCCAAAGCGCCAAAAGTTACAGAAACCCATTTTAAAGGAGAACAATAAACAAATGTATATATTTAAAGTGTATCATATCGTCAGTACAGCGTGAAACAATAAATTAAAATATGACCAGGATATAAAAATGTTTAGTATATAAAAATGATACAGTGTAATAGTTTGTGGTCAAACTACATTCCGTAGTTTATAGAAGCTTCGGTGGTCGACTTAAGGTAGTCATCTACTATATATAATACTGATCACGTCCTTGTAAACATTCAGGTTCCGGTTCGAGTCTCACTGCGGGCAGGATGTGGTCGATTCCAATCTTAATTGACCGGAATAGCTTCTCCGTCTTCCTTCCCAAATAAAAACTTGACGACACGATATAGCGGGAACATTGCTGAAACTGGCGTTACACACCATTCAAACAAACAAACTTATTTAGTCTGATTTTGGTTTGGAGTTTTTCGAATCAATACCTCGAGCATCGAATACAGAGAATACAGATATTGTTGACAAACTAAAAATTTAATGATTTGTAAAATCTGTACTCAAAAGGAAACATAGGAATTTCTTTACAATGAAGTGACTTCGTGTAAATATTGAACGTTAGCTACAATATTGTAGCTTCTTTGAAAATTTTTTTATCTCGGTAGCTCTACAAAGAGATCTCAAATTTTGATATTTGAGTCACCTGACATGTTAGAAAGATATTTTCAGCTTGAAAATAGATCCTGCCGCGTTGGTACTCGCCCAAATGATCCAGTAACTTCTTTGAGCAGGGTTCTTTGATAACCCAGATAATATTAGCATGTCTACATCAAACGGTAATGCCACAATTTACAGATAAATATGTTAATACTTGTTTGCCGCCATAAATGGCTGTAATCTCTGGGAATTATTATGGTTTAAAATGTGAACTTGTTTAAATCAAATTTAAACGACTGCAACCACAATTAACTTACGCAAGTGTGAACTAAAATTTATTGGAATTTTAACACGACTTTGTTTACACAGCGAAAGCAGAACGTCATATTAGAATAGATGTTTTTGTAGTTTTGGTTAAAATTGTTTAAACAAAGTGCTTGTTGTAAATAATTGTAGATATGTTTTGTTCAATTTATATGAAAACTACTTAGTTTCTGGGGGTCTCGGTGGCCGAGTGGTTAATGTAGTTCGTCTACAATTGATCACGTGGTCTGTCAACACTGAGATTGCGGTTGCGATTCTCATTGTGGGCAGGGTGTACTCGACTCCAAACTTTGACAAGGATTGCCAGTTTCCTACCGCAGGTCGGAGGTTTTCTCCGAGTACTCCGGCTACCTCCCCCAAAATGGCGTTCAACATCATTCAAACAAACAAACTTAGTTTCTGTATTATTCCCAATCATAACTCTAATGTAATACACAAAGGGAATTGGTTGATTTTATACGCCCCTACATTATGTTCTAATTAACAGTTCTTAATATCGTCACATGTGGTAGGATCTTAAAATTTTTAAAGTAATAATACTTATACTTATATACCATAGTTTAAAATTCAAGCAAATCTCAATCTGTACCAGTAGATATATTTTGCTCTTTAAGACATAACCTGTCCCGAACAATAAAAATTAATATCTTGTTAGTCTTCGTCAAACTCAAATTATTTGATTGCTACATAATTAAAAGATGAAGAGCTTTTATCCTTAATCCTAACTTTTATAAGTGGGGTAGAAGATCGCACCCGTATTCTGATAACATTTCATACATGCTTTATTCCAGTATCAGATAAAGCTCTTCGATTTAAAAGCAAATATCCAATTCCTTAATGCCAATGGTTATTAACTGACAAAAAACATATTTACAGCTGTATACTCCTGGCTAGGTAGGACATTGTGAAGACTCGAATGAAGAGTTCGGACAATAGGGCAGATCAAAACGGCAATTTAAACTGTTTAAATTGTATTTAATTCTGTTGAATATATACTAACCGTCAATAACTTTCGTTGTAATAGATATCATGTCTGAACTACCGGGTGGTAAAGTCGTCAAGGTAGATTTTTCTGTACCAGTGGACGAACTATTTGTTGTTACATGCGTCCCTGTCGTGTTGTTCTCCGTCACATTTGATGTAATATTATTTGTGCTGGATTCTGGTGTGGTAGCTATTGATGTGGTTGTAATGGTAACATTACTTGTGCTTGATGCTTCAGATGTAGCTGATGTATAATTTGCTGAATAGTTCATTATTGTTGTTAAAGCAGTACTAACTGTACTGGCGTTTGCATAATCTAGAAGTGGAAAAAAAATAGAATATTGTCAATATTATACTAAATATAAATAAAGTAGAACAACGATGCAAACGGTCATCAATGCAAACTGTATCAAACCAATACCATCAACGTTGTGTTTTATAACTGCAAAGACTTCGTCACAGTTCTCAGAATTCAAACTCTTATTACACTATACAGACGAAGCCTTTATGAAACAACTAATTCTTAATGAAATACAACCAGATTGATCTGTTATTAGGACAATCTTCTAAAATACAAGTATGGAATAACGTATACCAGAATTTGAAGAGGTATTCTACAATTTCATACCAGTAACACACCTTCACGTAACTAGTGGAAGATTTAACATGTAATATATTTTTACAATAGGTTAATTGCACTTTTTATGTTTGACCTCATCCTCACATCCAAAATACTATTTTTATAAATATCCAACAGATAGCAAAATATTAACATGTAAATACAATGACTTCGTTTTACTTCTCATTGCGAAACAGCTCTCTTTTCATGTTCTTATAATTCATTCTGAAATATATTTCCAATTGTAATTTAAAAGAAGTAAAATTGTCTTCGAGTTCCGGATTACCGTATTTTAGTTACTATGCAACCATTTCTAAAACTACTATCTTTTTTTTCGGTAATATTTACATGTAAATGTATATTTAAATAAAGTCTGCAAATCAGAAATGGATTCTTAACACCGTACCATATCATCTTGCTTACCTAAACGAAACAAAACTTAATTATTTAATCTAAAAAGAACTGAACTGTTATTAGTAAATGATAATTCATAGGCCTTGACATAGAGAAAAAAGGCACGGATGACACCATTCACCTTGCATTAGACCAAGAACATGAGTTAATCCATCGACTTACACACATGTTACACGAATACACTGATATAATAACCAGCAAAAATGTTGTACCTCAACACCAACCTTTGAACATAATTATAAATGCTTCATACAATATACAAAACAACAAACAACAATAGAGATGATATTAGATGATAAAGATTGGAAAATGATAGATACTAGTGCAAAAACAGCATTAAATGTGCAATGCCCTTAATGAAAGGCGAACTGCGCATCAGTAAGTATATTATTTCCGGTGAACCAGTCAATATAGCGTATTTATTTCATTTATGTACAAAATAATAGTAAATTCATTCGTCGTTTTAGCAGTCCTTTAAGGGCTGAGATGACTTCACAGAAGATATGTACATATATAGGAAAATTATATAGAAAATGTATGTGCATATATGGAAAAAGTATATAGACAAAGTATGTGCATATATAGAAAAAGTATATAGACAAAGTATGTGCATATATAGAAAAAGTACATAGACAAAGTATGTGCATATATGGAAAAAGTATATAGACAAAGTATGTGCATATATAGAAAAAGTACATAGACAAAGTATGTGCATATATAGAAAAAGTATATAGACAAAGTATGTGCATATATAGAAAAAGTATATAGACAAAGTATTTGCATATATAGAAAAAGTACATAGACAAAGTATATGCATATATAGAAAAAGTATATAGACAAAGTATGTGCATATATTGAAAAGTATGAGCATTTAGAAAAATTAACAAGTACACATAAGGCAGTTAAGGCCATCCATAACTGCACGTGCGAGATACCAACATTTTAATATCATTTATCCGTTATTAACAAAAAGCATGTTTTCACACGATAATTCTATTTTTTTTTAACTGACAGTCGTACCGAAAATAGTAAGCCCCACGTTCTCGCTGTTAAGTCAACTAATTGAATACTTAAAATGTCAGAGATTTTGGCTTCGTAAAATTTTAGATGAATATTTCTTTTTATAAAGGCTCCTTTATGTAGTACTGAAAATGATCTGTATCAGACCTCATGTATGTATTATAAGTGATGAAATGAAGCAGGGCATGAAATAGGTCCTATTGTAAATTTCTATTGATTTACGAGCTGGTTTAAATTTTATTATATATGTAAATTAAACTTCCTGTTCTGTTATAACTTATATGTAAAACACTTGATAAAAAATCCAAACCTGCAGGTTTTTGTTTGTAAATATACATGTATACAAATATACAAATATAAATCATCACAAACGTAAAGCAAGGTAAAAGGGAATTGATAAAATGTCATTTTCGTTTGAAATATTTATATCTGCAATGTTATTACCGTGGAAGCATTTCTGGTAAATTAACAACAATTGTACTGTCACCGTTATTAAAATGTTGATTGCATGTGCAGCTAAATTGAAGTCAGGAAATGTTTATAAAAGGTAAATGTTTTCGTAGGTAGCAGCGGAATTTGGAATTGGTGGTCTCGGATAATTAAACAAAAAATTATCTGCCACAGAACGAGGGTTTGAGCGCCACTGATGAGACGAAACGCGCGTCCGGCGTAGTAAATTCTATTAAGCTTGGTATCAACGATGACATTTTATTTATTTGTAACCACTGGGTGGTTGCTGGTTGACTTTTAGTCCCCGAGGGTTACACATGCCCGGTAGTTACACTTCGGTGCTGACATGAATATCATTGATTGTCTCAGTGATATGGTCATTGTCTAAATATACTGCCCTAAAATGTCGAAAATTATTCTACTTCTATATATTTGTTCTATTTTTAAGGTGTAGATAGCCTTAGAGGAATTTTGTATAACGTTTTGGAATTTTGGTGATCAAAGCTCTACACAATCCTAGTTGTTCATTTGTATTTTAATATTGTTTAGGTTTGAGCGCCACCTAAGAACCTTGATTGGACGAAACGCTCGTCTGGCGCAGTGAATTCTAGTTACCTTGGCATCTTTGATGACATTTTATTTGTAAATTTTCCAGCCCATAAATCTTATTCTAGTCGGCGAACATTGAGTTCTGCAGATTGGGCATGTATTACGCCATTGTAATTAAAACCTTGATTGATTGTTGAGGGACATCGCTTTCTCTATAAATGTACATCATAAAATCTATTTGTTGTTCAAAGTTTCAGGTTGCCATGTTTTCTTAATTTGTATTGTTTAGTTGGTTTTCGTCATAACTGTATTGTCTTATTACTTTCGTACAGATTGATGACTTTTCAGAAATGATTTTCTTATGATTTCTTACAATTTAGAAACTGATACCTTCCATGTCAAAAACGATTTGTGTATATAACAAGGAAATATATCAAACACAAACTTCACGATTCAATTATTACATAAAAGACACAACACAAATTTACAAAACAATAACAAACAATAACACAAACCTAATTACAGAAAGGGAAATACAACCGAACTGCTGGCATGGGACAGTCATTACAAGATTGGGGAAAAGGGGGGGGGGGGTGAATTAGCTTAAGGGAACTAAACCATTGTCGTTCAAATCCGTTGGCGTTTGGAAAAACTAGTTAAAAAAAATTTCAACCCTTTCTTAAGTTTAACACTCCGAAATCATTTAAAATCTTTTAAAAAAGAACAATTTACGGTAAAGAGAATTTAAAAGTGTAATTGTATTGTACTCATTTCTACATTTTTGTTATACTTTCCCAGATTTTCAATATTGTCAAAAAATAAGAAAAAAATGTAATCAAATACATATATATAAATATTTGTTAAAAACTACTTACCTGTGATGATTAAAACAAGTAAACATCCTGTTACAAACAACATCTTTTTCATCATACACTCTTCCATGGCTACCCGGAAGTAGATTAGGATATATTACATATAGTTCTACTTGAATGTGCTTCGTTACTTTAATCTGTACAGCCGTGATCACATAATAGCATGTTATGACGCCCTGCATACCTGTGTTCTTTTTAAAGTTTTTATTGTATTATCAGTTTTTGTAAATAAAGTTATCAATAGCAAGGAAACTTTCAAATCTCAAACATTTCGATTCCTTTTTTCATACTTTGATATTTTTTGCCTTTCAACATTTTGTTTTACTGTTGTTTGACTTTACAAAGAAATAAAGAAATATAAAGGTTGATATTACCTTATCAAAGTCAATGTGACATTATTTAGAGTTATGATATTTGAACTAAAATCGACGATCACGGATACATTTTTACACAGAGAATTTGTCCTGTTAGCAAAACTTTTCATATTTAGTTCTAGTATCACATGAAATCTCTTTACTTGTAATTTAAAAAAAAGTGAAAGCGAAAAGAAAAATTTTTTTTTTTAACTAAAGAAGAGTTTAATTGGCTATTATTTGCCAGATTTTGTACAACCAAAGTATTGTGTATTTATACAGTCCTGTAACATTGTATTAAAGTAAAATATTATTTATTGATTGGACTCAATATGGACGTTTTTGTATGTCTGAGTATGTCTTCGTGTTTAATTTATTGTTTAAAGATGAAATAAACTTATCTTGTCTCATTCCAAATGATAATTATGGTTAGTATCTAAGTAACTAAGTAGCACAATCCGATGCGAGATGACACGGACAGAAAATGACGTTTTCATAGTAATACATTGATACGCATTTCCCCTCCAAAATCATTTATGTTTTAATCTTGAAATTGTTACAGAAACGTCAAATTATGTTTGAAAGAAGTCTGTACCTTATATTGACTACCGGCGTATCAGAACAGGGTAATGAGGGCAAAATGTGCTCGACTAAAAACTGAATTGACAAATAATTGCTATTTGTCATGTTGAACGTGGGCTTACTTTCTTACCCACTAAAAAGTGGACGCCTTTTTAGCTGACAAAAATGCTGAAAATAGCGTATAACCTTTTTTAAAGAAACAAACAAAACAGAAGGAACAGTTAAGGAGACCGTTAAGATATAAATACAACGCTACACTGTCTTTCCGTGTTCTTGTTTCTGCGCATTACATAATTATGCATATAAGTTCTTCCTTGCAAATTTACTACACTGCGTTCCGGGTTCCCTATTTTCTTTGTACCATACATGTATTTGTTCCTCATGCAATTACTAGATTATTTTTAAAGTTTAAAATTCCTATATAATCTTTTTATGTATAGCAATGATACGAAGCTCCTTATAGATTTGTAAAAATAAACGTGATGCTCGTTATGCTCACAAAATATTACTTTAAATAGTGCGTAGATTAAAATAATAAAATACGCACGAAGCAATAAATCTACATACGAAATAGTAAATGCATACGTACATGTTATCTTAAACAGAAAGTAGTTCGATTCCACACTGTCAGTAGTCAGATATGTCATTCCACACTGTCAGTAGTCAGATATGTCATTCCACACTGTCAGTAGTCAGATATGTCATTCCACACTGTCAGTAGTCAGATATGTCATTCCACACTGTCAGTTGTCAGATATATCATTCCACACTGTCAGAAGTAAGATATGTCATTCCACACTGTCAGTTGTCAGATATGTCATTCAACACTGTCAGTAGTAAAATATGTCATTCCACACTGTCAGTAGTCAGATATGTCATTCCACACTGTCAGTCGTCAGATATGTCATTCCACACTGTCAGTAGTAAGATATAACATTCCACACTGACATTAGTCAGATATGTCAGTTGTCAGATATGCCATTCAACACTGTCAGTTGTCAGATATGTCATTCCACACTGTCAGTAGTAAGATATGTCATTCTACACTGTCAGTTGTCAGATATGTCATTCCACACTGTCAGTAGTAAGATATGTCATTCCACACTGAGTAGTCAGATATGTCAGTCCACACTGTCAATAGTCAGATATGTCAGTCCACACACGGTCAATAGTCAGATATGTCAGTCCACACTGTCAGTTGTCAGATATGTCAGTCAACACTGTCAGTTGTCAGATATGTCATTCCACACTGTCAATAGTCAGATATGTCATTCCACACTGTCAATAGTCAGATATGTCATTCCACACTGACAATAGTCAGATATGTCATTCCACACTGTCCGTTGTCAGATATGTCAGTTCACACTGTCAGTAGTCAGATATGCCACCTCACACTGTCCGTAGCCAGATATGTCATTCCACAATGTCAGTTGTCAGATATGTCATTCCACACTGTCAATAGTCAGATATGTCATTCCACACTGTCAATAGTCAGATATGTCATTCCACACTGACAATAGTCAGATATGTCATTCCACACTGTCAGTTGTCAGATATGTCAGTCCACACTGTCAGTAGTCAGATATGCCACCTCACACTGTCCGTAGCCAGATATGTCATTCCACACTGTCAGTTGTCAGATATGTCATTCCACACTGTCAGTTGTCAGATATGTCATTCCACACTGTCAGTTGTCAGATATGTCATTCCACACTGTCAATAGTCAGATATGTCTTTCCACACTGTCAATAGTCAGATATGTCATTCCACACTGCCAATAGTCAGATATGTCAGTCCACACTGTCAGTAGTCAGATATGTCAGTTGTCAGATATGCCATTCAACACTGTCAGTAGTCAGATATGTCATTCCACACTTTCAGTAGTCAGATATGTCATTCCACACTGACAATAGTCAGATATGTCATTCCACACTGTCAGTTGTCAGATATGTCAGTCCACACTGTCAGTAGTCAGATATGCCACCTCACACTGTCCGTAGCCAGATATGTCATTCCACACTGTCAGTTGTCAGATATGTCAGTCCACACTGTCAGTTGTCAGATATGTCATTCCACACTGTCAATAGTCAGATATGTCATTCCACACTGTCAATAGTCAGATATGTCATTCCACACTAACAATAGTCAGATATGTCATTCCACACTGTCAGTTGTCAGATATGTCAGTCCACACTGTCAGTAGTCAGATATGCCACCTCACACTGTCCTTAGCCAGATATGTCATTCCACACTCTCAGTTGTCAGATATGTCATTCCACACTGTCAGTAGTCAGATATGTCATTCCACACTGACAATAGTCAGATATGTCATTCCACACTGTCAGTTGTCAGATATGTCAGTCCACACTGTCAGTAGTCAGATATGCCACCTCACACTGTCCGTAGCCAGATATGTCATTCCACACTTTCAGTTGTCAGATATGTCATTCCACACTTTCAGTTGTCAGATATGTCATTCCACACTGTCAGTTGTCAGATATGTCATTCCACACTGTCAGTTGTCATATATGTCATTCCACACTGTCAGTTGTCAGATATGTCATTCCACACTATTAATGGTCAGATATGTCATTCCACACTGTCAGTAGTCAGATATGTCATTCCACACTTTCAGTTGTCAGATATGTCATTCCACACTGTCAGTTGTCAGATATGTCATTCCAAACTATCAATGGTCAGATATGTCATTCCACACTGTCAGTAGTCAGATATGTCATACCACACTGTCAGTAGTCAGATATGTCATTCCACACTGTCAGATATGTCATTCCACACTGTCAATAGTCAGATATGTCATTCCACACTGTCAGATATGTCATTCCACAACGTCAGTTGTCAGATATGCCATTCAACACTGTCAGTTGTCAGATATGTCATTCCACACTGTCAGTAGTAAGATATGTCATTCTACACTGTCAGTTGTCAGATATGTCATTCCACACTGTCAGTAGTAAGATATGTCATTCCACACTGAGTAGTCAGATATGTCATACCACACCGTCAATAGTCAGATATGTCAGTCCACACACGGTCAATAGTCAGATATGTCAGTCCACACTGTCAGTTGTCAGATATGTCAGTCCACACTGTCAGTTGTCAGATATCTCATTCCACACTGTCAATAGTCAGATATGTCATTCCACACTGACAATAGTCAGATATGTCATTCCACACTGTCAGTTGTCAGATATGTCAGTCCACACTGTCAGTAGTCAGATATGCCACCTCACACTGTCCGTAGCCAGATATGTCATTCTACAATGTCAGTTGTCAGATATGTCATTCCACACTGTCAGTTGTCAGATATGTCATTCCACACTGTCAGTTGTCAGATATGTCATTCCACACTGTCAATAGTCAGATATGTCATTCCACACTGTCAGTAGTCAGATATGTCATTCCACACTGACAATAGTCAGATATGTCATTCCACACTGTCAGTTGTCAGATATGTCAGTCCACACTGTCAGTAGTCAGATATGCCACCTCACACTGTCCGTAGCCAGATATGTCATTCCACACTTTCAGTTGTCAGATATGCCACCTCACACTGTCCGTAGCCAGATATGTCATTCCACACTTTCAGTTGTCAGATATGTCATTCCACACTTTCAGTTGTCAGATATGTCATTCCACACTGTCAGTTGTCAGATATGTCATTCCACACTGTCAGTAGTCAGATATGTCTCTCCACACTGTCAGATATGTCTCTCCACACTGTCAGATATGTCATTCCACACTGTCAGTAGTCAGATATGTCATTCCACACTGTCAGTAGTCAGATATGTCTCTCCACACTGTCAGTAGTCAGATATGTCTTTCCACACTGACAATAGTCAGATATGTCTCTCCACACTGTCAGTAGTCAGATATGTCATTCCACAACGTCAGTAGTCAGAAATGTCATACCACACTGTCAGTAGTCAGATATGTCTCTCCACACTGTCAGATATATCATACCACAACGTCAGTAGTCAGAAATGTCATACCACACTGTCAGTAGTCAGATATGTCATACCACACTGTCAGATATGTCATACCACACTGTCAGTAGTCAGATATGTCATTCCACACTGTCAGTAGTCAGATATGTCAGTCCACACTGTCAGTAGTCAGATATGTCAGTCCACACTGTCAGTAGTCAGATATGTCTCTCCACACTTTCAGATATGTTTCTCCACACTGTCAGATATGTCATTCCACACTGTCAGTAGTCAGATATGTCATTCCACACTGTCAGTAGTCAGATATGTCAGTCCACACTGTCAGTAGTCAGATATGTCATTCTACACTGTCAGTTGTCAGATATGTCAGTCCACACTGTCAGTAGTCAGATATGTCATACCACACTGTCAGTAGTCAGATATGTCAATAGTCAGATATGTCATTCCACACTGTCAGTAGTCAGATATGTCATACCACACTGTCAGTAGTAAGATATGTCATTCCACACTGTTAGTAGTAAGATATGTCATTCCACACTGTCAGTAGTCAGATATGTCATTCCACACTGTCAGTAGTCAGATATGTCATTCCACAACGTCAGTAGTCAGATATGTCATACCACACTGTCAGTAGTCAGATATGTCTCTCCAGACTGTCAGTAGTCAGATATGTCTCTCCACACTGTCAGTAGTCAGATATGTCTTTCCACACTGACAGTAGTCAGATATGCCATTCTACACTGTCAGTTGTCAGATATGTCATTCCACACTGTCAGTAGTCAGATGTGTCATTGTTTTCTGTTTTCTGATGTAAATTGCGGTTATCTGTTATCATTATTTTAAATTTACTGTTATCTGTTTTGGGGAAAAAAATGTTAACCTGTTAATGGACCACCCCTTTTTTCCCTCCACCCATCAACACTGGCATTGAAAAATGTAGGTAGCCAAAAAATATAAGGCTGATCGTTACGTCTGTCTGTTTGGTACTGGAAATGTCAGTTGTATGTCTAATAACGACCAACGTTATATTGTTTGTTGACATCTATTTTGGATACAAGTGCAAAACAGAATTATCAATAAGTATACCAAAAAACCATTTAAATAATTATATGTACAAAGTTGTTCTGGATTTTCTTCCGAGGTATTACTCATTGTGCATTCGGAATATATTGATACTGAGATGATACAATACATGTTCGAGCGTTCTGTAATTACGGGAAATAACTCACGTAAGTATTATGTTACAATCATGTAAATTTAAAATGTAAAATTGAAATCTTAAATTTAAATTTAAATTTCATGAGATACTCGTTTGTTGTAAAAGTTAATAACACTGCAGAGAACATAAAATAATAAAATAAAAGATTTAATATGTTGAATTTATTAAACGTGTTAAACACGTATCTTTTATTTATATCAGAACAGTGTAACAACGGTGGAATGTAATACATTTCTATATTTTATAGCATCATAGGATGTGTTGGGCCTATTAGACACTGTTGGGTCTGGTGTAACAGTTAAACTGAACAGTTGTATATATTTGCTAGGTATGGCTCTATTTGGTACAGCTAAAATTAAAAAAAGATGAATTGCGGACAACAAACGAAGAAACAAAAGCTACTAACTACACGAATAAAGGACGTTACCTGTCTGTAGACTAGATAGTGTTTTAGTGGACATAAGGATTCAACAGAAATACAAAGTACATGTTTATGATGTATGATATAAGTTTATCTAACCTGATATTCAAGAAAACTCTATACATTATATCTGTACTACTATGTGGAAAAAAGGGGAGGGAAATGGTGTTGTGGGGTTCGATGGAGCGATCGTTACGAAATTACCTATCTACTTTAATATATGTCTAATAAATAGGCAGACAAAATTCGTAAAATAAAATTTATTTAATTTTAAAACCAAAATATATCTCAATAATTTCTAGATTCTCAAAGCCTCATGGGTGCTTTGACCCTGGCGTCCATATCAGGCCGCTGTCCTGGATCAGCCTAGGACATCGTCCATATCCCCGTGCCTATAATGTTCACATATCATTTTTCCAAATATCTCGGTAAAACCATATATGTGAAAACAACCAGTTCCTAACACACAAATAATACATCGAGCTAAGATCTAATATGATTGGACATCACCCACATTAAAAGCATAATGTTCAGACCACTTAGTGCTTCCTTAGCTACAATCTATGTACAAGCGTAAATTTCAGCGCACTTAATGTTTCCCCACCTACAGTCTCAATACAATCATAATGCTAAGCTCACTAAATACTTCCTTAAAAACTCTAAAGCGGTTGTATTAGAATAAAGCAGGGTTTATACTCAGGCATCGACAGCAACGCTGCAATCGTTGATATCTTAGTTTTGGTGCAGCGATTAGATACTAAATATATCGTGTAGCCAGATCTTTTGTAGTTCGCGTTGTTTATCTATATTTTAGTAAATAAAATAGCAAATCACAAATGGCATTTCTGTAAAAAAAGATGTATTTACACACTTGTACTTTTAACATATGGCCGCAATATGGTTTCTCTATAAGTGGGTACGCAACATAAGAAACAGAATGAGATATACCCGTACTGTAATAGCGAGAAAAAGTGGGTAGCCTTTACAAGGTTTATGACTTTACCTCCTTTGCTACGGTAGGCTGACTGTGTGATTTTAAACTCTTTACCTTTTTAATTTTGAAATATGAAAAGAGTAGCAATGTCGCTACAAAGTTGAAACATCTTCACCTCGCATGTGATAACGTGCCGTTAGTCTTCCGACAAACGTTTTCTGTAGAAGTAGTAGAAGCGTTGACGCACGTTGTCGCTGCGTTTAACATGGTCACAAAAATATCGTCCCATTGCTTGTCGCTACCGGAGTACAAACTCATCTTAACATTTAAACATTTATAATCTATATCAATAATGCTCTGTTAAAATAATAAAACAGTTATAAACATGATCAGAAATGACACACAAGCTCTTCTGATAAGGACTAAGTAGAAAAATTAATGTTCGGATTGGAGTCTGATTTGTTCATTAAAGATTGCATGGTTTATTAATTAACACATTCGTTTGTTACATCGTTCCTCCGTTCGTTCATTTCTCCATAACTATATAGAATACAGGCATAGATCTTCTTGAATTTGATCTTTCATCGTTATTGGTCACTTGAACAACAGCTTTATTATCCTTGGTAAAAGTCAAAACCACAACAGTCGATTCAGTCGCTTTCTGTAAAACAACATAAAGTATTAGTAGTAGTACCAATAACAGCAAAAAGCATGTTCGAACCACACACGTTTTTCATGTGTCACAACTGTAGTTTTTTGTTAATATAACAATCAAGGGTCAGGATAGTGTGACATAATTGAGAGAACTATAATATTAACTCCAATATTTATAACAACATTTGTTTGGTCGATAATGTCATGATATCTGTGCTGAATCGAGAGTATATTAACATCTAAATTGTTATTTTCGTTGAACAGATCTAGTGTATGAATACATGTTACAAAAGTGTGTTCATTCAAATATTAAGTAAAATGGAAATATTCTTAAATGAGTGGAATTAAAGCTGTTTCTACGGAAGTCTTCGGTGTTTGAACTCACCAACAAATTATAAATGGACCCCTTCATTTGGTTTTATACACCGATTAATTCATCCAAAAAGCCTTTTATTAATATAATTATGGCAAATAGGTTGCATATATGAGTTACGTATGCGTAATATGCAATTCATATACTAGGACATATTTTATATATATAGGTATATGACACCTGTGAGTGATAGATATAACCAACATAGTTGTGGTACAGGTGTCCACTAACAGCTGTACTTGTTTCTCATAGATTTCTATGCTACACATTTAGGTTTAAAAAGCACGTGTATACGTGACACGTGTACATATGAGATAAATGCTAGATTAGAGCACAATAATATATGACATATACAAAGAAAAATAGCAAAGAAAACCGACCGAACAACAAGAGACAAAAGTCAAAGAACAGTTACAAATCCGGATATAGACAATATTATGCTAAAAGTCACACCTTTTAGATTGCATCTTTTATGATTCCATATTGTACCTTTATATTGCGAAAATCGAAATAATTTTTTTCCCATGGTAACACGTCCATATTTCATATTACGCCTTTGTTATTCACACGTAACAAATCGTCCTTTACATAGTAAGTCAGCCATTTGTTTTATTTTAAAAGGACCTTTCGTTGTTTTCAAAAGATCGTCTGCTTTCGTGACGTTCAATGGTACCGAAACAAAACGAGATAATTTTTCCACCTCAACTGAAGACGGCTATACCCGAAGTATTTCAAATAGACAACAATCGACTATTCCTAACTTACACTTCCATTGTAATTTAGGTCAAAATGTACTGTAAAAAAATGCACTATTAAATGAAAAAAACTCGCCGCATTTAAAACGCTAATTAACTATCGATAATAATTGTTAAATTCAATTTGCACTTGGTCTACAAACTGAGCGTAAGCTTGACCATTTGTCAGGCAACACAGACACGTTGACTTTTATAATACAGCGTATGTTGATATACGTGACAAATACAATAGAAGAGCGCAATCATGTGACATACATGTTTTAGTGGACACAGTTCATGATTTAATACGTTGTACAATGTATTTGAACTATACTTTAAACTAAAGTTTTCACCCTAACATTTAACACTTTCAGACTTTTTATGCTTTTACATGGTTAAATATATACAACATATCATTGTCAGCAATTTTAAACTTACCGAATATTTCCACATATGTGATTTCGTTCTCTTTGATTTGTGCTCTTACATGCTGAAATTTTGTACCATTGCTTATCATTGCTACTTCTGCGTAATGGTTGCTTTCTTTCGCCTTAAATTTATTATATTCATCTTTAACTGTAGAATACACTGGCGCTAGTTGAACATGTTGATTTAATTTTTTCGTTTTAAATTTATTCGAACATTGTTCTGTTTTATATTCGTTTATAACTGTGGCATAAACTGGCGCCTGCTGAAAATGTTGATTTAATTCTCTGTCCTGATTGTCCAAATGATCAAAGTAGACTGCCTGTGGTTTACATTTTTGCTTTGAACTGCAATACAAAAGTGTTAACAAAGACATTTAGTACCAAAATAGATTGCATACTCAATGAACGTAACAAGAAAACTCAAAAAGCAAGTTGAACAACAATATCGACACAAAACAACAACAACGAACTTGACACTCTTATTATATAGTTTAAATTTTAATTAGTTAGTTTTATCTTACCATTTAACCTTATAACACACCACTACTGTAATTAGTATGCCAATTGTAATGACCACACAAACAGCTGCAATATAAATGTACATACAATTAAAAGAGGAATTGCATATCTTCGGTTCATTTAAAAGTCAAGTTGGAACATTTCACATTAATTGTTCTTAGCATACAAAAGTGCACACAGTAAATCAATGAAATGTCAGAATAGTTGACTAAGATAGCAATTTTTTCTTATAAAAGTCTTACTATGCTTTCTTTAAATTCATTTCAAAATAGGTATCAAAGTACCACATGACCTTTTAAACTAATATTTAAAGAAACTGTAAGTTCTATTTTATGATGGCGCTGATGAAATTTACGTAGAATTGACATATATTTAACTCTCGGAAATCCATTCATTAATAACCTTTATGCTTTCTATTAACAACAATCCTCTGTCAAAAAAGTCACCGTAGAAATTGCTACCATGTGTAAAATCTAATCGGGTACTGCAGAATTATTCAACACAAAGTGGAACTTTTATGATTGGAAAGTCGTTAGGCATGTAATGAAAGGCTGAATCGGCCTTCTTTTTCGATTTCATTGTGCATTAAAATATCGCCCGTTTTACATGTTTTTATATACATCAATCTGAAGGCCAGACATGACGGCAGAACAAAAGTTTCGTTAACCCAAATTTCAAACTAGCAATTCAGCACAAGAGGAATCATAGTCATATCACTGAGTATATAATGAAAGATCACACACTGGAATTTTTTATTGTAACTCAATAACTTACCTACAGCTACTGTAATGTGGGAGCCGTCACTTGACATGGAATGGAATGGTGATTCAGCTTTATTTGAAAAGAAAACCTTATAAATTATAAAATGCAATGAATAGTCTGTCTCATTTATGTAGGTCAAATATAGCATCCTCATACAATTTGACGAATATATTCTTTATTCAAAAATGACTTGCACAGTTGTTTTAGTTGGAGCAGTTACATTTATACTATATTTATGTAGAAATTCGTCAAATTTTGAAGCAGAAAGGACTTTTTGTTTAATATAAAATACATGTATCGTCAACCATGTGCTCGCGAGATCATATTACTTATCATTTGCTGATTAATATCCTTAAAATAGTGCAGATAACATACAATTTAAACAAAATGTCACAATTATTTGCTATATGTGTCTTTCAAATTATCTTAAAGTAATCTTCAGCATTTTCTAAATAAATCTTTTTTTTTGTAGTCAATAATCAACTACACATTGTTGTTCCCGCTTGAATGTTTCGTTAATATTCTTCATTTTATATCTTAATAAATTAGTAAATGCAGACGACCCAAATATAAAGAAAAACAGAAGATACCGATACGAAAGCAGAACAAAAATCAAGTAGAAAATCACACAACCGCAGAAAACTCACAATCACAACCAGCAACCAACACTCAAAAGCTGCAACAACAAAAACTGAAAAAGACCCCCCCTTAAAAACCAAACAAACAAACAAAAAATACCCCACCAAAAACAAACTGAACGAAAAGTGATATCAGGCCTACTGGAAATGTAACGATATTTTGGTTTATTTAAATCAAAATTTGTGTTTGTCGAAGAGTGATAGCAAATCTCAGACCAATTCATTATGGTTCATGTAGCATTAATTTACGTTGAGACGACTTCAAATTACAGTAAGCAGGTAGTATATTATAGTCTAATGACATTTTAATAACCATCATCTTAATTGCCATTTTGATTGTTAGGTATAGATGTTGTCAGTTGTACACTCACATCTACTTCAAATAATTCGAGTTAATTGCGTTTGTACATGTATATGTTTTTTGAATGGCAAAAATAATTTGACATTTGCAAAGCGAAATGGTGTTTGGCTGTTTATATGAAAATTTTCGCCAATTTCAATATTTGTCGGCGGTATAAAGTGTTTTATAAGGTATATAGCTGAAGAACACGGCAAAATCGCTGATTAGGTGGGAAAACAAGCATTCATGTGTACTATGCTTTGCCGGAAGACAGGCTCAAACTCTCAAAATAAGTATCGAGTAGATGACTGACTACCATGACCACTTTGACATCAAGCCCCATACTCGTAATGAAGTTAACTAAATACCTATTGTAATGAGGACTGCTTTTGTATCGCTATAAAAAGAACCATTTATGTTGTGGTAGGCTCTACACACATAGTTCCCACTTTTGTTGACTGTCAGTTCTCCAATGCTTAAAATATTTTCCGTTGACAATATGGTTTCCTGATTGTCTTCTCTAAACCAGCTGTACATGGGTATAGGATTACCATCAGCGTGACATGTAAGGTTAACATGATCCATTGAACCAGGCTGGTAAATGTCCATATCTGGGGTTTTGGTAACACTGATCCCGCGAAGTTTATCTTCAATATAAACGAAGGCTTAAAATATGGTTAAGGCATGTACAAAATTGATCTAGCGTTTACACAATTTTTATGCTACCAAAAATGAATAATATTAATACTGCTTTTTTATCTAATAGCATGTTACTAGTATGTATTTTAAAATACACATTTATAGATGTTGATAGGAGTAGGCGTATTTCAGCGGCAACAAAATGTAAAGCTTCCCAAACTACACTACTTTTCCATTTGGCAAAGTTTCTTGTCAATGGGTCCGTACCTTATACACTGTTTATTTACTTTTTAGTAGTTTGTGACATCATGACTATGGACTGAAATTCTACCGTCTGGTCGTAAAGAAACAATTATATTAATGAATTATTATTAATACATTTTAAATAACGTGACAGATTAAACAATGTTTGTATAAGGCATGGTATAAAAAGTCCGAAACATTGGGATATATGACAGTAATAAAAACATACCGACGCGTAATTTAACGTTAAATCCTTATTAACTTTTAAGTGATTATATTATTGCATCTGAACATTGATTTGGCTAATGTATATAGAGCACCAGAGTTACGACAGTAACACGTGTTGACAAGACATGTTTTGTTTATTTAACACTCAAGCAAGTGATCGATTGACTGAAGAACGTCTCAACGCTAAACGTTGTATATTCTACACTTCCAATACAACACGTATAAACAATTTTTCAGAAATAAGGAACAAGACAAAGATCTTTCTCAACATCAAACTATTATCAACTTACAGTAAACATTGACTGGTCCTATTTTTACTGTCATGTTCTGAGATGACTCAAGCGATTGCTCAACACATTCAATAATCGCTCTGTTATCTAAGGCCGTTAACTGAATTGTAAGGTTACTGGTCCCAAAGAAGGTACAATTTTCAGCAACCTCATGTGACACTGTAATTGTATCTGCATAAATTATTGGAAGCGGCCTATTATGTTGATATTTCTTCCATATAAATTTTCCTGGAGGTTTTCCAACATTGCCTTGACAGATAAAGGAAACCTGCTGGCCATCAAAAACTGCGGACAATAACGAGGTTGATATGATACTGTCAGGTTTGGAAGAGTTACCTAGTATGTAATAAAAGTAAAAAAAATAACTAAAAACTATATAACTATTAAATGTACCGTGTCTGACAAATTAAAACTGCTTACCGCGTTTGGTCCAGCTGATGCTTCTTTTGAAGATCCAGAAATTTGTAAATTGAATTCAACAAATATTTTCAACAGTCGATTATCGATTTGAAATGGAGCGGATTTATTAATTTGATAGAGCGATTTCCTATAGTAAATTTTGACCTAATTACAACACGTGTACGTTTGGAGAGTCGCTTGTGTTGTCTATGCGAAATCCTTCGGGTAATGCAGTCTGATGTTTAGGCGAGAAAAGTCTCGCGGTTTGTCCAAATACCAGTAAACGTTACGAAAGCAGACGATCTTCAAAAAAAACAACGCATAGTCCCTTTAGAAACTAAAATGGCTGACTTCCTATGTAAAATTCTAGAAGTAAATGACAAGGACGATTTTGACATGTTAACAAAGGCATCATATAAGATATGGACGTGTTATCGTGTCTAAATTTTTAAAATCGGATTTTAGCAGTAAGAAGGTACAGTATGGAATAATACAAATGCAAGCACAACACTGAACTAATATACTAACAACTTTGTCCAATATATGCCAACTATCAAAATAGTTTAAATGACATGTATCTTTGATGTCCTATAAAGTCACCTAATACGATCCATTTTTCTATTTTAATAGAACTGTCTTTAAAAAGATTCTGCTTAAAACTTTACTTTTTTATCACAGAAATACGAACAATTTTAATACGCAACCATTACATCTAAAAATAAGCTTTGTGTTTTTCTCTTATTAAATTTGCTATAATGTTTGACCGCAATTCAATATAAATTTGAAATTTTGTATTGCTTCTCGATAATTATTTCAGAAGTAGATGGAGTTTCACCATTTATGGTTTGTAAAATTGTGATATGATTTTTGATAAACAATCATTGGAGCTAAAATAAAATTTAAACTAATACTCAATACATAACGAACAACAAGGTTAAATGTGTATTGTGCTGTCTAATCCTCTAGAGGGTTTGTGAAAGAAACATTAATTCTACTTACTTCGAATTGTTAACTTGGTGGGACTAGATTTTTCAGTTAAGAGTTCTCCTGTTATGTCATAAACAATCTCACATCTGTAATCGTTATCATCTATACACTGTACTGCATTAAATGTCAATACTGCTGCATGCCATGACGTTGTGGGGTTTTCTAGTGTCACGCGTCCATCTAAATATTTTCCATGTGTAGTCAAACTAGGCTTGTCTAATCTACCAGGAGGCCGGAAGAATGCAGCTATTTGGAAGAAATCGTCGTTAGCGGATCTATTTCTTGCTTTAAGTTGTATGACATTTCCATTTTCGTTTTCCTCGAAAATAAAAGTGCATCTCAGTTGAATATTTGAAATTCCAATTGCAGCTGTAATATTCTGGTTAATGCTCACTAGTAGAGCTTTAATGTCTACAAAAACATAAATAACTAGTTAACAATTGATACAGCTGTGGCATTTGTTTTCAAATACATATTTATATGTATTAATAAATAAAGTTAACTGTTTCTTCTTATTTCTTATTTTATAAAGAATGTCTTAGTTAAAATTTAGAAATGCTTATGAATGAACGTAATAACAAAATACCGAACCCAGACGAAACTGTCAAAAAGACAATCCACAAATCAAAGTCCGAGAAATCGGCAAACTCCAAAACCATCAACAAACATAAAGCAACTGCGGCATTGGTCATGCCTTGTTGCATGGATTTCAAACGAAAAGGATGGGATAAACCAGCTTGTTTTATAGCATGTAAAACTTCCCGCTTTTATAAATGTAGAATGTGAGTTGGTTAGTTGATTAAAATAGATGGATATCATATACCACTATTCACAAATAGGTGCATCAAACATTCATCGTAGTAGCACGTTCACTTTACACTGAATTCACAACTGGAAAAACTATCTGCAACCATATTTTCAAACGAGATATATTTTTCGACAAGGAAGTTAGATCAAAGGTAAAACTTTTTAAAGGCGCGGACGAGTCGTTTTTTCTTGTAACTTTCGTTTGTTCTGACAATAGGTGACGTTTGCAAAAATAAGTATACTCGCTGAAAACTCTTGCATACCTGAAGAATTGAGCATTTAGACACCGTATGCAGGAGAAGATTGTATGCTGAAAAACAGATCCACTAAATGTTACAAGTATGTTGTCAATCGGAAAATCTAGCATACTATAAACCTACTCTTTGCTGCAGCATAATCTCCCTTTAAGTTCCTTAGTAGAAAAAAAATATTGTCGTAACCTAAAACTACATATTTGTAGGCATATATGGAAGCGAAGGCTTTATGTATGATTTCATCAAGAAGAGATTTTAGTTTTCGTGCTGCAAAGTATTATAACAATTTGAAAAATCAAAGGTTCTAACAGAGGAAATTTAACACATCGATCTTGAATAATTTTTTTATAAATTCTTTTAATTTTTTTAAAATCCAAAAATGATTAACATTACTTCGCGAAAAAATAGTTTCACAGTATTTTTGCTGTCCTTCTTTCACTATAGACAATATCTTAGTCAAACGTTTCGACAATTTTTTGTAGCATTAAGATGATTCCATATAATTGTAATTTAGGAATCATATACACGTATGGTGTCTTCAGACTCTTTCTCGTAATTACTATTCAAAGAAGTCATGAAGGACTAATGGTTAGCTAGGATTTCACATTTGTCGAATATGGTACGTTTGTATGTGGAATTACCACAGTTATCCTTGATGCTTAGATCTTTATTGAGTCATTTATAGTAATGTGACTTACATACAAACACAATGTTGTTAGAAACCTTTGTCTGTACGGACGACAACATATTTGTCATTGCGGGAATAACTCGGCAACATAATACTTTATGGAAGTAAAAAGTATATCACTTTATTCGTTACTATAAATAAATTAATGCATTAATGAAAATTTAGATGAATTAAAAGTAAATAATAGCAAATTATATTGGAAGACCATTTATGTTAATTAAAAATGAACGACCCGTTCACGATATTCCTCCATTAAAAGATCCCAGTAATAATCTCAATTTATCGTATAATGCTGTTGAAAAATCAGAAATTTTAAATAGATACTTTTGTTCAATCTCCAACATAGATGTAGATCAAAAAGAATTGCCTGCGTTCGTAAATAGGTGTTTGAATCCCATCTCAAAAATTGATATCAGTGAACAGGATGGCCTAGATATGCTGTCTACACTTTGTGTAAATAAAGCTGTGGGTCCAGATATAATAAGCAACAGAATGCTACTTGCTGTAAGCAATGAAATCTCTAAGCCATTATGTTTGCTTTTCAAAAAATCTTTAAAAGAGAATACTTTTCCCGACCAGTGGAAAATTGCTCATGTTACTCCCATATTCAAATCAGGTGACAAGTCATTGCCATCAAATTATAGACCCGTCTCCTTGTTATCTTGTGTCGGTAAACTTTTAGAAAAAATAGTTTATAAAAATATTTTTAATCATTTACATAATAACAAACTGATATATAAGTTTCAGTCTGGCTTCCTTCATGGTTACTCAACAACACATCAATTAATTGAATTGTATAACCAAATATTATTAGCACTGAACAATAAACAAGTTACTAGTGTCACCTTTGCTGATATTAGTAAAGCTTTTGATACGGTTTGGATTAAAGCACTTATTTTCAAATTAGAAAACTATGGTATTACAGGAAATTTACTATGCTGGCTAAAAAGTTATCTTTCTAGACGTACTCAGAAAGTAGTATTAAAAGATTCTATATCAGGTGTTGGTATATTGAAAGCCGGTGTGCCTCAAGGGTCAGTACTGGGACCTCTTTTATTTTTGATTTTTATTAATGATATTGCAGATGAAATGGTTGGACTTGGAAGACTTTTTGCTGATGACACCTCTATTGGTCATATTGCAACTGACCATCAAAGCCTTAATATTATGATTACTAAAGATCTCGAGTATCTAGATCAGTGGTCTAAAAAATGGTCAATCAAGTTTAACCCTAACAAAACTGATATCATGCTTTTTAGTACGAGAAATGCACAGTTAAATTTGTCTTTTGACTTTGGAACAACGTCTTTAGCCCCTGTTGCCACACATAAACATTTAGGTGTTACTTTTAGTAGTGATTGCAAATGGACTAAACATATCGATAATCTGGTACAGAAAGCATCTAAACAGCTAACTGTCTTACGAAAACTAAAATTTAAACTAAAAAGGGAATATCTTGAAAAAATATATTTCACTTTCATTAGACCGATCTTAGAATATGCATCTGAAGTTTGGGACAACTGTGGGCAGGTTAATTCAGAAAGACTAGCAAGAATTCAAATTGAGGCTGCACGTATAATAACAGGTTTACCATGCTACGCTAGTATTACATCTATTTATAATGAAACGGGATGGGAAAAATTAAGTGTAAGAAGGGAATTTAAAAAAATATTGCTTTTTTATAAAATTGTTCATAACCAGGCTCCTGATTATCTCTATGATTTAGTCCCACCTGCTACATTTGAAACAAGTAATTACAACCTGCGAAGTAAATTGAATATTAGTAAACCATTTAATCGCTTATCAATTTATCAAGAGTCTTTTTTTCCATCGTCGATTAAATTATGGAACGCATTGGACTTAAAAATCAGAGAACTTCCTACGTTTACTTCCTTTAAATCAAAATTACAACATTTATATTTCAGATGCAAAAAACCTCCAATATATTTTGCTTACGGTGATAGATTGTATAATGTATTACATGCGAGATTGCGCAATAACTGCAGTGCACTTAATGCTGACTTAAATAAAGCAAATTTAATACCAAATTCAGAATGTATATGTGGTTTCTATAATGAGAATGCTGAACATTATTTACTACATTGTCATAGATTTCATACTCAGAGAACTCGTATGTACAATGAAATAAAACGGATAACTATGGAAGTTGCTCCGATTAATGTTAAACTGTTATTATACGGAAATGAAGCTACAACTATTGATAAAAACTGTGCAATATTTTTGTCAGTTCAGAAATTTATTAAAGATACTGAACGGTTCACTTTTCGACAACAACAGTAATGTCTAAAAGTAAATGTCAATAATAAGTCGTATGTATTTTAAAGAAATAGTGTTTGGTTGTACAACGCTTCGTATGATCATTGATGATGAGTCACGACTCAATGGATTTCAAATAAATAACTACTAAATAATAAAGTAAATATACTTACATTATAGGTAAATAAATATAAAAATCCTTTTGTTATATTGATAATTATCACAGACATATTCACGTCAATACTTTACGGTGTATTCGTAAAACATCATATACAAAGGTCTGTTCGATTCGTTCTTTTCCTGCATACGAAATCCATTGAATCATCTCTTTAGTATTTTTCTTGTTAAGGCTTTCCACTTCCGAGTGGGAAGCCTTACTGTTATTCTTCTGTTTCTTATTAAGGCTTTCCACTTTCCAGTGGAAAGACTTACTGTTATTAGTCTGTTTCTTATTAAGGCTTTCCACTTTCCGAGTGGAAAGCCTTCTTGTTATTCTTCTGTTTCTTATTATTAAGGCTTTCCACTTTCCGAGTGGAAAGCCTTCCTGTTATTTGTCTGTTTATTATTATTATTATTCTTTTTTTTCCGCCAAGTTTTCTTTTCCCATTATAAATTTTGTTTCGCGACATGTCGAAAAGACCTTTTGTACTATGGGTTTATGAGACATTACGCTTTCGCAGTTGACCCTGCTACACCGAACACTTTTTCTTTACGGAGTTATTTCCCCTGTCATAAAAAAGCTTGTGTGCAGATAAACTTTGAAACCGCAAAAGATGTCGCAATGAAAGTTGTTCCAAAATGTTCAGCGAAGGATTGCGACACTTTATAACATATCGCAGTGAAGAATTTTTCACCTTCTTATAGGAGTTATTTCCCCTTATTTATTGCAAGTAAATTTTTGACCAGAGTAACTCATGAACCAGAGGTGATAAAGACTAGATATTTCACAGTTGGTCATCATTGACCTTGACCTTGAAAAATGTCACAAGGTCAAAGGTCAAGGTCATGTTCTAATTTTTGACCCTTTGTTGTGTGCAGATCTCCTCCTTTACTATAATAGATAGAGAACTGAACCCTTTACCAAAATGTGTATCATATTAAGATCTTGAATCGTCACTTTTTTTATTTGACATTTTATAAGAGTTGTCTCCCCTTAGACCAATAATATGCATTGTGAGTTACATTAGATCACTATATCTCAGTAACTATAACAGATATATACATGAAACCTTATATCATTGGTCATCATTGACCTTGACCTTGAAAATGGACACAAGGTCAAAGGTCAAGGTCACGTTTGAAATTTTGACACTGTCTCGCCATCGCTATTCCCTTGAAACGGTAAAAGATAGGCAATAACTTGTAATAGGTAAAATGTCAACTTTCACCTTGACCTTGCCCAAGGTCACAAGGTCAAAGGTCAAGGTCACCTGGGTTTCAGTACAGCGACATGTGAATTTTTGTACCTTTGGATTCGCTTTGTTTTCTTAGCTTGCTACATGTCGCAATAAAATTTGGTGCCAGGCATGGGCAAAAACATGGGGAATTTTAGGGTATTCCGCCAGCCTGCAAAAATAAAGGGGGGGGGGGGTGTTTCTAAGGGGACCCCATAAGAATGTAGTGTGCAGATTTCATCCTAGACCACAGAGAATGGTGAAACAAAATGGACGCCAAATCGTTCGGGGATTGATGTCCCTAAATTGTCGCTACAGTAGAAATCGTTCTGACGAACGATAAAAAAATGTCCAGGTCATGAAAGTTGAAGATAGGTTTTTTATGCAAAAATCGCAATTTTCAGAAAAACCATAAGTCCTAGCTTTTCGAAAATGGTGCCAATCGATTTAGAATGTCGATTTTACCCCAACCATGTATCTCGGATGTGCATAAATGTCAACAAACTCCAAAATCGGCAGAAAAAATCAAATGTCGAGACCCCATCGGGACCCCTTAGATTTCATCGCTTGAATTTTTGTGCATTGATTAATCCTTGAAATATACATCTGAATTGTGTCTTCGTGAGTTGTTCTAGCTGAAACAAACATTTTTTCTACTTGCATTTATTTTGAAATGACAATAAAATGCGCGCGATCGAGTGTCGTTTGGTACGTACGATTGCTGTATTTCACCGAAGAAAAATCCGTTTTTCCTTTTACAATGAATTGAAAGTAACATTAAACTGTCAAAATTGCATCATTGTTGACGGCGATCATATGTATACAGTACGTATGACGCCTGTTTTCTATTTTTTTTTTTTTTTTTTTTATATAAGTCCACGATAATATGTAGCATTGTCACGTGACATCAGACGTCTCGACCAGTCAAATCAATGTGTTCTATTTGTATTTCATAAATAAAAATCATAGAATTTTCTGTCTTTCTTATTTATTTCATTGGTAAATACACGAAAACATTACAAAATGTCTTTGTATTTTAAATGTAGAAAACACATTGAAGGTATATATACGTCAAAATTTGACTTTCTGCATATCGTCTTCCGTGGTCCAGTGGTATCAACGAGGGCTGGCAAGACTGACATCGTCGGTTCGAGCCTAGGATGTGACATATGATTTTTGCATGCTTTTCTGCTACGTTTCACGTATATTTTATGCAGTTATGGTTTTTTATATAGAAAAAACAAAAAAAAAACTGAAATTTTTTTACGCCGCGGTGTAAAAAATGTCGATGGAAGTGGTAAGCCATGATTATTTGTGGCGAAGTCACAAATGAACCTATATTTATTCTTATTTTTTTCCGCCAACTTTTCTTTTCCCATTATAAATTTTGTTTCGCGACATGTCGAAAAGACCTTTTGTACTATGGGTTTATGAGACATTACGCTTTCGCAGTTGACCCTGCTACACCGAACACTTTTTCTTTACGGAGTTATTTCCCCTGTCATAAAAAAGCTTGTGTGCAGATTAACTTTGAAACTGTAAAAGATATCGCAATAAAAGTTGTTCCAAAATGTTCAGCGAAGGATTGCGACACTTTATAACATATCGCATTAAAGAATTTTTCACCTTCTTATAGGAGTTATTTCCCCTTATTTATTGCAAGTAAATTTTTGACCAGAGTAACTCATGAACCAGATGTGATAAAGACTAGATATTTCACAGTTGGTCATCATTGACCTTGACGTTGAAAAAGGTCACACGGTCAAAGGTCAAGGTCATGTTCTAATTTTTGACCCTTTGTTGTGTGCAGATCTCCTCCTTTACTATAATAGATAGAGAACTGAAACCTTTACCAAAATGTGTATCATATTAAGATCTTGAATCGTCACTTTTTTTATTTGACATTTTATAAGAGTTGTCTCCCCTTAGACCAATAATATGCATTGTGAGTTACATTAGATCACTATATCTCAGTAACTATAACAGATATATACATGAAACCTTATATCATTGGTCATCATTGACCTTGACCTTGAAAATGGACACAAGGTCAAAGGTCAAGGTCACGTTTGAAATTTTGACATTGTCTCGCCATCGCTATTCCCTTGAAACGGTAAAAGATAGGCAATAACTTGTAATAGGTAAAATGTCAACTTTCACCTTGACCTTGCCCAAGGTCACAAGGTCAAAGGTCCAGGTCACCTGGGTTTCAGTACAGCGACATGTGAATTTTTGTAAATTTGGATTCGCTTTGTTTTTTTAGCTTGCTACATGTCGCAATAAAATTTGGTGCCAGGCATGGGAAAAAACATGGGGAATTTGAGGGTATTCCGCCAGCTTGCAAAAATAAAAAGGGGGGGGGGGTGTTTCTAAGGGACCCCATAAGAATGTAGTGTGCAGATTTCATCCTAGACCACAGAGAATGGTGAAACAAAATGGACGCCAAATAGTTCGGGGATCGATGTCCTTGACTTGTCGCTACAGTAGAAATCATTCTGACGAACGATAAAAAAATTTCCAGGTCATGAAAGTTGAAGATAGGTTTTTCATGCAAAAATCGCGATTTTCAGAAAAACCATAAATCCTAGCCTTTCGAAAATGCCGCCAATCGATTTAGAATGTCGATTTTACCCCAACCAAGTATCTCGGATGTGCATAAATGTCAACAAAATCGAAAATCGGCAGAAAAAATCAAATGTCGAGGCCCCATCGGTACCCCCTAGATTTCAGCGGTTGAATGTTTGTGCATTGATAAATCCTTAAAATATACATCTGAATTATGTCTTCATGAGTTGTTCTAGCTGAAACAAACATTTTTTCTACTTGAGCATTTATTTTGAAATGCCATCGAGTGTCGTCCGGTATGCACGACTGCTGTATTTTACCGAACAAAGAAACGGTTTCCCTATTACAATGAATTGAAAGTAACATTCCTTTGAATTAAACTGTCAAAATAGCATCACTGTTGACCTCCTGAAAAGTCATCTTTTCAACAAAAAAAAAAAAAAAAAAAAAAAAAAAACAACTTCGTGATAATATATAAAATTGTCACGTGACTTTAGTCGTTTCCACCAGTCAAATCAATGCGTTTTATTTGTATTTTATAAATAAAAATCAAAGAATTTTCTGTCTTTCTTATTTATTTCATTGGTAAATACACGAAAACATTACAAAATGTCTTTGTATTTTAAATGTAGAAAACACATTGAAGGTATATATACGTCAAAATTTGACTTTCTGCATATCGTCTTCCGTGGTCCAGTGGTATCAACGAGGGCTGGCAAGACTGACATCGTCGGTTCGAGCCTAGGATGTGACATATGATTTTTGCATGCTTTTCTGCTACGTTTCACGTATATTTTATGCAGTTATGGTTTTTTATATAGAAAAAACAAAAAAAAAACTGAAATTTTTTTACGCCGCGGTGTAAAAAATGTCGATGGAAGTGGCAAGCCATGATTATTTGTGGCGAAGTCACAAATGAACCTATATTATTAAGGCTTTCCACTTCCGAGTGGGAAGCCTTTCTATTATTCTTCTGTTTCTTATTAAGGCTTTCCACTTTCCGAGTGGAAAGCCTTCCTGTTATTTGTCTGTTTATTATTATTATTTTTCTTTTTTTTCCGCCAAGTTTTCTTTTCCCATTATAAATTTTGTTTCGCGACATGTCGTAAAGACATTTTGTACTATGGATGTATGAGACATTACGCTTTCGCAGTTAACCCTGGCTCACCGAACACTTGTTCTTTACGGAGTTATCTCCCCTGTTACAGAAAAGCTTGTGTGCAGATAAACTATGAAACCGTAAAAGATTTCGCAATAAAACTTTTTGCAAAATGGTCAGCTATTGATCGCGACAATTTGTTACATATCGCGCAAAGTATTTTGACGACTCCTTGCAGGAGTTATTTCCCCTTATTTATTGGAAGTACATTTTGTAGCATTGTAACTCATGAATCAGAGGTGATAGAGACTAGATATTTCACAGTTGGTCATCATTGACCTTGACCTTGAAAAAGGTCACAAGGTCAAAGGTCAAGGTCATGTTCTAATTTTTGACCCTTTGTTGTGTGCAGATCTCCTCCTTTACTATAATAGATAGAGAACTGAAACCTTTACCAAAATGTGTATCATATTAAGATCTTGAATCGTCACTTTTTTTATTTGACATTTTTATAAGAGTTATCTCCCCTAGACCAATAAAATATATTGTGAATTACATTATATCACCATATCTCAGTTACTATAACAGATATTTATATGAAACCTTATATCATTGGTCATCATTGACCTTGACCTTGAAAATGGACACAAGGTCAAAGGTCAAGGTCACGTTTGAAATTTTGACATTGTCTTGTCATCGCTATTGCATTGAAACGGTAAAAGATAAGCTATAAGTTATAATGGATAAAATGTTGGTCTCATTAAGGCGCAACTTTTTTACTTTTGGAGGGAAAGGATCCGACTTCATCTTATAGGAGTTATCCCCCATTACTACCACTGATAATTAGGTTTTCATTAATTACTTATCAACTATTGATAGTAGAGGCATTGGGTCTTCACTATAGACCAGTATGACCCTTGACCTTGAAAATAGAAACAAGGTCAAAGGTCAAGGTCATCTTATAAATTTTGGTATTTATGATAAATAGTCATTTCTTCATAATTATACGACATATTGACATAGGATCTGCACTGTTTGTCCTTTATTGACCCTCAGCATGGTCAAGGTCATATTGACAGAAGTCAAGGTCAAAACATATTTTTCGGAAATTCTGCTTTTTCGTGTAAATTAAATGGTAAATCTTAATAAATGCTTTGTTTTTAAAGCATTAAGTATGCAAATATACAAAACTTGCTAGTAAAGGTCATTTATGTCAATTAACGTCCTATTTTATGACCTTTTTTATTTCGAAAGATAGCCGAATGGTTTTTTCTTTCGATTGTTTATTTTGAAAAGAAAAGTCAATTTCCAGAATTCAAAGTCAATGTCAAGGTCATTTTTGCGATCAGTGGAAAGCCTCTCATTTGTTCGGTAGAACCAATGAACTTATATTTATTATTATTATTCTTATTTTTTTCCGCCAAGTTTTCTTTTCCCATTATAAATTTTGTTTCGCGACATGTCGTAAAGACATTTTGTACTATGGATGTATAAGACATTACGCTTTCGCAGTTGACCCTGTCACACCGAACACTTGTTCTTTACGGAGTTATCTCCCCTGTTACAGAAAAGCTTGTGTGCAGATAAACTATGAAACCGTAGAAGATTTCGCAATAAAAGTTGTTGCAAAATGGTCAGCTATGGATTGCGACAATTTGTTACATATCGCGCAAAGTATTTTGACGACTCCTTGTAGGAGTTATTTCCCCTTATTTATTGGAAGTAAAATTTGTACCATTGTAACTCATGAACCAGAGGTGATATAGACTAGATATTTCACAGTTGGTCATCATTGACCTTGACCTTGAAAAAGGTCACAAGGTCAAAGGTCAAGGTCATGTTCTAATTTTTGACCCTTGGTTGTGTGCAGATCTCCTCCTTTACTATAATAGATAGAGAACTGAAACCTTTACCAAAATGTGTATCATATTGAGATCTTGAATCGTCACTTTTTTTATTTGACATTTTTATAAGAGTTATCTCCCCTAGACCAATAAAATGTATTGTGAATTGCATTATATCACTATATCTCAGTAACTATAACAGATATATATATATGAAACCTTATATCATTGGTCATCATTGACCTTGACCTTGAAAATGGACACAAGGTCAAAGGTCAAGGTCACGTTTGAAATTTTGGCATTGTCTTGTCATCGCTATTACTTTGAAACGGTAAAAGATAGGCTATAAGTTATAATGGATAAAATGTTGGTCTCATAAAGGCGCAACTTTTTTCTATTTAGAGGGAAAGGATCCGGCTTCATCTTATAGGAGTTATCCCCCATTACAACCATTGATAATTAGTTTTTCATTAATTACTTATCAACTATTGATAATAGAGGCATGGGGTCTTCACTATGGATCATTAGGACCCTTGACCTTGAAAACAAATACAAGGTCAAAGGTCAAGGTCATTTTCTAATTTTTTGTATATATTATAAGTAGTCATATCTTAATGACTTTAAGAGATATTGGCATAAAATCTTCAATGTTGATCACTGTTGACCTTCAGCATGGTCAAGGTCATGCTGTAAAAGTCAAGGTCAAAGTCCTTTATAAATGTTTTTCATGGTACTATGTATTTTGAATGGCTTCTTCTTTTAATGCTATTGCCTATAAGTAATATTTACGTAGATTAAAAGATCAGTTGTCAAGGTCATTCAAGTTTTCTTACGTCCTATTTAATGACCTTTCTTATTTTTAAAGATATCTAAATAGTTTTTTAATAATTTTTGTTCTTATTAATTGCTATAGACAAATTACGTATGTTTCTTAGCTTTTTGGTTTCAAGGTCATTTATTTAAGGTCTTCTTTTGAAGTGGAAAGCCTATTAATCGTTCTTTAGAACGATTGAACCTATATTTATTATTATTCTTATTTTTTTCCGCCAAGTTTTGTTATCCCATTATAAATTTTGTTTCGCGACATGTCGTAAAGACATTTTGTACTATGAATGTATGAGACATTACGCATTCGCAGTTAACCCTGGCAGACCGAACACTTTTTCTTTACGGAGTTATTTCCCCTGTCATAAAAAAGCTTGTGTGCAGATAAACTTTGAAACCGCAAAAGATGTCGCAATGAAAGTTGTTCCAAAATGTTCAGCAAAGGATTGCGACACTTTATAACATATCGCAGTGAAGAATTTTTCACCTTCTTATAGGAGTTATTTCCCCTTATTTATTGCAAGTACATTTTTGACCATAGTAACTCATGAACCAGATGTGATAAAGACTAGATATTTCACAGTTGGTCATCATTGACCCTGACCTTGAAAAAGGTCACAAGGTCAAAGGTCAAGGTCATGTTTTAATTTTTGACCCTTTGTTGTGTGCAGATCTCCTCCTTTACTATAATAGATAGAGAACTGAACCCTTTACCAAAATGTGTATCATATTAAGATCTTGAATCGTCACTTTTTTTATTTGACATTTTATAAGAGTTGTCTCCCCTTAGACCAATAATATGCATTGTGAGTTACATTAGATCACTATATCTCAGTAACTATAACAGATATATACATGAAACCTTATATCATTGGTCATCATTGACCTTGACCTTGAAAATGGACACAAGGTCAAAGGTCAAGGTCACGTTCTCAATTTTGACATTGTCTCGCCATCGCTATTTCCTTGAAACGGTAAAAGATAGGCAACAACTTGTAATAGGTAAAATGTCAACTTTCACCTTGACCTTGCCCAAGGTCACAAGGTCAAAGGTCAAGGTCACCTGTGTTTCAGTACAGCGACATGTGAATTTTTGTACCTTTGGATTCGATGTGTCTTTTTAGCTTTCTACATGTCGCAATAAAATTTGGTGCCAGGCAGGGGCAAAAACATGGGGAATTTGAGGGTATTCCGCCAGCCTGCAAAAATAAAGGGGGGGGGGTGTTTCTAAGGTACCCCATAAGAATGTAGTGTGCAGATTTCATCCTAGACCGCAGAGAATGGTGAAACAAAATGGACGCAAAATAGTTCGGGGATCGATGTCCTTGAATTGTCGCTACAGTAGAAATCATTCTGACGAACGATAAAAAAATTTCCAGGTCATGAAAATTGAAGATAGGTTTTTTATGCAAAAATCGCGATTTTCAGAAAAACCATAAATCCTAGCTTTTCGAAAATGGTGCCAATCGATTTAGAATGTCGATTTTACCCCAACTAAGTATCTCGGATGTGCATAAATGTCAACAAACTCGAAAATCGGCAGAAAAAATCAAATGTCGAGACCCAATCGGTACCCCCTAGATTTCAGCGGTTGAATGTTTGTGCATTGATAAATCCTTAAAATATACATCTGAATTATGTCTTCATGAGTTGTTCTAGCTGAAACAAACATGTTTTGTACTTTCATTTATTTTGAAATCACAATAAAGTCCACGCGATGTGTCGTCTGTTCCTTCCTTTTGGTGAAAATCCGTTGCCTTTTACAATGCATTGAACGTAATATTCCAACGTTGATCACAACTGCATAATTGTTGACCTCCTGAGCCGTGATCTTGATGACATTTTTATGTATATCGCGATCATATGTAATATGCATCTGCGCAGTATAAAGTCTCTCCCCCAAAAGAATATAATATACTAACTCCGCGATAATATAACTCGATATCACATGACGAAAGACGAAGTAACCAGTCAAATCAAAGCGTTCTATATGTATTTCATAAATAAAAATCAAAGAATTTTCTGTCTTTCTTATTTATTTCATTTGTAAATACACGAAAACAATATAAAATGTCTTTGTATTTTAAATGTAGAAAACACATAGAAGGTATATATACGTCAAAATTTGATATGTCATCAACAAGCTTCCGTGGCGCAGTGGATAGAGCGCAGGGCTGGCAATACTGACATCCTGAGTTCGATACTAGGATGTGACAAGTCATTTTTGCATGGTTTTCTGCTACTTTTCACGTATATTTTGTGCAGTTATGTACTTTTATATAGAAAAAAAAAATTTTTTTTTACGCTGCGGTGTAAAAAATGTCGCTTGATGTGGAAAACATGATTTTTTCTTCCGAAGGAAGAAAGGAACTTTAATTATTAAGGCTTTCCACTTTCCAGTGGAAAGACTTACTGTTATTAGTCTGTTTCTTATTATTATTAAGGCTTTCCACTTTCCAGTGGAAAGACTTACTGTTATTAGTCTGTTTCTTATTATTAAGGCTTTCCACTTTCCAGTGGAAAGCCTTCTTGTTATTCTTCTGTTTCTTATTATTATTATTCTTATTTTTTTCCGCCAAGTTTTCTTTTCCCATTATAAATTTTGTTTCGCGACATGTCGTAAAGACATTTTGTACTATGGATGTATAAGACATTACGCTTTCGCAGTTGACCCTGTCACACCGAACACTTGTTCTTTACGGAGTTATCTCCCCTGTTACAGAAAAGCTTGTGTGCAGATAAACTATGAAACCGTAAAAGATTTCGCAATAAAAGTTGTTGCAAAATGGTCAGCTATGGATTGCGACAATTTGTTACATATCGCGCAAAGTATTTTGACGACTCCTTGTAGGAGTTATTTCCCTTTATTTATTGGAAGAAAAATTTGTACCATTGTAACTCATGAACCAGAGCTGATATAGACTAGATATTTCACAGTTGGTCATCATTGACCTTGACCTTGAAAAAGGTCACAAGGTCAAAGGTCAAGGTCATGTTCTAATTTTTGACCCTTGGTTGTGTGCAGATCTCCTCCTTTACTATAATAGATAGAGAACTGAAACCTTTACCAAAATGTGTATCATATTGAGATCTTGAATCGTCACTTTTTTTATTTGACATTTTTATAAGAGTTATCTCCCCTAGACCAATAAAATGTATTGTGAATTGCATTATATCACTATATCTCAGTAACTATAACAGATATATATATGAAACCTTATATCATTGGTCATCATTGACCTTGACCTTGAAAATGGACACAAGGTCAAAGGTCAAGGTCACGTTTGAAATTTTGGCACTGTCTTGTCATCGCTATTACTTTGAAACGGTAAAAGATAGGCTATAAGTTATAATGGATAAAATGTTGGTCTCATAAAGGCGCAACTTTTTTCTATTTAGAGGGAAAGGATCCGGCTTCATCTTATAGGAGTTATCCCCCATTACAACCATTGATAATTAGTTTTTCATTAATTACTTATCAACTATTGATAGTAGAGGCATGGGGTCTTCACTATGGATCATTAGGACCCTTGACCTTGAAAACAAATACAAGGTCAAAGGTCAAGGTCATTTTCTAATTTTTTGTATATATTATAAGTAGTCATATCTTAATGACTTTAAGAGATATTGGCATAAAATCTTCAATGTTGATCACTGTTGACCTTCAGCATGGTCAAGGTCATGCTGTACAAGTCAAGGTCAAAGTCCTTTATAAATGTTTTTCATGGTACTATGTATTTTGAATGGCTTCTTCTTTTAATGCTATTGCCTATAAGTAATATTTACGTAGATTAAAAGATCAGTTGTCAAGGTCATTCAAGTTTTCTTACGTCCTATTTAATGACCTTTCTTATTTTTAAAGATATCTAAATAGTTTTTTAATAATTTTTGTTCTTATTAATTGCTGTAGACAAATTACGTATGTTTCTTAGCTTTTTGGTTTCAAGGTCATTTATTTAAGGTCTTCTTTTGAAGTGGAAAGCCTATTAATCGTTCTTTAGAACGATTGAACCTATATTTAAGGCTTTCCACTTTCCGAGTGGAAAGCCTTCTTGTTATTCTTCTGTTTCTTATTATTATTATTATTATTCTTATTTTTTTCCGCCAAGTTTTCTTTTCCCATTATAAATTTTGTTTCGCGACATGTCGTAAAGACATTTTGTACTATGGATGTATAAGACATTACGCTTTCACAGTTGACCCTGTCACACCGAACACTTGTTCTTTACGGAGTTATCTCCCCTGTTACAGAAAAGCTTGTGTGCAGATAAACTATGAAACCGTAGAAGATTTCGCAATAAAAGTTGTTGCAAAATGGTCAGCTATGGATTGCGACAATTTGTTACATATCGCGCAAAGTATTTTGACGACTCCTTGTAGGAGTTATTTCCCCTTATTTATTGGAAGTAAAATTTGTACCATTGTAACTCATGAACCAGAGGTGATATAGACTAGATATTTCACAGTTGGTCATCATTGACCTTGACCTTGAAAAAGGTCACAAGGTCAAAGGTCAAGGTCATGTTCTAATTTTTGACCCTTGGTTGTGTGCAGATCTCCTCCTTTACTATAATAGATAGAGAACTGAAACCTTTACCAAAATGTGTATCATATTGAGATCTTGAATCGTCACTTTTTTTATTTGACATTTTTATAAGAGTTATCTCCCCTAGACCAATAAAATGTATTGTGAATTGCATTATATCACTATATCTCAGTAACTATAACAGATATATATATGAAACCTTATATCATTGGTCATCATTGACCTTGACCTTGAAAATGGACACAAGGTCAAAGGTCAAGGTCACGTTTGAAATTTTGGCATTGTCTTGTCATCGCTATTACTTTGAAACGGTAAAAGATAGGCTATAAGTTATAATGGATAAAATGTTGGTCTCATAAAGGCGCAACTTTTTTCTATTTAGAGGGAAAGGATCCGGCTTCATCTTATAGGAGTTATCTCCCATTACAACCATTGATAATTAGTTTTTCATTAATTACTTATCAACTATTGATAATAGAGGCATGGGGTCTTCACTATGGATCATTAGGACCCTTGACCTTGAAAACAAATACAAGGTCAAAGGTCAAGGTCATTTTCAAATTTTTTGTATATATTATAAGTAGTCATATCTTAATGACTTTAAGAGATATTGGCATAAAATCTTCAATGTTGATCACTGTTGACCTTCAGCATGGTCAAGGTCATGCTGTAAAAGTCAAGGTCAAAGTCCTTTATAAATGTTTTTCATGGTACTATGTATTTTGAATGGCTTCTTCTTTTAATGCTTTTGCCTATAAGTAATATTTACGTAGATTAAAAGATCAGTTGTCAAGGTCATTCAAGTTTTCTTACGTCCTATTTAATGACCTTTCTTATTTTTAAAGATATCTAAATAGTTTTTTAATAATTTTTGTTCTTATTAATTGCTATAGACAAATTACGTATGTTTCTTAGCTTTTTGGTTTCAAGGTCATTTATTTAAGGTCTTCTTTTGAAGTGGAAAGCCTATTAATCGTTCTTTAGAACGATTGAACCTATATTTAAGGCTTTCCACTTTCCGAGTGGAAAGCCTTCCTGTTATTTGTCTGTTTATTATTATTATTATTCTTTTTTTTCCGCCAAGTTTTCTTTTCCCATTATAAATTTTGTTTCGCGACATGTCGTAAAGACATTTTGTACTATGGATGTATGAGACATTACGCTTTCGCAGTTAACCCTGGCTCACCGAACACTTGTTCTTTACGGAGTTATCTCCCCTGTTACAGAAAAGCTTGTGTGCAGATAAACTATGAAACCGTAAAAGATTTCGCAATAAAAGTTGTTGCAAAATGGTCAGCTATGGATTGCGACAATTTGTTACATATCGCGCAAAGTATTTTGACGACTCCTTGTAGGAGTTATTTCCCCTTATTTATTGGAAGTACAATTTGTACCATTGTAACTCATGAACCAGAGGTGATATAGACTAGATATTTCACAGTTGGTCATCATTGACCTTGACCTTGAAAAAGGTCACAAGGTCAAAGGTCAAGGTCATGTTCTAATTTTTGACCCTTGGTTGTGTGCAGATCTCCTCCTTTACTATAATAGATAGAGAACTGAAACCTTTACCAAAATGTGTATCATATTGAGATCTTGAATCGTCACTTTTTTTATTTGACATTTTTATAAGAGTTATCTCCCCTAGACCAATAAAATGTATTGTGAATTGCATTATATCACTATATCTCAGTAACTATAACAGATATATATATGAAACCTTATATCATTGGTCATCATTGACCTTGACCTTGAAAATGGACACAAGGTCAAAGGTCAAGGTCACGTTTGAAATTTTGGCATTGTCTTGTCATCGCTATTACTTTGAAACGGTAAAAGATAGGCTATAAGTTATAATGGATAAAATATTGGTCTCATAAAGGCGCAACTTTTTTCTATTTAAAGGGAAAGGATCCGGCTTCATCTTATAGGAGTTATCCCCCATTACAACCATTGATAATTAGTTTTTCATTAATTACTTATCAACTATTGATAGTAGAGGCATGGGGTCTTCACTATGGATCATTAGGACCCTTGACCTTGAAAACAAATACAAGGTCAAAGGTCAAGGTCATTTTCTAATTTTTTGTATATATTATAAGTAGTCATATCTTAATGACTTTAAGAGATATTGGCATAAAATCTTCAATGTTGATCACTGTTGACCTTCAGCATGGTCAAGGTCATGCTGTAAAAGTCAAGGTCAAAGTCCTTTATAAATGTTTTTCATGGTACTATGTATTTTGAATGGCTTATTCTTTTAATGCTATTGCCTATAAGTAATATTTACGTAGATTAAAAGATGAGTTGTCAAGGTCATTCAAGTTTTCTTACGTCCTATTTAATGACCTTTCTTATTTTTAAAGATATCTAAATAGTTTTTTAATAATTTGTGTTCTTATTAATTGCTATAGACAAATTACGTATGTTTCTTAGCTTTTTGGTTTCAAGGTCATTTATTTAAGGTCTTCTTTTGAAGTGGAAAGCCTATTAATCGTTCTTTAGAACGATTGAACCTATATTTATTCTTATTTTTTTTCCGCCAAGTTTTCTTATCCCATTATAAATTTTGTTTCGCGACATGTCGTAAAGACATTTTGTACTATGAATGTATGAGACATTACGCTTTCGCAGTTAACCCTGTCACACCGAACAGTTTTTCTTTACGGAGTTATTTCCCTTGTCACAAAAAAGCTTGTGTACAGATAAACTTTGAAACCGTAAAAGATTTTGTAATAAAAGTTGTTGCAAAATGGTCAGCTATTGATTGCGACAATTTGTTACATATCGCGCAAAGTATTTTGACGACTCCTTGTTGGAGTTATTTCCCTTTATTTATTGGAAGTACAATTTTGTACCAGAGTAACTCATGAACCAGAGGTGATAGAGACTAGATATTTCACAGTTGGTCATCATTGACCTTGACCTTGAAAAAGGTCACAATGTCAAAGGTCAAGGTCACATTCTAATTTTTGACATTGTGTTGTGTACAGATCTCCTCCTTTACTATAATAGATAGAGAATTGAAACCTTTACCAAAATGTGTATCATATTAAGATCTTGAATCGTCACTTTTTTTATTTGACATTTTTATCAGAGTTATCTCCCCTAGACCACTAAAATATATTGTGAGTTGCATTATATCACTTTATCTCAGTAACTATAATAGATATTTATATGAAACCTTATATCATTAGTCATCATTTACCTTGACCTTGAAAATGGACTCAAGGTCAAAGGTCAAGGTCACTTTTGAAATTTTGGCATTGTCTTGTCATCGCTATTCCTTTGAAACGGTAAAAGATAGGCAATAAGTTGTAATGGATAAAATGTTGGTCTCATAAAGGCGCAACCTTTTTCTATTTGGAGGGTAAGGATCCGGCTTCATCTTATAGGAGTTATGCCCCATTACAACCATTGATAATTAGTTTTTCATTAATTGCTTATCAACTATTGATAGTAGAGGCATGGAGTCTTTGCTATAGATCATTAGGACCCTTGACCTTGAAAACAAATACAAGGTCAAAGGTCAAGGTCATTTCTATTTTTTTGTATATATTATAAGTAGTCATATCTCAATGACTACAAGAGATATTGGCATGAAATCTTCAATGTTGATCACTGTTGACCTTCAGCATGGTCAAGGTCATGCTGTAAGAGTCAAGGTCAAAGTCCTTTTTAAATGTTTTTCATGGTACTATGTATTTTGAATGCCTTATTCTTTTTTAGTGACGTATGTTTCTTAGCTTTTTAGTTTCTAGGTCATTTATTTAAGGTCTTCTTTTAGAGTGGAAAGCCTATTAATCGTTCGGTAGAACGATTGAACCTATATTTATTATTATTCTTATTTTTTTCCGCCAACTTTTCTTTTCCCATTATAAATTTTGTTTCGCGACATGTCGAAAAGACCTTTTGTACTATGGGTGTATGAGACATTACGCTTTTGCAGTTGACCCTGTCACACCGAACACTTTTTCTTTACGGAGTTATTTTCCCTGTCATGAAAAAGACTGTGTGCAGATAAACTTTGAAACCGTAATAGATGTCGCAATATAATTTGTTGCAAAATGGTCAGCTATTGATTGCGACAATTTGTTACATATCGCGCAATGTATTTTGACGACTCTTTGTAGGAGTTATTTCCCCTTATTTATTGAAAGCACATTTTGTACCATTGTAACTCATGAACCAGAGGTGATAAAGACTAGATATTTCACAGTTGGTCATCATTGACCTTGACCTTGAAAAAGGTCACAAGGTCAAAGGTCAAGGTCATGTTCTAATTTTTGACCCTTTGTTGTGTGCAGATCTCCTCCTTTACTATAATAGATAGATAACTGAAACCTTTACCAGAATGTGTATCATATTAAGATCTTGAATCGTCACTTTTTTTATTTGACATTTTATAAGAGTTGTCTCCCCTTAGACCAATAAAATTCATTGTGAGTTACATTAGATCACTATATCTCAGTAACTATAACAGATATACACATGAAACCTTATATCATTGGTCATCATTGACCTTGACCTTGAAAATGGGCACAAGGTCAAAGGTCAAGGTCACGTTTGAAATTTTGACATTGTCTCGCCATCGCTATTCCCTTGAAACGGTAAAAGATAGGCAATAACTTGAAATAGGTAAAAGGTCAACTTTCACCTTGACCTTGCCCAAGGTCACAAGGTCAAAGGTCAAGGTCACCTGGGTTTCAGTACAGCGACATGTGAATTTTTGTACCTTTGGATTCGCTTTGTTTTTTTAGCTTGCTACATGTCGCAATAAAATTTGGTGCCAGGCATGGGCAAAAACATGGGGAATTTGAGGGTATTCCGCCAGCTTGCAAAAATAAAGGGGGGGGGGTGTTTTTCTAAGGGACCCCATAAGAATGTAGTGTGCAGATTTCATCCTAGACCACAGAGAATGGTGAAACAAAATGGACGCCAAATAGTTCGGGGATCGATGTCCTTGACTTGTCGCTACAGTAGAAATCATTCTGACGAACGATAAAAAAATTTCCAGGTCATGAAAGTTGAAGATAGGTTTTTCATGCAAAAATCGCGATTTTCAGAAAAACCATAAATCCTAGCCTTTCGAAAATGGCGCCAATCGATTTAGAATGTCGATTTTACCCCAAGCAAGTATCTCGGATGTGCATAAATGTCAACAAAATCGAAAATCGGCAGAAAAAATCAAATGTCGAGGCCCCATCGGTACCCCCTAGATTTCAGCGGTTGAATGTTTGTGCATTGATAAATCCTTAAAATATACATCTGAATTATGTCTTCATGAGTTGTTCTAGCTGAAACAAACATTTTTTCTACTTGAGCATTTATTTTGAAATGCCATCGAGTGTCGTCCGGTAAGCACGACTGCAGTATTTTACCGAACAAAGAAACGGTTTCCCTATTACAATGAATTGAAAGTAACATTCCTTTGAATTAAACTGTCAAAATAGCAACACTGTTGACGTCCTGAGAAGTCATCTTTTCAACCAAAAAAAAAAAAAAAAAAAAAAACAACTTCGTGATAATATATAGAATTGTCACGTGACTTCAGTCGTTTCCACCAGTCAAATCAATGCGTTTTATTTGTATTTCATAAATAAAAATCATTGAATTTTCTGTCTTTCTTATTTATTTCATTTGTAAATACACGAAAACATTACAAAATGTCTTTGTATTTTAAATGTAGAAAACACATTGAAGGTATATATACGTCAAAATTTGACTTTCTGGATATCGTCTTCCGTGGTCCAGTGGTAACAACGATGGGCTAGCAAGACTGACATCGTCGGTTCGAGCCTAGGATGTGACATGTGTTTTTTGCATGGTTTTCTGCTGCGTTTCACGTATATTTTATGCAGTTATGGTTTTTTTTATAGAAAAAACAAAAAAAAACTGAAATTTTTTTACGCCGCGGTGTAAAAAATGTCGATGGAAGTGGTAAGCCATGATTATTTGTGGCGAAGTCACAAATGAACCTATATTTTTATAATTCTATTTGTAATAATATTATTATCTTTTCAAAATTCACGTCTTCATATATAAAATATATATTGTTGTAATTCTATAATGTATGATGTCAATCATTGTGTGTATATATGTATGTTTCTGGAAAAGACAGTACTAAGTTGTGAAACTTGTGTCTGATCCATTTGTTTTTCAACAATAAAATATGTTTAACTTCAAATAAATATGTTTCAAATGCTAAAATTCTTTAAAGATTAAGAAAAATCTGTATATGTTTTAAAGCAATTTGTCGTGTAACTTTCAGCTTATATTATATATGCAAAAAATCGATCAAAGACAGAAATTATCAGATTTCGTTAAACAGGAAGTAGGTGAGCGACAGACCTGAAATAGAATCCCACATTATGGGAGGCCATGCTGATGCTGAATTCCAAATTTCAAGAGAATGTGATTAGTAGTTGCTGAGAAAACTTTTTCTATTTTGACCATTGGAACAGTCTATGTCGCCTCGGAAAACAAGAAATAGATAACTTACTGACCGGAGAAGGGGAGGCACGGTACAACTCATCATGCTAAAGCTTTGCGCCAAATTTGAAATAAATCCCTTTAGTAGAAAAAATTGTTACGAAAATATTTTCCCGTCCGCCACCCGCCTACCCGCCCAACATCCATCGTACTATAATTCGGATTTTCACTCTGTGAAATCCGACCGAAAATGACCAATAATGCGCCAGTCATATATCAATAATCTCTTTATTTTCGAGTTTAGTGTTTAGCGTGGCACGAACCGTACTACACAAAAGTACCTTTGATCCTCGGAAAAAACAGGCAATCTTTGTCAATTATTACGATTGCTAGAGAAAAGAGAATTTCATTTACAATTTATTATTGTATACTAAGTAATGATATGCTTGTTTTTGCATAAGTGATACAGACAATGTCATTCATCTCGTAACACAAAGGAGTTTGATAATTATTCATATGGTTGTGATATGAATGCCATAGCACACCTCTATTAATCCGTATCACATCCCTATAAATCCATATCACACCCCTAGTTTAACTGGCATGGATTTCCAGTCTGTATTCGTGCAACATCTACATTTAATTTTTTTAATTATCATTTAAAAAATTATAATAAATTCTTAAATTATTCTGAAATTGAAAATTAAAACAATTCTTTAAATCGATTAAGTTCAATTCATTTTGTTCTCTTTCATTATTAAAACTTGTAAATTTTGGTTAACCGAAGCTAGCTTGATCATACTTCATACCTGATCGAAAAATCAATATCATTAAAATTCTCAAATCAAAATGTCTAAAGTATATTATAAATGTGTCATTATATGGCGATTTTCATATCACAAACGTCTCTACCCTAGAACCGTATCAACCTTCGGGCCTTAAGGCCCTCTGGTAGATATTGGGGTCACGGATTGATATGGTGTGTGATATACAAATCGCCATACAGTACCCTCTTAAAATCAGCTTCGAGGTCCTAGCATTTAAAAGTGCACGTTTGGTAACTTTTCGACTATTAATATGAGAATAAAGACGCAAGCAAACAATTTTAAATAATTTGACTTTTATTTAGATTGAAATCGACGACACAACAAAAATCGATACGACATAAATATTTCATTAATGGATAGTAATATTCCAGAAGCAACCGATTATAACGTTTAGAAATGTCGGAGCTTAAAACATTGTGTTTCATGTAGGCAATTCTTACAGACTATATTAGAAAAAGATAGTTGCTAATTAACAAATATCAAAGGCTCGATTTCCGTCAGTCAAGCTGAGGTTCTGCCTAAATAAAGTTTATATTCGACATTAACTAGTTGATCGTTGCAGGTAATCTGTCACATAGCTGATCTTTCTTCTCGTTTTTATCAACATTTTTATCATAACGAGGTGTGTTAGTAGTGACGTAGTATATGCCCCCCTTCCAGAACACCTGATATCTCCCCTGGTTCAAGAGAATGCTATTCGTTGCTATGGCTTTGTTCGTTAAAGTTTTTGTTTGATTATGCCCAGGTATCACCTAATTACATAAGTTGCCGTGACACTGTGAATAGACATCCATTCACAACTAAACATCACCTATTCAACGATCAATACATAGAAAAAACTTGTTGATGTGTGTTTTACATAATAATATGATAGTGTTTTAATAAGATACACAATTTATTTATAAACTTGTAGGTATACGAAAATGAAGAATTTAATAAGAAATATATAACAGGGAGAAGACCAACATACAACTAAACATTTAATCAATTTCTATAGTACATCAATTAATTATTACCAAAAAGCAGCAAGATAACAACACGTACCCGAGTACACAATGAGAGCATACTAGATTGGAACAGTCATATGAAAAATTATCAGTTAGGGTTTAAAAGTGAATACAACGTCTTCTTTATGTTATTACCCTTACAATACAGAAAAAACATTGATAATAAATAGATGCAAAATCAAAAGTACAGATCATTCGCTCTATACAGAACCAGAAGAATCGAAATTATTTTTTTTTAAATGTATTGATATACTAAGTATATCATTTTTATTTCTTAACATAGACATTATGACAGAATTAAATGATTAAATGATTGTGACAATCATCAACATTGCAACACAGGAAAACATGTGAACACTTGCACATATACAGGATACCATACACGTTAATGTGACTTAATCAAAGTGCCCGAAAGATTGTCCTTTTCTGCAATTGCCTATACTGTCCTCAATTTGCAATGTTATAATTCAAAGTTGTTTTCTGTTAAGGTGTGAATTGCTTTACGTGAATTTGCAATATGGTTTTTAGAATATTTGTGATAAAAATAGTTAATAGGTTGCTGAGAGCAACATAAACGTCTTAAAGACATATCCTACTATTGTTTCTGATTTTGATTTTAATTTTGATTTTAAACGTTATTGTTTCGTAATTCGTTTATGACGTCGTCGTCGTCAAAATTCCGCGAAATTTCCATTTCAATTACCGTACTCTTTATGAGGTTTTTTATGAGTAAAAAAGCAATACAGCCTTTTAGAATTTGGGAAAAAAAACAAAATTAATCACTTTGCAATAGCAAACATACACAAAAAAGGACTATTTTACTTTCGTGATTGTATTCTGCGCTACAAATCTAGAAAAGATATTGCAGTTTATACGAGTGTATTATGAGTGCATAACAAAAATGGCGGGAACGTATTAATTCCACATTTATGCTCGAAACTTACGTATTTTTAAATGGATTATGGCATAGTTGTTTTCTACATTCAATGAAGACTTCAAAACAATTTAAGTTGATTCTAACAGTAAACTATGTGAAAAATATAACTAAAATAACATATAATCCTAGTACCCTAAAACAGATAATACAGATGACGTCATAACTTTTTTAATACGGTCGGTGACCACTAATTTTTGTTAGCTTTATTTAAAGATTTTGTCATAAGGAAAGTTAAGACAAAATATTAAGAAAATATCATATGAAGATCGAATAGTAGGATATGTCCTTAATTGACAAAACTCGCGTTTTCTCACGAAGTTAATAATTTCAGTTGTCAATATCAAAGTAAAATTTAGCATATTAACTGCCAATTACCTTTGTGGAGGATGCATACGATATAAATACATGTAATTATCCATGTTGCAACATGTTTTAACATGTCCATACAAGTTTAACGGAAATTCCCATGTGACAAACTCTGTTTACCTACCGGATACTCGAGCTCTCTTACCCAATAACTGGACGCTATTATATAGATGATAAATTGTAAACAAACAAAAATTGATTGAGATCAAATATTATTTTGCGGAGATCATCCGAGTACTATACTTAAGTGCATTTATTTAAAAATTACACATTGAATTTCGAAAACAATCAACAATTAGTTAAGCAAAGATTTGAACATTCGAGCATCTATTTATAGAATGTTTACCTGGTAACTAAAATAATCTTACCTGTTTTAAATCTACCGGAAATGTTTTTGTTGATAATAAAAGTCAAAAGATTGCATAAATCTAAACAACGTGCTGATACTATATCGAAAATTTTCTTACACAAACGATAGGTAACACACATTTTATGGTTTAAGTAGTGTTTAAAGAGCAAACATAGTAGCTTCATATAAGTTAAAAAACCGATATATTAAATTTAAATATTAGTAGCTATTTTGAAAAAAAAATTAGAATGAGTATTTTCTATTATAAATTATATTATTGTGTAAGCATATTACTTTGTTTACTTATTTAATCTAAACAATTAATACAACATGTGGCTTTTTTAAGAGTTATTGTACTTATTGAGGTTCTAATGTGTATTTCACCAAGACCTTTACTTATGCTCTGTAATTATCTTAACAAAGAATTTATCGGAGCATTAATTGTAATTTTTTGTAGATAATGTTATATCCCCGAAAAAACAAACCGATTATATGTTGGATCATGTTTGTCCTATAAGATCGCAAAGTAAAAAAAAATATTTCGTTCAACTGAGCATTAAAGAACAATTTTATCCTAAAACGTGACTTATCGAAACCTATTCTTTTATGATCCATACAAGCATTTAACTGTGTTGTTCAGGTCTAGATATTATTACCAAAACGTCAAATCTGTCCATAAAAGCCAGATCGAGAATTCTGTTACCATGAGTGCAATTCGGTATAGGTATTGTGAATACTCATTAACAGATTGCATAATAAATAGTCGGGTCGAAGTTTCAACTGGTATACCCAGTTAATCGATGCTTTAAAGCCGTTTGTCGATTACTAAAATGAGATTTAAAGAATAAATTACTTAAGAAATCCAGCTATTGTACTATAACATGTTTGTTTGTTAGTTTAAATCGTGTTTTATACCACTTGCAACAATTTTTCAGCTATATCGTATAGTTCAGTTTTTATGGACGGGGAAGATTGATTACCTGGAGACAACTCCCGACTCAAATATGTTTGTTTGTTTGACTGGTGTTTTAGCATCAATTTCAGCAATTTTTCAGCTATATCATAACGTCCAGTTTTTATTGGGGGGGGTATGAAGCCGGAGTACCCGGAGAAAACCCCCGACCTTCGATAAGAAAACTTATTAAGATTGGAGTCGAGTGCACCCTGCCCGCAGTGAGACTCGAACCTGCAATCTCAGTGTTGACAGATGTGATCAATAGTAGACTGAAATATGAAAACTGACAATCATTGTCCATAATTAAAGCACAGCCTGTCCGCAGTGTGACTCAATTCCGCTGTTTTAGTTTTGACATGCACGTATCAATGATTTGACTAACTACCATATTTTGAACGACTAATCTGCATTCTTGCATTATGGTATATCTTTAAGTTGTTATGTATTGGTTTGATTAAAAAAACCATTGACTTTCATACAAAAACGAACGGTACACGCAGAAAATAGATACAATTTTTATAATTAATAGCTTATTTGGCATAAATTATTCTTACGTGTTTTCCTGTTGTTGAGTTTTTACATCCTAATCTTAATTGGCAAGGATTGCCAGTATACAGAAGGTTGGAGTTTTCCCAGGGAACCGCATTCGCCTTTACCAAAAATAAAAGCTGCCCCAAATTATTTGACTGAAAAAGTGGCTTTAAACGACATTAAATCGAACAAAAAATCTTTCTAATAATACCATAGGTCACATGCCCGAGCTTGCTTGTTTAGAGTTTGCTTGACCTTTAATTGGAGGGTCCCCGTCTGCTAAAATTGTAATTTTCCAATACAATTTAGTTGCAAGGAGAAATACATTACAGTTTTCTTGCGTATTGATCGATTGGCGTTAATACCACTGTAAATAATAAGCTAGATGCGTTTGGTCGTCATGTGTACTGCTATACCGCTAATCATCAAAAATTAGTCAAAAACCATATAAACAGTGTTCCCACTACTCGACTTGATGTGGCGGATAGAAAAGGCCTATTGCTGTGGGGTTCGCAGGTTATAATACGGAAAGCCTGGCTGCGTACCATTGTGGGTAAAGCGTTTATACAGTGAAACGCTCCTTGCACAAACATATTCATTGAATTTGTAGATTTAGAGAAAGAGTAGGTTAATTTTAGGCGCACAAAAAACTGTCAAATATTTGCCTGGTACCACCCTTATCCCCACTTCTAACGATATTTAAGTCTCCTACCACGAACTGTCGGAGACGTATTCTTTTTTCCCAGTTACCTTCATTTGGACTTTAGTACATTAAGTATTAGATTTAGAGTCATTGATGACGAAGTAAGTTCTGTCATGTACTAATTACTATGTATTTATATCGTCTCTTTCCGTTTGTTTTGAAATAGCAGCGTTTAATAAGTTCTTAAAGGCTGATTTTAAGCTGCCTATAAGGTATGGCCGTTTAAAGTGTCGAAAAAACAAATGTTTTAATGCTGTTACATAGGGAAAGAGATCTAGACCTCAAGATGTCTATCAGGTATTTTGAATTTTTTAATATTCACATCTCATTTATGCCACTTCTGGAGTAGAAAGTGTCATTGTATTGTTTGTTTTTGAAGTTTCGTTTTAACTGTTGTTAAAATAGTGGTCAGGAGTTGCGATAGTGTTTTGGTAGTACACTTTGACGATCCTGCTATGAAACGCTGTTTGCATGGATATTTGTGGAGTTTCGGTATCCAATAAAATAATGGGAGATCACAATCTTCGACATTGATTTTGAGACCAAAGGATGACAATACTTCTTTGTGATTTCCAATAATCTCCTCTTTTGAAATCGCAGTAAATATGTACGTAGGATTGCCAAGTGAACCGTCCATGCCTAACTCATTAGTTAAACAGTTTTTTGCAGATAAAAATAATGTTGTATCAACCTCTTGCTTCTCTTGCTTTGCCCATTTTTCTGGCATAGTCCTCTATTGAATCCATCAATAATTTAAAGTCATAATTCCAGATTAAGGATTCAGTTTCACGGTACTTTGGTCCTTTAGACAATATATTGCGGCGTCTTTCCTTGTTAAAAGTATTATGATCTACAGTTATCATGTGACCTGAAGGACTATATATAAATGGGGAATTGTGGCAAGAGCATAATATAATAGGATTAAGGATTCAGTTTCACGGTACTTCGGTTCTTTAGGCTTTAAACTCATTTATCAAAAGCTCCTGCAGTACACGTTTGTTATTAAAAATTCTGGGTGCAAAGGGGGTAGTATATTTATAATTAGAAAGGATTTGTTTTTTATGTATGGTGGAATTTCGGAAGTAACCATGATGAATTACCAAGATTGATAGGATCTATGCATTTGTGAGCAAATAGTAGAGAAAGAAGGCAACGAAGCTCCTCTTCATCTTTGTGTGTGTTAACAAGTTTGAACAATCTGTGTTTCGCTGTGTTTAAAATAATAGGTACTCCACAGAGTGGACGAAGTTACAGATGACTGGAGACATTCTTTGTAAAGAGAATGTAGTCTTTTAAGTGGAACAGAGTACAATTTAGTTTGAATATGATGAAGTCCTAGTGGTTTTTGAACCAACCGTAGTAGGCCATTGATAGTTCCAAAGGTGATGTATTGTGACGATGACCATGACTACGTTGTTGCCTGTGATTGTGAGTTCAAAGACCCATCACTTTCACATAGCTGCAACCAGGACTGGAAAGGTTACCTATACTATCGATGTTGTTATTGCACCCATATGGTATTGCAGTGCCTCATTTTCTGATCTAGTATTATTGTTTTTGTCTACTTAATGGTGTACTTAATTCAGGATTGTTAGAATGAGGGTAAATTTTTTCAAAGATGCGGCCCTTCATAGACAGAATAAAGTGTTCTGGATGATCGAAATGTTGATATACCGCAGAAAATTTGTTGGTACATGTATTAATTCCTGAACGGTGTGCATATATACGTTTGTTGAGTCACCCTTTTGTTTCTCCAACATAAATAAGTCAGCATAAGTTGCATTCTAACGCGTAGACAATATTTTCTGGTTTACAGTTCAGATCATCAAAACTTCTGGTGGGATGTGTTTTGTTTGTTAAGTTACTTGCCAATTTAGTATCTGCTAGATGGCGATAAGTGTAGGCTCGTTGTAGCCTCTACAAAAAACTAAATTTGCCGCCCTACCCGTGTCCCATATTTTTCAAATGGTCCATCTTTTCGACATTGATATATTTTTTGTTAACCTGTTCTCGTTCTGGAATACCACTCGGGGAACGTATTCATGTAAACTGTGCTATAACGTTGAATCATTTAATACTTGAGAATTCCTATGTAATTCTACGTTTATTATAATATAGTAACATGAATGTTTTAGGTTCTTGCACTTTAAAACTTCTTCACTTATTTCAGTTTTTGAAATCTAATTTATTACAAGATAGTTCGAATAAAGAATAAAAGTACAAGGATTATTGTTAACTATACACTAAATTTGCTGCGTTTGGAAAAAAAGTAATTTCCAACAGTTAATTTTAGACATATCGGCATGCCATATTGTAATACTGCAACCGCGTAAAACAAAACGCAATTTACAGTATGATGTTGCCAAACAGTAAAGACTTTAAGTCGCGATCAAAAACGTTAAAATTCATATAGAATAATAACCAAGTACCAGGTGACAGAGCAAAACAAAAGAACCCCCCACCCCCCAAAAAAAAACAAAAGAAAAACAAAACTCAACAAGCCACAACAAGCCACGTAACACCAGGATGAACTAGATATTATAGGAAGAAACAAACACTTCGTTCACCCTAAATGCTATAAATGGCAAAAGCCTCATATTAGACACAGATCACGACAGCATAACAGATCACGAGGCAACTGCGATATTCACGCGGAGGTACAGTAAAGTAAAACTCATTTTCCGTTTCAAAGGAAAAAATATTCGGCATCAAGATTTTTTAAAAAATAAAAAGGAAAGTAAAGTCAGACATGAAGCGAAAAACAAAGAAAAAAAAAAGAAAATGAGCGAAGAAAAATAACACAAAACAAAAATGATTTATCAACGAAAATGTCGTCGTCCTTTTAGTTTTCAAGCATAGTCGGTTTTTCCTAGAATGTTTGGGTTAATTCGCGGAACAGAATGAACGCCGTGAGAAATTCTTGATCATTTTTTTTTAAATTTTACATTACTCAGGGGAAAAATAAATACTTATATTATATACTTATTAAAAATAAGTTAATTTATCCAGATTGCCAAAGCGATCTGATATCAAATTGGTATTAACAGCTCCCGAAAGTTAGTACACGTTTTTCCTTAAATGTTATCACATGCCTTTCAGTAAGCGATCGAAAATTTTCCGAATTGTTTACAAATATGGCGTTTCTAATTTAACAGTGAAGCAGACAACCTGCAAAATCAGAATGAATATGAATTGGAAAATACCGTTGATGTATTAAGTTAAAAAAAACAAAACACAAAAGAAAAAACAGTGAGTGACCATTAAATATTATCTGCTTCAAACTAATTCGAAGGACAGTAATAACAAGAACTGGTGAAGATTTTGATATATCCAAGTATTTTATATTCTTCAGTTGAATCATAAAAGACTATTACAAGACATTTTTGATATCTTATGAATTATTAGCCTTATGCGGTTCTTTGGACAATATCAAACCTATGGATAATCATATCAAAACTGTCATGTAATAATCTGTTTAATTAATGAGTTCTGCATGGAGAGTAGGCAATCCTACTTACACATTAACTACGCTTTCAAAATAGGAGATTCTTGAAAATAACAAATTGGCATTGACATTCTTTGGTCTCAAAATTAAAGTATAAGATTGTGATCGGCCCTTCTTGTATTGGATACCAAAACTTCACAACAATCTGTACAAACAGCGTTTCATAACAGGATCGCCAACGGGTACTACCAAAACACTATCTCAACTCCTGACTACTATTTTAACAACAAAAAAAAAACGGGACGTAAAACAAAAAGTACAGTGACACTTTCGACTCCAGAAGTGGCATAAATGAGATGTGGATATTAAAAAATTCAAAATATCTGATAGACATCTCGAGATCTTGATCCCTTTCCCAATATTACAACATTAAAACATTTTACACTACGCGGGCATCCTTCATATGCAGCTTACAACCAAACATGAAGATCTGATTAAAAGCTGCTTTTTCAAGAAAAACGGAAAGAGACTATATAAATACCTGGTAATTAGCCATGACAAAACTAACTTCGTCGTAAACGAGTCTAAAACAAATACTAAATATTTCTTGTATGCCCGTTGAAGAAAAAAGTAATGACAATGACCAAGACCTTTAACTTCACATTCCGCTATACTCAGAATGGTTTGTTCCTCAACAATGCTAAATTTTGTGATTATTTACCCAGCGAGCTTGAAATTTAAAACACCATCAATACACTAAGGTCAGATCCTTACTTCTAGAAATAGACTCTACGACAGACGTAATGATTTCACTTCTTATTTTCAAAATTCGTTAATCGACAGCAACATTCCAGCAGCTCCAGTTTATGGTGTGTAAATTCACAACTTAAACGATATTGTAGATCATGCGGTCGATGTTCCGATTTTCACTGTTGTTGACTACTAAACTACTTAAACAAGGATTTGATGTACCTACGCTGATGTTTTTTCTCCAGTTTTATGGTCGTCAGCATTACTTAATTGATCGGAAATCAATCTCTTAAATACGATCGGACATTTTTGCTGAGTCATAGTTAGTGTTTGCTATTTCTGGATTTGACTTTTTTATAGACAAAACAATGGATAACTCGATTGGTGTCTAATAAGAAGCAGGCAAGCTTACTCGTCGGTAGCACCTGAGTGCACCCATGGTTTTATTACTCGTTCAAATGCTCATTTTGAATTTGACCCTTCCAGAGGTACCAGAGTCAACAGAAAATATAATATCATTTTGTAAGCAAAACCAAACCACGTGTCACTTGCTCTTCTTAAAAACAAAAGAAATAAACTCAAATATTATAATTTTTATTTAATAATTAGTGTTACATATTGTAAAATTATTTTGATAAAAAATGAAGTATCAAGTTATGTCTTATATTAATAATGCACATTTAATATGACACGACACATTAGTTTTTGAAATGTGGACGTACTTCTGCATTTAAGCTTGTTTGCTTTAATGACAGTTATCTGTTCCAGTCTTTTCATTCAATTTCTATAAAAAAACATGTACTGTTGTCAGTGCGATTTACGAAAATGCGCAATTTGAAAACCGATAATGTTTGGTAATGTTTTACAGACATGTTCTTGATTATGTAAACTGTCTGTCCACATTTCCTTTATTGTTTGAAAATAGGTACTGTACTGGAAGCGAATTAGTGTTTTTAAAAACCATTATTTGAAAGAAATTTTCACGATGGTTGCCACATTACATTAGTTAATCGTTATAAAGTACCTGTCACACAGATGGTGTCGCATATTTGTGTGTAAGGTCCTACAATGTAGTTTATTTTCTTGTTCGAGCCATTACATTTATTTAACCATAGACCTATTACTGTTGTTCCGTCTTTTGTTTTACTATGGTTTTGTCTATCCTTGATGTATCGTTTTATCTTTTTTCTTATGCGAAAGCTGGATAAACTTACTACAATACCTCAACCCGAGTAATTTCTCGCTATTTGATTTTTGCTTCGACTTGCTGAAATGTTGTTCCTTTGCCTATCCTTTCAACTTCAGCGTAATGGTTGTATTCTGCTTTTTCCTTAAAGGGACTTCTCTCCGTTTTCTTGACGTCTTTGACTATAGAATAAACTGGCGACAGTCCAGGTTGTTGATTTGATTGTAGGTCTTTATCGTCAACATTATCAAAACAAACAGTCTTTGGTTTACGATTTTGCTTTGAACTGCAATAAACATAACCCATCAAATAATATGGTAAAATATACAGTGCTTTGTCAACCAGAAATGACGTTTTAAAATCCAAAGTAAATGTCTTTAAAAAGAAAGTAAATGCCTTCAATTAGAAAATGCAATGAATCCAGAAACATATGGTTTCTATGACTTTTGTCAACGGGAAGTGACGTTACTAGGTTTTTTGAGAGTAAATGTTGTCCTTAATCCAAAAACATGGTTGCTAGCAACCTAACAAAATTAATAACCAAACCGGAAGTTGATGACGTTTACAAGGTAAAGTCGTCAACGATTACCATAGATATTTTTTAAACTGTTTTGTTTTTAATGTTAGCAGAAAACAAAAAAAAACAATCAAAACCATGAAGGTCTTCATAGTGGAACTAGGAAAGACCTTAAAAAAACAAAGTATCAACATGTCTGACAAACTGGTCCAAACGTACTGTAGTGTGTTGCCTGTACAAGATATTCTTGGAATAGAATTTACAAGTATTATATATACACATTTCAGTTCTAAAGCTGCAGTTTCTACGTTTATCATATTTTTGGGTATAGATCATTCTGACATTTATCCAGTTATAAAAACATAACATGGGGAATAGTTTTTAACCTTCTATTACTAAATAGTATATTTTGACATTATTAAGTTAAAAGGAATACATTATAAAGACATAAATTTGATTTCAGTGAACAAGATTTTCATTTACGTTTTACCGACTAGACCATACATTCTCGTTGCTTTCTGTTAAGGTTAATATACCATTTTTAAAAATAAGAGTCAATATTTCATGCAGACTATAATTTAAAATTAGTTATGTTGTGTAGTATCTTGATAAATTACCGTTCAAAATGTTTTGGACTACATCATTAAACAGATTGTACTTCCATTGCTACTTTGCTTTACGTAAATTTTGCAGTTGAAAAACACTCGAAATAAAGCTAAAATTATGCCGAAGAAATCGGTAACGTTTGCAAAATAAGTATACTTGCTGCAAGCACCGACAAATATCGATTAAATTGGATGTTTGCTTTACGGCAAGGAAAAAAATGTGTTTTCGCTATATTCAGGACAGGAACACGTCAACAAACAATAAATTAATTCAGAAAAACTGACCAAAGAATAAAACTTTTGAAGGCAACTGGAGAAATTTGGAGTATGGGAATGAACGGAAAATATAAAATTTTTGTAGCGGCTATAACGGGCCCACTCTTATCGACATCTACAAAGTAGATCTTTATCTAGCAAGGAGTGTGGCACTCTATAAACACGTTACGCACTCCGTATGCAGGAGAAGCTAGAATATTGCTGCATAAGTGAGAAGATGTTAAAATTACAATCGAGACGATTCTTGTGCTGAGATGACAATTGGCGGCATATTCGAGGTGCAAGCCTAAATTTGATGTAGATAAATCTGTTTCTGTGGTTTTCGTAATTTCAGTTAAGGAGGCCATTCAGCAAATTAAAGATTGTTAATTGACACGACATCATCAATATATATATATTCGTAAAATTTAAGGACTTCAGCTATATCTATATCGTTATTTATCAGCTATCTTCCAGTCTTTAATAAGACGTTGAAAATTCAGTTTCATAAGAATACAGGACCATATCTGTAGGGAGTTGGGGCACAGTTTATACCCATTGAAATTCCAATTACCTGCTGATTGATAATACTTCGTGAATAAACAGTTTTATTGTATTTGTATTATCATTTTTTCAATGCAGACAACACAGTCCACGTACTCACCACTTTGGTAGAGCAGGTAAATGAGTCGTCAGCGTTTTGACTTGTTAGAATTTATAAGGTTTTTTATAGTCATTTCATTAGCTCATGTTCTGTAAGGTCATCCAAGAACAGCAGTCATGTTTAGGCTCTGCATCTTGGAAGTGTAACTCTAAGTTCTATTAATTTTTCCTATTTGAATGTCAGTTCTCTTGAGGTCTTTTTCTTCGATAGACATCTTTAAACACGTTTAAATAATTTAAATTATTTTTCCTCGAGTTTTGTTAATTTTCAATGTATGCATGGTCATATGTTCCAGCCTGTTACAGACAATTTGGCGTTTCTTTTATTGTCTGTTCAAAGGTCAAATTTGTTTATCCACCTGCTCCATCTTATTATTCGACCGTATTTATTCTTGTCTAGCATTTCCTCCTTCACCTAACCTTTACATAACCAAACACTGTATAACGCGTTTGACGACTGTGAATGCTTTTCTGAGAAATCTTTAAATGATAATTGAAACCATAAAAATCGTTAACGAATAAAAAACAAAGTCGCACAAAAATGAGAATAAAAGACTGCGTTTCGGAAACGTGCAATACAGTTGAAAGCGATCTAAATATTGTTTTATCACACGTTCAGAAAACCCAGTCATTCGCAATGTTGTTTTTATATCTCATTGCCATTCTGGTCGGACCAAGTTTTGCACAATCAAAGGTCGCTTAGACAGGTTATACTGTTGATAACAATTTTTCTATCATGCTAAACACCAATGATTTTTGCTTATATCTTTTAACAAGACTTTTTAGATTCTTTATTCATTTCATCCTGTTTGGTTATAGGTGATATTTCATATAATTAAGATCTTTTGTTTATTTTTAATACCTGATGTATAATGTCATGATATTGCTTGATTCATTGTTCGAGTTCCTTGATTGTGGAGTTTTCTTCAAATGATCTGCTGTTGCACCTAATTTGTATTCACGTGTCTGTTTAATCAGGTTCTAGTCCGTTTTGGTTTCCCCCGGGCATATTGCTAGAATTTGTTTAGTAGAAATAAGCAAGTATATGTGTTTTGTTCAAATATTAAAATCACGAATTGCAAATCTTTACAGTTACAGTTCTAGGGTATCATCTTTTCAAAATATAAAAACTTTTGAAAGTTTAGGTATCTTTTGGAACTGTAATCTGCCAAGAGACAATCTTAAAAAAATGTACACATTTGTTATTTAATCAACAATAAAAATCCTTAAAATACAGTACAATCGTTTTTACACAATTATGAAAATTTACTTACCACTTCCATTTATAACACACCAATATTGCAGTTATTATGCAGACTACAAATACGATCGTAACAACAACAACTACAATAACAATATTGATTTATTTTTTTATATAAGTTTTGCATTTTGATTATTATTTCATACAATTTTACAATCGAATATCCTACACGCTTTCCCTCTATGAAAAAGTGCAGGCATTTATTCCTTTAAACGGCTACATATAAAGATTTAACATGTTTAATATTATTTATAAAATATTTAAGTATGGCCTTTAATGAAAGTAATATCCATAATTATAAAATCAAGAAATGGTTATTTTTCCGAGATCCTCAGGACGGAGGAAAATTAAATCTTTGAGATTAATAATTTGGATATTACCTGAAGTCAATTAAAGGCCATATATGTATTATTACACTAAACTAAATACAAACAAGAATATTTTGATGACCGAGTAACCCTTTAAATTTGCAGTGGTTGTACAGATCGAACAAATACCTACTTCCCCTTTCAAATATGGCGCGCTTTGGCACGTCAAACAAATAACTTGTTATTTTGTCTACGTGCAAATTCCCAGACAGTTATTTTGCCTACTTGCAGTTGTGAGCGAGAAAAACACGTCACTGCTCATAATATCTAATTCATTGTAGTAATAGTTTCCATAGTAGAGTATAATAATGCTAATAAAATGTTTACTGCTAGTTTTATTACTATACAGATTTGCCGGTACAGTTATGGTTTATGTTACCAGATATTTTTATTCAACGTGAAATAAACAATAATTACATGTAGCATCACGAATAATATTGGATACTTTTTAAGTATGTGTACATGCATGTAGTTGATCAAAGTATCAAAACGATCTTCTAAAAACGCAAAAGGAAAATTTGGTATATATTTATATTTTTTTTAACTAAAACGGTATTAGTTTGTTGACTTAAAGACTGCTCCCTGCACCATTCCAGAAACATCTTCCTATTCGTAGAGTCAGAGTAAAAGGTTTAACATCCAACGTTCCACTTGCGTAAGAAATGCATCCATTACCGTATTATTAACTGACTACAAAGCAAATACCTACCAACAATGAAGACACTCTTTTGTGAGCTTTGATTTGGAACTAAATTGATCTTTGCTTCAACTATATTTGAACATAAAGAAGTGTATTATAAATGTGTAAATGATAATTAAAAATTAAAAGAAAATTATATATTTGACATTGGCAGTACACTTTTTATTCTATTGTGTTGTTATTAATTATGTTCTTTCCCAATACATTTGAAAGACATTCTTGTATTTCTTATGATTATTTTTATTTTTCCGAGTAGTTGGTACCATTACCTGTCTCATGCTTTTGATTTATTTTATTTAAGAAGTTATCTACCCAACCACAGAAAATCCTTGATAGCAAATAACCTAGAAATCATAACCGATTTTTAAAATCTAAAGTGTATAATTTTTTTTCGATCGACTTCTTGGTTACGCGTTGTTGACACGAAAGGTGTTGCAACTCGTCAAACAACTCGTGTTGTTTTTGTCAAAAGGTCAAAGATCAAAAGTCAAGGTCAGAACTTAAACTTGGTTCTTGTAAGCACTATCTATAAACCAAACCAACAAGCAGACAATATATTGAGAACATTTGGTCTCGTTGAAAATATTATTTGGTATATTTAACTAAAATTGTTCGATGAACCTTTTCGAATTATTTTTCTGGATACGTTTCGGTTAATTGGTTTTAGTCTTAAAATTTGAAACGGTTAGAGATAATATAGTAAAAATATAAGTTCAATGTTATCACCAGTTTTAGACCATTTAGTGCATTATTATTGGGTCAATAACTGTTCGATGAAGTGTTTTCGAGTTATGGCCCTTGACGCATTTTGGTCTATCTATGTTGGCTTATAACTTGAAAAGGTTTAGATTTGATTAACGAATAGGTTTAACATTTGACTTCAAATTGTTCAATGTTGAAGAATAAAAATTAGGTTAATTTGGTTTTCAAAATTTTAGTACATATTTAATGTACTTTTATACCATAAAAAGCTATCTATAAATAATGAACATTTATGGAGTTCTTGCAGTGTGTAATTATGTGCCGCTTGAAGACAGTATTCATTTTTGTTTACATATTTAAACACAGGCTATGAGAACAAATGTGCCAAATAAATAAAGTTATTTCACATTAAAATATTTAAACTTACACATTTATATAAGCACCACTGAGACAAAGGCCGAAATCAACTGTATTCGTACCAATGTTAATACATTTTAAGATATCTACAACATTCCCATTTGTCCTGGTAGTATAACTATAATGCTTCAAATCTTATTTCTTCATCAAAAGTGAGTAGAAGCGATTTCTGGATCATAGTAATAATATAATATCTTGGTGATCAATTAAAAATACTAAGATGTATAAAAAAATGTTTGCAAAAAATTATGACATGGTATACTTTCATTATGTACATTTTCTCATGACACATACTTCAATGGCGGCCACGTTTAACATTTCTCTTAGTATGTTTAACCAATACAATCGATCGCAAAAATTACAAGCCTTACTTTTTGACATGTGTAAGTCACCAAAACGGTAATTTCAATAACTAACGTTGTGAGCCAAATAGTTTAAGACATTAAAGGAAGCTGCTGTTAAGTTGGGAGCAATCGAGGCTAAGGAGTAAAACTGCTTTTGGGGAAAAGTATAAACATTATTACATGTAACATGGTTCTATTTTGAGATAAAACAGGTCACTTGGTTGAAAAAAATCCGTCTAATGTGTAGTTCAGTATAAAATGAGCTGTCAAACAAATTACTTACAGTTTCAAACAATCACATCTGATTACGCTTACATTACAATATTTAACTCTGGGTGGACACGGGAAAGACCTTACATATTGTTCTTTGAACAATTTGCAATTTAATTGCAATTTATGTTTGTGTATTAATAATATAGTTTTAAATATATACTATAGTATAAAATATATACCTATCGTTATGTTGATGTGCTCTGTTTCGTTATAAAGATATCCATGTATGTAGTGGTAAGCTATACAGATATACTTCCCACTTTTGTTGGCGTTTATATCGTGAATAATTAGGTTTTTGGACGTAGACAATATCAGATCTGGGTTTTCTTCTTGACACCACTTATACATGGGTATAGGATTCCCATCAGCCATGCATGAGAGGTTGATGTTATCAATTGAACCGGCTTGGTAGGTTTCCATATGTGGGCTTTTGGTGATGGTTATTCCACGTAGTTTGTCTATAAATCAAAAACAGTAACTACACGTTAATAATCATTTTATGATGGTACAAAAAAGCCGATCGTAGACGGGTTTGCAAGTTCCTCATAAAGTTGTACGTATTTCTTGACAAATAATTTTAACAATTAAATACAGCTTTTGATAGATTCATTCTATAAAACGTTAAGAGAGAACATACAAACTGTTTAAACACATTTTACTGAGTTACATATCAGCCTACAGGAACATGTGAGCATGATAACAGACCATGTCAGAAGACAATTTTTGCCTAGACCCTGGACCTTTAATTAACCCTACTCAAAAACAACAAATGAGATTGTGCTGAAAATTGAACTATATTAATTTTATGGTACTTATCAGCTGTGCACAGATATAAGAAAATCTGTTTTTCAGAATCTTTTGAAAAACAGATTTTTTATATTTTATTGACTGGCCTTCCTGACAAACAACGAAAGAGATTGAGTTGAAAATTAAACATTACGTTTATTTTATAATACGTAACAGCTGTGCAATGTTTTAACAAATTTTGTTTATGTGTTCTAGTTATTATTTGGACACCGTCAACTGCTGACAACAAAAATTGAATTAGACAAAGTCAAACACTACAAATTGGATAGTGCTGAATATTGAACTTATCTGTTGACGCAGGTTTAAGTTATCATCTGGAAACCACCGTGACACGGACAGACGGACGGACATTTATATCCATAGGTATAACATAATACTTTGTGTGGCGGGATATAAAAATGATGGCAAACGCGATTTGCTTGAGTCGTAACTTCAAAAATTATTCCACAGTCCCCTTGTGGTCTAAATTATACCAATTATACCATTAGAACGATCAATATATAGCGTCAAGACATATACAAAATACACCTGAAGAATAATACAGTGGTATTCGGAACAGGCATATACAACTAGTCTTACCCTTAATGGTTATACACATATAGTAAAGAAATGAAGAAATGCTTTACATAATATAAAACATCACAGACATCTCCACAATACACAGACAGCAGACACATAAATAAATACTTACATGTTAAGTAAAGAATAAGAAAATATGAATGTCATGAGGCGATTCTGGGTTTTCAAAAAAAAACCCAACCAAATTCACCATAAAGTTTGATAAAATGTATTATGGAAAATATAGTGATGAACATGAAATCTATATTAAGTCTATAGAAAACTGGTAATTAGAATATTGTTTATTCTATAGTGTGTTCGGTTGACTATAAATACACAATTCATAAACTATGCCTGTTTGTACTTTTAACTTATTAGTGAATGTAGCACGAACAAATGACATTTCTAATAATCATTAGTAGTAAATATTTTAGTAACATCATTTAAAATATTTATGTTGGTATACTGAAGACAGTATTTAAACAAATTACGTGAATAAAGTAAAGAAACACAAAACCGTTTTAATTAATAAAAGCAAAGTTAACTCACAGTAAACATTGATTGGTCCTATATACACAGTCATGTTCTCTGATAAAGAGAGCGATTGCTCAACACATTCAATAGTCGCATTGTTATCTAGGTAGGTTAACTGGATTGTCAGATTACTTGTTCCATAAAAGTTACACTTTCCTGGAACCTCTTCAAATGTTGTAGTGACATTTGAATAGTTCATCGGATTCTGCTCATTATATCGATATTTTCTGTATATAAATTTTCCAGGAGGTTTTCCTATATAGCCTTTGCAGGTAAACAAAACATATTGGCTTTCCGGAACATCATGCAACGTAGAGTTTGATGTAAAGTTGTCTGGTTTGGAAGGCTTACCTACGAAAGAAAAGTATATACCGAAATTTACAAAATCCTGTAAGATCTGATTTAAAGTCTCTTGCCTAGTCAACTACCGTCTTAGGTGGTCGTCATCAAAAACTAAAGGGTATTTTTTGCAATTTGATTCGACTTATTTAGTAGGAAAGAAAAGCTTCTCCTTACTTTTAAATCATTGTAGGTTATGACAAAATACCGAACATAAAAAAGACTGTTGAAAAAGACAATCCAGAAATTTATGTTAAAAAAACCGGAAACTTGAGAACCAACAACCGAAAACAGAGCATCTACAACAATGGATCTTATTTGATACAGAAATTTCAAATGAAATTGTAGGCTAAACCAGGTTTTATGGCATTCCAAACCTCCGCTTTCATTACTGTAGTGGGGCCTCGGTGGCCGAGTGGTTAAGGTAGTTTGGCTACTATTGATCACGTCGTTTGTCAACACTAAGATTGCGGGTTCGATTCTCACCGCAGGCAGGTCGTACTCGACTCCAATCTTAATTGACAAGGATTGCCAGTTTTCCTACCGCAGGTCAGGGTTTTCTCCAGTTACTCCGGCTTCCTTTCCCAATAAAAACTTGATGCCATGATATAGCTGAAAAATTGCTGAAAGTGGCGTTAAATACCAACAAACAAATAAACAAACAAGCTGTAAATCAATAAAGAAATTGTGTCGTTAGTAAAACTTATTAAAGGAACAATTAATTATAGTTTGAAATTATACGAATGACAAATCAAGCAACGGTTGACAAAACTTAACTTAAATGACATTAATTTGGTTTACGTTATATTTCGTTGTGTGGCAGATATTAAAGGTTTAAGACTTAACTCACTAGTAATTATTAATTCTGTTGAATTAGACGATTGACGTCGTTCCTCGGTTCCAATATAATATGTAATGTCACATCTATAATCCTTTTCGTCTACACATTGTATTTCAACAAAAGACAATGCAACGGACGAGGAATTTGTCAAAATCTCAGGCTTTGCTCGTTCTTTTAAATATTGACCCTGTGGATTTAACGTAGCAGTATCTTTTGTCCGATCAAAACCAGCTATTTGGAAGAAATCTTCATTTGTTGTTTTATTTCTTGCCATCAGTTTGATGATGTCTCCACTTTCATTATTCTCGTATGTGAAATAACATTTAAGTTGAACATTAGAAATACCAATGGCAGCTGTAATATCTGGGTTCATGCTCACTTTTAGAGCTTCATTTACTACAATAGAAAACGTGTATCACAATTTTACATCAGATAATACAATGTCGTTTGTTCAACTATTCCATTTTATTAAATACTAGTTGAACTTATAAATAATACGCCGAAGAAAGGTTTTGTACGAAAATAAACGACATATAGTATTTTATTTACATATTTTGACGTATCGTTGCAAAAACTCAATTTACTGCAAGCAGACATACATGTGAGCTATAAATAATGAAATGAATCTTAAGAAAAAACAAGCATATACCACTAGGCGTCATTATTTTTGTTTTAATACAATATTTAACACCAAAACTGAATATAACTAGATACCGTTGTTTACGTAACTCAAGTTGTTTTCCTTTTCGTTTTTTTCCTTTTCGATATTCGAAAAGGAAAATGGTATGTTTTATTTCTTTTTGTCATCAGCTTTCCTTTTTGTTATTTGAATGGGAAAATGAGCTATTTTCCATTTCGACATTCATTTTCCTTTTAGTTATTTAGTTTCCTTTTCGTTATTCAGTTTCCTTTTCGTTAACCGAATGGGAAAATGAACAATTTTCCTTTTCGACATTCATTTTCCTTTTCGTTATTCAGTTTCCTTTTCGTTATCCGAATGGGAAAATGGACCATTTTCCTTTTCGACATTCATTTTCCTTTTAGTTACTCAGTTTCCTTTTAGTTATTCAGTTTCCTTTTCGTTATTCAGTTTCCTTTTCGTTAACCGAATGGGAAAATGAACAATTTTCCTTTTCGACATTCATTTTCCTTTTCGTTATTCAGTTTCCTTTTCGTTATCCCAATGGGAAAATGAACCATTTTCCCTTTCGACATTCATTTTCCTTTTCGTTTTTCGAATAGGAAAATGAACCATTTTCCTTTTCGACATTCATTTTCCTTTTCGTTATTCGGTTTCCCTTTCGTTAGTCGAATAGGACAATGAACCATTTTCTTTTTCGACATTCAGTTTCCGTTTCGTTATTCATTTTCCTTTTCGTTATTCAGTTTCCGTTTCGTTATTCATTTTCCTTTTCGTTATTCAGTTTCCTTTTCGTTAACCGAATGGGAAAATGAACAATTTTCCTTTTCGACATCATTCATTTTCCTTTTCGTTTTTCGAAAAGGAAAATGAACCATTTTCCTTTTCGACATTCATTTTCCTTTTCGTTATTAGGATTTCCTTTCGTTATTCATTTACCTTTTCGTTATTCATTTACCTTTTCGTTATTCTTTTTCCTTTTCGTTATTCATTTTCCTTTTCGTTATTAATTTTTCTTTTCGTTATTCAGTTTCCGTTTCGTTATCCGAATAGGAAAATGAACCATTTTACAAATGTTACCGAAACAAAACAAAAACAGAAAATTTCATTAAAAAATTGCCATTTAGGGGCAATAACTCATATAATGAGTCATCTGACAATTTCAGACCAATACTGTGAATTGTTGGGGTTTTATTGCTCATATTTGCTATTTACAGTTACTCCAGCTCTTAAAGTTTCCAAGTTATATTGAAAATACCAAAAATTTGTCAAAAATCATCCTTAAAGGCCAGTAACTTTACAGGAGCAATTACACATTTCCGCACTTATAGAAACTAGTGTAGACCATAAAGTGCTAATCAATTTGAAGTAACTGTGAGATAATGATAAAAAACGAGCGTTGACACCCATGTGCTTTTTTTAGTAACAGCGGCCATCTTTGTACGTTGATAAACACCCTGGTTACAAATTTGAAACTAGGAACCTTAGGATGCTTGTGGCAAAGTTTAAACAAAATCGGCACAGCAGTTTCAGAGAAGACTTTTTTCAAAGTTTACGACAGACGACGGACGACAGATGACGGACGCCTAGTTATGGCAAAAGCTCACATGGACCTTGTGTCCAGGTGTGATAAAACTGGAGTTTCTTTTGATATCAATTGTTGTCCTTAACCCCACAACCTATGTTTGCTAGGAACTCTCAACCAGAAGATTACGTTTCATAATCGGAAGTAAATGTCTGTTGACATGAAATGTTCTCTTGAAAATAAACGAAGGGGTGGGCAGTGGGTACTTTCCCCCTCCCCTCAGATCCTTTCTCCGTCCCTACTTCTCCTTTCTCCCTCCACTCTGCACATGTCTACTTTCCCTCTTTACACTTCTCCCTCTTAAAACCCTATTGCAATAGAAAATGTCCCTAAATTTTTACTCAAAACTACGAACGAAGCAATCCTCGTAACACATTATATACTAAATTGACCTGTTGTGTGGTTACCATTTGTTAAAAAAATATGAGGATCATAGATTTTGACCGGTAAATTGCTGTAATCAGGTCACTTAAGGCTATTTTCAATCATACAACCAGACATGTTGTCCACATAGACCCATAGTCCAGCCAGACATGTAGTCCGCACAAATCTCTAGTCGAATAAACCCCTAGTTCAAACAGACCTATCGCCCAATCTACTTACACTACTAGTACACCACAACCCGTAGTCCACATAGACCTAAATGTCCAGAAAATAATAAAGTGTATTCTTAACTACAGTTGTTTTTATCGTCTTTTGTTAACTGTCTCGGTGTAGTTTGAAAAAGCCAACACGTTAGAAATTCTGTTATTTAAAAATACATTCATGTTCAGGCCTAGATTTTTCAAAACAAACTCAATTCAAATCTCTTCAACATAAACATTCTCTAGAAAGTTATGTGCGGCTGAAAAGGGAATTTAAACTGAAAAAAATGTAAAAATGATTTTTTGCTGATTTAACGTAAAATGTTTGACTATTTGTTTAAGTTTTACTTTTGCTACTATAGTTTTTTTTTGAAAACCTTAACTTTAAAAACTTGTCATTCAAGGGAAATAACTCCAAAAGGAGTCATTTGAAAATCTTGAACCAAATGAGTCTTTTTAAGCCTTACCTTACTGATCATTTTTGCAATTTAGAGTTTCACTCTGATTTTTGGGTTATAGTATGGTTAAGTCGGGTAGAAAATAGGGTATCTATTTTGTGTTATCAACTCCTCCTACAGTTTTCAACCCAGATATCTAAAACTTCACAGAGCGATTGCTCATGTATTGAAGTTGCACCTGCTATTATAGAAGTGTTCCAGCATTTCTTTTCTAATTTTGCAGACTTTGGAAATCTGATACCCCGTTTTAAGTTCACCGTTCCCCCCGTTTTAATTTTGTTTAACTTTTTTGAAAATTTTAACGTTTTTTGTCGACTGGTGACATTGACATTTGATGGAATTCCTCCAGCTTCATCCAGACTTCTTACCCACCTGATATGTAACAATATCCTAAAATTTTATTGAAATTAGATGCAAATTTTTGAATTATTGTCCGGAAACCAAATTTGTACGTACGGACGAACGGCGCGACGAACGGACGGATTGACATGAGGACCATTATATATCCCCGACCGAGTCTCGTCGAGCTGGGTATAAAAAGAATCATTTGAAACACGCAGATGTTTTTTATATTTATATCGATTTAAAGAAACAATATTTTAAGTTTTATTTCAGGCATAGGCGTAGCAGCCTGTACGTCAGGTATAGCTTCCGCCGTACCAATAATTTTTGCAGGTACGGCATGCCGTACCAATAATTTTCAGAAAAAAAAAATTCTTCATATTTTTCTATTTTTATTGGTGTCTTTTGTCTCTATTATCATCTCAAATACATTGGCGTAGCAGCCGGTAAGGCAGGTACGGCTCCCGATGTACCAATATCAAATGCGATGCTGCGCCTGTGTCAAGTGGCCCATATTTGGCACATGACTAAACAAATGTAGTGACCACATGACGCAATGCGATTCCAGTATTCCTGGACATTTCTTCTACCAGTAGTATTATCATCTATAAGCCTTTGTATTCTTTTTTCTAGCTCTTTATATTTCCTATTCCTTGGGTTTCATCTCAAAGTAGAAACTGCTGACGTTTCTGTTTCTTGTTGTTCATCTTAAATACCCAGGGATCAATATATCCTTTCTACCGCTCTTATCGAAATATTAAAACACCAAAGACTTTGGAAAATTCAATAAAAACTCCAAACAAGCCTAAAAGTGTTCCCCAAAATCAAGCTAGAACTATGGTTAGCCTGGTTGTTTCAGTAATTTAGACATTTGATCAGAAAATTTTAACACTGATGTACTCCAAAGTGTCGGATATTTCCGTAAATAACTTATTTAAAACATAAGCAGAAATAACCGAGGTGATCTGATTGCGCTTCTACATCTTTAACTTGATTATTCTGAAATTTCTCACATATTATGAAATAAGTTTTCGTACAAAAATTATTATTTCATATTAATGATGTAACAAACCATTCCAGTCTGTATTTTAAGCTACAGTTAAAATGTTATGTGATCAATGAAATAAAAGTAATAGTAACTTGTGTGTTTCAGAATTGCGGACTTCTGAAGGAGCCAAAATGGGCCATTTATCTGGTTATAGCCCTCGCCTTTAGCTCAACGGTCAGTATTGTCCTTCATCAGTCCGTAATTCTGGATACGACCCTACAAACAAGTTACTATACTAAAATAAATGAAAACAGGAAACAAATAAATAAGTATTTCAGTCGATGTTATAAATTTCGTTGGCGTTTTATATGATATTATTATTAGACAACTTGAAAAATGTGTGTAAATCAAGAACTTATAAATCAAATACATCCAGTTATATTAGTCCCAGTGTAAACAAGAAAACTTTTGATGCAAAGCATCAGTTCGCCGCCGATTTGTTCTGCATTCCGCACGCGTTTGTCAAAATGATTTGAAACAAAATTACGGGATGCATTTTAAAGCATGTTTATACCTACGTTAAAGAGGTTATTTTTATGTTCTTTGCAATTATATTTTAATGTGTCAAAGCTTTAAGTTAATATTTTGTTCAAATTATACATTAACAGCATATACTTTAGACCAATAGTGTGTTTTTCTTAGAGGCTGTATTATGTATAATCAAACGTTTCGAACCTTGAATATGTGTTTTTCTACCTGTTTGTATTTGCTTAAATGCAGAATACATATCATCTCGACAATATGGCAATTGGAGAAAATAGTCTCAATTTTTAGATTGGATTAAAAAATTGTACGTGTAGAGGACCAGAAGAATAAATAATCACAGTCAAGTTGTTTTTATATAATATAAAAGCTTGTGTAGCAGACATCTCAGATTTTCAATCGAACTAAAAACACAATTTCTAAGGACTATCTAATGAACATTCGCTTAGAAAGAATTGCAATTTCTAAACAGAAAGCATTTTAACTTTTCCCCCCATAAGGTTCTATGTAAAGCTAAGTCCTGCTGTTGTGGCTAATTTGAATTGCCGATTTCTAAATTTGCGCACATGTAATCTTTTGTCATATATTATATCACAAATATACTTGAATTAAAACTAATATTTAAGTTGTTCAATTAAATTATTGACATAACATTTATATATTGAATCTTACAAATGCTGCACACTCCGGAATTGTATAAACAAAATAAATCAAATCTATGGTCTTCGATAGAACTATCACCGAATTATACAGTACCAGGATAAAAATGGTCTCCCTCTATTATTAACTTCTGTAAATAGAATACCAACAAAATTTATTATTACATGAAACTTTGATATTACCCAAGACTTTTTGCAGTAGAAACTTCACTCAAGTTAAGTCCTGGGGCGGCGATAATAACGACTTTGAATTACCAGATATTTACTTAATGTCAGTCGTTATGCTTGATACGTATTTCGAGATGGCAAAAATAATAAATATATTCCCATACTCAAAACTCTATGATAAATATTTCACTTTTATACGAAATAAATAGATTTTTGCACTTAATACAGTTTGCCTGTAAATTACATGTACCTGGATTCAGCTGAATAATCGTGTGATAATTTACAGTCAATGCAATACCTGCGATCCACCAATGAACTTTACACCCCCCTCCGCCTCGTTTTCCCCAAATGTCGTACGTACAATACTCACATATGGAAGAAATATACATATTAAAACAAAACAAACCACTTTACTCCAGGTTCACTATTGCCAGTTTAATCTGCCACATGTTTTATATATAACAAAAATGGAAAACAAGGTCTCGACTAATGCTATTACTAGTAATTGGACCAGAGATCAGTTCCACTTCGGGCTAATGCACTTTCAAATTATAGTCCTTTCGGACCATTGAACGGACATCCCACTGATTCACAAAGTGGCATTCAACAATACAATACAAAAGCTTTTATTTTAATTCGGCACATACAAAACAGTACAACACAAGCTCTGATGAGCTTTTTACCGAATACAGACAAACATAACATACATGCATGCATACAAATTAAAATGACGTGACAGTACAATAAAATAAATTACATCAAAAGCACTAGCACATGCATAAAGCAACATACAATTAAAAAAAGTAAGATCAAAAGCACTAGCCTAAGCAACAGCAACATACAGTTGAAGCATAGCATAACAGCACTTAAAACTGAAGGCAACTAAAAATAACTAAGCAGTTTTAAAAACTGAAGACAACTAAAAATAACTAAGCAGTTTAAAGCTAAGACTGAAGACAACTAAAAATAACTAAGCAGTTTAAAGCAGAAGATAAAAAACAATTACTTGCAAGCAGAACAGTGACATTCAGATCCATTCCAGGACTGAATGAGGCTTTTAAACTGAGTTAAATGTTCAGAGAACGATACACACAATAAGTTAAATGTTCAGAGAACGATACACAAAATACACACGCCGAAGATCGAGTTTGTTACTAATGTATTAGGAGATTAATATCCCTTCGTTTTAGTTTTTCCTACGCATAGACGGGTTTATCAGTCGCATATCTCTCGCTGCATGTGCGCTGCCATTAATGAGTCACGTGGTGCGTCATCCAATAGTATTCACCAATATATTGCTTGTGCTATACTGATTATCAATAATAAACGCAGGTAAAAGTATATATTATATTATTATATTTTTGTTTTTAATATGGCTGGTTTAGGGAACGACAAGGATAGTGGTAGTGATTCTTGTGCAGCAAAAAATAGTTGTACAAAAGATAGGGCTAATTGTTCAAGAACAATTAGAAAGGTCTATCCCAGATTCCTGTAAGAATTTCTGTAATTTTTCGTAAGGTGTTGTTTTAAACTTGACTGCATAGGTTGCTGGGCCATTTTTTAGGGGAAATAGATTATTTCTGTGGTCCTAAGTAAAACAATATATGGTTGTCATGAACTTGTGTGGCTGTTGCTAAGAACAAAATGCCACTTCCGGTTATAAAATGACATATTTCAGTAAAGTACATCATCCTGATTTAAAAAATATATGGCTGCTAAGGACTTTTTGTAATTGAAACTTTGTTGCTATGGTATGACCTTGACTCGTAACCTTTGAAAATGGCCTCAAATGGTTCATTTTCCCATTCGGATAACGAAAAGGAAACTGAATAACGAAAAGGAAAATGAATGTCGAAAAGAAAAATGGTTCATTTTTCTATTCGAAAAGCAAAAAGGAAACTGAATAACGAAAAGGAAAATGAATGCCGAAAAAGGAAATGGTTCATTTTCCCATTCGGATAACGAAAAGCAAAATGAATGTCAAAAAGGAAAATATTTCATTTTCCCATTCCGATAACGAAAAGGAAACTGAATAACGAAAAGGAAACTGAATAACAAAAAGGAAAATGAATGTCGAAAAGGAAAATGGTTCATTTTCCCATTCAAATAACAAAAAGGAAAGCTTATGACTAAAAGAAAAAGAAACATACCATTTCCCTTTTCGAATATCGAAAAGGACAAAACGAAAAGGAAAACAACTTGAGTTACTTTTAAATGTTTACTGACACACGCTAATACACAAACATGTACTATTATCCAATAGCTATCGAACTCAGAAATTATTAATTTTTTATAACAAAATGTCACAGTTACTTGTCAGTTACTTGTCATACAGTCACATTTATCATTACATAGAAGCCAACCATCCGCCGAGTCTATGAAATGAATTATCTATCGAAAAAAAAATGACGAGAGCTTGCAAACATGGTTGGTCAAATTTAATCCCAACAAAACAGATATTATGGTATTTAATGTTAAGGCCGTTGAAAGCAATCTAACATTTAATTTTGACTAAACGTCAATTAATTCTGTTAACATGCACAAGCATTTAGGGGTTGTCTTGAATAACGTAAGTGGACAGAGCAATTAGATAAATTGATTTTATCAGCTTCAAAACAACTTAACGTACTTAGAAAATTAAAATATAAACTTAAGAGACATTACTTAGAAAAAAATATATCTTACTTTTATAAGACCTGTCCTTGAATATGCTTCGGAAGTGTGGGATAACTGCGGGAACGTAAACTATGATAGACTAGTAAAAATTCAACTTGAAGCTGCACGTATTGTCACAGGATTACCGGCATTTGCTAGCATTAATTCTATTTACAATGAGACCGGGTGGGAAAAGTTGAAAACTAGAAGAGTGGTTAAAAAATACTTTAATTCTATAAAATAATAAACAAAGTAGCACCTAATTATTAAACAGAGCTAGTACCACCTACAGTCGCAATTTATAACTCGTATAATTTAAGGAATAACCACAATATTTCGCAACAGTTTTGCAGATTATCTATGTACCAACATTCATTCTTTCCTGATACAATTAAATTGTGGAATTTATTGGATCTGAACCTGCGTCAACTGCCGACTCTTTCATCATTTTCATCATTTAAAACTATGCTTAAACGTAAATATTTTTTTAGAATTTCAGCGACCGGGTTTGTAATGTTTTGCACGCATGATTACGAAACGAGTGTAGTTCGCTTAACGGCGACCTATTTAGATCGAACCTGGTTCCAAGTGCCATTTGCTTATGTAGTCACGAAAATGAAAATTCTGAACATTACTTACTTAAATGTGAAAGATTTAATACATTTAGAAATTTCATGCTTGCTGAATTAAATTTACTTGACTTGGAAGGTTAACATATAACTACCGACCTTTTGTTATTTGGAAGCGACAAACTTCCAGATGAACCAATATTTCAATATTTTCTTGTGTTTTAAAGTATATAGATACAGGACGCTTTTCTTCTTCTTACCAAATGATTTTTAAACACTCAATGTATACAATGGGTTTCAAATGAATGCAGACTTGCATTCTCTTTTTTTACAAGATCACTCTACATGTATTGGGAAGGGCAGAATACCAAAGGTAGCTAATATAGGCTATGAAGTATTATCAAACAGTACTTACCGACATACAGCTTTTTAGTGATTAATTTATATCCATATTTTTAATAAAAATACATCCATAACTTAATATATCTTTACGGATATCATAAAGAGGTTTATGTGTGCAAGTTATTACGGTGTGTTCGAATTGTATTGTAAAAATCAATATGTTGTATATTTAAGAAATAATTCACGGAAGCTGTGGTTTATCATTGTTTTACCACGGGGTGACCATTTATGTCGTATTATTTTATAAAATAACGACATAAATGGTCATCCCGTGGTAAAACCATGATAAATCACAGCCGCCGTGAATTATTTCTATTCTAATAAGACAATTAGAGTACATTTATAATATTTTGGTACCTATAGAAAACATCATTTCCGCCATAAACTGGCTGTTCCGTCAATATAACACACAATATATTGCAACGGATAATTATAGCGCGTGTCACTATTTATAAGATTTATACGTCACATGCAAAAGCTTTCCGGTGGGAGTTACAGTTTTGTAATTGGAACAGCCATTTAAAACACGCCCTTTTCAGCGCGTGCTGCTCATAGATAAATCATTTTTTTACCACAGTTGTGGTCTCAAAGACTTTAAAGCACGTCATATTAGAATTGTCGTTTTGTCGACTTGTACGTGTATCGGTATGTCTGAGTAATATTTTTTCTCGTCTTCATATTGTTCTGATTTAATTTAATTGATGTATCTATCGGAGAAGACAATTCTAAGTTGTAAAACTTGTGTCTGATCCATTTGTTGCTTTTTTAGAACAATAAAATATGTTTAAATTAAACATCGCTCTTCAAGGCCACTCGGTTAACTCGTCGATCCTTCGTCAGCTTAGCTCGAACATTCAACAGTCTTGTACGAGAATACTGACGTTAGATTTGTTGGAAAATATTTTCTATCAGAAGATGGAAAAATAAAATCATCGTCATGGAGACTCGTTCTCTTTGACGTCATATATTACTTCGCTGAACATTCGTATTGTTTGAATTTATTTATAAGAATTGAACTACTAAAAATTGTTTCTTCTTCGAGGTATAACAACATTTCGGGTGTACACATTTAATATAATCCGCTACGCGGATATGAAAAACGGAATGTGTATCAATTCATGCCAATAAATTAACACACGGAAAAGTTATCTTGCACAAACTTAATCTATTTACCAAGTGAAGGCACATAAATTTAATTTGGCTGACGATCAGACGAATTTTTATTTTGTCACAAGCTATTCTTAAACTTTCGCATGGTCAGTAAACATTAAAAAACCATATAGAAGATCGTCCCAAAAAGTAGGGATCCCATTTACCTGTTAAACCGCTCTACATATTTATGTTTTATTTGACAGTTGCAGGTCAATAGCTCGTATTTGTCCTTTCTGTGGATTGTATTTCGTTACTTTTTGGTGATTTGTTTTTCTGTCCTAATTTAGTCATTAATGAAATTGTGTAGTAATTGTTGATAACAATATTTTTTATGATTGTTCGGTCCAGATACTGTCACTTCTTCTTGATCACACGAGTTTCATACATCATTGTCAACCTTAAACGATTATTTCAGAAAGTTAACATTAAGTGTAAACGACCATACTTAACAGGCAGCCATCGCTTACCCAATGCTACCATTTCGAAAGTGATGATTAAACCTATCAGGTCATCTTATGTACATCTTAGGTCTGTTATTCAAGGTCTCGAAAAAGCAAATATAAATACATATACTTTTTTATAAGTTGCTCTCATCGACTGCAATCTTTTACAACGTCGGCAGACGATTACAATTACACGTTATATAATGTAAACATATAATCAGTTATCTTTTTGATAACCGTGTTTAAAAATTGCATTTAGAAATATCCGTCAACTTTAAATTTACTAGCCTTCGAAAGAGTAACCTGCATATTAAAAATATAAACACATTCCAGCAAATGCAAAACAAAACCAAAACAACATAATACGAAAAAACTCGACCCATTTTTGTTATGCAAAACAAAACCAAAACAACAGAATACGAATAAACTCCACCCATTTTTGTTATGTAAACAACTTCCTTTTTAGCAATAGACACATTAACAAATCACTTTTGATTTTTTATCTGTCATGTCTGTTAGTTGAAAAAACGTTACTTACAGCCTAATACACAATATTATTTGTAATTTTCAATATCGTTTTGGTTCCAACAATGCCTTTTACTTTTTACATTTGTGCTTGACACATGAACACCACATCTTTATTCATGTCAATTCAATTAAAACGCGAGTTTTTTGTATTTACAAGTAATGATGATGTAATAGACTCCTCGATCATCACATATATTTTACCTTAATTGAAGCATATTAGACTTTAAACAACAAAACAATGTCACACTTTAAACTTAAGAATAAACTATAGTAGAAAATATATATCACATCACTTATTACCAAATTCCATGGTATTAATATTATCAGAGGGTTATAAATGCATAATCGGAAATATTCGAAACATTTTTTTATCGAAGTACACATAATTTTATATGCAGTTTATTGTTGTATTATTCTTGAGGGGATTTAATTAAGAAATAGATTATTGCGAGCGGGCTTTATGGGAATTAGAACATGGTCAGACCTATGGGAATTAGAACATGGTCAGACCTTATATTTGTCAATATTTTATACCGAGCGATAGCGAGGTATAAAATGAAGACAAATATAAGGTCTGACCATGTTCTAATTCCCATAAAGCCCGCTCGCAATAATCTATTTCGATTCTAATATGTCTAACAAATGTTTTAAAATTTCGAAGCGGTTCTATGAGTCCTTGTTTTTTTGAAACTAATACGATATATCCCAAAACAGTATGTTAAAGCAAATAAAATTGACATAAACATATTTTCTCGTCATTTTATTGAATGTACGAACCTTTTAAACAAAAATATTGAGAAATCTTAACGAAATTGCATCGTTCCAGTTTGAAATTTTCAGTTCAGCGTAATATGACGTCGGAATTCTAATTGTGACGTCATATTAATTCGAATGTAGAATTGTTAAAAAACAATGTATCGGGAGTAGTTTAAATCATATAAATCTCAGAATTCAGACTAAAAGTAACTCAATTATTAACAATAACGATAATTATGGATAACACATAACAAACGGCATTTGTAAGTCAGTTTTTACATTTACACTAAACACGCAGTTTACGCATGTGCGAACTAAACTTATAGGAATTTTGACACGGCTTTGTTTACATAGCTAAAGCAGGACGTCATATTAGAATGGGTCGTTTAAATTAAAGTAACAAAAAATAAAAGTATATGGTTAAACCAAATACATATACAGAGTTCAGGAATACATGATGCATGAATAATGATGATGTCGAAGGAATTTTAAACCTTCTATTCGACAAGTTTGATCAATCATTCATATATATTACTCGGAACAGTTGATGTTAAATACTATTGTTATACAGCTCGCGTGATACAACTATTTCTAAGCCTATTGAATGATATTTAACTTCCTTATTAAAACCTTTTCTTAAAACCTCATTGAAAATTTATTGATTGCGAAACAATCCGTACAATTTCTTCCCTACACCGAGATGCAGTCTAAACGTTTTGACTAGCCTTGGTTTACGTAATGTGTACTTGTAATTAAAGTACCACGAGAAGAGTTTATCGTAGCGAAATAAAGAACGCACAATTATAAAATATAATATTTATTCTTCAATACAAATCCACCCTCAAAAGATAAAAATACAAATAAAACTACAATTATATCTTATAATATGTAACACATCTTGCGTTGACAATTAATTTCTTTAAGATCTGATTTCGCTACAAAACTTTAACCTCTCAAAAGAAGCTTATCTATAAGAAAACGGTATCAAAATACAATAATTAATTGTGTGCGACATTGATATAGAAATGAAAGATGCTATTGTTTAACATAAATTACGCTTAACGCGCGTCTCAGCAAGACTCGTCATTGGCACTCAAACGTATATTGTTATAGGGCCAAATAATGAGTATATATACGAATTTTTAACACCAACATTCCAAAAAAGCCAACTAACGCCATCTACACACTGGGAATTAAAGAAAATTTCGGAAGTGCGGGCAGTAATTCCAGGCAATTACTATATCAACGGAGTGTGACTATTTGGATGGTGATACCACCTCAAATGTCATCATACAAACAATGCTTATAAAACGTATTAGCCAGACGAGACGCGCGTTTCGTTTTGTTAAGCTCATCAGTGGCGTTTAAACAGACAAAATATGCGTAAGCCCAAATAAAGAAGAGCTTTAAAAGATCAGTTTGTTGTCAATGGACTGTATAGTTTTAAATAATGGTGAGATATTTAGAATAAATACGTTGTTTCAAACATGAAGAATTACTATCAGTAAAATGTGTTATTGTATAGCATGACAATTATCAGATCAATAGAAAAATTTTAAAAATTACTGCCAATTACCTTTGAACAGAATCCATACAAGAAGAAGATGCATTGCAACGTGTTTTAACATGTTGCAAATATTATTAATATTTGTATGAAGGAAGAATTTGTCATTTTTTGTATGAAGGAAGTTGAATGTGAGGTTTCTTTTAATCACTCAATTCAAAGGTAAATAAGGAAATATTAATTTTAAACATATTTATTTCAATAATATCATACAAAGTCACAAGCAGGGATATACATAAAACGTAAAGGATTCGGAAACAAGCTAATAAAAGCTTTTATTACATGAATGAAATTTTGCGTGTTTTTGATTGGTCTAAAACAACTTTTGGGTCACAATAAATCGCAACAGTACTAAAATTACATAAAATGTGTGTACGCTGCACGATTCCGCTGCCTAGTACATGTAGTCAAACGGAATACGATATCGACCTGGTTTTTTAGGTTTTAGCCAATCAGAATTGCCGTCTTAACAAATTCATTCGTCCAATCAGATCGATTGTATTAATTGTACGTCGTGCGTGACGACAACAAATGGCAGAAACGTCGGCTCTGCGATATGTTTATTCATTTTTATTCTTCTCAATATTTGAAACTGGAATTTCAGGATTACCAGTAAATTGATATCAAAATGCAGTATTAAATATAAAAATATTAAGGGTAACAACAATTACAAAATGTAAGCAGGGGCTCCAGTAGAAAAGGCATCCTCTGTTTTTCTGATCGAGGAGAGATGGTGGTTTTATTCATGTAATAAAACAATTTCTGACTTTGATATACGGTCGCTATCAGGATTGATCAGCCCTCAAAAATGTATACTAGTATTCACCTCGCCTAGCGGCTCGGTGAATATTACAATTTCTCTGGCTGATAAATCCTGATAGCGACCTATATCAAAGTCATTAATTGTATAATATCAAGTCCGTTTCCTAATTGTTGAAAGAGTACTACATATTAGGATGAGTTAACATGCTACTGTAGCAGTGTTCCAATCCAATAGGCAAATAACACACAACTAATACTCAGGGTGTTAGATTCTTTATTTTATACTAGGACGAAAATGCCCTGAAACAACAATTTATAACTTAATAACAAAATATAATAAAGTTACAACAATATATCAGGTAAAAATAATATCTTCACAATCTATTAGAATGAATGTTCCTTTCCTTCTAGATTTGTAGTAAAAATATACAGATATGTATTAAATTATTCCAACAAAATGTTGTGTCACATTTGTTAACATAGACATATTTTACTTAATATATCTGCTATATACGTTATACATTTTCCATAAGTCTACGACGGTTAAAGTAACAGTTAAGTTATCAACTGCTATATTTACACTTATACAAAAATATCACAATATTAAAAGATAATCTTGTGTGTATGCGGAAATGAGGTGCATACAAAGTATTTATTTTAAATACACGTAACAGATCGACCGCACACTATAATGTATACAAAAATATAACAATACAAAACCTACCTCACATTTTTGTGCGAAGGCTGCGCTAGTATCTCACTAAATGGTGGTCAGCAATACACCAAAGTTACAATCTACAGAATAAATAATTAACACTAATAAATTACAAGTCTAAAACCATTGCTGCAAATAATGCACACTCTCATTTTATTTCTCTTACCATTTTATTCTGAATTATCTGTTTTAACGATATTTAAATAAATTCGTAAACACTCAGTCAATCAGGTTTTTAAGATTTACTTTAAACAAGGTTTAGGAATTTTAGCTATATTATAAAATTTAACTGTTTTATATAAATTTACCAATTACTAAATTTATACAAGTTTTTTTTTTATTACCGTTTATTACACATACAGTTCATCTGCACACCTTTCAGACATACATTCAATCACTCACGCAAAATCTCACACCAAAAGGAACTAAGAATTTTACTATTAAAGATGTTAGTATAAAGAACAGAACTAACCTCTCTGGAAAATATTTCAAACTCCAAAAGCATCAAAACCAATTATCAGAAAACCAAAACCAAGTATCAAATATGACCATGAAAAATGTCTGCGTCTGACTATCACAAAACAATGGCCAATTCTACTAAGATTCCCGCCTAAAATACCAGATGACCACAACTCAATCAAGACTTAGTTGACCACTAAATGTCACACCTGAATGAACATAACTATAAACAATGACCAAGTGTAAACACTGAAAAGCAGCAATTGAAAATATAATATTAAAATAATAACAACAATGAATACACAATAAATTAAAGATCAACTGTTCGGTTGAACATTTGAGGGTCTTTCCACATTAATTTTAATTTTGTATTACGTGATGACATTCAAAATAATCAACTTTTTGCGAAATGTTATAATTTTGCTATAAATATTTACAAAAGAAATAATTTTGTATTATTTGTGCAGATTGGCATTCTAAGAGAGATAACTCTTCTAAAATTTTGATACAACTTTTCACGGCATGTCTTAATTTACTCGTAATTATTAATAGAACATTTCAGGAAGAAAATCATTTCAATATCTTTGAAAATAGCAAAGGTCAAAAACTAGTACGTGACCTTGACCCATGCAAGTTTTCAAGGTCAAAGGGCATGAGGGTCTATGGTGAAGACCCCATGCCTCTATCATTAATAGTTAATGAGTTACATGTGAAAAACCAATCAGTTACATATATAATGGGAGATAACTCCAATAAGATGACTTCAAAACCTTTTCCTGTAATGTGGCAAAGTTGCTCCTTTAAGAGATAAACATTTTGCACTCTTTGGTTTCCATCTATCATTAATAGTTAATGAGTTACATGTGAAAAACCAATAAGTTACATATATAATGGGAGATAACTCCTATAAAATGAAGTCAAATCCTTTCCCTGGAAATGTAACAAAGTTGCTCCTTTAAGAGGTCAACATTTTGCACTCTTTAGTTTCCCTCTATCATTAATAGGTAATGAGTACCATGTGAAAAACCAATAATTTACATATATAATGGGATATAACTCCTATACAATCAAGTCAAATCCTTTCCCTGGAAATGTAACAATGTTGCTCCTTTAAGAGGTCAACATTTTGCACTCTTTAGTTTCCCACTATCATTAATAGGTAATGAGTACCATGTGAAAAACTAATAAGTTACATATATAATGGGAGATAACTCCTATAAAATCAAGTCAAATCCGTTTACTGCAAATGTAAAAAAGTTGCTCCTTTAAAAGACCAACATTTTGCACTCTTTAGTTTCCCTTTATCATTAATAGTTAATGAGTAACATGTTAAAAACCAATAAGTTACATATATAATGGGAGATAACTCCTATAAAATGAAGTCAAATCCTTTCCCTGTAAATGTAACAAAGTTGCTCCTTTAAGAGATCAACATTTTGCACTCTTTAGTTTCCCTATATCATTAATAGTAAATGAGTACCATGTGAAAAACCAATCAGTTACATATATAATGGGAGATAACTCCTATAAAATGAAGTGAGACCCTTTCACTGTAAATGTAACAAAGTTGCTCCTTTAAAAGATCAATATTTTGCACTCTTTAGTTTCCCCTCTATCATTAATAGTTAATGAGAACCATGTGAAAAACCAATAAGTTACATATATAATGGGAGATAACTCCTATAGAATGAAGTCAAATTCGTTTACTGCAAATGTAAAAAAGTTGCTCCTTAAAAAGACCAACATTTTGCACTCTTTAGTTTTCTTTTATCATTAATAGTTAATGAGTAACATGTAAAAAATTAATAAGTTACATATATAATGGGAGATAACTTCTATAAAATGAAGTCAAATCCTTTACTTGTAAATGTAACAAAGTTGCTCCTTTAAGAGATCAACATTTTGCACTCTATATTTTCCCTCTATTATTAATAGTTAATCAGTACCATGTGAAAAACCAATCAGTTACATATATAATGGGAGATAACTCCTATAAAATGAAGTCAAATCCTTTCCCTACAAATGCAACAAAGTTGCTCCTTTAAGAGACCAACATTTTGCACTCTTTCGTTTCCCTTTATCATTAATAGTTAATGAGTAACATGTAAAAAACCAATAAGTTACATATATAATGGGAGATAACTTCTATAAAATGAAGTCAAATCCTTTACTTGTAAATGTAACAAAGTTGCTCCTTTAAGAGATCAACATTTTGCACTCTTTAGTTTCCTTCTATCATTAATAGCTAATGAGTGCCATGCGAAAAACCAATCAGTTACAAATATAATGGGAGATAACTCCTATAAAATGAAGTCAAATCCTTTCCCTGTAAATGTAACAAAGTTGCTCCTGTAAAAGACCAACATTTTGCACTCTTTACTTTCCCTTTATCATTAATAGTTAATGAGTTACATGTGAAAAACTAATAAATTAAACATATAATGGGAGATAACTCCTATAAAATGAAGTCAAATCCTTTCCCTGTAAATGTAACATAGTTGCTCCTTTAAGCGATTAACATTTTGCACTCTTTAGTTTCCTTCTATCGTTAATATTTAATGAGTACCATGTGAAAAACCAATCAGTTACATATATAATGGGAGATAACTCCTATAAAATGAAGTCAAATCCTTTCCCTACAAATGTAACAAAGTTGCTCCTTTAAGAGACCAACATTTTGCACTCTTTACTTTCCCTTTATCATTAAAAGTTAATGAGTTACATGTGAAAAACTAATAAATTACAAATATAATGGGAGATAACTCCTATAAAATGAAGTCAAATCCTTTCCCTATAAATGTAACAAAGTTGCTCCTTTAAGAGACCAACATTTTGCACTCTTTCGTTTCCCTTTATCATTAATAGTGAATGAGTAACATGTAAAAAACCAATCAGATACATATATAATGGGAGATAACTCCTATAAAATGACGTCAAATCCCTTCCCTGTAAACGTAACAAAGTTGCTCCTTTAAGAGACCAACATTTTGCACTCTTTAGTTTCCCTTTATCATTAATAGTTAATGAGTAACCTGTAAAAAACCAATCAGTTACATATATAATGGGAGATAACTCCTATAAAATGACGTCAAATCCTTTCCCTAGAAATGTAACAAAGTTGCTCCTTTAAGAGACCAACATTTTGCACTCTTTAGTTTCCATTTATCATTAGTAGTTAATGAGTAACCTGTAAAAAACCAATCAGTTACATATATAATGGGAGATAACTCCTATAAAATGAAGTCTAATCCTTTCCCTGAAAATGTAACAAAGTTGCTCCTTTAAGAGACCAACATTTTGCACTCTTCAGTTTTCCTTTATCATTAATAGTTAATGAGTAACCTGTAAAAAACCAATAAGTTACATATATAATGGGAGATAACTCCTATAAAATGAAGTCAAATCCTTTCTCTGTAAATGTGACAAAGTTGCTCCTTAAAGAGACCAACATTTTGCACTCTTTACTTTCCCTCTATCATTAATAGTTAATGAGTACCATGTGAAAAACCAATCAGTTACATATATAATGGGAGATAACTCCTATAAAATGAAGTCAAATTACTTCCCTCTAAATAGGACAAAGTTGCGTCTTAATAAGGCGAATATTTTACTCTCAATAAGTGTTTATCTATCTTTTACCGTTTCAAAGGAGTAGCGGACACAAGCAAATGTCAAAATTTAGAACGTGACCTTGACCTTTGACCTTGTGTCCATTTTCAAGGTCAAAGGTCATGCTGGTCTAAAGTGAAGACCCCAGGCCTCTATCTCTTTTAGTTGCTGAGATTTATTTGAATATCACTTACTACTTTTATTTAAAGGGAGATAACTCCTATAAGGTGTCGTCAGAACCCTTCAATCAATCTGTCCCAAAGCTGCGCAAGGATATAGGACACATTTTGGTAAAGATTTGGTATTGCTATCTTGTTTGGTTTAGGAGGAGTAGCAGGAACAAGCTTTTTAGTAAAAGGGGAGATAACTCCGTAAAGAAAAAGGGTGCGGTCAGTCAGGGTGAACTGCGAAAGCGCAATGGGTAACCGACATCAAATATAAAATATTAAAGCGACATGTCGCGAAGTGAAAAAACCAGACATCGAAATAAGTTGGCGGAAGAAAAGAGAAAATAATAATAATAATAATTAAAGATCAACTGTTCGGTTGAACATTTGAGGGTCTTTCCATATTAATTTAAATTTTGTATTACATGATGACATTTAAAATAATCATCTTTTTGCAAAATGTTATAACTTTGCTATAAATATTTAAAATAGAAATTATTTTATATTATTTGCTACAGATTGGCATTCTAAGAGAGATAACTCTTATAAAAGTTTTATACAACTTTTAACACCATGTCTTTATTTACTCGTAATTATTAATAGAACATTTTAAGACGAAAATAATTTCAATATCTTTAAAAATAGCAAAGGTAAAAAACTAGTACGTGACCTTGACCCATACAAGTTTTCAAGGTCAAAGGGCATGAGAGTCTATGGTGAAGACCCCATGCCTCTATCATTAATAGTTAATGAGTTACAAGTGAAAAACCAATAAGTTACATATATAATGGGAGATAACTCCTATAAAATGAAGTCAAATCCTTTTCCTGTAAATGTGAGAAAGTTGTTCCTTTAAGAGACCAACATTTTGCACTCTTTCGTTTCCCTTTATCATTAATAGTTAATGAGTAACATGTAAAAAACCAATAAGTTACATATATAATGGGAGATAACTCCTATAAAATGAAGTCAAATCCTTTACCTGTAAATGTAACAAAGTTGCTCCTTTAAGAGATCAACATTTTGCACTCTTTAGTTTCCCTCTATCATTAATAGTTAATGAGTACCATGCGAAAAACCAATCAGTTACATCTATAATGGGAGATAACTCCTATAAAATGAAGTCAAATCCTTTCCCTATGTATGTAACAAAGTTGCTCCTTCAAGAGACCAACATTTTGCACTCTTTCGTTTCCCTTTATCATTAATAGTTAATGAGTAACATGTAAAAAACCAATAAGTTACATATATAATGGGAGATAACTCCTATAAAATGAAGTCAAATCCTTTACCTGTAAATGTAACAAAGTTGCTCCTTTAAGAGATCAACATTTTGCACTCTTTAGTTTCCCTCTATCATTAATAGTTAATGAGTACCATGCGAAAAACCAATCAGTTACATATATAATGGGAGATAACTCCTATAAAATGAAGTCAAATCTTTTCCCTATAAATGTAACAAAGTTGCTCCTTTAAGAGACCAACATTTTGCACTCTTTTGTTTCCCTTTATCATTAATAGTTAATGAGTAACAGGTAAAAAACCAATAAGTTACATATATAATGGGAGATAACTCCTATAAAATGAAGTCAAATCCTTAACCTGTAAATGTAACAAAGTTGCCTCTTTAAGAGATCAACATTTTGCACTCTTTAGTTTCCCTCTATCATTAATAGTTAATGAGTACCATGCGAAAAACCAATCAGTTACATATATAATGGGAGATAACTCCTATAAATGAAGTCAAATCCTTTCCTTTTAAATGTAACAAAGTTGCTCCGTTAAGAGGCCAACATTTTGCACTCTTTCGTTTCCCTTTATCATTAATAGTTAATGAATAAGATGTAAAAAACCAATAAGTTACATATATAATGGGAGATAACTCCTATAAAATGAAGTCAAATCCTTTACCTGTTAATGTAACAAAGTTGCTCCTTTAAGAGATCAACATTTTGCACTCTTTACTTTCCCTCTATCAGTTATAGTTAATGAGAACCATGTGAAAAACCAATCAGATACATATATAATGGGAGATAACTCCTATAAAATGAAGTCAAATCCTTTCCCTGTAAATGTGACAAAGTTGCTCCTTTAAAAGACCAACATTTTGCACTCTTTAGTTTCCCTCTATCATTAATAGTTAATGAGTACAATGTGAAAAACCAATCAGTTACATATATAATGGGAGATAACTCCTATAAAATGAAGTCAAATCCTTTTCCTGTAAATGTAACATAGTTACTCCTTTAAGAGACCAACATTTCGCGCTCTTTCGTTTCCCTTTATCATTAACAGTTAATGAGTAACATGTAAAAAACCAATAAGTTAAATATATAATGGGAGATAACTCGTATAAAATGAAGTCAAATCCTTTACCTATAAATGTAACAAAGTTGCTCCTGTAAAAGACCAACATATTGCACTCTTTCGTTTCCTTTTATCATTAATAGTTAATGAGTAACATTTAAAACACCAATAAATTACATATATAATGGGAGATAACTCCTATAAAATGAAGTCAAATCCTTTCCCTATAAATGTAACAAAGTTACTCCTTTAAGAGACCAACATTTTGCACTCTTTCCTTTCCCTCTATCATTAATAGTTAATGAGTACCATGTGAAAAACTAATCAGTTACATATATAATGGGAGATAACTCCTATAAAATGAAGTCAAATTACTTCCCTCCAAATGTGACAAAGTTGCGTCTTAATAAGACGAACATTTTACTCTCAATAAGTGTTTATCTATCTTTTACCGTTTCAGAGGAGTAGCGCACACAAGCAAATGTCAAAATTTAGAACGTGACCTTGACCTTTGACCTTGTGTCCATTTTCAAGGTCAAAGGTCATGATGATCTATCGTGAAGACCCCAGGCCTCTATCTCTTTTAGTTGTTGAGATTTGTTTGAATATCACTTACTACTTTTATTTAAAGGGAGATAACTCCTATAAGATGTCGTCAGAACCCTTCAATCAATCTGTCCCAAAGTTGGGCAAGGATATAGGACACATTTTGGTAAAGGTTTGGTATTGCTATCTTTTTTGGTTTAGGAGGAGTAGCATGAACAAGCTTTTTAGTAAAAGGGGAGATAACTCCTTAAAGGAAAAGGGTGCGGTCAGTCAGGGTGAACTGCGAAAGCGCAATGGGTAACCGATATCAGATATAAAATATCAAAGCGACATGTCGCGAAGTAAAAAAACCAGACACCGAAATAAGTTGGCGGAAGAAAAGAGAAAAGAATAATAATAATAATAATAATAATAATAATAATCAGAACAATAACTATAGGTCTTTCCACAGAAAGGTGGAAAGACCTAATTAAAGATCAACTGTTCGGTTGAACATTTGAGGGTCTTTCCATATTAATTTTAATTTTGCATTACGTGATGACATTCAAAATAATCAACTTTTTCCGAAATGTCATAATTTGCTATAAATATTTAAAAAAGAAATTACTTAGTATTATTTGCTACAGATTGGCATTCTAAGAAAGATAACTCTTATAAAATTGTGATACAACTTTTCACGGCATGTCTTAATTTACTCGTAATTATTAATAGAACATATTATGAAGAAAATCATTTCAATATCTTTGAAAATAGCAAAGGTCAAAAAATAGTACGCGACCTTGACCCATGCAAGTTTACAAGGTCAAAGGGCATGAGGGTCTATGGTTAAGACGCCATGCCTCTATCATTCATTGTTAATGAGTTACATGTAAAAAACCAATAAGTTACATATATAATGGGAGATAACTCCTATAAAATGAAGTCAAATCCTTTCCCTACAAATGCAACAAAGTTGCTCCTTTAAGAGATCAACATTCTGCACTCTTTACTTTCCCTCTATCATTAATAATAAATGAGTACCATGTGAAAAGCCAATCAGTTAAATATATAATGGGAGATAACTCCTATAAAATGAAGTCAAATCCTTTCTCTATAAATGTAACAAAGTTGCTCCTTTAAGGGATCAACATTTTGCACTCTTTACTTTCCCTCTATCATTAATAATAAATGAGTACCATGTGAAAAGCCAATCAGTTAAATATATAATGGGAGATAACTCCTATAAAATGAAGTCAAATCCTTTCCCTGTAAATGTAACAAAGTTGCTCCTTTAAGAGATCAACATTTTGCACTCTTTACTTTCTCTTTATCATTAATAGTTAATGAGTACCATGTGAAAAACCAATCAGTTACATATATAATGGGAGATAACTCCTATAAAATGAAGTCAAATCCGTTTACTGCAAATGTAAAAAAGTTACTCCTTTAAAAGGCCAACATTTTGCACTCTTTAGTTTCCCCTTATCATAAATAGTTAATGAGTATCATGTAAAAAACCAATAAGTTACATATATAATGGGAGATAACTCCTATAAAATGAAATCAAATCCTTTCCCTGTAAATGCAAAAAAGTTGCTCCTTCAAAAGACTAACATTTTGCACTCTGTAGTTTCCCTATATCAATAATAGTTAATGAGTAACATGTGAAAAACCAATAAGTTACATATATAATGGGAGATAACTCCTTTAAAACGAAGTCAAATTACTTCCCTTTAAATGTGGCAAAGTTGCGTCTTAATAAGACGAAGATTTTTCTCTCAATAAGTGTTTATCTATCTTTTACCGTTTCAAAGGAGTAGCGGACACAAGCAAATGTCAAAATTTAGAACGTGACCTTGACCTTTGACCTTGTGTCCATTTTCAAGGTCAAAGGTCATGATGGTCTAAAGTGAAGACCCCAGGCCTCTATCTCTTTTGGTTGTTGAGATTTGTTTGAATATCACTTAGTACTTTTATTTAAAGGGAGATAACTCCTATAAGATGTCGTCAGAACCCTTCAATCAATTTGTCCCAAAGTTGCGCAAGGATATAGGACACATTTTGGTAAAGATTTGGTATTGCTATCTTTTTTGGTTTAGGAGGAGTAGCAGGAACAAGCTTTTTAGTAAAAGGGGAGATAACTCCGTAAAGAAAAAGGGTGCGGTCAGTCAGGGTGAACTGCGAAAGCGCAATGGGTAACCGACATCATATATAAAATATCAAAGCGACATGTCGCGAAGTGAAAAAACCAGACATCGAAATAAGTTGGCGGAAGAAAAGAGAAAATAATAATAATAATAATAATTAAAGATCAACTGTTCGGTTGAACATTTGAGGGTCTTTCCATATTAATTTTAATTTTGTATTACATGATGACATTTAAAATAATCATCTTTTTGCAAAATGTTATAACTTTGCTATAAATATTTAAAATAGAAATTATTTTATGTTATTTGCTACAGATTGGCATTCTAAGAGAGATAACTCTGATAAAAGTTTTCTACAACTTTTAACTCCATGTCTTTATTTACTCGTAATTATTAATAGAACATTTTAAGACGAAAATAATTTCATTATCTTTAAAAAAAGCAAATGTAAAAAAACTAGTACGTGACCTTGACCCATACAAGTTTTCAAGGTCAAAGGGCATGAGGGTCTATGGTGAAGACCCCATGCCTCTATCATTAATAGTCAATGAGTTACAAGTGAAAAAAAATAAGTTACATATATAATGGGAGATAACTCCTATAAAATGAAGTCAAATCCTTTCCCTGTAAATGTAACAAAGTTGCTCCTTTAAGAGAAAAACATTTTGCACTCTTTAGTTTATCTTTATCATTAATAGTTAATGAGTAACATGTAAAAACCAATAAGTTACATATATAATGGGAGATAACTCCTATAAAATGAAGTCAAATCCGTTTACTTCAAATGATAAAAAGTTGCTCCTTTAAGAGATCAACATTTTGCACTCTTTACTTTCCCTCTATCATTAATAGTTAATGAGTACCATGTGAAAAACCAATCGTTTAATATTTAATGGGAGATAACTCCTATAAAATGAAGTCAAATCCTTTACCTGTTAATGTAACAAAGTTGCTCCTTTAAGAAATAAACATTTTGCACTGTTTAGTTTCCCTCTATCATTAATAGTTAATGAGTACCATGCGAAAAACCAATCAGTTACATATATAATGGGAGATAACTCCTATAAAATGAAGTCAAATTCTTTCCCTGTCAATATAATAAAGTTGCTCCTGTAAAAGACCAACATTTTGCACTCTTTACTTTCCCTTTATCATTAATAGTTAATGAGTAACATGTGAAAAACTAATAAATTACAAATATAATGGGAGATAACTCCTATAAAATGAAGTCAAATCCTTTCCCTGTAAAAGTAACATAGTTGCTCCTTTAAGAGATCAACATTTTGCACTCTTTAGTATCCCTCTATCATTAATAGTTAATGGGTACCATGTGAAAAACCAATCAGTTACATATATAATGGGAGATAACTCCTATAAAATGAAGTCAAATCCTTTCCCTGCAAATGTAACAAAGTTGCCCCTTTAAGAGACCAACATTTTGCACTCTTTCGTTTCCCTTTATCATTAATAGTTAATGAGTAACATGTAAAAAACCAATAAGTTACATATATAATGGGAGATAACTCCTATAAAATGAAGTCAAATCCCTTTACTTCAAATGTTAAAAAGTTGCTCCTTTAAGAGATCAACATATTGCACTCTTTACTTTCCCTCTATCATTAATAGTTAATGAGTACCATGTGAAAAACCAATCGTTAAATATTTAATGGGAGATAACTCCTATAAAATGAAGTCAAATCCCTTTACTTCAAATGTTAAAAAGTTGCTCCTTTAAGAGATCAACATATTGCACTCTTTACTTTCCCTCTATCATTAATAGTTAATGAGTACCATGTGAAAAACCAATCGTTAAATATTTAATGGGAGATAACTCCTATAAAATGAAGTCAAATCCTTTACCTGTTAATGTAACAAAGTTGCTCCTTTAAGAGATCAACATTTTGCACTCTTTACTTTCCCTCTACCATTAATAGTTAATGAGTACCATGTGAAAAACCAATCAGTTACATATATAATGGGAGATAACTCCTATAAAATGAAGTCAAATTACTTCGCTTCAAATGTGACAAAGTTGCGTCTTAATAAGACGAACATTTTACTCTCAATAAGTGTTTATCTATCTTTTACCATTTCAGAGGAGTAGCGCGAACAAGCAAATGTCAAAATTTAGAACGTGACCTTGACCTTTGACCTTGTGTCCATTTTCAAGGTCAAAGGTCAAGATGATTTATGGTGAAGACCCCAGGCCTCTATCTCTTTTAGTTGTTGAGATTTGTTTGAATATCACTTACTACTTTTATTTAAAGGGAGATAACTCCTATAAGATGTCGTCAGAACCCTTCAATCGATCTGTCCCAAAGTTGCGCAAGGATATAGGACACACTTTGGTAAAAGTTTGGTATTGCTATCTTTTTTGGTTTAGGAGGAGTAGCATGAACAAGCTTTTAAGTAAAAGGGGAGATAACTCCTAAAAGGAAAAGAGTTCGGTCAGTCAGGGTGAACTGCAAAAGCGCAATGGGTAACCGATATCAGATATAAAATATCAAAGCGACAAGTCGCGAAGTGAAAAAACCAGACACCAAAATAAGTTGGCGGAAGAAAAGAGAAAAGAATAATAATAATAATAATCAGAACAATAACTATAGGTCTTTCCACAGAAAGGTGGAAAGACCTAATAATAATCAGAACAATAACTATAGGTCTTTCCACAGAAAGGTGGAAAGACCTAATAAACAGACAAATAACAGGAAGGCTTTCCACTCGGAAAGTGGAAAGCCTTAATTAAAAGGACATTTGTTCTGTAGAACAAATGCACGGGAAGGTCTTTCCCTGGCTTTCGTTTCTGTAGGAAAAACTGGCGTTAAACGTTAAACAAGAGGCCCCAGAGGGTGAAAATCTATCATTTTACATCGTAATATACCCGTATACCCCCCCGGGGGGTTTCTATTCCATTGTTTCTAGAACGTTCTAATTACAAAATTGAAGAAAAAAAAAGGGCCCGGCCCCTCCACCCCAGGGCCAGCATGATTTATTGTTTTTGACATGCTGTCCCTGGGTGGAGAGTTGGGCCCTTTTTGGGTTCATAGTTTTATATGCAACTATGATTATATAAAAACCGGGAACCAGTTTTTTTGTGTATTTGTTTGTTTGTTTACTTTTCTGTTTTTAACTATATGTTTGGTATTTTAATGACTTTTCTTGACTTGTAGGGGAAGAGAAAGAGATTTATAGTAAAAGGCAAAGAAATGAACTAGATGGAGTCACGTGACATTGTTATATAATATCACGGAGATAGTTTTATTTTTTCACAAAAGAGTGTTACGATGGTCTGAAGGGAGCTATATATGACATGATGCACGATCTGTAATCTCAGTGATTGTTTATTTCAGGACGACACGGATTAATATCAACGGACCATGCCGACAATTAATAAAAGACTTTTTTATTTTATTTTAGTGGAATTTTACACTGTAAAATAATTACACGAGGCACGTAGCAGACGATGGAATACACAAAAAAGTGACGTCGGAAATTGTTTCAATTTGTTATTGTTTCAGGTAAAATGCAGTTCGGACAGTTAGAACAACTTGTTGACACACGATTTACACGGTCATTCACTGACGATGGCTGAAACGGACATCACGACAGACGAAATTTACGTGGCTGGGGGGAGGGGTGGTCACGTGTTTCAATGTGGGATTTTAAGGATTTATTGACTCGTACACCTTACGGGGGGACATTTTTAGACTGAAATCGACATTCTAAAGCGAATGGCGAGGGTTTCAAACAGCTGGGATGCATCGTTTTTCGGGAAATTACGATTTTTACATAAAAAGTGGTGTTGGACTTGCACGACTGGTAACTTTTTACTGGTTGCGCCCAGCGATTTTCTACCTATCGACAATTCGAGGACATCGATCCCAGATGCAATCGGCGTCCATTTTATTGTACCATTTTGTGTGCCTTAGGAGGAGATGTGATAACAACGTTTTCATGGGGGATCCCTGCCACGCCCTCATTTTTGACGGGGCATGCTAACAGGGTGAAAGGGAGAAAGCCCACGGGGTATCCATCACACCGCCAAATTTTCAGCTCGATCGGATAAGAAACTTTTTGGCAGCACTAAATTGAATTTTAGATCGGAAGAAAAGTAATAATAATATTAAAGATCAACTGTTCGGTTGAACATTTGAGGGTCTTTCCACATTAATTTTAATTTGTATTACATGATGACATTTTAAATAATCATCTTTTTGCAAAATGTTATAACTTTGTTATAAATATTTTAAAAAAATATTTTGTATTATTTACCACACATTGGCATTCTAAGAGAGATTACTCTTATAAAAGTATTATACAACTTTTCACGCCATGTCTTAATTTACTCGAAATTATTAATAGAACATTTTAGGACGAAAATAATTTCAATATCTTTAAAAAAAGCAAAGGTCAAAAACTAGTACGTGACCTTGACCCATACAAGTTTTCAAGGTCAAAGTGCATGAGTGTCTATGGTGAAGACCCCATGCCTCTATCATTACTAGTTAATGAGTAACATGTAAAAAATCAATAAGTTGCATATATAATGGGAGATAACTCCTCTCAAATGAAGTCAAATCCTTTACATGTAAATGTAACAAAGTTGTTCCTTTAAAAGGCCAACATTTTGCACTCTTTAGTTCCCCTTTAAAATTAATAGTTAATGAGTAACCTGTAAAAAACCAATAAGTTACATATATAATGGGAGATAACTCCTATAAAATGAAGTCAAATCCTTTACATGTAAATGTAACAACGTTTCTCCTTTAAGATGTCAACATTTTGCACTCTTTAGTTTCCCTTTATCATTAACAGTCAATGAGTAACATGTAAAAAACTAATATGTTACATATTTAATGGGAGATAACTCCTATAAAATGAAGTCAAATTCTTTTCCTGTGAATGTAACAAAGTTGCTCCTTTAAGAGACCAACATTTTGCACTCTTTAGTTTTCCTTTATCCTTAATAGTTAATGAGTAACATGTAAAAAACCAATATGTTACATATATAATGGGAGATAACTCCTATAAAATGAAGTCAAATCCTTTACATGTAAATGTAACAAAGTTGCTCCTTTAAGAGATCAACATTTTGCACTCTTTACTTTCCCTCTATCATTTATAGTTAAAGAGTAACGTGTGAAAAACCAATCAGTTACATATATAATGGGAGATAACTCCTATAAAATGAAGTCAAATCCTTTCCTTGTAAATGTGACAAAGTTGCTCCTTTAAAAGACCAACATTTTGCACTCTTTAGTTTCCCTCTATCATTAATAGTTAACGAGTACCATGTGAAAAACCAATCAGTTACATATATAATGGGAGATAACTCCTATAAAATGAAATCAAATTACTTCGCTTCAAATGTGGCAAAGTTGCGTCTTATTAAGACGAACATTTAACTCTCAATAAGTGTTTATCTATCTTTTACCGTTTCAGAGGAGTAGCGGACACAAGCAAATGTCAAAATTTAGAACGTGACCTTGACCTTTGACCTTGTGTCCATTTTCAAGGTCAAAGGTCAAGATGATCTATGGTGAAGACCCCAGGCCTCTATCTCTTTTAGTTGTTGAGATTTGTTTGAATATCACTTACTACTTTTTATTTAAAGGGAGATAACTCCTATAAAATGTCGTCAGAACCCTTCAATCAATCTGTCCCAAAGTTGCGCAAGGATATAGGACACATTTTGGTAAAGGTTTGGTATTGATATCTTTTTTGGTTTAGGAGGAGTAGCAGGAACAAGCTTTTTAGTAAAAGGGGAGATAACTCCGTAAAGAAAAAGGGTGCGGTCAGTCAGGGTGAACTGCGAAAGCGCAATGGGTCACCGATATCAGATATAAAATATCAAAGCGACATGTCGCGAAATGAAAAAACCCCACATAAGTTTGCGCAAGAAGTGGGAGAAGAATAATAATAATAAATATAAGTTCATTGGTTCTACCGAACAAATGAGAGGCTTTCCACTTATTGCATAAATGACCTTGACATTGACTTTGGCTATATGGAAATTGAATCTTCTTTTCAAAATAAACAAAAGAAAGAAAAACCATTCGTATATCTTTTGAAATAAAAAAGGTAAAAAAATAGGACGTTAATTGAGATAAATGACCTTGACTACCAAGTGTTTGATTTTTGCATATTCAATGCTTTAAAAACAAATCATTTATTTGTATTTACCATTTTATTTACACGAAAAAGCAGAATTTCCAAAAAATATTATTTGACCTTGACTGCTGTCAATATGACCTTGACCATGCTGAGGGTCAATAAAGGACCAACAGTGAAGATCCTTTGTCAATATGTCTTAAAATTATGAAGAAATGCCTATTTATCATAAATACCCAAATTTATAAGATGACCTTGACCCTGTACCTTGTTTCTATTTTCAAGGTCAAGGGTCATAATGGTCTTTGGTGAAGTCCCCATGCCTCTACTATCAATAGTTAATAAGTTATCAATGAAAAAATAAATATCAATGGTTGTAATGGGAGATAACTCCTATAAGATGAAGTCAAATCCTTTTCCTTTAAATAGATAAAAGTTGCGCATTTATGAGGCCGACATTTTATCCGTTATAAGTTATAAGCTATCTTTTACCGTTTCAAAGAAATAGCGATGACAAGATAATGTCAAAATTTCAAACGTGACCTTGACCTTTGACCTTGTGTCCATTTTCAAGGTCAAGGTCAATGATGACTAATGATATAAGGTTTCATATAAATATCTGTCATAGTTACTGAGATAACGCTATATACACTATATTTAATTGATCCAGGGGAGATAACTCTTTCAAAAGTCAAATCATTTATAGTGACCTTTCAAGACCTTAATATGATACACATTTTGGTAAAAGATTTATTTCTGTATCTCTTATGGTTCAGGAGGAGAATCGCACACACCACAGTGTCAAAATTTAGAATGTGACCTTGACCTTTGACCTTGTGACCTTTTTCAAGGTCAAGGTCAATGATGACCAACTGTGAAATATCTAGTCTCTGTCACCTCTGGTTCATGAGTTACTATGGTACAAAATGTACTTCCAATAAATAAGGGGAAATAACTCCTACAAGGAGTCGTCAAAATACTTTGCGCGATATGTAACAAATTGTCGCGATCAATAGCTGAGCATTTTGCAACAACTTTCATTGCGAAATCTTTTACGGTTTCTAAGTTTATCTGCACACAAGATTTTTATGACAGGGGAAATAACTCCGTAAAGAAAAAGTGTTCGGTGTGACAGGGTTAACTGCGAATGCGTAATGTCTCATACATTCATAGTACAAAATGTCTTTACGACATGTCGCGAAACAAAATTTATAATGGGATAACAAAACTTGGCGGAAGAATAATAAGAATAATAATAATAATAAATATAGGTTCAATCGTTCTAAAGAACGATTAATAGGCTTTCCACTTCAAAAGAAGACCTTAAATAAATGACCTTGAAACCAAAAAGCTAAGAAACATACGTAATTTGTCTATAGCAATTAATAAGAACAAAAATTATTAAAAAACTATTTAGATATCTTTAAAAATAAGAAAGGTCATTAAATAGGACGTAAGAAAACTTGAATGACCTTGACAACTGATCTTTTAATCTACGTAAATATTTACTTATAGGCAATAGCATTAAAAGAAGAAGCCATTCAAAATACATAGTACCATGAAAAACATTTATAAAGGACTTTGACCTTGACTTTTACAGCATGACCTTGACCATGCTGAAGGTCAACAGTGATCAACATTGAAGATTTTATGCCAATATCTCTTAAAGTCATTAAGATATGACTACTTATAATATATACAAAAAATTAGAAAATGACCTTGACCTTTGACCTTGTATTTGTTTTCAAGGTCAAGGGTCCTAATGATCCATAGTGAAGACCCCATGCCTCTATTATCAATAGTTGATAAGTAATTAATGAAAAACTAATTATCAATGGTTGTAATGGGGGATAACTCCTATAAGATGAAGCCGGATCCTTTCCCTCTAAATAGAAAAAAGTTGCGCCTTTATGAGACCAACATTTTATCCATTATAACTTATAGCCTATCTTTTACCGTTTCAAAGTAATAGCGATGACAAGACAATGCCAAAATTTCAAACGTGACCTTGACCTTTGACCTTGTGTCCATTTTCAAGGTCAAGGTCAATGATGACCAATGATATCAGGTTTCATATATATATCTGTTATAGTTACTGAGATACAGTGATATAATGCAATTCACAATATATTTTATTGGTCTAGGGGAGATAACTCTTATAAAAATGTCAAATAAAAAAAGTGACGATTCAAGATCTCAATATGATACACATTTTGGTAAAGGTTTCAGTTCTCTATCTATTATAGTAAAGGAGGAGATCTGCACACAACCAAGGGTCAAAAATTAGAACATGACCTTGACCTTTGACCTTGTGACCTTTTTCAAGGTCAAGGTCAATGATGACCAACTGTGAAATATCTAGTCTTTATCACCTCTGGTTCATGAGTTACAATGGTACAAATTTTACTTCCAATAAATAAGGGGAAATAACTCCTACAAGGAGTCGTCAAAATACTTTGCGCGATATGTAACAAATTGTCGCAATCCATAGCTGACCATTTTGCAACAACTTTTATTGCGAAATCTTTTACGGTTTCATAGTTTATCTGCACACAAGCTTTTCTGTAACAGGGGAGATAACTCCGTAAAGAACAAGTGTTCGGTGTGACAGGGTCAACTGCGAAAGCGTAATGTCTTATACATCCACAGTACAAAATGTCTTTACGACATGTCGCGAAACAAAATTTATAATGGGAAAAGAAAACTTGGCGGAAAAAAATAAGAATAATAATAATAATAATAAGAAACAGAAGAATAACAAGAAGGCTTTCCACTGGAAAGTGGAAAGCCTTAAATATAAGTTCATTGGTTCTACCGAACAAATGAGAGGCTTTCCACTTATTGCATAAATGACCTTGACATTGACTTTGGCTATATGGAAATTGAATCTTCTTTTCAAAATAAACAAAAGAAAGAAAAACCATTCGTATATCTTTTGAAATAAAAAAGGTAAAAAAATAGGACGTTAATTGTGATAAATGACCTTGACTACCAAGTGTTTGATATTTGCATATTCAATGCTTTAAAAACAAATCATTTACTTGTATTTACCATTTTATATACACGAAAAAGCAGAATTTCCAAAAAATATTATTTGACCTTGACTGCTGTCAATATGACCTTGACCATGCCGAGGGTCAATAAAGGACGAACAGTGAAGATCCTTTGTCAATATGTCTTATAATTATGAAGAAATGCGTATTTATCATAAATACCCAAATTTATAAGATGACCTTGACCTTTTACCTTGTTTCTATTTTCAAGGTCAAGGGTCATAATGGTCTTTGGTGAAGTCCCCATGCCTCTACTATCAATAGTTAATAAGTTATCAATGAAAAAGTAAATATCAATGGTTGTAATGGGAGATAACTCCTATAAGATGAAGTCAAATCCTTTTCCTTTAAATAGAAAAAAGTTGCGCATTTATGAGGCCGACATTTTATCCGTTATAAGTTATAAGCTATCTTTTACCGTTTCAAAGAAATAGCGATGACAAGATAATGTCAAAATTTCAAATGTGACCTTGACCTTTGACCTTGTGTCCATTTTCAAGGTCAAGGTCAATGATGACTAATGATATAAGGTTTCATATAAATATCTGTCATAGTTACTGAGATAACGCTATATACACTATATTTAATTGATCCAGGGGAGATAACTCTTTCAAAAGTCAAATCATTTATAGTGACCTTTCAAGAACTTAATATGATACACATTTTGGTAAAAGATTTATTTCTGTATCTCTTATGGTTCAGGAGGAGAATCGCACACACCACAGTGTCTAAATTTAGAATGTGACCTTGACCTTTGACCTTGTGACCTTTTTCAAGGTCAAGGTCAATGATGACCAACTGTGAAATATCTAGTCACTGTCATCTCTGGTTCATGAGTTACTATGGTACAAAATGTACTTCCAATAAATAAGGGGAAATAACTCCTACAAGGAGTCGTCAAAATACTTTGCGCGATATGTAACAAATTGTCGCGATCAATAGCTGAGCATTTTGCAACAACTTTCATTGCGAAATCTTTTACGGTTTAAAAGTTTATCTGCACACAAGATTTTTATGACAGGGGAAATAACTCCGTAAAGAAAAAGTGTTCGGTGTGACAGGGTTAACTGCGAATGCGTAATGTCTCATACATTCATAGTACAAAATGTCTTTACGACATGTCGCGAAACAAAATTTATAATGGGATAACAAAACTTGGCGGAAGAATAATAAGAATAATAATAATAATAATAAGAAACAGACAAAATGCAATAAGTCTTTCCACTGGAAAGTGGAAAGCCTTAATAATAAGAAACAGACAAAATGCAATAAGTCTTTCCACTGGAAAGTGGAAAGCCTTAATAATCAGAACAATAACTATAGGTCTTTCCACAGAAAGGTGGAAAGACCTAAATATAAAATATCACTCTGCCACACTACATGAAGGGAATATGTTTGTATAATTTAACCCTTGTTTGACAATATATAACTAAGGAATAACAGAAACAACGCAAATATAAAAAAAAATCTGTAAAGTAATGATGAAATGCAAGAAAAAATATGATATTGCTTAGAAATGTTTACTTGCTATGATGAAGTTTTGAGTTTTGATAAATATATCTGTATTTTGTTCAAACGTTAGGCTAACTGACCCAAATAGTAAAGGGTTTACATAAACAGGTACATTGCAGTTAATAGAAAAAATGGTATTATCTCTAATGTTTTTGTATATATGACAGTAAAGTACGTAATGAGTAGTTGACTCAGTGTGACCACATACACAGTTGGGTGAGTCGATTAGATTACGTGAGAAAAGGTGCCGTTTAGAGGAAGAACAGTTCATGCGTAATCTAGAGTGGAATATTTGACCTTGTCTGATTACCGGTGAAACTATAACAATAGAATCGGCCGGAGCTCTCTATTATACAAGGTACAAAAGTTATGTACCCATGTTTATTCGGTTGGCATGCAAATTAAAAATTATTTAGCATATTGACTGACAAAAGTTTTCGCTTACTATCTATTCGTTTTAAAATTAAAGCTTTGCAAAGTTACCAGAACAACGGATATTTAATACCTCTCTTGTGATCAGAAAATATGAAAAACAGGGGGTGTATTCTTAAGTGCTGTAAAAAATGCACTAATTTTAATTTCAATGAAAAAAAAATCCATAGATTTCTGAAATATTCATCTTTCACATGTGTAATTTTTGCGTTTCCGAGAAAACAATTTTGAAGGTGAGCATTATTTCCGTTGCTGTTCATTCATGTGTGATAATTTTCGGTGTGTTCGTGTATGAAACAGATGAACATGTTCTGCCTCAAGGATAAATACATATTGCAGACAGTTAACCAACACATTGTAGAGTTCATATCCTTTATTGCATAGTAACCCATCGTATACATGTACATGTTGTTGGCTGTCATGTGTGTAATGACTGTTGAACAATTGGCAATGTGTGATGTGGTAAAAAACTATAAAAGAAAAAAGGAACAAAAAATGTACAAACTTTTAAAACTGCATAAAAAAACAAACAGAAACATAGTGTGCATAAAATAGTTCAATAATACAAGCTGGGTCCCAGTAGATGTTTGAATAATCTTGTGTTAAAACTAATATGCATGTACTACAATAGCACAGTTCAAAAAATGACGCCTTCTAGTATAAACCATCTCCAGACCTTGATACAATTGCAGGTTTCCTTCATACAGAGAATCTCTACAAAAAAAAATAGATTTTCATTTAGGCAAAAAAAACAGTAAATGACAATTTAAGAATCTGAAAATAATTTGGTAATGCAAAGTATTTTAAAGTTATCAGTAATAGCCTAAATAGGATTTAAAAAAACCCCATTTTTAGCCCACACGGCCTGCCATACCACAATCAATTACCGGACGTGAATCACTTGACCGTTACTTTATATTTAGACTTGTCTCCCTCAATTACTTGACAACGGACACATTTAAAGTGCTGCGATTTTTTAAATTATAAAGATATTCAACATATAATATATAATTTGTCGTTTAAGTCGTTATGAACAAAATAAGAAGCATAATTAATTTTTTCTGCAATATATTGACATCTTCTCGTCAACAGGCGGCAAACTGGTAACATCTTCTATTTAAAAATACAGTAACTATGTACGAATTCTAACAACGAAAACATATCATGCAGAAGTCTAAAATTATAGGCCTATTCTTCCACAAAACCAAGAAGACAGCAATGGGCATGTGTTCATCATTTAAGTAAATTGTAATTGAAAAACTATTATTATTATTACGTTTAAAATATAGAATATTAAATTTTATTTCAATGTATATGTTGTGTATTTCTGTTGGAAACATAATATATTTTTAGAAAGATATTGAATACTTTCTGTTTATTAAATATTTGTTTTTAGCTGTCATCTATGAGCCAAATTGTAAAATGGAACTCCGTATACAGTTTCTGTTTATTGCAACACAAGTCGCAACACTGAGTAAAATCTACATCAAATAAAAAACAGACACGCATACGAGCAGTGGAGCGCACTACGTAGATGTTGGTGTGCTAGCTTTTGATGCTTTATAACCATTGTCTGTGGTGGTATGGGTCGTCGTCTAAAAAATTTGATTAATTTTATTAACGTTTTTTATCGTACAGGGAAAATGCGGATTTGTTTTTATGCAGGTTGTGCGAATGTTACACTATACATTTCATGTGCTTAATGTTTTGTGTATCTATCATCATTGAAAACGTACTAACGTATAATTTTTTAACGACACTACGTACCTGGGTGTAATAAAAGAATGATGTACTCTGCAATGATGTGCCATCAATTAAGTTAATGTGTTCTCCATTTGCAACCACATTATGGGACTTTTTGTAATCTTTTTTTATTCTATTTGCACTTCATTAATGGGGGGCAGGGGCATTAATGCTATTCACAGCAATACTGTTGTTTGTTATATTTACTTTAATAAAGAACCACAGAGCTGATATAAATCAAGGAGTGCCTTATGTTGATTTTTATTTTTAAACCATTTACTTGTATAGCCAAAACAATGTTTGCTAACGTAGATGCCATTAATTGATTTTTGAACAACCTTACCATATTATACTGAGGTTTACAAGCCATATATTTGTGTATAAAGCTAGTCATATTGATATATATATTTATGTATCTTGGTTGAGAAAATGTATACGTATTTAATCTACTAAAACATAAGTCAATCAGTTAAAAGAAGTACGTAACTACGAAAGTCCAGAAGGCTCATTCGATATTCGAAATTCGAGATTCAAGATTCGAAACTCGAAATTCGAGATTCGAAATTCGAAATTCGAGATTCGAAATTCGAAATTCAAGATTCGAGATTCGAAGCTCAAGATTCGAGATTCGAAATTCGAAATTCGAGAATCGAAATTCGAAATTCAATATAGTTATAACCAATCAAATTGTGTGTAACATAATCGTCTACCAATCAGAATAATTCTTATATAAACGTAGCCACGTGCTATTATGTTTATTTGGTGTTTTAACAGTCGACATATTTGTCAACGAATGACTTGTTCAACATGGTTTTGTTAAAAAAAAATCAAATTTATAAGCTTGATTTGTTATTTTATCAAATGAATTCAGTTTACAATAACATCTTGATTTTACAAATCAAGAAAGAAACATGTACATTTACAACGGAATTTTTTTTTTTTGGGGGGGGGGGGGGGGCTATCAAGGGTGGATCCAGAGGGGGCCCTCCATTTTGACGGAAAAATTTGGTTGGATATATAGGAAATCATTGAAGCATGACCAAAGTGGCCCCCCTTGGACAGTCAGTGCCCCCCTTTTCGAAATTTTAGATCCGCCACTGGCTTATTTTGACCCTTTGAACTTAGAAATGTGCTGAAAATACCCATTAATTATCTTGTCAGCACAAATTCTCTGATACTACTCAGTACTATACAAAATTTTATTAAACTTGGTATGTAACTAGTACACCATATATGTAGTACATATTATCAGGAATTGTTGATTCCTAAATTTATATGGTAGTTATGGCTCTTTGAACTTAGGAATTTTCAGTAATCCTCAATAATCATGGTTTTCGCATTAACTCCCCTAAAACTACTCAACCAAATTTTATGTAGTTTCGATATAACCAAGGAATTCTGATTGGTAGAAATTATGTCACACGCAATCTGATTGACTAAAACTATATTGAATTTCGAATCTCGAATTTCGAATCTCGAATAACTATTTCGAATATATAAGAACTATTCTGATTGGTAGACGATTATGTCACATGCAATCTGATTGGTTATAACTATATTGAATTTCGAATTTCGAATTTCGAATGAGCCTTCTGGGCTTTCGTACGTAACAACTATCAGCGGTTCTGATGATCTCAAATTACTTTTTGACACTTGATGGGATAAAAGTTCAGTTAAATATGACAGTGTTATTACCAAATCAACAGCACTACTTCAATTAGTTGAACATTTAATGGATTAAACCCAAAAATATAACATAATTATCAGCATTGCCGTATAGATACAGATAAATATAAAACTGTCGTAGTCATGCTCACCTTTTCGCTGTGCTGTTTGCATTTGTTTCGTGCTTAAACAAACATAAAAAGACAATATTAACATCATTTAATTAATTATTCCTTTGCTATTCATGACCTTACATTGCTAAAAATTATTTTCTCTATTTCTGTTATCATTATTTTAGACCTGTTACTTTCTTTAAGTTACAAAAATGTCTTGAACTCTCTATCTCCAGGGTTATATTTCTACCCATGTATGCATTTAGTTCTCAGTCTGAAATTTTTTGTACTAAAATTACATTTATATTTGGTTTTATTTTCCTTTTGTCAAACTGATTGTAACTCGCCAGGAAATAAATTATTTATGCACCATTGTGTTGTTCTATTTTGTACTATGTTCAGACTATTTCCTAGAATATGCCCCTTACATTAAATGTGTAATTAATTTTGAACGTATTAAAATTTTGCTACGATTTTCTTTGTTTTGTCTAAGACCTTGATGAGGAAATTAAGTATTAAAATGTAGAGAATAGTACAAAAGGCGCCTCATGTTGATATTATAATGAACATTCCAAGCGAAAGGGGATACAAGGTATGTGCTGTAATTGATGATTTTATAGATCCTTGATTTAATCAAAAATCGGACATTACAATAAGCTTAGTAAATAAATGTATGAAAATTTGTATGAATGAATGATTTTATTGCAGAAAGCACATACATGCTATAGCAAACAATAATAAATACACAGTGACAAACAACGGATTACAGAGAACAAGTATAAACTAACTAGTTAATATACGTTGAGACCTAAGTTTCCATGCCGAATTTATAAACATACATACTTTAGTTGTGAGTTTTCTGTCCGAACATTTTAACAAATTATATAGTTTCTGGCGATTTGGCCACGAACAATAGTATATTGGTAAATAAAGTTTCCTTAGAGATCTGTAAGTTGGACATACTAAAACAAAATGGTACTCATCTTCAACAACATTCATATTACATGAAAAACAAATTCTGTTTTCTCTTTCTAAATTCTGGTATCTGCCTGTTTCTACAGAGAGCTTTAGAGTTCCACTTCTTATTTTGGTTAACAATTGTACATTAATATGAAAATCTAGATAACTTTCCATACAAAATTCAATTTTAAAATGTTTATATATATTAAGTTTGGTACATTCGTCTAGACCAGAGACCCATGATTGCAAAAACTGATCTTTAATGCGTTGCTTTAAGATATCAATGGAAAATGAGCCAGGATTCTGCAAAATCCACAATTCATTAAAACCCAAATTACATAACAGATTTTTAACATTTGACACCCAATTCGTTTTACCATTATTTGTATCATCTAACAGCATTTTATAAATATCATATACTAATGGAGGTCTTAAAGTTAATATGCGAAACCAATATTTCAAAATCCTCATATGTCTATATACATACATTGGGTAATGACCTAGTTCACCATATAAAAAGGGCAGAGGAGCAGTTTTGCCTAACTTTAAAATATATCTACAGAAACGGTTATGCAAAAGGTCAATGTCTCTGGCACTATGAAAACCCCAAACCTCTGATGCATATCCAATCACTGATCCGACCATACTGTCAAACAAGTTCATTTGTTGTTCCTTCGTTACGTACATTTGTTTTAAAGAGTTAATTAGCGACGACATAGCTCTACCACCTTGATGTGCGAGACGTTTTTGGGTTTGTAAAAATTTTCCGTTAGAGCTGAGTAAAATTCCAAGATAAACATAAGAATTAGAATTTTCCAACAGCGTTCCATCGAAATAGAAATTCTCACTGACAGGTTTCCATCCATTTCGAAACACGACAACTTTTGTTTTATCGGAGTTGACTTCAATATTCCATTTTTTACAGTAATAAGAGAGTTTATTGAGTAATTGTTGTAAGACATCGGACGACTTTCCAAAAAGTATTGTATCGTCTGCAAATAAAATGAGGTAAATTAAAAGTCCATTTAAGGATACTATATTATTGTCTATGTCCATTGAAATATCATGAGCAATGTCATTTATAAAGAACAGAAATAGAAGGGGAGAAAGAGGTTCCCCTTGTTTAACACCGAGGTAATTGTCAAAGGCACTAGATAGCTTTCCACCAGATCGGATTCGCAACTTCACTGATTCATAAACTGATTTCAACATAGATAAGAATTTGCTGCTTATCCCAGATTTCACTAGTTTATACATCAAAACTTTCCTATCGACTTTGTCGAATGCCTTCCGAAAGTCCACAAAGGCACAATAAAGTTTTTCTTTCTTTTCTAGTTGATGCGAAATAATTCCATGTAGTATAAATATTGCATCCAAAGTTGATTTATTTGGTCGGAAACCGAATTGATTGTCTATTAATTTCGCTTCGTCTTCAGACCAAGAAAGTAGACGGTTGGTTAAGATGCTTGTAAAAAGTTTAGAAAGCACACTTACAAGAACAATCGGACGATAATTGTTTGGATCTGACAAGTCGCCGTTCTTTGGAACTGGGATAACAATACATTCGGACCAATTATCCGGATACATGCCATATGAAAATAATGCATTAAACAGTTTTTTGAAAATAGGGACGAACATCTGCGGACACGTCGTTATCATTTCGCCTATAATGTTGTCTTTACCTCCACTTTTACAGGACTTTAAGTTCTTGATTGCGGCTATAATTTCATCTTCTGTTATTTCATAGTCAAGAAAATTTATATGAATATTGGTGCAGTCAGTGTCATTTAAAAGATTTTTAACATCATCACATAGTTCAGGTGGATTCAATCCTAAAATACATTCGAAATGATTTAACATAATGTCGCTGTCAATTAGGCACTTTGTCCTAGACTTAGACTTTATTGACGACCAAAATTTTCTCGGTTCTGTCTTTGCAATTCTACAAAGTTCTATGCCTTTCCTTTTTTGTGACGGAATTTTGCTTGTCTTTTTATTCTATTAAACGTATTTCTAGCAGCTACGTAATTATGTCGATTAACATCATTCGGATGACGTGTGTAAAAGTTTCTAGCGAGGTGGAACTCATCTCGGGCTTTCGCACATTTACTGTCAAACCATTCGTTTCGTGTAAGTTCGGACGTGCTATCTCCACGTATAAGGACAGATTTCCCGTAAATTTGAAAAGCGCTGTCATATATGATATTGGTTATTTCACATACCGAATTATTTATGTCCGTTTCACAATTCAGATCATTAACCAAATCCAAAAGTCTGTTTTGGTGTGTTAGTAGAATTTGAAAATATTGTTCGTTTTTGCTAGCATCCCACTTTATAAATCTGTGTATTTCAGGTAGTGTTTTGCGTGTTTGGAAGTGTGAAAAGTTGAACTCGAAAAAACAGGCATATGATCGGAGAATTCATTCATCTGCAGGACACTAAAATTACGTAACATTTCAAAATGATTTGGTGGTAATAAAAGATAGTCGTTCACACTTTGCCCATTACTCGTACAAAAGGTAAAATTGCCATGTTTATCATTATAAAGTCTTCCATTAGCTACAATCATGCCAGTATTAAAACAAAGTTGCAGTAATTTGCGACCAAAAAGATTAACAGTTTTATCCATTGAGTGACGAACGGGGATAATGGGTGTATTCATGTGTTCAACACTCTCAATATATTTGTCTAAATTATCCGTCGGCAGAACATCGCTCAATTCACCTATGCGGCTATTTAAGTCACCGCAAACTAATACAATGCCTTTGTTTTTATAACACATAACAATATCTTCAATTTGTTCATGAAAATCAAAGTCAGATATATTATAAAAGTTAGACTTCTCATGTGGAATATATGAAAAACATATATATACATTGTGTTCGATATCAAAAAAGGATTTATCTAGTTTTAGAACAATAATGCCCTCATTCTGTACCTTTTCTACAGATAAACAACCTAGTAAAAATGATTTACAGTATATAGCAATGCCACCTTCATTTCTAGTACCTATGTTTATATTTCTGCATATACATGTAACATTTTCAAACCCCTTAATGTCTGTTTTATCTTTCAACCAAGTTTCGCTGAAAAATAAAATCTCATATTCGTTTATTAGGTTTAAAAAATCATTGTCATCTTTAACTGAGTTTAAGCCATGAATGTTCCAACTGAGGCACTTGATATTATTTAATTGTTCTCTTGGTCTATCCTATGGCACATACTCTTTTCCGCCTACAAAAATACGGTCCCTTACAAAGTACGCTTTAATATCCCGATCGCGCAAATCTTTAAGAATTGGAAGCTGGTCTCTCCTACGTTTCTGTACCTCCGTTGGCAACTGTTCCGATATACCATATTCGGTGCCTTTAAGATTCTTTGCCGATTTCTTTACCAAGTCCCTGCATTCAGAGTTAGAAAATTTGACTAGAATCGGACGGATCTTATTCCCCTTTTTTCCTATTCGATTCGCTTCAGTAACCAAAATTTTAGTACGGGCATCTACAATTTTCAATTGATATTCGCAAAAAGTTTTAATAATCTCATCACAGTTTTCTTCGTCTCTTTCGGTAATGATGAACAAGATCAATGTATGGTTCAATCTCCATAGTGTACAATAGTATTCGGAATTTGATTGAAAACCCTAATATTTCAACGTCTACTTTATCGGAAAAGGTACGATTTATTTAACCATCTCTCGCAACAAAACTATATGTATGTGCATAATTATGACAAAAATCCCTCCTGATGAACCCAAATCCCCCAAAACCATAATTGCTGTAATGTGCTCTGGACCAGTAGGCCTTATTAGACGACCGATAAAGCCAAACTTTGCGCAAGAAAAATATTTGAACGACTAGAACGTCTTGGTAACATAAAAATGGTACAATCTAGCATATCGTTGACGTTATTGGGCTTATAGTAGTTTAATTTATAGTTTAATTTTGGATTCTATTTCGTTAAAAAGACCTAGGTAAGTGAACGACTTGTCTGTATTGGAGTTGTCTTAGATTCTAGAAATAGATTAAATTAAAAATATATTTAGTAGATGGCAACATTTAAAATCTGGACCAGCCCGTTTTTTAATAAACTTTATAGGAACTCAGCCGCATATGAGTCCAAAAAGTAATGAATACGGAGCATAACACATATTGCTCTCATTAGAATGTCGGTTGTCTGCTGAAGAATCCATGACGTTTATATTGAAATTAAAAAAACACACATTTATTCTTCATTTAATTTATTCTTTGATTACGTATCATGAATGCTAAATAAAGATGCACATTATTGTTCAATAGTGGTTTTATTAAAAATAAAATATATTTTTACGACTCATCAGTGTATAAATTTGACAACTCACCCAGATTTAAAATAAAGTTTGTGAATGAGATCAAGCACCGACGAATTCCTCCAAAGAAGCTTTTATTTTTATATAGATCAATTCACCTTTAAAGTAAGCTTTAAACTGAAATATATGTAGCCTTTCTAGCCAAATATAAGAACATCTTTTGATCTGTATTAAAACATCAAATTTGGTATTATAGTGTTATAAAATAAGTATTTTGATACAAAATCCTTTTTGTGTCTGAGGCAGTCGTATCAGCAGTTCCTCGGTTCTAAACAGCTAACAGCGACCGAATGCGACCTACCCTTGATAAAAAACTCTTTTGTCTATTTTGGCATTTCGATCATTAAGAATTTGTTGTAATACTATAGGTATAAGACTAATTATTACTTATAATTTGAAGGGAATAAGAGTATTTAATGAAAGAACTTTTTATTTATTTTACTATTAATGCGATATCTATTTTCAGATTTTCACAAAAAGGCGGATGTTGTCCTGAATCCCTTAAAGTTCATAAAGAAAATGTTTCTTGCATTAAACCTGAAGTTATATAAATAAAAGGAGTGTTACAAAATTAATACAGGGAGATTTTGTGCATTGATTTAATGATTGTGTAATTGGTTCAAAGTATGCAATAACCATGCGCTAGAAATCGAAAACTACACCGTAAACTTAATTTAAATTTCAATGAAAAGTAATTTTACTAAAGTAATTGTTACACGAGTCTGTTGAATAATACTTAATGTTGATGTACAATATAACACTTGCTTGGGACAATATTTCCCAATATTCATGCAATAACCCTTTTATTATATAGTAACATTTTTGTGCTTTTAACTGATTATTCATTATCTTTGCTATTTTACTAGGTCCAATATTATCATATTTTCACTTGGTCAATATTAGATATATATTTTGATGTAAGTTTACATATAATAAAAACGTTTTTTTTTAAATTTTTTTTTATTTGTTGCTCCTTATTGTTGTGAATATATAGCACACACTCGAATTTCGTCCATACTCGAAATTTGGCGATTACCCTTCATTCGGCAATGTAAACAATGATCCCAAGGCTAAATTACTTTTAAAATATCTTGCATTTTTTGCTCTAACCAAATGACTCCTAAATCATTAAATACAATGCGTTTCAGCGAAATTAACGTCCGTTAAAGCGACACACTTTCACCGCCGAAATTCGAGTGTACTACTACTACTACTAGCATACATTCCTGCTTTGAAACGAGCCACTTGTGCACGATATTTAAATCCCGTTTTGTACAGTACGGTTCTGCTAATTTCCCCCTCGAGAGCAGATCATGTATGTCACTTTCGGCCATGTTTGTTTACCAAACAACAGTAAAATATAAAAGCCGATGTTCGGAACACATCTGTACTTTTCCCGGAAATTACATAAAAGGTCGAGATTCAGTGATTTAAGCAGAATTAGATTTGTTTTTAGCATGTATTTAATAATTGTTAAGTTATTCGACAGCAGAGTATTAATAACACGAAGTATGTTCGTTCACATCACTAATGGAAAAGCTGTGTCTCCGTGAATATTAAGTATAGCCCGAAACGCATTCTGCAGTTATTTTATATATTTTGTTCTTTATTTATTGGAAGACGTACAAGTTGATATATACATATGACATATACAGGTTGATCAGAATCTCTGTCTGTGATTGATTCATATGCAATACACATTTTTTGTTATTTAAACTTTAACAAACGCTACACCAGGGAATTCATATTCTTTTTGTTTATGTTGTTGATACGTAGATATGCTGACTTAAGACTTTTCAATTTTCGCCAATGACTGGTCGTCTACAGCAGATAATTTGAGCAAGATCAGTAATTTAGATCTGAACTATCTTGTTTTTGGCGATTTGTGCTTTCTTTTCGTGTAACTTTTGTACTTGATGTTGATACAGACGTCATATTATAATTTAATAATCTACTTCCGCTGCTTGATGCTAATAAGCAAAACGATATTTTCCTTAGTTTTTAATAGTATAACAAACACCAACAACTGTCAGTATAATACCAAAACACAGCACTAATGGCGACAATGATCCCTGCAAAATAATAAAATGCATTTCTGCAATAATTTACACTCATAGTGAAAAAGTACAGATTAAATTAAAATTTTTTCTTCCTGCATTTAATCAATTATTTTCGAAGTACATCTTAATAAAAGTCATTTTTACCTTATCAAACTATATATAGTAAAATTTATAAATTTGATAAATTCTATTACATGCCCCCGAAACTTGGAAGACAACACTTAGCCAGAAGAATTATGTACGTGTACTTTTATAGATAAAATTCTTAAACCAGTACTTTTCAACGATGTTCATCTTCAGTTAGATCTATTTTGTCTCCCTAACAAAGATGGAAAAATATCACTTATATGCAGTGTTGTAAAAAACCATTTTACAACGACTTGATTATGAAATATAAAATACTTGTTATTTAATAAGATGCGTCATTTATACTTTTATGTTTTTAATTAGGCCTATGTAACACTACATCGAAAAGCAAGTAAAAATTTAATACATATTTTGCAAAAACTTCTTGCATTAACCATTACCTGCTTTGGAATATTTCAATGAATGTTTTGATCCTGAAACTATAAAAACAACTAACATCATGATATTGCAAAGGAATTGACTACAACAACGTTTTTCTAAAAGCAACTGTATTTTTACTAGTTAGATGCGTATCAAATATCCCCATATGTATTTGTAAAAGTGTGTATATCATCTTTGAAACGCATAAAATAAAAAAAATATATAAAGCGTTTGTATAAATGTATGACTAACAAAAATAAAAAGTTAAAGTTTAGTTGTGGAAGCGTAAGCTAGTTCTCCGCGAATATTGTTCCAGGCTTTCAACTCAAGTTTCTAAGTCCTGTTGTATAATGCCTGTATTTTATTTACATATTTTCTGCTATTTTCTTAGATATTACAATTATTATTTTATTTTAAAGCTCCTGACTAATAAGGGCCTTCAAAACGTTGTCAGTAATACTTTTCTTGTATTAGTTTTTTGCCTATACCCTTAAGATTGCAAACTGAGTTAAGACGGAGAATGTGACGATCTGTTTGATTATTTTGCCGCGAGATTAGCTGGACTCTCAGGGACGAGGCTGTTATTTCTTATCGGCGTTTGGATAGACACAGAAGGCTGAGAACTAGAATACTGACGTTCTGAATATGTATTGTGTTTTTGTCACTGGGAGCAGACATTGTGTCTCTTTTTGTGGTTAGTAGTTTTAATGAAGTTTTCAAAACAATCTAATAGATACATTTCTGCACGTTCTACTCAATATCTGCTACATACATAAATTAGCAGTACAGTCTGTCTGATTTTTAACAATTAATATTAATGTTATCCAGTCGAAATTCCCATTTCACAGGTGAGATGTATTATACATCCGATATTAGTCACGCATGCCAACATCACCACATGTAACGAAGGGACATATCAAATTAAAAAGTTGTATGGGGCTTCTACGTTGCAAATACGCAACAACACAAACAACTTCAATATTGCATGATGTATTGTATAATTGTTTCGCAATTAGGTAATTTTGAACACATGAATAAAGGATAACATGTATAATTACAGACTTAAATGGAAAAAATATCAATTCTACACGAAATGTTTTTATTCATTTGTAGTTTCATTTTTATGACTTTTCTCTATATTATTGTTTGCAATACTTTACATTAGCACTCAACAATTCTACGCCTTGCTTTTTGAAAAGATAATGCTACAAGTAGCTTTAGGGTCAGATTAATATAGAAGAATAAAATATATTGATTTTATTGATATATTCATATTCCCTTCAATTAATGAACAAAAGAAAACATACATGAGAGTTGTCATTTGGAACGAAATGTATATTTAATTCAACTATATCTGGAAAACGCATGCTTTATCAAAATGTGTGCGAAAATAAATAATGTAATGCCAGCAAGTGAGCCAATTTTGTTTCTTTATTTAAGTTGTTATGTTAATGATCGTTCTGTTTTTACTTGGATATTTTGTGTGTATAAATATATAAAGAAACCTTCTACTTTTTGTCAATATATACCTATCGTTATCCTGATTTGTTCTGTTTCGTTGTAAATATTTCCATCAATGATGTGATAAGCTCTACATATATAGTTCCCACTTTTGCTGGCGGTCAGATTGGTAATTGTAAGAATATTCTCCGTAGACAATATTGGGTCGGGTTTTTCTTTTAGACGCCATTCATACATGGGTAAAGGATTACCATCAGCCGTACATCTGAGGTTAACGGTATCTATTAAACTTTCGTGGTAGATCTCCATTTCGGGGCTTTTGGTGACGGTTATTCCACGTACTTTGTCTTAAACGGTAAATAAATATGATTCATGAATAATGGTACAAAGTAAATATTATGCATTGCAACTGGTGCAAAATACCATAGGAAATTATAAGTTACCATTTAGTATTTCAACGCAAAAATCAAAACAAACAAAATGAAGGACAAAACTTGTTGCATAACCACAATCGTGGAACAGTAAACACAAATTTATATGGGGCAGGGGATGAACTATTCCTATCAAAACAAACTATCAAGAAATGAACATGCATACAACTACACAATACAACACAACAACAATATAAGGTACAGTTGGGTGAAGTCATACCATAACAACAAGTTAACTGTAACCAATCCAAATCTTTGCTTTTGGGATAAAACATATAGGAGTCCGAAAAAACAGTCAATTTGACCATTTTACCCTTAAATATTTTCTCAGACCTCTATTTTACATATTGTCAAATTCTCTGCTTTTTGTAAAATTGACAAACGATCCAAATCACTGTTGTTGCCAAGTTGACAAAAATCCAGTGACTTTGACAATGCTATTAAAAACCACATTTCATATATAAAATCAATCTGGGGACCTTAGTTATGCAATTAACAACCATATTTAACATCTAAAATCCATCATTAGCCATACATCTCAAAATATTATTATACAAAATATAAAATGTGGATGTAACAAAAATTTCAATTTTGTACCAAATTTTGAGAATAAAATGTCATCAGAGATACCAAGGTTTATAGAATTTACTACGCCAGACGCGCGTTTCGTCTAATCAAGACTCATCAGTGGCGCTCAAACCCAAACAATATTTAACATCTAAATTATAAAGAGGTTGTAGAGCTATCTACACCTTGAAAATAGAAAAACCTCAGAATTGACATGATTTTCGAAATTTTAGGGTAGTAAATTTAGACAATGACTAAATAACTGAAATAATCAATGATATTCATGTCGACACCAAAGCTGGTGATACCCTCGGGGACTGACATTCCACCAGGTGAGGCATCGACCCAGTGGTTGCAAATAAAATGTCTTCTATAATACCAAGGGTATAGCATTTACTACGCCAGACGCGCGTTTCGTCTATGCTAGCAAAAAGAAATCATATCTTGGACTATATGTTTCACATTGCAGAGATCTTTGGGTAACGAGATTAAAGGGTGAACATAGATATTTGAACCCAGTAAGTTTTTTAAATATTTTATGCATTAAGAAACATATCTTGGAATTTAAACAAAATTCTTCACAAATTACTATTTAAATGTGCATCAAAAAGCATATGTGCGTATCAATTATAAGAATGTAGGCGTATAGACAGACCTTTTGGACCATAAATGTTCAGATATTAAACGCGTGCTTTAAGTGGTTGTGTAATACAATGATTTTAAAAGGACAAGATATAAAACTTTCATAAACGTTTTGAGGCTTTTTTATATTATCACAAAGTGCACCGAACTGTATACATTTAGAATACACACAAAACCTGCCTTTAATTGTTAATATTAGCTAAATAAATGCTTACCGCTGCAGAAAAAATATCAGGTAATATAAAACTATATAATACGTCTTTTCGAAAAAAAACCACTGACAATAATAAAGCACAAGGTAAACAAAAAAACCAGATAGAAACCCAAGAAGGAAAATAAAACAAGTAGATCGACTATTGGAAAAATGAAAACATATCAATTGCTTGACATTCTGATAACATGTACTATAAACCACATATTGAGAAACGCGTAGTAAAATAAAGAAGCGGAAAGCGATTTAAGCCCATAACAGTATAATTAGAATAATTTGTGAAATCTCTCTTATAACGTGCTTTGGTGAGGTAATCCTGTTTGTATATTTGTTTTTTTCGTATTATAAAAAAATAAAGACCCAATAATTGATTTTTAATCCATTTCATTTGATTTGGGAGAAACAGTTATATTGTATTTTGGATATGATGTTCGAAATATTTTTTGTAGTGTACTGAATACAGCATTTAAACAAATTATTTTGCAGGATAAAACATTAACTTTCTTATACAACACTAATTAACTCACAGTAAACGTTTATTGGTCCTGTATTCACAGCCATGTTTTCTGATGACGCCATGGATTCCTCAAAACATTCAACAGTCGCTTTGTTATCTAGGTAGGTTAACTGGATTGTCAGGTTACTGGTTCCATAAAAGTTACACTTTCCTGGAACCTCTTCAGATGTAAAAACATCCGGAAAAATCATCGTATTCTGTTCATTATAGCGATATTTTCTGTATATAAATTTTCCAGGAGGTTTTCCTAGATATCCTATGCAGGTAAATAAAACATATTGACCTTCTAATACTTCGTGCAGCGAAGAGTTTGATGTAATGTTGTCTGGTTTGGATGGCCTACCTACAACAAACAAATATATGCGAAGGTAAAATATGTGCTGAAATGTAATGTTTTGTGATTGTGATTAATTTTTGTGGATCGTATACGACAACTTAAAACATTTTCTACTATAGACAATTAATTAGATAATTTATAAATGTAGTGCGACCATTTAAATCTACAGGAAAGAACAGCAATTACCAACATTTTAATCTATTAGTTATTACAGAAATGTTCTTGAAATTATGCAAATTGCAAGTAAAGAAACGGTTTTCAGAATTGTATCTTAATGACCTCAGTTTGATTTCTAAGAAATATTTCTTTGTGTGGCAGATAGAAACATTTTTAGACTTACTAGTAATTATCAATTTTGTGGAATTGGAAGTTTCCTGCCTTTCTTCAGTTGAAATGTAATATGTAATGTCGCATCTATATTCTGTATCATCAATACATTGTACCTCAGCAAATGACATCACTGCAACATTTGCAGAAGTTGTCAGATTCCCAAAATTCACTCGTCCACTTAAATATTGACCCCGTGGTGTTAAAGTAGGAGGATCAGTTTTTGGTGGCCGATAAAATCCAGCTATTTGGAAGAAATCCTCGTTTGTTGTTTTATTCTTTGTCATCAGTTTTATGATTTCTCCCGTTTCAAAATTCTCGAAAGTGAAATAGCATTTTAGTTGAACATTAGAATTACCAACGACAGTTGTAATATCTGGATTCATACTAACTTTTAGAGTGTTACTGTCTACAACAAAAACAGTGTAATGCAATTTAGTTCAATTATACAATTTCTTTTGTTTAAATATTTTATTTTCTTACATGCAAGTTAAGTCGAAACACACATGAGTAAGCTTTGTGCTAGTATTATATGTACATGTACATATTTTCCTGAATTTAACATAACTATGCGCCGCGGTGGCCGAGTGGTCAAGGTAGTTCGTCTACTATTGATCAAGTGGTCTGTCAACACTGAGATTGCGGGTTCGATTCTCACTGCAGGCAGGGTGTACTCGACTCCAATCTTAATTGACAAGGATTGCCAGTTTTCCAACCGCAGGTCGGGGGTTCTCTCCGGGTACTCCGGCTTCCTCCCCCAATAAAAACTGGACGCCATGATATAGCTGAAAAATTGCTGAAAGTGGCGTTAAAACACCATTCAAACAAACAAACATAACTATGCGAAAAAAGTTTAGTTTATTTTATGATATGATAAATTTGATGGTAGCTTTACGTCCATTTGAATAATAAGATAAATGTTAAAAATAGAAACGCACCATATACAATTAGGAGTAAATCGTTATGTCTAAACTATATTTCCAAAGACAAAACAATCTAAGGATAGATATAAATCATTAGTATTAGGTCAACGTTACATGATCCCGAATAGATAATCTTTTTCGAGGGAAAAATAGTAATAACTTTTTTAATAATTAATTTCTCAATTTAAAATACAGCTTTTTAATTCTGTTTTGGTTTTTTTGACATATTTTAGTTATTTTAGCTTTGTAATATTTTTGTTCGATAAGAATCCGTCGACTACTTCTTTGTACAGTTTGTATGAGTAATGCGGTCTAACATGACGTCACTATCTCATTCATTTAAGAATTGTATGCATTCTTTTGAAGTTTCATTGACGTACGAAATCGTAAACCAAAGCACATTTCAACGAAGGTAGCGCTTCATGATGAAAAAATGTGGTTCGCTTTTATACGTCACTGAAACTTAAAAAAAAATACATTCAATTTGTGTATTTACATTTTATTTTCTTGATAAAAAAGACGGAGTTTTCATATATTTTTGTTGATTTAAATTATTTTGCGTTGTTTGTTTACTGAAGACGTCGTCAAGGAAGCGCGTGCTCTTCCTAGCTACTGGTTTCAGTGAGAAATGCAAATAATGATTCTACGAGGCGTTTAAAACAATAGAAATCTAGGATATCGATGAAAGACATACGTAATAAAAAATATTTAAAACCGTGCAGGCAAATGAACCGACGGAACGAAGAGAATGCAAATGAATCGAATAAAAATGTCAACATATAATTAATCTCTGCTTTATGAAATAGTTTAAAGAGGTAGGAAGTAGGTTATTATGTTTCAAAGTTATATAAACATTTCTTCAATGATGACAATGATTCTGTAAATATTTTGTATGAAAATTTCGGCATGCATAACACCAAGTTATAAGCTACCTAAAGCCTGAGATCTAGCAACTACATCATCAAGGACAAGGTAGGGAGGGGGTTAGTATTGTATGTACATAGATCGTTACTCTTATTTCACGAGACTAATAGGATACTCTCTAGATACTGATTATGTGTTGCGTTTTATATTTTGTAACACTTCTTAATGTCTGGACAGGTCTTATAATAAAATGTCGTCAAAGATACCAAGGTTAACAAAAAGTTTTTCTTCTTATTAGCATTTCTCACTGAAACTTATAAATTGCAGCATAGATGTATAGTTTTTATCGTGATGTTTGTTTTCCTTAATATTTATGAGCTTTGGACAGTGAAGTGCGATTGATCAAAAAGTAAAACAGATCTTTACGCATGACAAATGACCAACAGCTGACAATTTCTAGTATCACTAGTCGATGTTGTACCGAGCATTGGTTATTATTTTATTGCAATAAGATAGTCGTGATTTTGATATTTTGAATAACGCCTGTTAACTACAAAAACAATGTAAAAAACAACCGTCAAATATTTTAGGAGATTACAGATAAAATATTGTTTTATTATATTAACTAGTTCAAACGATTGACCAATTCGCGTTTGAGGGGAAATCCTAAGTAATAAAGAAAATGCTTGGAGAAACATATAAATTTGACACTGGAAAGTGTTTGATGTTAAGCAATAGTGTTGACTGGTTTTATAGTCGTATTGAAAATACAAGGTAGTTGTAATTAGACCCTATTAGTTATGCTTCCATTTTCACAGGGCGCATAGTGCACGGTAAACATCGTTAAAAAATTAAAATATGAACATTTTGCATTTATGCTATTATGTTGCATAGCAGAATATTTCTAATATGGGCAAATAGATGTTGTTCTTTACTGCAGTAATATCCTCATGGGTCCATGTTTATAACGTGCACGTTTCCTCAATCTTAATGAAATGTAATTTCTGGAGGTTGCCTGATAACGTGTTACAAAAATTTACTAATGTATGATTCTGACAAAATAGATGCACGTTTCTTCTTGGCATTTTTTTTTATTAATTATGTCTTGGCGTCAGCATCAAACACGAGATTAAGCGCAGTAAGTTTAAACCTATATATATATGTATATACAATATTTCAGATTTAGTTGCTATAGTTATCATTAACATAAACACCAGATACCAATATTTGTGCATGTTTGGAAATACTATGCATGTATCTTAATATTATATACACTGTAAAAAAAATTAAAGATGGAAAGGTTCTTAAATTAAATACCTCATAGGCGTTTTTTTTCAGTTTGCGATAAAACACTACACTAAAAGCGTGTTCGTGCTCTTAAAACACTAGTAGTTCTGCAACTGAATAGATTTGAAGCTCAATTAATAAGGATGTTAATAAGCTTTATTATGTTTCCCATCTTGTCGATGGACTATATAATGTTAAATAATTACTTACTTACGAAATAAGCCTAGATTAGACGAGAGAACTACAATTGAAACACTTTTCACTTTCAAAAAGAGCGAACTTGTAGCTTTTCAACGAAAAATTAGTGAAAAAAAATCCAAAAAGCGCGTTTAATATAAATTAGTTAGTATGTGGTGTGAAATTTTCCGATTTAAGAGTTAGTACACAACCCACCCGATTAAAGGTTTTCTTTTAACACAATTTCTGATCGTATAGTTTCAAATTCGGTTGTAAATAAGATTCTGAAATAAAATGTCCTTTCAAATGGCGGTATAAACCATAAGATCTGCATGTAAAGACAAAGCTTTGTGAAGTTTAAAAGCATGGTGTCATGGCACAAATTTGCACAAATTCAGGAGCAAATGTCAATTAGTCATTGCAATAAGTTCGAATTAAGTAAAAAATCAGAAAAAAATGCGTATTTTAATAATTGAAAATCTTAACTCCAAATGGTCTCGCAATAATTAACTGAAACATTAAAATGCTACATTTTGTCTACGCATATTGCAACCTGGCAATTAGTAATCATTTTGCAATTTTTTCAATTTTGAAAATTTCAAACAAATATCAAAAACTACAAAAGCAGTTGAAACGTATTGTTTATGAGCAGTTGATGGTAAAATCATATTTTGATATCTCAAATAACAGTAGACAATTTTTTTCTGTAATAAAATCGGTCCCTTTGAATAAGGTTTATAAATGTTATTTACATTGTGTGACACGATTTTTTTTATTCTGTTGTGTTTGTTATATTGTCTTTGTTTCGTTTACTTCTTTGAATCTAACACATACAACTTGGTTGCAGAGATTTAGTTTTGTCAGTCCTTTCAGAAATATAATTGATAGAGGTTTCTTGACATGCCACATCCCTCATGCTTAAAAAATATACTCTCAACTTGTGTTATAATAATGCTGTTTATGTTAAATTTTGTATGATAACATAAATTTCTACAGCAAATTGTATATGTATGCTTGTTATCCTAGTGTGTATTTATTACAATAATATATTGGTTTTGATACTTGTAATCGTTATCACACAACAGTAACCATAAGATGTGGATAATTAGTTAAGAAATGAGACATATTAAATACTATATAATATTTAAAACAACAATTTAATATATAAATGTAAATTCATATAACAACATGTAATATTTGTATAAAAACGATGTTAAATTCACAAATGGTCGTAACAGATTTATTAAAGCACTGCATACAAAAACGTGTATCCACTCTTTTTGTGCATTCTTATTGCTTCTTAGCAAAATTCTTTTCTAAAAGCAAACATGGCGGACGATAAATTTTACACCTTGTTCCTTTGTCTTTTAATACCAGATCATCACTTTCCAAAAGATCTTAAAAGACCATTATTACATCTTGTACAAACATTGGAGGAAGAACCTTAATAAAAATTTGACAAAAATGACACTGTATCATATTCATTGTACAATCAAAGCTTTGAAAGGGTTTTGCGAGTAGCCTGTCGATTTTTTAAGGGAAGACTGTGTCTCTATAAAAACAAATGCTTGCAATCTAGAATAATAAAAGAGTCAGCAAACTTTTAAATCTGTAGTTTAGATAATGGAAAATAAATCACAACTGATGGAGAGCTTTCATTCTGCCTATTTCCATTTTTAAAAGTGATTCAAACAGAGCAAAAAAGTAGACCTGTACAAAATAACACGTTTGTTTACATCCGAAATGGGTTTAATTAGTAATCTCATACATAATAACTTGGATACCCGCAGTTGCTGTAGAGAATTGTGTCCTGGAGTACAACGACTAGTTTACAAGTTACATTGGTAACAGTTGCTGTATTGCTGGATAATGTAGCCATGGAAGTTTTACTGAAAAAACTACATATGTCAATTTTTAGCTTTACAGTGCACATCATAAACATGTTTGTGCAGATTTGGTCATAACATGTATGTGAACATTTAAAAATCTTGCTTCCTAAATCTTGGACTACGGTGACTTCAGTGGCCATGCGGTTAAGGTAGTTTTCAACTACTATTGCTCAGGTGCCTGTCAAAACTTAAGATGTGAGTTTAATTCAAACTGAGTGCAGGATGTGGTCGACTCTTTTCTTAACTGACAAGGCTTGCAAAAGTTTTCATACATTCCCTATATAGACATCAAAATTTAGCTCAAAATATTGCTGCAATATGCGTTACCAACCATTCAAACAAACAAATGTGATCTATTGCACTGGAGGCAGTGGATTTAGTCAATTTAATTTTCATGTTCTGAAAGTATGGAAATAAAACAATAAAATCGATAAGTCTTGGCAATAGTTTGTTTTGCCTGAAAGAGCCCTTCAATGTACATGACCAAATCTATGAATCAAATTGAACTTATGAACAAAATCATAGAAAAGTGACTAGCCAAACAAATTTTCCATGGGGACAGACTTGTGCTATAGATAGTCACATTAAATTTGTGTTGGTCTAATGTCAAAAGACAGAGCCAAAAATACAAAGACTTACATATAATATATAAAACTCTTAAAGACATTGCAGGTTTCGTAATTTTTCAGCAGGTCATATTTACATACAAATTGTTGGAGTGGTCCAAAAACATACAGCACGTCATTTTAATAAAGTACAAATATATAGCATATAAAAAAGTGTCAACAATTAAAAAATCTCAAAATGCTGATTACATGCAATTTCAATGTCATTAAAAGATACTGTTAAAATTACAATTATTGATAAAAACTAATTTTTACTGCTTATAGATTTCGTAGTCACACGTTTTAGTCCCAGTATAGGATAACTTGTAGCTTTGCTGAACTATTTTTCACAGATTGATGTACATGAATGATTTAAATGGCTACAATTATTACGCAGTATTACATCTTAAACAAAAATCCGCATCAAAATGATGTTTGGGCTTATCTGTATGATTTTGTACGAGCTGTATGACCAATTAAACTGTCAGTCAAATTATAATTTTTGCTGGTGATAAATACCATATTTTTAATAAGGTACGAAGTTATCTAATTTTACTGTTAGATATCACATGTACTCGTGGACAGAACACCTCTTTTTGTATTCTGTTGTAAAAGTCTTTAAAGGCCTTAAATTATATCTGTTCTTTGTTCTTATAATTTCTAACAAAATAATTAAAGTTTCTCCAAAAAACAGTTTATGACAATGTTCCAGTGGCATAAATGTTTCATAGAGAGCACCAGTTGACAGGCACATTGTCAGAAACATGTTTTTGTGGAAACTATCATTTAAAATGCTAGTCTGTAGCTTATTTTAAAAAATATAATTTAAGCTAAACACATAAAAATAAATGATTTGTTAAGGGTGATTTTCCCCTAAAAAATTAAAACAATGAATTTTGGACACTGTTAAACACTTATATGCTATCGTTAACAAACATCAAACAATACAGATTCAATTGACGTGCTGCAATAGCAAGGATTACTTTCTCATCATTGACAGGATACATTTTTTCCATATTGTTATCAGGTAAGCTTAAAATGTTCAAACATGAATTCTATTCGACATCAATGCAAGGTTGTGTACTACATGTACCACTAGCTATACCGGGACTTGGAATATCTAGAACAAATATGTTTTTGAAACTATATATATATCATTTTAATTACTAAAATTTATCTATACAACAGCTGAATTGTAAAAATTATCATGTTATGATCTGTCATATTTATGTCATATCTATGTGTAGGCTAAACGATCTAAACCAAATTAAGCACTACTCATTTACTTAAATAAAGTTCCAATCCATTCAATGGAAATTAGTGTTTTTATAACGTGGAGAAATTAAAATTTGTTACAATAAATTTTCTATGTGAATCAAGGCTAGTCACAGAACAATCTATTGAAATTACCTACATTTTCTTGAAAATAAACGAAAACATCAGCTATGCACATTATTGTGCACCTACTATAACTTTGAAATGGTGTTTGTTCACAAACATGCCAACTGCAATTTAGTACTAGTAACATGTATAAATGTGTATAAAGGGCTATGTAATTCATTGTTATATAAATGTGTACTTTTTAAATTCAGTTTTTAACTTTGAAATATATAGTGATAATGATTTGGCAAATATTTCCTTTTTGGCACAATAATGTCAATTTAAAATAGTAAAATTTTAAGGCAGTCGTATTCATGGGTTTTCAAACCAACAGATCAATATACAAAATGTAGTTGTAATAAAGTATCCTTACGAGTACATAGCATGGACAAACACCATTGGCTGTATCGGACTTCTCAGGTTCTAAAGTACCAAAGTATCATGCAATAGATTTGCCGTTGGTTTTTTTTCCGGGAGTTGCCTCAATTATACTTTCTGAGGGAGGACTAGGGTTGGCACATTGTGACACCAAGTTCTACCATTCTCTTCCTGAAAAGGTTAGAGCGCCGGTACATCGGCGGCACATCGAAAATGTAAAATATCCCGAAAACTGTGAAATCCCCGTGGAATACTGTCAAATCGGAGCACTTTATTGATTAACTGCTATGGGGTGTAGTCCTTGCGAATAATAACGCGTATTGGCAGATCGACGTTTGCTGCAGATCGATGTAATTTTAATGCTATCTGAATTTGCCAATGATCCCCGCTGTATTATGACAGTTATTGATTGAGGTATTTTTTCCATATTTTCTTGTTTATATCAAGTAACACGGAAGTGACTAAACCTGCGGTAGGCAACAGTGTATCGATTCTCAGAATAGTGAGTTGAGTTACTCAGTATTCAAACGCTGTTACACACATCCGGCATGTAATATCAATAACGTGTTATTACATGTATATATCGTGTAGTCTGATAGTTGAATATTGAATGCAAAATCTAAGGCAAAATTAAAAAGTCAAACGAAATTACTTTAAAAGACAAGCCACACAAGAACAACACATGTTTAAACATGCTTTAACATTATTTTTAAGGAAGTTAAATTGTCCTGTGACGAATTTTAATGACGCACAAGATCGATGATATGCAATATTCATTCGTGTTTTAGGCTCATAGTTAAAATATCAGTTAAAATCAAATAAATAATTACACATTACCTTCTAAGAGATTCCATACCAGAAATAGATGTGTTACAACATGTTGTAACATGTCTAAACACATTTCTAACAAAAACAAAATCAAGGAAGTTTATTTGTCATTTAATGACACACTTTATTACACGGGGGGTAACTAGGGATACTTTAAAGTACAGGTCTGTAGACGGAGATTTAGAAAACTCACCCTATTCATATATTTTCGGACGTTATGAAACGGGACCTAATCATATATTTAGTTTTAAATCATAAATATTAATGTATTTTATTATTGCATATTCCCTTTGACAAAATAGTCTATTCATTGCAATAATGATCAGGTGATGTTAATGGAACACTTTGTTTGTTAAATCACTGTTGTTTGCATGGGCTTACGATGAGAATTGATGCATGAATATATTTAGATAATTTAAAACTATCCCATGATATATTCTTCTATGAAAAAAGCTACCTATTCATATATTTTGGAGAGCTAAAAATGTGACCCATTAAATAAATAACGTAAACAAGTAATAACATATTGATCTTGAATTGATCGACAAACATGACGATACAGCATAAACAAAAAATAATATACAAGTCTAGAAAATTATGCAAAGTTACAAATGCCGGTGTTTCTTGTCAAAACTATAGACAAGGACTGACCAACAAATGACCTTAGTCATTTTGTGTCAATATAAATCAATGTAAACAAGTCATTACATATTGATCTTGAAGTTTCTGACTTCAAATGAACCCAGTATATATATATATTCTTCGCGAGTTCAAAATTAACTTGTACGGGTTTTAAAGTTTTGTGTTGATTTATACAGTATAAAAACTAAACTGTCGGTTAAAGATCTAGTTGGACCGTTTTACATTGAAATCCATTATATGTACTTGTATTATATATGCCTATTAAATGTATCGTCAGCTGTATTGCATTTTGCAAAACCTGTCATTTGTTTACTTATTCTAAACAAATAATTAGGGTAATTAATTTATTGATATCAGTGAATACATTACAAAGAAGATTTAGTACATCGACTATGCAGATATAACAAATATATTCCCATCTTAGACTACTGGTATATCTTATACTAGACAAAGTTTACAAGCAATCACTGATACCCCTGCACAAATTTTGCAGAACATTTTGTGAAAAATTTCTATAAGCTTTTGTCGACTGGTGACCGTGAACCTCCAGCATCAATAGGCTTCGTACCCACCTTACATGTAGTATATATTCTAAAGTTTCATTTAATCAAGTGCACACTTTTAGAGAAGTGCGGAAACATTTTTTTGGCAAATGTGACCTTAAAATTAGATGGATTTCCCCCAAAATCAATAGGCATCTGATCTACCTATATGATACTATATCCCAAAGTTTCATTGAAATTTAATGCAAACATGTGAGTTATTGTCCGGTAACATATTTTGTCAATTGTGACATTGAAATTGGATAGATTTCCAACAAGAATAGTTGGTCTTCTGATTACACTAATATGAAACTATATCCCAACGTTTCATTGAAATCAAATGCAAACTGTTTGAGTTAATTGTGCGGAAACATCTTTGTTGTTAAAATTGCCAACTTTTTTGGCATCTGTGATCTTAAAATTAGATTGATTTCTTCAAAAATAAAATAAAAATATTGAGTTATTGTCCAAAAACACCTTTTGTCAAACACAACAATTAAACTTTATTCGGAGAACAAATATGAAAGTCTTTGCAGTTATCGTCTGAAGTCAGAAAATATATGAAATTGACTTTCGTCTGTTGCTAAGCAAAACCTGTCACTTACATTGATTAAAATTAGTTATTTGAGTAAAACAATGGTTCCGAGTCAAACAATATATGGTTGTTAAGGGCTTTGCTAGGGACAATATGTCATTTATGTTTATCAAAGCCATATTTCAGTAAAATACTCTAATATTTGCAAATGCAATATATGTTATTATGGATTAATGGTGGTAGTCCCATGCCTCTATAGCTAGGACAGACTGTCTTCGAAAAATAGAGAAATAAAATTTTACGAGTTTCGATTCCTGTCGGGCAAAAAACGAATAGCCAGGATGTCGACTGAAAAACAATTTTGCGTGTGAAATCAATACCATAGGTCAACCGACATTTAAACACTTTAGGTTTTGACAATCGGTTACGGGTTCTGAGTTCATGGTTCATGCAGACAACTCTTTTATTAAAAATCAAGTGAACAAAGTCATCTCCGGGTATGCCGGATTAACAGTATCAAGTATCTACATGAAAAGTCGTGACACTTTTGGCAAACCTCGAACGAAGAGAAACATAATAATAAGAAAGAAAACAGAAAGATCTTTCCTCTGTAATGGGAAAGACCTTAATGAAAATAACTGAAGGATATCAAAATAAAAAAAACCTTTCAATTTAAATAATATTTTAAATGTTGATAAAACACAATTTATATCACATACTAATAATTACCTTGATACAAAAATCCAGATAAACAAAATAAATTTCCTGTACAGGCACAAATATCTTGCCATGTTTAAAACTTTTCTTTTAAAGATATCTGTTATGGAAGTTGAAAGTTTAATTATATATTAAAATGAAGGGTCTTAGCAAAAGTAGAATACGCTAATAAACATAAATGAATATCTTAAATACATGTTCTACAGAGAAAAATGTTTCATAATATTGAATTAAGCTTATTGATACTGAAAAATACTAGCCTTAGCGTACCATGAAAAAACTTCTTATTAAAACACAATTTGGAACGGATGTGTATATCTTCATCTTGAACCTGCTTTTCCTGATTGTCTCTGTATTAATGCTACAATGAGATTTAAATTAACCACCACATAAATTACGTGATATTCCATTAAAAGAATTTTACGTGTTTTTGATTGATCTAAAGTCTACATTCGTATGTTATCATTTTGGTTGGTTGAATGGGGTTTAACGACACCACTCCTTTATTAGGGGATAAACCCGGAGTGCTCGGTGACCCACCATCGCGCTAAGAAAATGGACATCCCAACACTATCAACAGTAAGACTCGAATCAGCAACATCATATCGTTAACTGGCACTTTATCAGCTTAAAAGTCTAGCTAACCACGAAAGCACGCTTTCCTAGTACGTTTGCACATGCAAATACCAAATGCAATATAACGCTATGTGTGACAATAGCCTGCGACTTTGTTTGGAAAATATTATTGGAGATGATGAACTTCCGGTTTTATGGAGGCACCTGTTGATAAATTTGTATTGTGATAAAAGTTGGATATATGTAGATATACTTGATGATGTCTAGTGATACGGACATTGAAACTTACAGGGAGTATCCCCACAGATTAACCCAATTTTCAATACGCTTATAAATATGAACACTCCAAATCGACAAAATGTAAATATTGAAGCGTCAATATGTGATTCCGCGATTTATACCCTGATTTTCAGGACACAGAGTTCTCATTCAGATTTAGTACCTAATCAAGAGTTTATACGGGTACTTATAAAAGATTACAGTGGATCTAAAATTATCGTAGAAATTCCGAAAAGTATGCCGAATTGTGACGTTGTTGAGATGAGAGCTTCTCTTCCGTCCGCGTTAGGACGAATCGTTAACCTCGACAATCCGAGTCCGAAAACCAAAAAAATCATCAAAATGTTAATTGCGGAGAGTGGTAAATTAAAATCAGAAATCGAAAGTATGAAAAATCGTATTTGCCACTTAAATGTAATGTGCGATAGACAGTTTTTTCAATACAGCTCTGCTCACAAACGAATGAATCAACAGTTAAAAGCGCTTGATGACTTTGACATTGCATTATTACCTATAAAATGAACAAAGTCGAATAGTAAATAGATGGATGATTAAAGTAAGCACTTCCATACAGAATAATTTGACTGAAATTAAACTGTCGAACCAAAAGTATAATGCGAAACAACTATCGCGGAATATCCCTTCGGGTCCCTCTGACCAATTAAAATCCACAAATATAAGTGTCGATGTGAGCTCTATTCTGCAGTCAAAACAATCTACCGTTACGATTCAGTCTTCCGAAGAAATGTGTACTGGATAAACTAATGGTCAAGGTGTACTGAGTGAAACCCGTTCACGTGACAAACCGGCTGAGAAAAATTTAACGAAAAATGTAACGGAATCTGAGAATAGAATTCCCGTTATAGTAGACGGTAGAACAACAAAACCACGCGATGTAGATACGAAGAGAAGGAACAGAGTTCCGACAGATATTTTCACAGGTGTTACAAGAAGAAGAACTGCTCGTTACCACAAAGCGGGTATTGATCCTAAGTCCACAGCAAGTGGTTTGATGTCATATCTAGCAGAGCAAAATGTGCACGCAACATATACATCAGGCTATTTGAATCGATAGGTCGTTTCAGTACAATTTCTGGCTGAGAGGTATTAAATGCAGAAAGTGGTTAGGCAACTATGAGTGGAATCATCAATTTCCAGATGATAACCAACAGGAACAATTTTCAGAGCAAAGCCAATATTCCAATAATGATTAGTAAACTTATAAATAAACACATTACCTTGTTTTTTATCTTATTGTTAGCCACGTCGAGTATGAAAATCTTTTCATGGAATGTGAGAGGAATTATGTCCTCTACTATTTGTGTCGGCGAATTGTTAAGAAGTACAAAATGCGATGTATGTATAATGTCTGAACATAAGTTAAAAGAACAGTCTTTAGATTTTTTGTCAAGTATTGATAATGAATATTTATGCATTAGTAAATGTGATACTTCACCTGAGAGGTATAACGGCAAAGGTGGCATTGCAGTTATGTTTTAGAAGTCCTTGCAATTTTTTGTCAATTTTATTAAAAAAACAGATGCACATGGTCTATTTTTATTTTCTGTGTTAACATACCATCTGATGAGTCAATTGAAAATTACAAATGTGTATTAACTTCTCTTGGTGCAGCTGTAAGTTATTATTGTAATTATGGTAGTGTAATAATAGTGATCTAAATGCAAGTTGCTTAACTAAGGATCTTGTACACTCTAATAATCAGAATGCTAGAGAATTAATGAAACAATATTGACGATGATGCTTTTGACAATGGTACCAAACAGTTTGTTGATAGTGTTTACCACAATATCGTCACCTCACGTAACTTTGAAAATGAAGACATTCCTGGAAGTGTGATTGAATTTTCGGAAGTACTCAAAATTTTTAAAGCCCTAAAGAGAAAGAAGGCTGGAGGCCACGATAAAGTACAGAATGAACACTTAATTTATGGCGGTGATGTTACGATTAAAATTTTAGTGTCCTTGTTCAATTTGATAATTCGTAAAGGATTTGTTCCATTGGATTGGAAGCTTGGACTACTTGTACCTCTTTTTAAAGGCAACAATAAGCCCAAGACGTCTCCTGATAGCTATAGATTGATAACTCTGCTGCCGTGTACTTAAAAAGTGTTTGAACAGTTGATCAAGAACAGACTAACATCGTGTATATACGATGACTTTCAGTTTCTTAACTGCGTCTTTTAATCTACATGAAACTATTTCTCACAACCTTGTGCTTAATAGTAAAATTTTAGTAGCTTGTTTGATACTGTCTGGCGTAAGGGGTTGATGTTACAATTGTATAACATAAGAGTAAAAGGACGTTTACAGTCTATTGTCAATGATTTGTACCTTAAGAGTTCTGTTATTGTAATTCCGTGTCAATTCCGTGTTTTCTGTGTAAGAGGGTGTTCGACAAGGTAGTGTTTTTTTATATTTAGTTTTTATTAATGATTTGATATGTAAATTTCTTTGATCTATGTAATTTGGCTTCCATTTTATTCCAGTTACTCTTGGAATTCAGAACATCAGCTAGTGTTGCGAAAACACAAAAAAGGTTAAACAAATTTAAGCAATTTTTTGTTTTAACTAACAAATTCAGAACGACCAATATCAAAACTTTACAACGATCAAATTGACTATTTCCTCTATAGTTTGGGTGTCAATAAAAACATCTTTCTAATACGTTGTAAGTAATGCCTCAAATAAAAAATATTTTAGTATAAGGCAATTTGGGAATCGGCAAAATGGACTCGGCAAATTGGGAGTAGGCAATTTAGGATTCGGCAATCTGGCATGGAATCCGGCAGTCTAAACAGTCGGTCGTTTCAGGTACCGTTGGATAAAACGATCACTAACTTACGAATGCACGGGATAGTCCTGTGATTCGAAACAGTAATAGTTGCATATGACAAGTTATTGGCTGTTCTTTTGACAATTTTTTTGTACAAAATAAGCGAGTTTATTACCGCAAAACTTGTTTAGGTTTATGTTTCGGGTTTTAAATTGGTTTTAATGAACTTTTTATAACTGGTTTTGGTTCAATAATATGTACCAAATAATTGGTTTTCGGTTTAGCTTTAGGTAATGAATAAAGAAACATTCTATAGTTAATAGGAAGCAGAGATTACACAATTGTAAATTTGGAAAACAAATTCTAATATTTGTTGCAGATGTTTCTAGCCAGACAAATCCAACTATAGAGGACATCGCGTGATTTTGATGACGTAATAATGTAGCCATTATGTTTTTCGATCGCCCATATATACAATTTAATTGGGATCTTTACATAAAGTTAATGATTTTTCTAAACGATCGTGTGCAACTTGTTTGGGTTTCTGCGATAAATTAACTTTAAGAAAATTAAATCAGTTTAATTTCTGCAGAAGTTGTTTTGAAAATCCATTTAAAAATGACCTTGTTGAACGACGAAAACGACCATTGATCGTCATATAACCCACGATAAAAATCGTTGTACCCATGCTACAAAAACCCACATTTCCAATACAAAACTTAGTGATACTAAGCTAGTGCAACGTGCGTAGTAATCTAGACACATTCAGCTTTAATTTTTTATAGTTTTTATCAGTTTAAATTTTGATTTTCTTTCTTCCAATTTCGTTCAAATATGTTTTTTCCTATACGACGGCGCATTTCCATATAGACAGGGCGTCGAGTGGCATTATTATGGCCCAATTTTTTTAATGAAATTTATGTTACTTTTAAATAAGCAGTAAATGTTTTTAGACTTAAACAAGCTTTAAAATTATTTGAATTATTTGACTTACCGAATAATGTCTTTAAGAAAGAGTGGAATTTACTGCATGTGCTTGTCATGAGTAAAACGGTTTATTCACGATTCTCCAACATTTGAAAAATTTTATTCACGTTTCTCCAACATGAAATGAACAATGGAAGGGCTTGTTGTTTTTACAACAATCAAATATGTTGTTTTAAGCAGTTTACAGTAAAACCTGAGACATCTATCTGAAATTTATGGCAAAGTTACTTAAAAAATACATATTTTTTAAAAATTTTGTCTTTATATGACAAACAATACTAATTTAATAATAATAATTAAATTAATAAAATTAGAGATGAACGGACATCAATTTATGGTAGACGACCAGAGGGACAGGATATATTGGAGATGCACGAAAAATTCTGATGTTTTTGACTACCCGCAACCTGACCAACTTAGCAGCAGCCGACATCATTTATGAAGATGAGACCTTTTACACAGCACCAACCCAGTTCACACAACTGTGCACCCTTGCATGCTACCGTTGACGACATAATGTACAAACTTGTTTTCGCCTTACTGCCGAGGAAACGTGAGCAGATATACGACAAACTGATTCGCCTACTCAAAGAGGCCAGCAACCAAATATTAGTTCAACTGTCCCCAGACCATGCTAACGGACTTCAAGACCTCAACCCGCAACTCAGTACCCAGAGCATTCTCCGGCATTTCACTCAGGATCTTTTTTCCACTACACACAGTGTATTTGGTGGAAAACTAAGAAACTTGAAACTCAAGCAGACACCGAGGCCAACCAGATTTAATCAAGGGCAGGCGGAATTCATCGTCCGAAACAGAACGAGTACAGAAACATTTACCAAAAACCTCAGACACTAAAGACTAGACTCATCAACCAGGACATTTCAGCATTTGACTGCTGCCTTAACATTGAACTCCGCCAGGAAATTTTGGTAAAAAATGTTTTTAACTATGTTTAATAGCTATAATATTTTTAATAATTTTTAATAAATATAGGTTTTAAATACGTTTAATAAATATATTTTTTGAATATATTTAATAATTATAATGTTTTTAACTATGTCTAATACATGTAATAAATGTAACTACGTTTAATTTGTTATATGGACATATCTTTTTACTTAGTGTAATTCAATTAAAAATATTCGATATTCTACATTCTGTACTTATTGCTTACAAAAGATTCATTTATACATGTTTAACTGTAGTCATAATTACACGTAAAATTAATTAAGTTTGTCTACTACCTATTCACGTTTCTCCAACATACTTTTTACTTGAAATATCAAATATTGGAGAAACATGAACACACCGAATAAAACATGTGGTAATGAACTTTAAATTTGTGATTTACATTTATAAGTGGTTTCTAAAAACTTAATTGCAAAAGACCCTTAAGAAGTCATAAAGGTTGTCAAAATGAAAGGTTTTAGGAATAAACTGTTAAATAAACATCCTGTACAAGTTTATGACACAAGCCATATCAGGGCAACACAGCATGGTTTAAATTTCATGAATTTAAGGGTGTTCTAAATAACAAATCTGTTACAAATGCTTATTAGGTAATAATTATTTATTGTAAATTCTATGTGCCTTTTTAAATTATGAAATATAGTAAACTGTTACACTTTGCGGAAACAAATAATGACAAACAAAACCCCCAAAATAACCCATATAACAGCATAATATAAATGCGCACCTCCATTTCTCATTAAATTAACTTGTGTACAAAAATTTATGGACAAAAACATTTTTCTAATATTAAAAAAGGTAAAACAACATAAAGTGTTATTAATTTAGCTTATAAATTCTTAAATTATGCTGTTAATGATAATCAAGTCGTTGTGAAAAACAGAGTTATCGAACCTAATTATGACAGAAATACTTGCATAAGTGAGTTTCTGAAAATTTAATTAGACTTTTTTTTTACTTTTTAAATTCTTATATGTCAAAGAGTTTGTTTGCCAATTTTTATGTTAAATTTTTATGGGTTCCCCAGAAAACCCCAGCAATGCCATGTTCTACTAAGTATTTGTCTTGTTTCTTTGATTTTTCAAAATATTTATTAATTTATCTTTACAACATCTCCCACTGAAACATAAACGCAGCCATTTTCAATACTTAAACCTAAAAACCTAAACTGCAAACCACCCCTGTTTGTGGTTTGAATGGTTTGGGAAAATAGTTTTAGTTTGCTACTAACAAACGGAAAACCAGATTAGGTTCCAAACTAATTTCAACCCGGTTCTCATCAACAAATGGGAAGTTTAAAAACCGGTTTAGCGCTAACAAATACGCCTTATATTTCTGTCAGTTTGCCATCTTTTTTGACAATTTCTTTCCACGAAACAATTTTGTCACGTGACAATTTTGTCATCGGACACTTTTTAATTTGGAAATTTATGCCCACTTTATTAACTTGCTAACCTTTCGACTGACACTTTAAACCACTTAGAAATCAGGATTGCCAGTTTTCCTACAGAAGGTCGGGGTTTCTCTCCGGTTACTCCGGCTTCCTCCCCAATAAAAACTGGACGACATGATATAGCTGAAAAATTGCTGAAAGTGGCGTTAAACAACAAACAACAATGATATATAAAATTCGCTCCAAAAAAGTCAATTTTAGAATATATTGTTATGTAAATTGTACGAAGCGCCTTAAGGTACTATTTTGGTTTTGATTATTTATTATATTTTTGAGAATAATTCTTTGTTTGATTGATCGAGCCCTATTTTATGGTATTTTACCTTTAATAATCCTTTATCGAGAGTTTATTTTGAAATTGTTGGTGTTATACATCTCCTCGCATTTTTGGTTCAAAAATTCTATGGAAAGCAATAATTGCCCCATGCTAATTTTTCTATTTTAACTGTGGTCGACTATTTGTTAGTAAATGTGGTTATATGTTATATTTGAGGAATTTTCGGTGACTATATTTGATGTTTCATCATATGGTTTACTTATTTTTTCTTTTGTTTATAATATTTGTTTATGATTTTTTATAGAATAGTGAACTTAGAATGTATACCTTTTCTTTTGTAGCTTTTTACCACACTCATGGTTGAATAAAGATGTTCTATTGGACAATTTTGGTTATGCTATCTGCACTGCGGCAGAATAGTAAAAAGATCGTTCAGATTCAGATGTGAATGAATATACGTTGTACCAGAACTTCAGCCTCGCGATAATGTCCAAGCTCGGACGATGACTGAAACGAGGACGCAGTTATTTTTGTCACAAGTGGATTAATATAAAAAGAAAATCTATAAAGCATGGGAATAATTTTAAACATTACTTGAAGAACTTGATGAGTGTACCAAGGGCCTCAAAATTTTACGTTTGTTGGAGAAATCAATACAGTAACTTCAGACTGAGGAGAAATACAGTGTATCTTCAAAAGATTTTATAAATTCTTGTCTAGAAAGAACACCGAAGAAAATAATAGTATCTTATTACAATTTATTGAGAAATTCAATAAATGTTTAGGCATTATTAAACAAACACTCGAACGAATAAGATCAGAGAAGCTGGAGGTAGCAGACTCGATGTCTTGGTGTGCGAGTTCTGGTACCAGGGAAGGATCAAGCACTAGTTCTGTGTTTGTAAAGAAACGAGCGATAGCTGAGATACAAAAGACAAAAGAACAATTTGCACAATATGTGGCCCACCTGAACAAACAGTAAGCGAAACTAAACGAACTTGAAACTCAGTCAAGGGTAGTTAGTGAAAGGAGACGAGCAGAGATTGATGCTGATTTAAGTCTGCTCAAAGTTGAAAGTGAAGCTGCAATAGCAATTGCGGAAATTAAAGTACATAAAGGAAGCTGAAGATAAAAGCCGAAGTTGTCAAGACTGTATTATTCCCGAACCTATATTTAATGCCGATAGCTAACACCAAGAGAAACTTAACACTTAACAACAACTTAATATGTAGATGAACAATACAGTCAAAACAAAGGTTAACCTGAAAATACAAGTATTCAGAATACGCCAGCTTCACGGTCGAATTTAGGATCTTAGTCATCGTTTGATATTTCAAAACAAGGCGATACTAATAGACCCGACTCTACGATTCAAGCGGGTGATTTAAACGACCAATCACAGTTTTAGAAATCAAATAATGGTCTTCTATTGTGACAGACTTTACAAAGTTCAAATGAAGAAAGATTTAATACTATCTAGATTCCAACAATTTGATGATCGTCCAGAAAACTATCCAGCAGATAAAGCAAGTTTCAAGAGCATAGCGGAAGAATTGTCAGTAACCGCTTTCGAGGAGATCGACTCATTAGTGAAGTGACTCGGTACGGATTCGTCAAGGTTTTCACAAAATATCGGATCGTCACTGGATAAAAGGTTTGGTAAGCCGGAGATGGTAGAATCAGTTATTAAAGCCAAACTTCAGAAATGCTCAAAAATTGGAAACAAGGAAACAACTCGTTATTACGAACTTTTTAACATTCTCGTTCAAATAGAATCATCAAAAGCTAAACCGGAATATGCAAATTTACTGTCTTTTTTCGATTCATTGTTAGGAATTAATCCGATCTTCGAGACGCTGCTTTACGGTATACAGGAGAAATGGACATCGCGTACAAAACTGACAATCAAATATGACCCAGCATTCAACTTTCACAATACAGACAATGCGATTTCCAAAAAAACACATACGAATTGTCGATATGACCAGAGTTCGACTTCAGTATTCAATCGTAGAACTGATGTTAATATTAGAGAGAAAGAAAATGAAGATTATTAACTTTGCCCTCTACATACAGCGAGGCATAGTTTAGCAACGTGTAGAGCATTCAAGGCGAAAAGGTACGATGAAAACAGACAAATGTTGAAAGAAAATCGAATCTACTTTCAATGTTTTCAGTCGTCAAAACATATTTCAAGGAACTAGACAGCGACAATCAAATGTAATCAATGTGACAGTAAAAAACATATAACAGTAATGCACCGTTCTGAGAAAGTCGTCGATCCTGATGGCGCGGAGCATTCAAAGCTCAAAATCAACTCGAAAACATTTCATCTAAGCGTACCTCTTTAAACGAATTCAGTGGCATGTCATGTGGGAAAACCGTGCTGGTTTGTCTCTGTCCGAAGGATTTTCCAGAAAAAGTGGTGAATGTTTATGCGATATTGGACGATCAGTGCAATTATCATGCACAGGACAACGGTATTGGCAGAGCGATGTGCTAGCAATCTCGTTGTTGAACCTCTTTCTGGTTACACTAGTTTATACTTACCTTCCATCATAAAATGTGCGAATATCCCACATGAACGATCAGAAATTGCTACGCCAGATATTGCTGCATTATTTCTCCATTTAAAAACATAAGTGAACAGACACCAAGCTCGAATAGTGACGCTCAGAAACAACTCTTGATCGGACGCGATGTTCCGGAAAAACATCACGTTTTTAAGCAGATCACAGGTCTTAAAGGAACGCCATTCGCTCAAAAACTAATGCTGGGATGGGTTATCGTAGGCGATATCTCCTGAGGACAAGTTCAAAAAGACTGTAAACGTGAATAGAACTCATGTGATGACAAACGATAGGGGAACGATCTTCAAACCTTGTACGAATACTTTGTTCGTGAGAGAGCATGTCAGCACATCGGTTGACGCCAGGAAACAAATAGCTGTTCGGTTTTACGATGATGAAATATTCCATAAAACTAAGGTCGACGATAAGGTAGGACTGTCAATAGAAGACAGAGAATTTCTTTCACTGATGGAAAAAGAATTCGCAAAAAACTCTAATAATCGTTGGTCAGCTCTACTTCCGTTCAAATTGAACTGTCAACGTTTACCTAATAACAGGTTATTGGCACTGAAACGAGCCCTTAATTTAGACATTTCTCTCAAATAGGACAAGACAAAACGTGCTCACTAGATTTCATGCGCATGATTATCGACAACGAAGCAGCTGAAGTTGCTCCACCCATTCGTGATTATAAAGAGTGTTGGTATTGACCACTTTTCGGTGTTTATCACCCAAATAAACCACACTAAATAAAGGGTGTATTTGACTCATCGGCAACTTTCAAAGCATTGTCTCTCAATAGTGTTATGATGACAGGTCCAGACTTAACCAACAGCCTCTTGGGTATTCTGCGCTTTTAGGAAGGATAGAATAACTGCAACCGTCGTCATAGAACAAATGTTTTATCAGTTTTTTGTGAATGAGGAAGATTTTTTGCGTTTCGTTTGGTATAGAGACAATAACCCTTATTGAATTTCGCATGTGTGTTCATGTTTTTGGGAATTTTCCCTCTCCCGCTGTGGCGACATATGGGCTTCGACGCACAGTGGAGAATTGTGATCAGTTGTATGGAACAGATTGATTGATTGATTGATGGTGTTTAACGCCCAAGCGGCAATATTTCAGCTATATTCAGGCGATGAACATGAAATGATGATGAATGAAAAAAATGGGATGGGACACAAGGAAAAATAGGGGTAACGGATTTTAGATTCCCACTGGCAAATGGGAGGATGGATAGGGTCGGGCAATTTAGCCTCCTGTAGGGGGTTCAAAATCCCTACTCGTAGCGAATACTACAGCAGCGTTCTTTAACGTGCGAGGAACGTGGCATTTTTCCCAACACGGTGCACTAATATGGTTTGCGGTCAGGTTTTCTGTATTATGGCCTGACAACCCCAGCTTGCCAGGGGTACCCCATTCAACCACCTGGGGCACACATCCCAGTCGGTCTTTAGGCAAACCGACCTGACACGCCGGTCAGGGTACTGGGCGCTATTTAGTCGCCTTTTACGACAAGCTAGCGCGACTGCGGTCTATTCTTTTAGCCACCCGGATCCCGCACGGGGCTGTATGGAACAGACGTCAAGTCTTTCATAGGTAGAGACTTCTATGTCGATGATGGTTTGATTTCGATGTCTGATAGCAAACAAGTCATAGATTTAGTGAAACGAGCTCAACCAGCGTTAGTTCAGAGGGAAATATCAGACTACACAAAATCACGTCAAATAGTGTTGATATAATAAAGGCTTTTCCTGTCGAAGATTTAGGAAAAAAGATTAAACAGTTGAATCTTGACGAAGACATTTTCCCTATTCATCATAGTTTGTGATTAGAATGGGACTTGAATACTGACAATTTCATATTTAGTCCGTTGGAAGAAGACAAACCTTTTACTCGCAGAGGAATTTTCTCTTCCTTGAATAGTGTGTTCGATCCGATAGGAATTTTGTCACCGATTACGATAAGTGGTAAAATTTTGTTACGCGAAGCATCGCCGCCTGGAACCAACTGGGACGACCCTTTATCATCGGACTTTCAAGATAAGTGGAATGTATGGAGGGACTCAATTGTAACACTGAAGGACATATTCAACGCAAGTATTTTCCTTCCTTGTTGAGTGAGATGAACAATCTTGAAGTCTTAGTATTTTCAGGTGCCTCAGAGAAGGCTTTTGCTGATTCGGCGTATTTGAGAGGTGTTGACGATGAAGGTAAGCTCATATAGGATTTCTCATGGGAAAATCGAAGTTAGGTCTAGCTAGCGGAAATACGATACCGCGACTAGAGCTTTGCGGTGCAGTTTTGGCAACTTAGATTGGAAGTATTGTATCTGACAACTTAGATGTTCCACTCAGTTCAATTAAATATTTCTGCGATAGCAAAGTTGTATTTGGATATATTAGCAATAAAACACCTATGTATCTAACCGAGTTGAACGCATTCTCAGAGTATCAGACTCAACACAGTGGAATTTCGTTCCGATCCTTCAAAATCCCGCTGATAGTGGAACTAGGTACTTATCTAATATGGAAAGCAATGATTATAACACTTGGGTAAATTTTTGAAAACGTGTGGTCGTATTAGTGGGCTCATATCTTCTACTAGACTACTTAGCTGTTTTAGTAGATTCTTTGCAAATGAAATAAATATACAGTGAGAATGAAAGTATGTGTACAAAAATTTAGATACATTCTTGGGTTGATTCGGGATTGTAATCAGTATTTTTGTTATTTTCGTTCTGATATTGATGCAAATTGAAAAACACATATTTTACCGCTCATTTTAAACATTTTTTCGGGTAGTCAGTTTTGTATAATTATTTTAAAAAAAACCACGTGTGACGTTACGACAGTTATTTAAATCTCTCATGCACCATTGGTTAATAGTTTAGCGAAAACAAATGTCCTTAAGAGGTATATTGCTTACCTATCCTATATATAAATTGCAAACAGCAGATACTTTAATATCACCCATAAAATGGGAAATGCAGCTAATAGACGGTTAGCTTTTTAGAAAAGCTAAACTTGTTATTATTATTATCAGTATTACAATTTTAACTGATTACGGTACTTGCTATGTGACTTCGGTGTTATACATGACACGTAAACAGGAACAATTAATACTTCCCTTACTTTAATGTATGTTTGTTTGGTGAGGGTTGTAAATAGTTCACATATAAAATAAATGATTGATTGATTTATTGTTGTTTAACGTCCAGCAAGCAATATTTCAGCTATATTCAAGACGTGACGTATAAAATAAATGAGCGAACACGCAACTGACTATCAATATTAGCAATTTTCCACCCCTTTTTGCCAAATCTTAGTAGCTATTACTCTAAAAATGTGTATGTTCCCCAAGTGATGTTTCGAATATGGACCTTAAAAATGCAAAACCATTTTATTAGATAAGTGACAATGGAGGTCGATGTATAGGGGCATTTAATATCTTTTTATCTATATTATCAAACTCATGTTTGCATTTAACAGAAGTGAGTCCAAGAAGACCAGCATATCCATTGCACCATTTACAATATGGAAACTGTCAGTAACATAATTTGTAGGGAAACGGGAAAGAAACGTGATCGCATCGATGGTCTTCGAAAATATGCTTGGAAACTTATATGCACAAGTCTAAAATCGATGGCTTTTATAGTCTATACATTAGATTAATGTCTGCATTAACTAATAGTCCAACGAATATATTTCAATCACTTCCGCTGATGGAATATATCTGTTCACATGTATTCCAATGCTTTTAAATGACTTACAAATTAATAAAAATGGCAGAAACATTAAGTGCACATTTTTAAGGTCCTAGCTCTTTATAATAAAAACACTAAAATTGATGGAGCTTTCGGCCGTGCTACGGACTTTCACTTGACACCATTAATGGAAACTCGTAACCGTCATAGTTTCAGAGTTGTAACAAATAGGGGTGTGATAAATTTCTAGAAGTGAGTGTGGTAAAGTTTTATACCCTATGGAACGGTAGTCTTATAGCTAGCTGCAAAAAAATTATTTATAAACAAATTTAGTATCTATAAATAGAACAATCCAACCCTTTCATTATGATCACCTGTCTGTTTGCAAATAAAGTCAGCGGGACATTATAAAAATATTTACGAATCTTCAAAATGTAAACCTGTATCTTAGAAATATATTATGGTGGCATATATCTGCCCCTACTTGTCACATAACTAAGTCTACATAATTTGTGAAATAAGTCTACTTGTCACTTAATAAAGTCTACTTGTCACATAGTAAGGTAAACTTTTAACATAATAAAGTGCTAATATTTTTAAGAAAAGAAAGACGTTTTTTGAGTTTTTGTCGTTTTCATGTCATACACAAGTAGACTTAATTATCTGACAAGTTGACATAATTATCTGACATGTGAACTTAGTTATCTGACAAGTTGACTTATTTATCTGCATTTTGACATTATTATCTGACAAGTTGACTTGTTAGATAAATAAGTCTACTTGTCAGATAATTAAGTTCACATCCCAGATAAATAAGTCAACTTGTCAGATACACGAGTCTACTTGTCAGATAATTATGTCAACTTATGTATGGCATGTAAAGGGCAAAAACGCAAAATACGGTTCATTTTCCTTAAAAATATTATAACTTTCCTTATCTGACAAGTTTACTTAAATATGTGACAAGTAGACTTAATTAAGTGACAAGTCGACTTATTTCCCAATATATGTTGACTTAATTATGTGACAAGTAGGGGCAGATATATGCCACCATAATATATATATCCAAGTTTAACATTGATCATGTTTAACCGAGTTTCCGCAGCATTAAAAGAAATCTAAAGAACAAATTATTGCAAAAACCTGAAAAATTCAAGTTTAATAGGTAATCTTACAGTACATTGGTTGTGTTTATAGAAGTAGTTATCGAAATTTCTGTTCTAGCGACATTGGTTGCTATGTTATCCCTATGGGGAAAAAACCCTCCCAGCAGATAACCTCTCATAGTGAGGTTAAAATTATGACGTCATACAAGTGTTGCATAAGTATTTGTGATATAACGGATATAGCAAGGAAAATGGTATCGATTCGTTTTTAATTGTAATTAATACAGTACTTGAGATTGAAAACGCAACACTTTTATCAATCCGTCAGCGATCCGTCAGCGTTCCAAAATCCGTCACCAATCAGTTATCAATCAGTCAGATCAGTCAAATCGTTCCCAATCCGTCAGATCATTCCCAATCCGTCAATCCGTCAATTGACGGATTTGGAACGATTTGACTGATCTGATGGATTGATTTGGACTGATCGCTCCAATCCGTCCATTCAACTTCCGGTTAGTAAAATTAATATTTCGAAATGTGAAAATTCGTTTCAGTCGCAAATATTAGAAGTATAAAAATGTCAACTGTTATGTCCTCATTGATGGATCGTTTTACATAATAGTAAGGCTAAAACTGGTCTAAAGTTATTAATAAAAAATGGAATTTTACTAATGCATCTGTGACGAAATATAAACATTACATAGTGTAATTTTATTAACAAATAATTAAAAAAACAAAGTAATTAAAAAAACGCACACACACAATGACTTTAAAAAAGCATCTCGCGTGCCAAGGCGCACGTCCGTATTTTGAAAGCGAAAAACGTCTAGTCTAAAGTTATTAATAAAAAAAATGGAATTTTACTAATGCATCTGTGACGGAATATAAACATCACATAGTGTCATTTTATTAAAAAAAATTTTAAAAAAGTAATGAAAAAAAACCACACACACAATAAATTAAAAAAATATTTGACCTCGCATGCCAAGGCGTACATCTCGTATTTGTCTTCGAAAAGTTTTAAAGCGGAAAAAGCGAGAAACACGAAAAACGTGAAGGCGAAATCGTAACATTTTTCACTTCGCCTTTTCGAGTTAGCTTTGTATGTATGTTTGAAGTTTGTTTAACACTATTTTAAAAAAAAATTATATTAGTTAATATAATATGACGTCGAGTGTTTATTGGGAAGAGCTGGAGTACCCAACGAAACAGCAAACCTTCGACAGGAAAACTGGTGCTCTTTGCAAACTTAGGGATGAGTCGAGCACACCATCTCGCTGTAAGTATCGAACAGACAACTTGGTGGTTTGATCAGTTTTTTCTTTGCCACACTTCCTATGAATTCCGGTGTATAATACTGAATGAGATTTACGACAAAAGCGAAAAAATCTATTTATATATTTAATTCACTATCTCCTTGTGTCACATGAATTTACAGAGAATTAAATCTCAAATAAATAATAAACTACTGTGCCACAATTCCCAAGAATACTGAATAAGATTTACGAAAAGTCATTCCACAGTTAATGATATATAAGTATAAATAGTTTCATTTAAATTTGGAAGTACTTAAATTAATTACTAGCTTTAACAGAGCTGTCCAGCTCTGGCGGATATGGGATGTCCTCTGGTTTTTTTTTTTGGTTTTTTTTTGGAGGGGGGTGGTTCAGGTCATATTAAAATTGCCGCGAATCATAGTGACATGTTTAGAGAGTGTCACGCTCCTTGCACTAAAAAAAAAGTAAATCTTACGCCCCAACCCATACCCCATTTTTTTAAGTGGAATTCAATTTTTTTTCCATCTTTCTCTAATTGATTGAAGGAGCCGAGTTGTGATGTTAGTTTATCAACTATTGATCGCGTGGTCTGTCAACACTGAGGTTGCGAGTTCAAATCTCACTGTGGGCAGGGTGCACTCGACTTAATTGAAAAGGCGTCAGTTTTCCTACTGGAGGTCGGGGGTTTTATCCGGATACTCCGGCTTCCTCCTCAAATAAAAACTGGACGCCATGATATAGATGAAAAATTGCTGAAAGTGGATTAAACAATATTTAAACAAGCAAACAAATCTAATTTATTTATTTTTAACTTATTCTCGTCATGAATAAAGCTGAATACTCTCGCTGAAAGAAAAGCAAACAATTAATCAATACAATAAGTTATTGTTTAAATTGAATGACACTCTTTTAAAGGGCAAGTTTTTAAAAGGTTCTGTTTCATCGATATGACACTGTAATGACAATGTTAAGACCTAAAGAAATAATGACGGTTTGTTAAAAAAATTACTATTTCGTACTGAAACACGTGTCTATCTGTAACACATTTTTACGCTTAACTTTAGTATTCGCAGACAATTCTCCCCGGCGTTATTGGGGCCTAGGTGGCTGTTTCCTTAGTCATCTACTAGTTATCACATGCCTGTCAACAGGTTGCGGATTTTCGAACGACTGCAGATAGGGTGCGCCCGACTCCACTTAAATTGACAAAAGACTGTCTGTTTTAACCTGTACTCCGGCTTTCTCCCACCCCACCCAATACAAAATGGACGCCGTGAAACAAATGGAACAATCCAGCGTAATTGTATGTATACTTTTTTAAACAACTTTTATTGCCTGTCCAATAAACTTGCGACAAGAATCGCTGTATATTTTACAACACAACTTTTTGTTCAGTAAACAATGCGTTTTGATATACAATGATTGTTTAACAGTTCAACAATTGTTATACACAACAGTTTTATAATTGTATTTTAAATGTTGTAGACTAATAAAAAACACGCAGGCATACATTTAAGTAACTAATAATGATGTCAAAAAGAGGCCACGTTCTTTCCTAAATGTGAAATAAATCTGTAACTGATTGGGGGAGTCGGGTCGGCTTAATATATGATAAAAAATATAGATGTAACAGGTCGCAAAAAATAAAATAGGCCGAAATCACGAGTCGCGGGAATAAAAAAAAAGAATCAATAATATATTACAAAAAAAACCATTTATCTCGTCTCTACTCATGTGCCTTAAATAGAAGTTTTTTGAAGGTTTACAGGACTCGGTTCGCAGATATGTCCTGCTTTAAAGAAATGTGCTTTATTATATAATATAAAGATTTATTTCTTTAAATATGTTTATTTATTCATTTAGAACGAGACATTGTATTAACAATTCTTTTAAACGCATGTTTTTATTTTATTATAAAAATGGTATAATAAATGCATATATTATATACAAATGACGCAGAATCCGTTTTATCTTTAAATTATTAATTTATACGAATACGTCAATAAACTAACCGATTTATGCATATAATTAAATGACGGATTCTGGATCGCACTGATTGGACTGATCGCACTGATCGCTGACGGTTACCAAGGTAATGACGGATTCATAATTTTGGACGGATGTAGTCATCATCAATCAGTCAGCGATCCGTCAGCGTTCCAAAATCCGTCAGCAATCAGTTATCAATCAGTCAAAGTGTTGCGTTTACGGGTGTAAGTACTATAGCTGTATTGTAATTAATTAAATATATTGCAGATTCCATTGTAGCCTTTCATTGTGAGTGTAGTAATTAAAATGCGTTATGCTTTTTTTTTTTTGGGGGGGGGGAGATTAATTCATTATCTATGTAAGGGTGTTAATAACGTGTTGTTTAGCTAAAGACAATATAAGACATATTTTATATACAGTATTTATTTTCTCCGTCATGAAAACAGCAGGGAGAGCCATCCCAAACTGTCTTTACAATATACATTATAAAATATAGCATTTTATACAACAATATAAACAAAGATTTATAGTTCATGATTTACAGGTTATTCACATCTCCAGCGGATATCCATGAGTTGAATTTCTTTGGCCAATTTAACCATTTCACGAAATATTGTTTGTTACGTCCCTTGCTTTTTCAATTTTCCTCAGATCGTCATCTCGCACATCGACTTTTTGTAACTCCGATTGGTAAAATGTTCCCTTTATTTCTTCATCATTAAAATCCACTACTCTGTATACTGGTAGATTACCACGTAAAATACGTTGGGAGATTTTAAATATTTCACCAGACCATTACTCATCGTATTCCCTTGTATAAGGATTTCTGATGTAAGTGATGCGTATACTTTATCTCCAAGTTTAAAACGAAATGGTTTTCTTGTTGTCTTTGATTTGACTATTGGCGCTGTTTTCTTAGGCCAATACATTTTCCACCACAAGTTGGTTTCTTTACTCTTTGTAATGTTTTCAGGTGATATCCCAATAGTTCTATGATATGTCTTGTTATAACTGTTTGCGAAATGCTGTAAGGAATCGATGTAATTGTACGACTGCTTAAAGGTCATGTATCTGGTTATCTTTGATCTAATTGTTTTAATGACTCTTTCTACATAGTTGGCCTTTATTTCCGTATTTTGGGCAAATAGATGTTGTATCCCTCGTTGTTCAAGTAATATCGCTACTTGTTTAGATCTGAATTCTTGTCCTTTATCTGTGCGTATTCGATTTGGTGTTCTCCCTTCTAGAAGGATGTCTTTCAATGCGTTGCCTACAGACTCTCCCTTTTTATCTTTTAATGGTCTCATCCATACATATTTTGAAAAGATGTCAATAACCATAAGAACAAAGTTTGATCCATGATTAAATTTGGCAAATTTCTACAAGATCAACATCCCACTGATCATCGATGCCAGTCGTGATGACTCTATTTCGTTTGAATGATCGTCTAACAGGTCTCTGTAGGCTATATGGTTCTTGTCGCTGCAACCATTTTCGTATTTTAATTTACTGAGTACGAACTTTCCTTCTTGTCGAACAAATCTGTCAACTTGTCAGGTCCTGCGAAACTAGCTGGTCTTGACGGATCGTGATATATCGAATTACATATTGCTCCCACCTGGCCATATCAACACACTTTCAGTGAATGTTAAAAATTAGTATGATTCTGAGTTTTATATATCCTTGTCTTCCTCGTCCTCCTCCTCGTCGCCCTCGCTGTTATTTTCTCCGTCCTGTTCTTCGTCTTCGTATTCTTCGTTGTCAACGACTTCATCGAGGTAGCTTTCCAACAACGACCTATATTTCCTAACAGATATTTATATGGCTTTTTCATAGTCAACGCGATCGGTTAATAATCCATCGATCGTTTTCATGACCTTGCCGTTCTGTAACTGTAGCAGATATTGAATAAGACTAGAATATTTGGAAATAAACTCGTCCTTATCCTCGTCTCTAAGTTTGCGATCAGCCTTGCTCCTAGCCTCTTCTTCATCTAAACCGTCAGACATATATTGATCGACTTTAGTTTCCCACCTGTCTTCGTTGTACTTTCTAGCTAAGGTTGCTATTTGTTCAAAAGCGGCATCTTCATCGTCTTCGATATCAAGTTTCATTTTTTTCCTATTATTGTCATCGTTATCATCCTCGTTTAATTTTCTTTTCAAATCGTTTTCTGGGCACCATCTATTCATATGTCGAGCTAAGTCAGGCACGCTTTCAAACACTAACCCACAATCGTCACAGGAAGGCATGTTTTCGTGTTTATCTTTTAACGAAATATCTGGTTGGTTCTTTTTTATTCTTCTGGTGTTCTGAATCATCTGTCTGTTCACTTCGATGTCTGTCTGGAAAATGAGGCATATCTGACCTTTCCTCTTTTATATACTGTCCGCTACCGATTTGAGGAGGTTTCGAATGTTCAAAGATGTCAGTTTTCAAACTTTCATCTTCTGGTGTGGTCTGTTTCAAATCTGTAAACAGATAACCATGAGGTTGCTTTGTTCCTTTATTGTATTTCGTCATAAACTTCTTGGGATTATTTGGATACATCTGTCTGGCAAAAATTGTGGGTCCAACCTGATCGCGTGGGTTTTTAAATAATGCCATATACTGGCAATTGATGCGCATGGTCCTGCTTTCTTTTGATTTGTAAAATGCTTTCTGAACAAGGCATGCAACGCTAAGATTCCTATGATGACTTCCCTCACAAACATCCCGACTATTAGTAACATCCTTCATTAGATCGTCTAAGATTATTAAAGTGTGGAATTTGTGTATATGAATGAATCTTCATTTAAGTCCTCCGGGATACCCTGAACAAATACTATGTGTTTTACTGTCTGCTTAATTTCGGTGAACAGGGGTTGCCATCTTTTATAGCACCAAATGATGCGTTCTGGATTTGGTTTTATCATAGACTTAGCATTTTCTAGAAGTCGTTTCATCCAAAACGTCTTCCCAGATCCAGTCGGTCCCGCTACCATCATGGTGAAAGGATGTTTTAAAATCACTCCTCCTCCTCCGCCTCCTCCTCCTTCTTGTGTTTCATGTTCTTTATATTCATGTTTATTTTTCAAGTGCCGCATTAAATTGTCTTTTCTAGAAAATTTCAAGCCACAATGACAACAAGTCGTAGACATCGTTGCGAACTTTTATAAACACGTCTTCCTCCTTCTACTGCTTGGCTAAAAATGAAATGACCCGTTCATATAATGTGGTTTATATTCTCCAGTGGCCGTATGCCAGGTTTGTGATACCGTCTTCGAGAAAATACCTTTTATCGTCGAATGGTGACAGTCCTTGTTTGATGATAGTTATGCTGAATAACTAGTGGTCATATGATCTGATCTGGGTCATTGCAGACATGTGAATGGTTCTGTCAAATAAGCAATCTTTGTAATGTTGGTGTCTGGTATGCTGTTTAATGACACTCTTCTTGATTCCTTTAGCTGTCTTCTTTTCGATCAACTTTTCATCTTCTTGATAGACAGGAGAATACATTTTAGATTTTAGACCTATAAATTCTTGAACAGGTATACCACGTGTTTCATTCTTCATTTTGCCTACAACTTTTCTGTTTACTGTACTGTAAAGGGATGACTTTAATCGTACTCTGATGTATCGAACAGTTCTTTGTCTTGGAGCATGTCGCTGTGTATATATCATCTGTATAGATGCTATAACATAGACTGTCCGTGTCCGTACATAAAAGCTGTGCGTTTGAGCCATACCTCTTCTTCATGTAGTTATAATGAAAATCATACATAAGCGTCTTCGACAAATCGAGGATGGTGAATCCTACATAAATGGGTCGATTTAAATACAATTTTTGCTTCAGTAAATGCACGGCCACCAAATAATCGTTGAAAATCTTAAAGGCATGGAATGTAGGTTTACTTGTGAGTTTCCTTGCTCTTGTTTGGTTGTTGACTAGTTGAACGTCGATTCGTTTTCTAAGATTTTCCATTGTCTTGCCAAACACGGCGTTATTCATTAGCTTAAAAAAGTCTTTTTCGAATTTGTTTTTGGCAAGCTTTCTCTTCTCTGTGTTAAAGTCATTATACCTTTTCAACCATGGTTCCTGTCTGAAAGTCATTACTTGATAAATTTTGGTCAGCTTCATTCCAAGACTCAAATATAGTTTCAAGTTTCTGTAATGAACCACATATTTTTCTTTGGGTCTTAGATTAGGGATAAGTTTTTCTGTTGAAGTTCCGTTCAGACCAAGATCTTGTAAAAGCTTATGGCATAGGGTGACAACATGTTTTCCGTGACTTTCATTCTTTCTGGTGCTAGAGGATATTCGTTATGAAGATCATGAAGTTCATGTGGGTATTCCAGGTCTACCAGGTCGTGGTACTGTCCAAGGTCATTTAGATTATATTCTTTCCATACTTCCTGTGCATGTGTATAATCCTCTTCTGTAATGTCTTCTCCCGACAATGAACTGTGAAACGCTTCGATGGGTGGTAGCTTATTTTCTGAAAATTTTGATTCAGTGTCGAAATACTCGTATGGATAGACCTGCTTTCTTAATAGTAATTCTATTTTTTCGCTTCCATCATATGCTTGAAATTTGAAGATCCTTCTTTGGCTAAGTTATCGACTAATTTCTCTAATGAAGAAGACAAAAATTAGAAAGAGTCGATGAAGTCCATACAGCCCAGTGAGAAACTAATGTACTTCTCCATGTTATTTGGTATGCATTTCATCTGTTTGTTGATTTTTCCTATTCTCTGCATAATTAAATGACTATCGTACCCGCGGAGATTGTGAAATATGACAGGAATGCGTCCAGTAAACTTGAAGTTAATGTTGCAATCATTGTGAGCAGCCCCTCGAAACTTCCCTGTCACGTGACAATGGTCTCTCACTCGATCATCACTTAATGGTTTTCTACAGATACAATGAGTAGCCGTTATAAATGATTTCCAATCACTACCTGTCATGACCATAGGCTCGCATTGCTTAAACCTTTTTTCTATATCCTCCTTTTCGCTGACCATACATTCCACAAATTTGTCAGCAGCATCCGAACCCCGATAGACAACGGGCTCCTTTGAGGTTTCTGAAGTTAAGCCTACGACTTTGTAAGCACATCCACATTGTATGTGCTTTGTAGTTTTTGTCGTCGATGACTTATCTGGATCATTATCACAAACTTGAATAGGCACCTGAAGACTTTCAAAGTCAGCATCGATGACAATGGGTACTTTGAGTTGCTTACCAATGTCTTTGTAAAATAACCATTTGTCCTCTATCTTTGGCATTTCAATTATTTGTGGTCCATGTGTCTGACAATATGGTTTATGTTCATCGAGAAGTCGTTCCTTGGTAAATCCATGAAGGCAATATGGACAATAATGGTGTCTTCTAGTGTTAGTATGCTGGTCCCCTAATAACTTATTCAAATCCTTTATGTATAGTGTGACTTATTATTGTCTGATATCAAAAGCAGGTTAATCTGTATCTCGAATCTAAAACTAGTCGTATGTATTGGGGAAACGCAATTCTTCTCGTAACCAAACAAATTGATAGATATGTTGTTCTGTTTTTCGAATTTCAGTATATCTTCCATTCCAACGGGAAATGATATACCTTTAAAGTTTAAAGTTTAATTTCGATTCATGTTCTTTATATTTCCAAATACGCTCCCCATCCTGTTTTACCGCGAAAATGTGGCTCTGCTGATTCTATTTTATCTCCGTTTCTTTTAGTCATTTTCACTTTCATGGACAAAAACCATTTGATCCCGCCTCTTTAATGGCCTGTTTGATGATATCTTTAACGTCGTCATATTTGCTTCTTAAAAACGTCATTGGGTCGAATTTTGCAAAACCTTAAGCGGTAATACAGTAGCATGTGTGGTCATTGTTCCAACAAGAGCTTGATTGTGCACGTTTCAACTGGTTGTTGTTCAGTGGCGTCATTATCTTGTGTTACCCCAGACTGTTGAACGGTACCTTGGTGTTTAACAATGTAGGCTTGTTGACGAAGTTTGTTCCTTGCTTTATTACTCCCACCACCTATCTGGGTGTGTGCTTTCAAATGACGTTGATAATTATCTCTCCTCCCGAATGTTTTTCGCATGTAGTACAGGTCCGCTTTGCATTAGTATGTGCAGTTTTCATGTGACGACTTAAGCCTGCTCTTTGCGCAAAAGATTTGCCACATGTGTTGCACACGTGAGATGATGTTGATAGTTTGGCTTTCTTACACCAAAATTCCATGGTTTCACTTCAATATCTGTGAAGAAAATGAGGTGAACTATGAGCAATGCAGTACAAATAGCATGGTATCACGTGACATAAAACAACCAATCATCATTCATACCTGGAGAGCTTATCGCCGCCGGTACTCGCCCACCGGTCGGAAAAATAGCTCTCGAATCTACCGACCGTACGGGTTACCAGCATTGATACAAATATGAATAACATATTGATTGATATTCAAGAACGTTTGATTAAAGCCTTAGCCAAAGTAGCCACCGCCCACCGACATTTCCATCACTGGAAACGGAGCTGCCCTCGAAATAGAAGCTGCAAAGGCTTTGGTCGGAGAGGTCTTCCTGACTATAGCGGGGCGTACCACTTCCTCTCCATTGTAAGCTACGTGGTAATGCCCTAAGTCGGTACACCTTGCCAGTGCAGGAGTCTACGTCAAACATTCTAGAACTTTATGAAAATATACATTATTATTGCAATGACATTTAAAGGTACACTCATACACATAAATACAAACCCCCCTTTTCAATGCCATGATGTAACTACCCTCATCTAATAAATAAAATACAAATTATCAACTATGTAAAGAGCAATAACGTTTGAATAAGTGTCAATAAAGCGCCCTTATTTAAGCTCGGCCAGTAAGCTTAAATCAATTGTGGAGACATAGCGGACATCGAGCTGACAAACGCCCTCGTCTTCCACAACGGAGCCACTCTTCAAGACAGAAACTTAAACGCTTCGGGGAAGCTACCAGGTGACGTCATATGAGACATTATTCCCCCTTAATCTCATATAGTAGAGAGGGTCACGCAGTCGGTCCCAGTAGCCGATGCTATTGTATATGTTGTTAATTTAGTCTAAAATATTTCACATTCATTACAAATATGTTGTTAACATAATTTATAGGAATACTTCACTATAATTCCAACTGGCTTGCTTTATCCCAGCTAAATGTCTAATACGTCCTCTCAGTTTGACTGTCGATTCATAATTAAAATTCCTCTCGATTTTCTCGCTTATATAGATGCCAGGAGCTATACTATACAACAGGAGATGTCGGGACAATGCCATGATTAAAATATATAGAAATTTGGAATAACAATACTCCAAAGATCTATTTGTTAATTAATTTTAAATTAAACTAGACATATCTGATGAATAAATATAATATATATGATTTTTACAAATAATCTGTAAGTCGTTTTATGCTTCTCACCCCTTTCGCTTAGACTCGTCTATTTAAAGCGTCAGTTGTGAAATGTCGCCATTTTGAACGGATGTGTTTTTTATCGCTCCGATTAAAGTCTATATATTTGACAATGCATCGGGTAAAACACTAATATTATCTACTTATTGTGTTGATTTTTTATATTTTCTTGTAGATATATCATTTTTAGTTGCGACTTTAATGTTAACCTATTGGAGTTATTCCTAAACAATGGTAGGAAAAAGGAGGATTGGTACAAAGAATCGTCATACTATATTATTGCATTTTATTTTATTTTAAAGTCACTTTTTGAGACAATGTCTACAATTTAAAATTTTGTTTTATAATAATTTGTATTTTTTTTAAAATCAAAGTTGCCAATTCTTAATAACGCCTTCGATATTTATAATTTTCAAACATTTTTGATGGTCTGGGTTGAACCGGTTATACACAGATGTCATAACACGTAAAGTCAGTGAACTACAGATTTAAATATTTATTAATAGCAGACGAATTTTTACATTTACAAAATAGCAATTGTTATGACTTGTGAAATATGGAGATCTGTTATGAAAAAAGAGATAACGCATGTTAATTACTAAACTCACAATGAAAGGCTACAATGGAATCTGCAATATATTTAATTAATTACAATACACCTATTAATTACAATTAAAAACGAATCGATACCATTTTCCTTGCTATATCCGTTACGGTCAGTGAACTACAGATTTAAATGTTTATTAATAGCAAACGATTTTTTACTTTGAAAAAATAGCAATTGTTATGACTTGTGAAATATGTTATGAAAAAAGGGGGGTGGGGATGACGCATTTTAATTACTACACTTACAATGAAAGGCTGCAATGAAATCTGCAATATATTAAATTAATTACAATACACCTATTAATTAAAATTAAAAACGAATCGATACCATTTTCCTGGCCATATCCGTTATATCACAAATACTTATGCAACACTTGTATGACGTCATAATGTTAACCTCACTATGGGAGGTTAACTGCTGGGAGGTTTATTTTTCCCATAGGGATAACATAGCGACCAATGTCGCTAAAACAGAAATTTCGATAACTACTTATAGTAAAAGAAAAGTAGTCTTCACGGGTGTGTACAGTGGAATTAAATTATGCTACACCCCGGAGCTATAAACACAGACACAAATCGATCGCAAGTGGACCTAAAATGATAACATTGCAGGTCCAGGAGGAAAATTGTGAACTATTTTAAAGGAAATTGCAATGTGTGCTTATAGATTGGGTGTTACATACATGTTTTACGTTCAGCACTACCTTGCCACAGTTATTTGCATGGCAACAAAAACTGTCCCTCACATCATCTCTATTTTACGTTTGTCTAAATCTTGATAATTGCAGGTACACCATTTTTCGTTCTGGAAAAAAGTGTACCAACCGATTTATTTCACGTGTTATTTATTCAGACTTTTTTCAGAATATTTTTTTTGTTTGAGCGCCACCTATGAGTCTTGACTAGACGAACGCATTCTTGTCCAGAATATACCAAAATATATCTCGCTAGACGTCAAGCAAACGATCATTCCATCTACATGTGTATCTATAGTAAAGTAGTAATGTACAATTAATAATTTTTCTCCATTTAAACTAAATAATAAATAATTACTAAACGGTTTAGTTAAGGTCCATATAGCAGAAGCAGTTTACGTTCTTAAAGCTGCAAGGATACCATTGTATTGAGTACCTACTATCACGATCGAAACGATACCAAAACCTAAAGTAACAAATACTGTTACCATGCGTCACGTTCTCAGTGTTCTTACGAGTTCGGAGCCGTATTCACTGGATATTGGAAGATTCTCCGTGCTCCTTACCTGTTAGTTGTCCTGACTGCTTAGTCTACTTTCTGCATTCACTGTTAAGCTACTACTGTCTCACTATTAGATTAAAAAAGTGTTAATGTAATAACGGTGTTTTTACTTGGTTATTAATAATACCATATAAGGGTGATATCAAAAGTGATAAACATTTTTTCATGAAATATAATTATATATATGTAAGGGATGTTTACATATTTCCGTATACTACCCGATTCCGTTATACATTATATAGATTTTTGATGTTATAATAACTGAATAAATTTAGTCGCAATCTGAAATCAGATTCGATACACAAAACAGAGAGAGTGACAATATATTCTGCTCAATCATTTTTTATATTTTAAATAAAATGTTTTCCTGTGCAATATGATCATTTTGGTTTCTACAATTCCTCGGATGCAGATTCCCCTCAGAATATTAATATATATATACTCACTCAAAAAAGAACGCAACATCGAATTATTATTTTTTAAATCATTTTTTTTTGCGGACAAATAACCTATAAATATTCCAATATAAATACATGACATCATAATTACACCTTTGGATAGAATGTATTATTTTTCTAATTATTATACTGAAGTGGTGGCTAAGCCTACATGAATAATGTAATAAACAAACTATTTTTATGTAACACTTATTTGACTTGCATATTACATTTTTTTTCCGAGTAACTTTTGTCATACAATATTTATAAACTACTTAACAGTAAGCCTTACTAGATGTTAATCAGATATGAAAGCTAATGAATACACAACTTTTAATGTTATACATTTTTTGCATTTCATTCTGTCATTAGTTAGAGGCATGAACATGAACACCTTTTTTTTAAGATGTTGATAAAGTATTATCTGACAACATCTTAGCCTTAATTATCATCAGTTAAATTTATAATTATTATATACTCACTTAAAAAAGAAACGCAACATCGGAAAAATTTTTCAAATCATTTTTTGAGGACAAAATACTTATAAATATTCAAATATATATAGACAACATCATAATTACACCTTAAATTAAAGGTTTCCAGGTGAAAGCATTTAAGTTCATCCTCCCGTGAACGACTGTGGTCGAAATTTTGGAACGCACTATATGAATTACTCATTGCTGAAACAGGGTCGACTTTTACGTGCAAATCATGGGTATTTTTTTTTAACTTGACAATCGGTATAAAACCCAGCTATTTCTTTCCTTGACTGCATTAGTAAAATAAAATTCTGTTGAGGTGACGTAAGTAAAATATGTATATTATAAAATAGGATTTTGTAATTAAACGACAACTTGATTCGAACTTTGAATACGACCGTTTGCATCCGAATTGATGTAAAATTATAACATTTATCCACAATTTTCACTCGTATGTTAATTACATTTTATCAAAACAATGAAATATAAATACCGACAATAAAGATGTTTTTCTTTGTCTTCACTAACAGATAGTTCACGATATATCTAAAAAAAATTACATGTATCTCAACCTTTTCATCAACAAAATATTATGCTGGACGTATGACATCGTTACCTCAAAATCAGAGTAATTATAAAAATATTAAGTTGTTTTAAAATTGCATGGTAATAAAATCACATTATCATCTATTACCTGTAGTGATTGCAATTAACATATTACCAATTAACGTCTCTTACTAGTGCACCTTTGCACCCCAGGTAGCTACACGTAACTGACACGTATACATAAAATAAAGAACACATTTTATCATTTTATACATCATCACAATAAAATTGCATTACGATTCACGCTTCTCTTGCTTATTTTGAAATTTTATTATCAATTGAAATATATAAAAAAACTGAAGGTTGGAATACAAAATGCATTTATGGTTTTGTATTATTAAGGTGCGGTGAAGAAATATTCAAATACTGTGCAACTAACTAAAAAGTGTGTGCTCGACTCCATCCCTCTTTCCTTGCCGAAAAGTGGCGGTGGGGGAGGGGGGGGGTTCGCGATTGAATCCTAGTCAACTCGTACCTCGACCACGTCGTACATTTGCATTATATGGTATGGTAGAATGAAAAAAGGCACACTATGAAAATGGCTGAAATTATGTTAAACTAAAAATATAAATTTTTATATTTACTATTTTTTAATATCATATGTATTATACAGCACTATTAAACTAACAAAAACAAAGCAAGCAACACAGCCATTAAACATAAGACAATTTTGAAACAAGATGTACATCTCACAGGACATATATTTTAAAAAACAAAAGTCTCTGGAAGTCTATAAACAATATAAACATGTATGATATATATTTGTATAGTATCAACATTTTGTCTATATAATTTAGGCGTCCTGTGATGATCCATTAGTGACCACACTGCCGCAGAAGTTGGCTGGCGGAAATCTGGACCCAGTTCCATAAAACATCTCAAATTTGAGGATTTCCTCAACTTCTCCTCAACTCAAAAATTGACCAATTTTGAAAATTCAAATTTGAGAAAAATCTCAGATATTTGAGGAAAATCTCAACTTGAGAAGTTTTATGAAACCCAGGCCTGGCCGCTAGAATATAAATCCCATAAATGGAAAAATTCCGCCTGTATGTATTCGGTAGTGGATCTCTGTTGTCGACTAAGTTTAGATTCTGTGATTATTTTAAGTTGTGTGGGTAGAAGAGCAGCTTCTTCTTGTAGTTTTGGAAGTAGCAAGTAAAACGGCTTCTTCTTATCGCCGGATCCCTTATTAATTCGCAGCTGATTCAGAGCTAATTACAAGTTTAATGTGTCACTTAAATCACAGTACATTACTGTTATTTTTTAAAGGTTGATTGATTAGCGGAGAAGTATAATTTCTCACGTTACGTTAGTATTGTGAGAAATTATTGTACTAACGGTACATAAGCATGTTTATGTAAGGGTCACGTGTTTTAACCATGTGACTTAGGTTTGGAGCGAGAAATATTTCCCGCAGTGTTCACTTTCTAGCTTACGTCCGACGGGTCAACAACAAAAAAATAATAATTTATTATTTGTATTTATCTCATAAACTTTCATGTAATGTTTTAGTAATTATAATATATATTCTTTACATTATTTAATACTGTCCGGGTATAACTCTTGTGACGGCAATTGCATTGGGACCGGACACATGTTTTCCCTTCCTAGGGTTTAAGGGTCGTTCCTGGCCGGCGATGTCGTCAAAGATGGAGAAAAGTTATTGTTTTGTAGTATTGGGATGCAAATGTTATAATGTTAAAATTTAAATGTTATATTATTCATTAATAAACTCCTGTGTCCACTATCCAAACTGGGCTATCGGCAAATATAATATTTGTTTAGAGTTTTAGAATGTATTACATGTGTATAGAGTGTACGTTATCTAACTTCATCCTGAATGTTATAAATGCTTGCGCATTGTTTCGTGCGTGACATTTTACGCTGAAAACACATTGCATAATCTTCTAGACTTGTATATTATTTTTCGTTTATGCTGTATCGTCATGTTTGTCGATCCGATAAAATAAGGGTACTGGTTAGTAGCGTTCTGTAGACCATTTATTGTGTAATTATTTTATTAACTTTCATAATTTTTCAACTGTAGTATTTTCATCCTTTTTTTGCATGCATGTTTTGTGTTCCATACATTTATAAAATGATTGTTCATTAATCTCTTGTATTAGAGGAAATAAAGACAGGAATGAACGTTTGGTAACTTCCTGCGGCGACGCACACTTATTTACCACATAATACATAACAATCATTAGATGTAGACAAGAAAACAAAAATAATTTTTTCTAAAAACAAAATAATGACAACAATTTTGTAGTTGAACACTAAGTACTGTAAAAAAAACCAAACGCGTCTGTGAATATAGTTAACGATTGTTTTAAATTTTAGAAAAATATAGTTTAAAGAATATACTATCATAGCTGAATATATGAATATTTGATTGACTGATGGATTGATGGATTGCTTGACGTCCATGAAGCAATATTTAAGCTTATATTCGGGACTTAATATGGAGTAGGCATTGCCAAAATGCGAGCACAGATAAATATGTTTTTCTAACTTTTACTCATAATTCCTTGTTTTACTTTGTTCCTTAATTTTGTGAGGACCTTATACTATATGTTGATACGTATTTTCGTTATTGTTTTTGCATGACAAATGAAAACTACTTACCGCGTATGGTCCAGCTTACGCTCATTTTCTAGAATAATAACTGTGTAAATTGAATTCATCACTTTATTTTCCACAGTTATTTAGCGTTTTGAAATGTGGCGTATTTTCAATGTGATAGAGCAATTTTCTATAGTAAAGTTTGACCTAAATTACAACGGAAGTGTATGTTTGGAAGAGTCCATTGTCGTCTGTTCGAAATCCTTCGGGTAATATCGTCTGCAGTTAAGGCGGTAAAATCCTTGCGGTTTGTCTGAATACCACTGAACGTTACGAAAGCAGACGATCTTTTTTTAAAACAACGCGAGGTCCCTGTAGAATTAAAATGGCTGACTTCCTATTAAAATTCCCGTAGCAAATGCCAAGGACGATTTGGAACATGTCAACAACAAAGGCATAATATAAAATATGGACGTGTTATTGTGTAGAAATGTTTTAAATTGGATAACACTTCAAAGGTACAATATTGAATAATAAAAAAATGCAAGAAAAACACCTAGCGCAGCGGGGTGTAACATTTAGTATTTATAGGATAATTAATTGGGCGGAGTGAATATCCAAAATATGATCACGAGTGCCGCATAACGCATCTGATTAAACGAGTGCGCGGAACTTGTTCAATATCATTCTACCCTGCTCCATAAAACTCTATCTATATAATAAAGTACACTATTTCACTACATGTAGTTATAGCGTCAACAATAAGTAACTAAGTCAAATAGATGCCAACAATTTATTAATCTATTTATTAAGTCATATTTTGTAATGAACATTAAGCATAGCGCCATTTATACAGATTTCACTCTTCCATTTTTGGACATACTTTCCGAGCCCCTCCCATTTCAGGATACAGAATATTTCATTAACTTTTGTTAAGAGTTATCCCGCTTTGGTCAGTGTTACTATCCTTCCCATAACCCCTAATTGGAACCCCTTTTTAAACAACCAATGACAATTAAGGGCCTTGACCTAAAATAGTCAGGTTGACACAGTTTGCATTGGCGGAAAATATTCAAAATGTGTTCTATTCTAGATATTTTAGAAATTTGTCAGTTAACAGCTGCATAATTCGATAAATAATTATGTGATTAGAATGTGTTCTACGGGGAAATAACATACTGGTAAGGATTAGTTTGATTTTATGGATCCGTTCCGTTACTTATGTTTTATGTTGGTGGAATAATGTGCCATTTGTGCCTCATACTCAGATGTTTTAGAGTTTTGTCATGCAGTGAAGAAGTTTATAATGTGATTACAAAAAACATGTGATAAGGAAGTGTTCTATGGAGCAATAACATTTTGTGAAGATTCTTTTGTTTTCGTGGATCAGTTCCAGTTCGATGTTTCATGGTTTTATGTTGCCGGAAATATTGTGTCATTAGGGAATATTATAGTCTGGGATCCTGACTAAATATTCTCAATACCGTAAGCGGACTTCCGGTTCGAATATACAGTCAGGTCACCAGCAATGAATCCGGTCAAAATTTTGACCGGTTTGCAACATTCGGAATGCCTCAAAATTTACGTAATTATTATCAGTAACTGACGTAACTCCGATACAAAGCATTATGACGTAACGTCCGGCGTCCGGGTAAACAAATCGAATAAAAATACATGTTATCAAAAGAATGCTTTTATAGATTTATATCTCGAATGTGGAAATAACTTACAGAGATTTGTCAGTTTAACTCAAAAGCCGAAAAACAAGAAGCAGGTAGCTAATTTATTTAAATTGTACTCTGACATAAATTTCCAACGGAACGAAACGCGCGAAAAATTAGCTCAAACATGGCGTTTTAAATAACCAATCAAACTGTGTATTAAACTGGTGGTGACCTGGGGTTATATTTAAAAGTGAAGCTTGCGTAAATGAAAAATATTGCACCAGGGGACCAGGTTAGGGAATATTATACTACAGTAAGTTTACATTTTTCATGTTGATCTACTTTACAGTTTGTTGTATTGTTCGTATTAAATAACGCATATACAGTTTGGTCACTATATTGCATTTTATTAAATTTAAATTTACAAATTGAAAACGGGACCTGTCGCTGTGTAATGTGATGTTGTAGCTGCGGAACAGTAGCTTGTTATAATTTGGTCCACTACATAAAAAAAATTTGGTACGAATACAGTACGTCAGTACGGTTCGTCAGTTGTAGTATAACTGGTGATGATTATGTATATTTAGAGTTGAACAAAGTAAATACATGTTATAGTGTAGTTTTTAAAAAATTGTATGGCTAAAAAATATTTTCTTATTTGGCTAACTATCGCGAAAATGTTGAGACAAATTTAAGTTAATTAGGGGTCCAGTAGCTCTTCACAGTCTTGTTTGATATGTGTTGTATTTTTCTGATTTTGCAGTCCATATTATAATTATTAAGTCATTGTAGCATACTTTAAATAACGGCTAAGGACTTAAAGAAATAAATTTAAAACATCAAATAACCTTATTCGGACTTAAAAAGGTACGAACTCGCAGCTTGTTATTCTTGTTCCGTTTTTGTGCCACAGGTAATGAACAGGCGATTACGTAATAAATATTGAAGAAATAAATTGGGAAAAGTTAGTTTTTCCTTAATTTTTATGCACATAAGAATTTGTATGTGTTAGTCACTGTTTTATACATTAATTAAATAATTCATAATCTTATTCTTACCAAAATTGTTGAATTAGCAGGAAGAAATTAATGTCAATTTACTTTTTATAGATATTCTGTACCAAGCGAAAATCAGTAAGCGCATGAGCCTTAGTCGATGCATATATAGAGACAAATACTACATATTTGGTAGATAATGAAATACAAATGTTGAAATGTATGAAAATTCCTCGTTGTGTAGTGTAAGGGGGTAGTATTACCACGCTACTTTATTTTTTAAAATAAATCAAGAAGGCAAACAGCTTGCAACTAAATTTTTGTTTGAAACACAATATTATTTTAATTTCCATCAAATTCTAAATTTTTAATTTTTAAAGTTAACACCACATTTAGTACTTGTCGCTACCCTATGACAGTGCCTCTAAATTCCAGTGGTCACGTGACGTCTTTCTTTGTAATGGTGACGTCACATGAAATGTCTTTGAGTGTCAGTTTTTAAAGATCGATTTAGAGATTCCAAAAAATTAGTATGAAATTTTTGTTGTTATCTTTAAATATAACATTTACTTTTTATCGATCTCAACTTTATTTTAAAGTCTTTCTTTAAAATTAATGTTTGCCCTTCTTCATTCACTTTGTTCCAGTTTTTTGACGATATCAACTTCCGGACGAAAAAAAATCAATATCAGCATTAAGCAGATTTTGATCACGTGATTTCATTTTGATCACGTGACACGTAATTACCGTAGAGCTCACCGCTCTTCGCGGGCAGTTTCGCTGCCCGCTGCGAGCTGTGCTCGCTATTAATATTTAAATTTACATTTAAACAAATTACACATTTAATGATATGGAACTAAGATTTATGTTTACCAATTTACCCTCAGCACAAAATAGACAATTTTCCGGTACACATACGGCGACAGAAAAATTTTAATGATAGTATTCTGTTTAGAAAACCGCAACAATGTTACTATTTCTAAATGACTGGCGCATTTAAGTAAGGTAGGAACTTAATGAAATGTATAGGAGTTCCTGCTTCAAAAACGCTCTTGTTTAAGATCTAGAGTGTATATGAATTAATTTATTGGCGCATACGCATGATAAAACATATAGACAGTATTGTTTAACTTTGTCGGCTTTTTAATCGTAGATAAGCTTATTATTTTTTAAACATTTATTTAAACCAGAGGTCGCAATAATGTTATTGAAGAATAAAGTTGCATAACAAAGTACATAGCGTTTTATATGAAGGCTAAAATTTACGCAAATGATTGTGCTCCGTTATCAGTTATGTACCTTTTAAATTATTGTGAATCTAGGACAGCTAGTTAATGCCTTTCACTATATATACTGAAGTTAAATTCCGAAAAGTAAACAATTTATACCAAGATTAATCCTTAAACCATGCGTTGACGTTCGTATATCGTCCATTCATCGTTCCTGCTTCATGCGTTTCGTTAACTTATACGTTAAAGGGACTGTATCTAGGAAGCATAATACAGTACAAGTGTTAGGTAAGTCATTAACCTGTTCATCCTCGTCACATAAAGTTATGTGTCTGTTACTTAATTAAAATAACTGTCTTTGTTGTCTTTGCCCCAACCTTTGTTGTATTATTTGATTTCTAACTACAAATATTTGCTCAGATTGTTACGATTGAACCGATTTATTTATCTATTTCACTATAAATGTTGAGCAAGCAAGTCGCAGATAAATAAATAAATAAATAAATAAATAAATAAATAAATAAATAAATAAATAAATAAATAAATAAATAAATAAATAAATAAATAAATAAATAAATAAATAAGTAAGTAATTAAATAAATAAATGATGACCATTGTCAGAGACGGATTTTATTAATTGTATGATTTGGTAGTAGTGAAACATTTTTGCTCAGGTTTGAGATCCAGTTAACAGAGAATTAAAAGAATAATGTAATTAAACACAGAAAAAAATGGATATTTTAAATGAGACAATGACTCTTTTTTCATTTATCTATAATTTTAAGGAACGTTTTACTTGTATTAAAAAGTATCACTAACTTGAGTACTATTAAGGTCGAACATAAGTGTTAAAATCGTTAACGGTCAAAATGCACTAGTCTTCATTGGTCTTGTCAATAACACAAGGGCGATATCAAGGACAGATCACAAATAACTTGTTGTTTTCTCAAACCGTTTCATTCGGATTCATCTTGTCTCTATATACTACATAGTATATACAATTTCCCTTTTCATTAAGGACTAAAAAACTAACTTCTTCATTTTAACTTCTCGTAAAATGTAAGAATTTTTTCTACGTAATCTGTTGTTTAGTGCATTTAATATTCGGATTTGTTCAAGTAAAAAGAGATAATAAGAACAAACACAACATGGAAATACTATACAATTAATGACTTTGATATAGATCGCTGTTAGGATTTATCAGCCATAGAAAATGTAATATTCACCGAGCCGCATTAATTGTTTTATTACCTGAATTAAACCACCATCTCCATTGATAAGAAAAACCGAGGATGCCTTTTCTACTAGAGCACCTGATTTCATTGTGTTATTGTTGTAGAGCTAGTTACCATTCATATTGTTTATTTAATACTGCATTTTTTGCAAATTTGCTGATAATCCTGAATTTCCAGTTTCCAATATGGAGAAGAGTATAAATTATTCAGTAATTTTATTCTTAAAATTCTCAATATTTTCGTTGAATTTTTTCGATTTTAGGCTCTGAACGTCCTTACGTCAAACTAAGAGAAAACTGATATAATGGTATTCAGCACTAAAGCTCGACACTCAACATTGCGATTTAAATTTAACAACGTTCTCATCGACCCAGTTGTCTCTCACAAACACTTGGGTTTAATATTCAGTTTCGATGGGAAATGAACTGTGCACATTAATAGCATTATTGATAAATCTTCCAAGCAGTTAAACGTTTTGCGAAAACTTAAATTTAAATTAAAAAGAGAATACTTAGAGCGAATTTATCTGACATTTATTCTTCCAATTCTAGATTATTCCTGCGAGGTGTGGGACAACTGTGGTCAGGCTAACGCTGAACGTTTAGAAAAACTTCATCTTCAAGCTGGGAGAATTGTCACTGGACTTACTATGTATGCCAAATTAGACTCTATCTTTCAAGAGACTGGATGGGAGCCCATTGCACGTAGACGGGAACGGAAAAAACTTGTCCTTTTCTATAATATTGTCCGTGGTCAATGTCCGGAATATCTAGCTGATCTAATGCCGCGAAAACTTAAATTTAAATTAAAAAGAGAATACTTAGAGCGAATTTATCTGACATTTATTCTTCCAATTCTAGATTATTCCTGCGAGGTGTGGGACAACTGTGGTCAGGCTAACGCTGAACGTTTAGAAAAACTTCATCTTCAAGCTGGGAGAATTGTCACTGGACTTACTATGTATGCCAAATTAGACTCTATCTTTCAAGAGACTGGATGGGAGCCCATTGCACGTAGACGGGAACGGAAAAAACTTGTCCTTTTCTATAATATTGTCCGTAGTCAATGTCCGGAATATCTAGCTGATCTAATGCCGCCCCTTGTCGCTGAAACCACACTTTATAATTTACGTAGTAGTCAAAATTACTCTGTTCCATTAACACGTCTTACTTTATTCCAACAATCCTTCTGACCAGCTACACCAAAACTTTGGAATGATCTAGACATATCTATACGAAATTCGCCTACAGTAGATATTTTCAAGTGTTCATTGAGAGCAAGATATTGCCGCTACAAAAAACCACCGGCCTATTACTTCATTGACAATAGACATTTAAACATTCTTCATACCAGACTACGCCAAAAATGCAGTTCACTAAAACATGACCTATTTAGAGCCAAACTTATTTAAAATTCGATCTGTTCATGTGGTACTGCATCTGAAACTATAGAACACTATTTTATGTCCTGCAAAAACTACCATATACCTAGACTTAAATTACAAACAAATGTACTATTGGTTAATTTTCATTTCGATATAAACACACTGTTATATGGAGTAGTTAATGACAGCTATGAAAACAACTGCTTACTATTTCAGCACGTTCAGTTATATATCAAAGAAACCGGACGATTCACAAGTAATTAAGCTTTCATTGTAAAACGAAGTTGCATCAATTTTCGCCCCCATCTTTTCCACTTTTGTTTCTGTTACTTGTTTTGCTTCCTAATACTTTGTACTATGTACTATTTGAAATGTACAACTCAAGTGAATGTTCATATAGATTTCTTAGGTAATGTTTATACCCATGTCTGTCATAGTTGTTTGTAAAATATATTTCTCTAATTTTGACGTAATATTTCAACCGCTTGACCGGTGTGGAAAAAATATTTCTCGTCACTAGTGAATTTGTTGTTCTCAGCATTTGATTGGTTAAAAATAATAACGTCACAATAAGAAATCACGACGTCATAAACAAAACACCTTTATTTACCGCGTATTCATGTCATGAACGTAAAATTGGGGTTGGGAGAATTTGTACTTCGTTTCGCAAATTTACTACTTTTTAAAATTAGAGAAACAGAATCTTACTTTAGTACTCTTGGATTATCGTATTCCTCCAATCTCGATAGTTAAGTTATGGAAATTTAAGTCCTCGCCAAGGCTCGGACTTAAAATTCCATAATTTCCTCGTACCAATGTAAGATCCTATATTTATACGATATCAGTTAATGTCAATACATGTATAATGTGTAAATCACGGAGCAGGCGATTCTTAATTGTTATAATCTGTGCCTGATCCGATTGTCTTCTGTTTTTGACAATAAAATATGTTTAAACTAACGAATTGTGTGTACTACAATTAATACAATCGATTTAATTGGACGAAATAATACATAAAAACCAGGTCGAACTATGCTGCGGAATCGTGCAGCGTACAAACATTTCCATATTTTTAATGTAATTTTAGTACTGTTGCGATTTATCGTGACCCGAAAGTTTTTTTTAGACGTATAAAAACACGCAAAATTCTATTTATGTAATAATAAAGAATATCAAGAAAAAAATGAAAGTAGTATTTTCAACTTCCATTATTAAACATTATCTTATAATTTTCTTTACAAAATATTCAGACAAGAAAAATATTTCTTCTGCACAAATACCTCGCCATCTAAAAATACTTCACCTAAAAATATCTGTAATAAGGAAGTTATAAATTGATTTATATGTTTAAAAAGAAAAAACTAAAGTTACATTGATACAAATAAATTTTATCACATAAACAGAATTTTACGTATTTTTGATTGGTCTTGTATCTACTTAACGGGTCATGCTATACCTCAGCCTACTGTAGGTGCATCATAATATGGTTACATGTATTTTTGTCCGTTTTCATGGTTTCCTTCCCAATGATTAACAAACTGTCAATCGAAATCCATTATTTAATACATTTATCCGAACAATAGATTGAAAGTACATCTTTTAAGAAGCGCATAACCGTTTTAATCTCAATCATCGGATCAATTTAAAAGTATATGTATCACAAAAATCTAGTCATTAGTGACGTCTGCTGCTAATTTGTCACGACAGACGAACATATCTTGGTTTTATTCGTGTAATAAAACAAATATTTCCCTTTAAATGCGGTCGCTTTCAGGATTTCTTAGCCCCCCAAAAATGAAAACTCCTCTCGTCTTCCAGCTTGTTGAATTTTACATATCATGTGGTTAAGAAATCCTGATAGAGACCTCTATCAAGATCAATGTTTTTTAAAATAATTTCAAGCCGATAGTTGCATAATAGGTTTTATATAAATTAGCCATCTTTGCAAAACATTAATACATAACGTTTAACTTATGTTAATGAATAATTAAAATAGATTTAATATTGAAAGACGAGTAACAAAATTGAGTGGGTTCTTAACACAAAAGTCTGTGCATGGAGGATTATTATTTCTGGTTCGCTCACTTGGTCAACGTCACTTGATCAGTAGTAGAAAACTACTTACCCTAGGCCACCGAGGCTCCTGTCATTTTTGTATCGATAACACGCATTCGTTGTTCCTAAATACTGTACACATGTATCTATAAAACTCTTAAATACCGTTTACCGCTAAATAATTATTCTTAACATGTTTAGTTTAAACATATTTTATTTGTACAATGAACAAACAGGATCAGACACAAGTAATACATACTTATGAAGTCTTCTCCGTTTAAAATATGATACAAGTAATATATGGACATAGTGACATAAACATGAATTACATTCAATTATACAAAAAATAAAGAAAGAATCAATTATACAAAAACAAGGAAAGAATAAACAGAACAATGAATGGAAAAAGGATAAGGAATGAAAGAGGTGTAGAAGAATTGATGACGCTTCGTGTGTTGTTGTCGCTAGATAATATGGTTACTCTTTTACACAACAAGGAATCGTTTAGATTTCTTTATAAATTTATAAACATTAGTAAATATCATTTCATTTTCGTCTTGTAGAAGTTCATTTCTGCCGTTTAATAAGAGGTTTAAGTTGACTGCTATATTGTTTGGTAACCAGTTTAAGTCGTTAAATAAGTCTCTTCTCAGATCCGTATACTCTGTACATTCAAAGAAAAAATAGTAGTAGGGTGGGTGATGTTTTAGACCCCACAAAAACGCAGGGAGCAAGGGAGCAAGCTCCGCCCCCTTTCCATAACGTCATCGGAAGTCGACAACCACTATAGCATGAATCATCGCGCACCTGTCATGACGCCTTACGGCCAGTGAGATTTAAATATTTGAATGAACCAATCAAAACGGATGGTTGTTTGAATTAAATAATTATACGATCTCGTTCTAGTTATGTCTTGGGGGGGGGGGGGGGGGGGGTTACGTCATTGTTAGTAAATTTCAACTAATTATTTTTATTATATAAACAGATACAATTTTATTTTAAGATGTGGTATTTCTGTCAATATATTTTTTTAAATAGAATGGAATTAATTACCATTTGGTTAATTAAACGATATCTAAAAACATTACTTTACAATAAATTATTTCAAACGTAGCGCTGATTATCGATCCGGTCGTACACACCTGTCATAAAGCGTTACGGTCAGTGAACCTAGTTTATAGCCTATACATTTAATCTTTCAATTAAATCAACATGTGAAACTTATCGTAGTTCTCATATTTATTTTCTATTTACAATATTCATTCTTTAAAAAAATATTGTCTTTATGTATATAAACAGATACAATTTTAAGCGGTGGTATATCTGTCAATAATTATTTATATAGGAACTAATTACCATTCTTTTTTTTTAACCAGTATCATTATTTATTGGTTAAACAATCAATATTTTTAAATGGCGAAATCAATCGACATGATGATAGAGATGACTTTTATTAATAATGACATAAAATTTAATACACGAATATATACAACGATAGAGTCATTGGTACAGGTCTTTCAGTGTGTTCTCTATAATCAGCGGATCTCTACCAGAAAGTTCCTTCACTATGTCCTCCATGCTAAAGTTCTTGTATCTGTATTTGACGAAATGAACGCAGTACAGGCCACAGCTATCTCCATCCTCGGGTTGCACTTGCACTCTACTGAACTTGTATTGGGGTCCGTTGACGATCAGTACGTTTCTGAAGCGTGGATGATACGTTTCCGGCGCTCTTCCAAACGAATCGAAAAATTCGGGTGGTCCATTGAATGGGAAATGAAACGCCACCACCACCACCACCACCCACCACCACCAACACCACCACCCACCACCACCACCACCACCCTCCTCTTATAACCTGTCATTCCCAGGGACTATAAATTCCAATAGTCTGGTGGTGGAGGTGGTGGTGGTGGTGGGTGGTGGTGTTGGTGGTGGTGGGTGGTGGTGGTGGTGGCGTTTCATTTCCCATTCAATGGACCACCCGAATTTTTCGATTCGTTTGGAAGAGCGCCGGAAACGTATCATCCACGCTTCAGAAACGTACTGATCGTCAACGGACCCCAATACAAGTTCAGCAGAGTGCAAGTGCAACCCGAGGATGGAGATAGCTGTGGCCTGTACTGCGTTCATTTCGTCAAATACAGATACAAGAACTTTAGCATGGAGGACATAGTGAAGGAACTTTCTGGTAGAGATCCGCTGATTATTGAGAACACACTGAAAGACCTGTACCAATGACTCTATCGTTGTATATATTCGTGTATTAAATTTTATGTCATTATTAATAAAAGTCATCTCTATCATCGTGTCGATTGATTTCGCCATTTAAAAATATTGATTGTTTAACCAATAAATAATGATACTGGTTAAAAAAAAAGAATGGTAATTAGTTCCTATATAAATAATTATTGACAGATATACCACCGCTTAAAATTGTATCTGTTTATATACATAAAGACAATATTTTTTTAAAGAATGAATATTGTAAATAGAAAAGTAAATATGAGAACTACGATAAGTTTCACATGTTGATTTAATTGAAAGATTAAACGTATAGGCTATAAACTAGGTTCACTGACCGTAACGCTTTATGACAGGTGTGTACGACCGGATCGATAATCAGCGCTACGTTTGAAATAATTTATTGTAAATTAATGTTTTTAGATATCGTTTAATTAACCAAATGGTAATTAATTCCATTCTATTTAAAAAAATATATTGACAGAAATACCACATCTTAAAATAAAATTGTATCTGTTTATATAATAAAAATAATTAGTTGAAATTTACTAACAATGACGTAACCCCCCCCCCCCCCAAGACGTAACTAGAACGAGATCGTATAATTATTTAATTCAAACAACCATCCGTTTTGATTGGTTCATTCAAATATTTAAATCTCACTGGCCGTAAGGCGTCATGACAGGTGCGCGATGATTCATGCTATAGTGGTTGTCGACTTCCGATGACGTTATGGAAAGGGGGCGGAGCTTGCTCCCTTGCTCCCTGCGTTTTTGTGGGGTCTAAACCATCACCCACCCTACTACTAAAAATGATACTGGGTTTCTTGGCTGTTGCCACATTTACAGGAAGGGTTTGATATAATGTTAACAGTGTACAAATCATAGTTTAAGAAGGACGCATTACATCTCATCTGAGTTAGTATAATATTTAGTTTTCTTGGGCCAAAATAGTAATGAGGAGGTACATTGTTTTTAATACTGTTACATTTAAGAATCGATTTAAATTTTGAAACTGAATCTACATTTCTGATAGAGGAGTCTAGTTTGTTCCATTCACGTATTGTAGAGGGAATAAAAGAATCAATAGTTAGAGATAATCTACAGAATGGAACAATAATGTCTTCTCCGTTTCTTAGAGAATAGTCAGTTATACTTTGAATTGAGGGGGGAATAAGTTCACATAAGTATGGAGGGGCAATCTTTTGGGTAATAGTATAAAACATTTGAAGTTTTTTTCTATTCCTTCTATCTTTTAAAGTCTCCCAACCTACTTCATAATAAATTCTTTCGGTTTTTGTAAATAAGGGTAACCCTGTGACAATTCTAGCCGCCTCTAATTGAATTCTTTCTAATTTATTTGTATAAATTGTACCACAATTGTCCCAAACTTCACATGCATATTCTAAAATTGGTCTAATATACACCAAATATAAAGTTTCTAGAGTCTTTCTACTAATTTGAAATTTTAACTTCCTCATAATATTGAGGTGTCGTGTAGCACTTGATAAGATGTTATCTATATGCGAATTCCATTTTCCATCACAACTGAAAGTAACATCTAGATGTTTATGGGTATTTACTACGGGTATATCTTGGTCATTCAAACTGAATTCTAGATTGGGGGGTTCTATATTAGAAATCATTAAGACTTCAGTTTTATTCGGATTAAAACGCATCAGCCATTTTTTGGACCATAGATCTAACTCTTTTAAATCATGATCAATGACATACTTGATCTGTTGTGGGTCATAATGGGAATAACCAAACGATGTATCGTCAGCAAATAGTCTCGTGAGGGATATGAGATTTTCAGAAATGTCATTAATAAATAAAATAAATAGTAATGGTCCAAGTACAGACCCTTGGGGGACTCCGGCTGAAAGACTGCAAAGAGGAGATGAAGCATTTTTGATGATAACTTTTTGTTGTCTTCCATTAAGATAGCTTTCAAACCATTTCAGTAGATTTCCGTTTACCCCATAAGCTTTCATTTTGTGCAATAGGCCTTTATGCCAAACTTTATCAAAGGCTTTGGAAAAGTCACAGAATACGAAGCAGTTGATTTCTTTCTTTTCAAGTGCATTAAGTGTACAATTGTAAAGTTCTAGTAATTGGTGAACAGTAGAATATTTGGGGCGAAATCCTGACTGATATTCATAAATTAGATTATTCATTGCCAAATGGTTATAAACATGTTTATAAACTATTCTTTCCATAACCTTTCCAATACAACTAATCAGGGAAATGGGGCGATAATTTGATGGTAGTGAAGATTCCCCTTTCTTGAAGATCGGAATCACGTTTGCAGTCTTCCAGCAGGAGGGAAATTTACATTGTGAAAGTGACTTGTTAAATATAATGTGTAGAGGTATAGCAATTTTATGTGGACTAATTTTTAACATTTTATGACTAAAAGTATCAGGTCCTGATGCCTTTTTGGGGTTCAAAACATTGATTATATCAATAATTTCACTTACTTCTACATACATATTACAGATTCCTTTATCAGTTTTTATCTCATAATCTCGAGTTTTGTCGTTGTCGTCATCAAGTTTTGAAATGGAACAAAAGTACTGATTTAAAATCGCACATTTCTCGTTGTCCTCGTATGCCATTTCACCATGCGATTGGTCATTTATGGTAGTCTTGATTGGTGGAATATTATAAGAGCTTTTTTCAGATTTAATCAACATTTTCATGATTTTCCAATATATTTTTGGATTAGAGGCATTTTCCAGAATAAAATTGTCTATGTTATTTTGAAATTCTTCTTTTGCAGCTTTTTTCATGTTATTAACCTTATTTCTTTGTTTTTTATATTTAAGAGTATCGATTATTCTATTATATTTGAGAACTTTCTTACGAAGTCTATCTCTTATTCGGATTTCTTTCCTAATTTCATTGTTGAACCATGGTTTATCATGACCTCTTATGGTGACCTTTTTTGATGGTATACATTCTTGAATTATATAATTAAAACAGTTATAGAATATACCACACATTTCATCAATATCATCAACAGCCCCCAAAAGTGCATTCAACCGAGTCCATCATATCACTAAATTTCCTTAAATCAGTTTTATCATATAACCAAACGTTTCTTTGAAATGACGTTGACTTGCAGTTTGCACACTTTAAGAACATAATAGAAGCGTCGTGGTCACTAACGGATCTTGGTATTTGTAAAACGTCTGCATACGTACAATTTAGTTTGTCACTTATTATTATTGGATCAAGAAGTGTTTGAGTTCTTGCTTGATCTCGTGGGTTTATTAATTACATTTTTTAGATTAAATAATTTTCATAATGTCAAATAATTTGTTGTTTGCCGTCACAAATAAGTCAGCATTCATGTCACCCGTCAGAACAATATTTTCATTTATTTGAATACCAGTATCAATAGCATGAGAAAGTCGTGCCCAATATTGACCATCTGACCAATCCGATCTGTAAGTGCAACAGAGGAGAAAGCTAGTACCCTTGACACGTGCTTCTACCCATAATGTTTCGTCAAGCTCATGCTCAAGTTCAATTTTACGCGATAAACTTACCGACTCTTTCGCATATATGAGAAGACCACCACCAAAATTATTTCTATCTTTGCGGATTATATTTGGAAAGTCGTCGATTTTTAAATCATTTGTATCAACACTTTGATCCAGATGAGTCTCTGTAATTGTGATTACGTCATATTCATCAAAGAAGTGATAAAGAAATTCAAGTTTGTGTCGGATGCTTCTTATGTTTATGTTACAAATTGATATTGATGACTCAGCAGAATTTGAATGGACAATTGAAGTTTCGTTCAATTCCGGACCAGGATTTTGTTCAACATTTCCGATGATCAAAACAAAACACAATTCATACAAGAGGAAAACTATATCGATATTAGGATTAATACTCTGGAGAAATGTTAACTGGACAACGAGAAATGTGCATTTCAGGTTAGTAAGTAGTATATTTAAATAAGTTTCCTGATATTTAAGAGTAGGTACATGTACAAGTATTCGTAGGCTTCCATGTTGTGAATAGAATAAACCTATGGCAGCCCTGTAATCACTGATGTCAATACCCATAAGGTAACATGTTCAATGTGGTCATGTCTATGAAGATCAAAATATAAGAAAAGTTAAATAATTTTAAATGTGTTTTTTTTAAAACGCTATAAAAGCCTAATTTCTTCGCCACTTCCGATACCCCATGCTTTTCCAGTGCTATTCAAAATGTTTACCCTTTGGTCTATCTTCCTAAAACAAACGTTGGGTAACCTTTCTGGTCCTTAACGGCTGAAAAACTGCTTGCTGTGCGTAAAGCAAACATAAATAAATCAATCTTATAGCATTACATCAAGAGGATTGATTGATTAATTGATTGATTGGATGTTTGCATGTGAGAAGTATTTCAGCTATATGTAGGACGTGAACAAGTTGACAAACAATAAATTTGGGACAGATTACACATTGGGTACTCATTTTGTCTTTTTCTCGTTATCAATGATTGTTACCTTGTCAGTTATTTAGCTGTAAGCCAATTCGTATTAGTTTATTTAGGTTTCGTATATGAAGTGAGTTTTGTATGCATGCAAGTATTTTGTTTTTGGTGAAGTGTGACATTTCATTGTTATAAATGTTTTATTACCATCGGCTCGTGATGCCAACAATAAGGTTCAATGTGTCGCTCTCTGTATATACATTATTATTTAATATAAAAATTTATGCAGGTCGGTCAGCAGTCTGTCCAGTCGGTCCGGTCGTCCTGGGTACTATAAAACAATGACTAACATAGATTGAATGTTAATTGGGATTATTGAACACGTTAGATGTTTCATACCGTTTTATAATGAACGATTGTTTCATGAAATTGTCTTAAATTCTAACGTTTTCCATGCTTTCAAATTGTAAACATTTGTACTGGCACCTCACAGTATACGCTTAAACATACAATGCATGTTCTGAGACATGCTCATTGTACACTAGTACTGGCTAAAAAATGACTGTAAATACCAGTTCCAGTCGTTTTTCGTCTGTCACTGACTGATACATGTATTGACTGCAAATGACTGCAAAAATGTCTGTAAAAGACTGCAAACAATGTGTCAGACAATAATTTTTACTGTGACAGTCATTTTTTTCGTTTACTCAGTCGAAAGTTGTCTGTTACAACGGCAACGGCATTACCGTTGTATCAGTCAAAAAATGTCTGTCACAGACATTTTCTCCGTTGTATCAGTCAAAATACGACTTTCACAACGCCTGGTTATAATTATTGTTAATTTATTAACAGCGCTCGATTAATATTTTTCATTTAACTTGTGTTATGAACATTTTCGGAATTAAACAAAAAATATCTCTATTTGGAAATTGTACGTTCGCACAATTACGATAACAAATGTTATTTAAATAGTAATGTTAAAGATAAATGTATGTTGAAATCAATCTGTTTCTAAAGAATGAAGACTGCTGAAAATGTTAGCATTTGTTCAGTCCTTAATTATAATTATTACACTGAATTTATCAATGGTTTACTTACACATCTGGTGAAATTAAAACCCGCATTAAAGCCATAACAACGATTGCTTTTGATACATATGTACAATAATGTTTTATTAAAACACGGACAAAGTTTAAAAAAATAATAATAAAATCGCCAATTTCTTTAATTATGGCGGAAACTTTTAGTATTTTATTAAGTACGTCTACATACATTAAACTGTGACATTTTAGTCGTTATATTTGTTCTTTCAATTAAAAATTAAAAAAAAAAATAAAAAATATTTTTTGTTTTCTAAGCTGCATCTACTGTTATTTAAATGGATGTAGTAATTTAGTTAGGACTACAAAATTGTACATGGACAAAGAATGATACATGTTGTTAATTAGGTTACAGGTAATCTCGCTTCGCTGCCTCGCTTATCAAAGAAAATAAGTATTAAACATTTTGCGACACTATCCGGTGTTTTTCCGTGATCATGCAGAACAAAGGTATTTCGTCAAAATCTGAAAAATTAGCGATTGATACAACCTGAGTGATAAAAAACCTTGTATCACATATATATGTGATACAAGATGTACTTTTGTCGGAACTACTTCTTGACGTCACAATAAATACTATAACCAATAATTTACTGAATAACTTTCATTCTATGAATGAAATATGACGTCATAATACGTGTGACGTTACAGACTATATTTTGTAAACAAATGCAATTAAAAATGTTTAACATTCAGTTTTGTTCTGCTCTTTGTATACTTCTTAATTTTAGATAAACTTATTACATACATTTAAGTGTAGGAACAACTACCCGTATCACGTCTCGTCGACAGTTCCATACATTCCGCATCACAACTCGACGCTGCGCGTCTCGTAGAGATAAGAATGTACACAACTGTCTCGACATGTTACAGGTAGTTGTATCTACACATAATGCATGTAATGTGTATGTAATAAATACATTTATAGTTATGGATGAATGTGTACTGTATTCTAAAATACCTGTTCCTGCTCCCCTCCGACCACCCCGTGGTAAATTATGAACTTTGTTTACACAAAACACTCAATTATGAAGTTTTATTTTTCTTATTCTCAACTTTGACAAGCAATAGCGATCATTAAAATTATTCCAAAGAGATGCCGCAGAAAGACCCGACGATTTGTTTTATATATCGCATGCAACTGAATCGAGTGCGCCGTTTGCTTGTAGTCGTACAATATATTGCGTCAAGCACGAAACACAATAAGCAAGAGAATTAAACTACACAGGGACCTAGAATTACTAGCCCATTTCTATAGTTTAATAAGAAAATGAAATAATTACTTCAGAATAATTTTTAAAATGTACTCTTTAAAAAGTTGTTCATATTGTTGATACAATTATTTCTACTTAGTATTTTTTCATTGCAGTCTTTCATGAGTAGCTGTTATTGATCTGTTGAAAAATTATTCTGTTACTTGCTGATATAATTTCTTCACTTCAAATGTTCGTCTTTATCTTTTAGTTTTTTGCTGGGAGGGTTCCCAGTGCTCGACCTACAGAACTGCCCAGCGCGTCCCCGGGTGGCGGATAGGGGGACCCTCTCGATGAAGTGTTGTCAGGTCATCATACGGAAAGCCTGACCGCTGACCGTAGTGAATAACGTGTTTGCAGATTGCCACTCCCCTAGCACGATAAAGCCCCCTTTTGTAGATTTCGAAAAAGAGTAGGCTCATTGTAGCCGCTACAAAAGGCCAAATTTTCCTCCCTTACCCAAAACGTCATACTTTTCCAGTGGCAGTCTAAATTGTGTTACTTGTGTCCCACCCCACCCTCCTTTTCCGTTGATAATTGTTTGTTAACTTGGTCTTGTCCTGAATATCGCTGAAATACTACTCGCTGGACGTAAAGCAAACCACTAATAAATCAATCAATCTAGTTTTATCTTTGGAGGTCACAGGAGAACCTCCTGAAACCCTCTGAATTTGGCAGTGTCCGTCAAAGTCGAAAACAGCGAGATGTCGGGCTCGAATTCACGAGCGTTGTGTACTTTATAGCTTGTCTATCTATTTCGGTAATAAATGGATATCATACCGTTTATTTTGAATTCTAATACATAATTTATGCGATTTTCATTACCACACTTGGACTATTAATTTAATAAATACAAACCTTTAATATACGCTAAATATTTGTTAAAGAAATTAAAAGACCGTGTACACAATAATATACTTTTTTATATTAGTTCAGAGTATCTGAACTAGATAATTATTTTTAATTACAATAACCGAATACAATACTATAGGGTTATTAAATTGGTGTTTTCATATTTGACCTGTATTATGTCAAAGGGAAGCTGTATTGGGTCGAGGATAGCTGTATTAGCCCGAGGCAACGCCGAGGGCTAATACGGCTATTCGAGACCCAATACTGCTTCCCGAGGACATAATACATGTCGAATCTGAAAACACCCATTCAATGACACTTTTATTAACCAGTTGAGTAAATTTTAGTACCATTTTATCATTGACCAATAAAGCTATACTCGATCCAAATCGGCTTCTCATAGACATAACAAATTATTAATATCAACAGCCCACAGAATTAAAATATATTTTTTCACCTGAAAATTATGTAATTTACGCACAGCGAAACGAATGTGTTTGTTTTTAAAATGATATTTGTATATAAATTACCGGAAATGACATTCCTGTATTTGCCCTGTTTTTCTGTATTGTGCCCGTTTTTCCGTATTGGCCCTGTTTTTCCGTATTGACCCTGTTTTTCTGTATTGAGCCAGTTTTTTTTGTATTGGGCCTGTTCACTATATCCGTATTATATGGACAATTTCACATGTATTTTACACAACTGGTTAATAAAGGTCGAGTATATGTCTTTGAAGTGTATGTATTACTCATGTACATATGGGCAGGGACAATGTTAGTGGTGTACTCGAACCAGTAAAAACTAAAAGAAGTCTGATTTTCAAATTCCTTTATTCAAATATATAATGATTTATTTCGTTTTATGATGTAAAAACCTTATACACTTCGATAGAATAAACGAAAAACCCTACCATGCCCGCTGGAGAAACCATGCTTCAGTGTTACTAACTGGCTGAATATGTATTTGCCCTGGTATTGATTCCAGTTAGGATGTAAAGGTCAAGAGACCCGTAGGTTCCAGCGCCAATAATCGATAAAAAGCCAATACAGACGCCAGTTTGTAACAATTTTATTTAAATAAAGCAAAACTCGTATGGCTAGCCTGTATGAACAGTCCGTATGACTAGCCAATCTAAAATACGCTGGAAGGAATCACAAAATAGCTTACTGGTCCAGAAGACCGGAGGTGAGATAGTATCGGGTAATACAACTTTCCGTATGGCCCTGCGGTTTGAACGATAAAAAGTTATTAACCTTTTTATATGAGTACAGTGATCAAATATTAATCATCGCTATATTAATAAATTAAGGCCGATTTTACGTATTATTTAATGATATATGTTCTACGATAGAAAAACGATTTACGTTTAACCATATACTAACGATGTACGAACGATGCACAAACGTCTTACGAACGATGACATCGTTAACTTATGTTAGCACGCAAATTTGCAAATGAAATCGTACAACATTTTGGGAAAGCTTTTGCATAGGAGACGATTTGCGAAATAATTTTAGAAACCATAAATTTTAAAAGTGGGTTGCCTAAAATTTCCGTTTTCTTTTTACAGAGACACCGAAACTGTCTTCAGTCACTGACAGTGTAGGCCAGGCTGCACAGAGGAATGCTAATTAAGTCACTGACACTGTAGGCCAGGCTGCACAGAGGAATATTAATTCAGTCACTGACAGTGTAGGCCATGCTGCACAGAGGAATGCTAATTCAGTCACTGACACTGTAGGCCAGGCTGCACAGAGGAATGTTAATTCAGTCACTGACACTAGGTGAGGCTGCACAGAGGAATGCTAATTCAGTCAAAGACACTGTAGGCCAGGCTGCACAGAGGAATGTTAATTCAGTCACTGACAGTGTAGGCCAGGCTGCACAGAGGAATGCTAATTCAGTCACTGACACTGTAGGCCAGGCTGCACAGAGGAATGTTAATTCAGTCACTGACACTAGGTGAGGCTGCACAGAGGAATGCTAATTCAGTCAAAGACACTGTAGGCCAGGCTGCACAGAGGAATGTTAATTCAGTCACTGACTGTAGGTCAGGCTGCACAGAGGAATGCTAATTCAGTCACTGACACTGTAGGCCAGGCTGCACAGAGGAATGTTAATTCAGTCACTGACACTGTAGGCCAGGCTGCACAGAGGAATGCTAATTCAGTCACTGACACTGTAGGCCAGGCTGCACAGAGGAATGTTAATTCAGTCACTGACAGTGTAGGTCAGGCTGCACAGAGGAATGCTAATTCAGTCACTGACAGTGTAGGCCAGGCTGCACAGAGGAATGTTAATTCAGTCACTGACACTGTAGGTCAGGCTGCACAGAGAAATGCTAATTCAGTCACTGACACTGTAGGCCAGGCTGCACAGAGGAATGCTAATTCAGTCACTGACACTGTAGGCCAAATAGGCAAATTAATTTTTAAAAGAGGTATTTCAGCATTTCATTAGGTAAAAACTTGTTGATTAAAAGTAATGCTTTTGGTCAACTTAAAATCAGCTGTAATCAAGATTTTAATAAAAAATCGTACTGCTGCAACCATACTTGCGGATATATTTTTCTCAACTTAAAAATCTTTAGGATACCATCAACCCATAATAATTGTGTCCAAGGCAAATTGCGCACTTCTGAGTCTTTTTCTCGTATTGGAAGCTGATAGTAACACTGCCAATGCGTGTCAACTTATGTTTGATTATTTGGATTGATACACGTGCGGAGGTCACATAATTTAATGACTTCTGATTAACATATAACATTGGTTTGACTGAAATACATTTACTTATTATTTAATTTTAGAATTAAGTAACTTTATTTTGAAAATAAAGTTACCAACTCACTTCAATTTTTCCCAGGGTCAGGAGATTCAGTTTCCCGGGGTCAGGAGACTCAGTTAAGTCAAAAAACATAAGTGATTTATAGACAATCTGTCCCCTAGTCTACTTGTCCTCAAGTCGATCCGTCCCTGTCTACAATAAAAGCAAAGGTGGTTAAAATAAATAACAAAATTTAGAGGAAAAGAAAACCATTACTCGTAGTTTAAAGTATGGTATTACACTAGAATTTCGGCTAGGAAAATGACAATTTCGGAGACGAGAATAACTTGCTCTGTATATTGCTTCAACTGGCGGTAATTTGGTTTAAACACCAATACATATCATTTGTTTACAAAAATACATACAGGATATTTTGCAAAAATATTTATTACAATATGAATATCGTATACGCAAGATAATTTAAAGTAGATTTTGCTTAAAGGATTCACTGTTTACATTGCTGAGTATGCGAATATGCGACCACGATTTAGAATGAAAGTATAATATTTCTAAATAATGATGAACATGATTACTTTATTTGAAAATGTTCTGAAGAGAGAACAAATGAGCCTTGATAGACAGTTTGTTTTTATGTTTTTTTACCTTTTCAATGATGATATGGTTTCATATGTATTCGTAATTGTCTTGTTATTGTTAGGTAGGATAGTATTGACCTTTAATTGTATTATCATTAATTGGCACCTATAATTTGTAATCTCCAGGTATCAGATAAAATAAAAATTTTAAACAATTGAAATATTTCTAATTATTTTGTTATACATAATAATGACAAAAGAAACGCTCATATTACAAAAACATAGGGTAGACGGTTTTAAAGGACAGTCAAACAAATAACTTACTGTCACTGGAAGTGTCACTATCTGCTGGCGTCGGGATGGTTCAAATAGATACCTGAGTGCTCGTAAGCAGCAGGAAGTTGTCATCAGCCTAGCGTGGTATTCTTCCAAGAAGGTAGGTCGCTGCCACCCGGCAAGGGCTTGCTCTTCTACTAGTAGAACTGTTCTGGTAACCGGCTTAGCCTTCTATAGCGATGCTGGCACCAGCCTACAAAAGTAATGCTTTGCTAAATGTGATTTTTGCTGAGCCTGTAGTGCCAACCTGTATATAAAAAATACAAAATGTTTTTTAATACTATTTTGTTGTATATTGTTTTCAATTTATTTCTTACTCTTTTTTTTACAGAGAACATGATTTCAGCACTAAAAACTTAACCAGCAAGAGAAAAATGCATTAAAATGTGTAATACAAACAAATATAAAAATGCTAAAAGTATATATACCATCTGTGTCATTGTTCGTATATTCTGCATTCAAACACACCACTATTTTAAAGCTGGGTTCTGGATCCAGGTCTTGTTGATATATCTCACAAGTTGCGGTATCTGTTGGTTGGACTACACACACTCTTGTTGTAGTTGCTGCAAAGCTGGAGTGATGTGAGCCGCTGGCAGGTAAACTTTCTAGTGAAGATGTGAATATCTTTGTCATGATCGTAGGCAGTCTCGAGTGCAAGCTGGCCGGCGACGCACTACGGCCTGGCTCCAATGAAAAGAACAGACCTTGATCACACAATCTGGATACATAGAATGGAGAGCACCCTATACTACTGGTAAAAGCATGTTAATTGAAAAACACATAGCGTTAACTTGGTTGTTGATTTTAATTGCAATGTTAATATAAAACACTTTATTAGATAGCACGTTTATATGTTAAGCATGTTGTGCAATGAAAAACAGTTATGTACTTACCTTTTTGGAGAAGCAGACACAAAGTGGTTGAACGCCTAAACAATTAAAGGAGTTACTTTATATACAGCTACATACATTATAATGAATACTTCTGAATTGAATCTAGGGGTTTTCAATTATATTCAAAAATATATTGCGCTTACAAATGCATTATCAATGTATTACACTTACTGCTTGTAGTCTTTTTTTCTTCGGCGTGACATCAACATGATGATTTGAGGGACTTTGCTTTATGCTGTCGTCTTCCTGTACGAATGTTTTAATCGAGTAAAATTGCTTGAATGGTTTTTCACTACATTAAATGAACTATCCATGTACTACAGTCCTGCTATTTGGAGAAGCTCCAGCTGCTTTGAAACTGAGTAAAAAGTGATGGCATGACCTTAAAACATATATCGCATCTCATCCACATTGATGTCACCAACAACGAAGTGAAGGAAATTCGTATTAAATTTAAAAAATAACAAGAGATAATAATAAGAGAATAGAACAAAAAAACTATTGTGTCATGTAAAATTATTCAAAGAGTTAAATGTCTTTAGTAATTTTGATTTGACCCTTTTAAAATTTTTTATTATCTGACTAACCTCAAAATTTTAATCTGTGGGTTCAGCTGGGTGTAGTTTCTGGCAAATTCTGTTATGTTATACTGAATGTTAGCAGGTTGAAGTCGTCGTCTGCGAGGATCTCCGTTACACTATCAAATATTTCTACAGCCCTCTACAGCATTGTTCCTGACTTAGTACATGTATTGCAAAAGAAATGGTGGGTTAGACCAGGTTTTATGGCATGCCAAACCTTCCACTGCTGTAGTATGCGAGTTGGTTTGTTGATTAAACTGGATGGGTATTATATACCACTAGTCAGTAATAGCTATACCACTAGTCAGAAAAGGTGTATCCAGTAATCATCGTAGCGCATTCACTGAACACTGAATTAAAAAACTGGGAAACTATCTGATACCCAGAAAAGGAGCATTTTAGGTCTTTGTCATTATTTAAAAAGTTTACTTTGTTATATTGGTGGATAATACTATATAGTAACTCTCTGGGACCATACTTGGACGGTTCCCAGTGCTCGACCGGCAGAGCAGCCCAGCGCGTTCCCTGGTGGCGGAAAAGGGAGACCCTCTCGTTGGATGGTTGTCGGGTCATAATACGGAAAGCCTGGCCGCGGACTATAGTGGGTACCGTGTTTAGAGAGTGCCACGCTCCTTACAAAATAAAAATCCCTTTTGTAGATTTCGAAAAAGAGTAGGCTCATTGATGCCGCTACAAAAGGCTAAATTCTCCAACCTTACCCAGAATTCCGTACTTTTCCATTGACAGTCAAATTGTGTTCCCTGTGTTCCATCCCACCACTTTTTCAGTTGATGTATTGCTTGTTAACTTGTTCCTGTCTTGAATATAGCTGAAATACTGCTCGCTGAACGCAAAGCAAATATCCAATCAATCAATCATATCTAGGAACTCCTTAAGTTAAATACATGATTGTTGTCTCAGTTGTATAAGTGGAACTGAGCCGCTTGGAGAGAGTCAAAGACGTCTAGACAAAGTTTACTGTAATGTTTTACATGTTCTAAATTTTCAAATCAACAAAGTAATCCTTATGAACTGCACATAAACTATTTCAACCTCACTAACACTACTGTCAGTTGCGCAATCATTTATAATGGAAAGAGCTTTGCAATTCTTTGCTAATAGGAATTCTGATATTATCCGCAATGAAAGGTGCAAACCTGCAAAATATTGCATCACATCTCTAAAACATGAACGTTGTAGTAGATGGATAAATTGGGGCAGTTCCCATTTTGTATTTATTCGTTTTCTCGTCTCAAGAAAAAAAGGTTGTGACCTAGAAGATAACATGACAATAATGTTCACTGGTCTGTTAATTAGAAGCAAGCACTTAAACAGTTAAGAGCTAAGGGAGCTAAAAAAGCACTGCATTTCATTAACTAGTGTATAAATCACTTGTGATATTTTACTTCCAAGTTCTTAATCGACAGCGAGAGATGACAATAAGGGGACAAACCTTTGATTCTGTGGAGGGGCGAGATTTTGAAAATAAATATTGTGCACCTCGATCTACTTGAAAATACATATTCTGATATCCATACAGAATCTATAGAAAGGCAAAAGGATTGGAAATTTTTTTATACTTTATGCTAGTTGAAAGTAAGTCCGACGCAACTCTATCAGCCATGGTACACCCTATGAATCAAATTTTCGTGGCCGATAATTATAAACTAAAATTATCTTGCACATGACTTGTCAGACTGGTAACTTTTCAATTCAGCCAACTCGGATCCATTTTTAACCTGCTTGAAAGTCAAAGCCGGGTATAACGTAAATAGAAGTTCCTCCTTCATTACAAAGTAGGCAGTGTTGAACACGCATCTGAGTTTTTTTCGGCATTACCTTCAAAATTATCAGCATGTGTTTGCCCTTGTTTAAGCAGCAACGGAAGCACACGAACATGAGAGAGTTTCAGTGATGAAAAGATCTGAAATTTTCAATCCTTTTAGACTTGTTGCCTGTTACAATCTTGTAGGTCCAGCTGGATCTTTAAATGCTCTTCAAAATGTTACAAATCTAAAGTGTCTTTAATTCTATCAAATCCTTTTTCAAGATTGAAAAGAACTTTTTTCTTGTACCATAATCAGCAACTTGTTTATCAGAAATGCAAGGTTACTTACTTAATCCACATTTTAACACTTCTATTGCTGGAAACCAATATACATATATATTTCACTTCTTAACAGCAACACAATAATCATTCCATACCTATTGGATTTTACTTCCTGGTAAACTTATTGCATTAGATTTGAAAACAACCTTTTCCACTTAATTAAATTTGTTTACAGAATTGACAAAATAAGACAGTTTGGTTGAAAGTTCGAACCAGATTTGGTATAGATTGTGTTCACCAGCATTATTTGAGTTCCGATATTTCTTTGAGTACACTGAAAGTCTGTTACTGTATGACTGCCAACATGAATTTTATTTTTCATGATAGTAACACTTATGATATCAATACTTAAAAAAGCCATACAATTATCCTACATGTCTGCATTTAATGATATTTTTCAGGAAATCAAATATGAAAATGAGATTGTTGAAAATATGGATCCGGATATTCTTACTATTTTAAAAATAAGAAGACTGTTTAAATTATTGTATCAACTGTTTGATTAAATTTGTTATTAAGGATTGCCAATGACTTATAGCTTATTTAAATAACGGAAATATTAAAGCATCAAAAGATGGTGCTGTAGTATAAGGTTTGTCTAGTAATGACATCAAAATACCCATCAAAAATAAAGGTATGTTACATCTTTTGAAAATGTTTTCGTTTCCATATTTGATAATAATAATCACTTGTTTTTACAACATATTAATTATACACATTTAACTACAGATTTTTTTATGTAAATATATTGAAATAATTTAAAAATAGATTTAAGTCCTTTTAAACAATTATTTCATAAACAATCTTTATTTATTGTGGTAAATATAATGGTAAAGACAACAATACAGTTCTATTATCTTGTGTAATTACCAGAAATGTTACTTTTGTTCTTGATGAGACACAACGGAATAGTGTAAAATGCTTTGAAAATAACGAGAATTTTTAAGCTGGAGCAGCCTTGGATGAGTATGCAGAAGAATCAATAACCAAATGCACAAAAGCAGAATCACACCTTGAAAAAGGAGCCGTTTGTTGTAATCTGTGTATGTCTTTAATATTCACTAAACATATTAACTCATAATGTTAATCTCCTTCAAAGTTAATCACTTATCTGTAATGTTTCAGGAATTTAATGGCGTTCAGTTTTTATTGTGAGGAGAAGCTAAAGTGCCTATAGAAAACCCTTACCTTAATCAGGAAAACTGGCACCCCTTGTCAGTTATGGTTTACAGCCTGCCTCCAGTAGACTTAAGCCGATATAAAACTGATGAAAAACTGTAGTTCAATTTTTAATAATACTTGTACGTCGTGTTTTAACATTAAACGATCATTTTTTGCACATATATAGTTGTTTTAATAGTATTGCCATATATACCATCTACAGTTTTTACAAAACCAAACAACTTTAAGTGAACATCACATTTCTTTTGAAATGATATTGCATACTTTTTTAGTTCTGATAACAGTAATATTATCACACCGTATATAAAAGTATCCACAGACACATGCTGGCGGAAAACATGAGCATACAAGGCGAACACTTGTTTGTCTGGTACCTCATATTTATTTTTTTGAAATAAACAATACTAAAGAATTGAAAAAGATGTTTTATTCTTTTATATATATATATTAAACAATAAAAAATTCTATTATATATCGCGAGGTAAAAGTTGTTAGTTTACAGAAAAACGTACTTTCATGCCCATGCAATCTTCCACTTTCTCTTTCATGTCTTTTTACTGGTCATAAAATGACATAACATTTTTCTCGCTATTGAGGGATCTCCCGGACTTTCCTTCTAGTATATGTAAGAACCTATTAATCTTTTTTATGTTGTTTAATATAGGCTCTTAAAAGGATTTGCTGTAAGAAATATACTAAAGGACTTAATAATCTTTTAGTCTTTTTTGCAAGATTAAAGATTTGACATTTTTTGGTCAATATGGAAATTTATATTACAGTTGTGGTAAAGTTAATAAGTTATTATTTGTGTTTGTATTTTAAACTATATTCACCTTATACTTATTCCGACAACACTTATATAATTCACAAAAGTCAGGTTGATTGATTGTTGTTTAACGTCCAGCAATCAATATTTCAGCTATATTAAGGACGTGAGAAATACATTTTCTAAATAAATAGTACGTCATGCCTCCGTTTTATACTAAAACGTGGTCTCGTACAATAATATGAGAATACATACAGATAAAAATGGTAGTTTAAACAAAAAAAAACAGCAAGAAGAATCACAATTAATAGCGAAATTAAATTTGGTTAAATAAATTAATTACTTTTAAGAACTTTAAAGTTTTAAACAAATTAAAATACGTATCTACAGAATAGAAACGTTCCCGAATGTGGGCCAAGTCCACACAGTCCATCAAGACATGCTTAATGGTGTATGGACTGTGGCATTGCACACATTCGGTCGTGGTTCATTATTTAAAATATAACTATGTGTTGTCCTGGTATGACCAAGACGACACCGTGTTAAAACAACTTGGTCTCTACGACCTCTAAAATCTTTAAAGTTAATTGTCTATCTAATTAAAATTAAATCTTTCAATTGCTCCCCCCTTTTTGTTATAGGTCGCTGCGTTGTAAGATCTAACAACATCGCATTACAGGTCACGTCAGGGATCAAATTTTTAATTTTGATCGTCCAATCCAATTTTAGTTCGAGTTGAGTGATTCGACCAATCAAATACTGGTTTGTATATCACACTAGGCTTTAGTGTCAAAATGGCGATGTGCGATGCATTTTTGCGGTCTGAAAAGTTTTACACATTATTCTAGTACTCGAGAACTCAAAGAATGATGTTGGATTGTTTAGAGAAAGAAAGGGTTGCGTTGCCGTTCTTCCTTAAGCGTTAGGGAAATTCTTTCCACTTCAATTTGTATCATTTACATTCCAATGAAGAAAAAGATGAACAAATCGTCATCGCGCTATTTGAGAGATGTTGGTCTGCTTTTGATATTGCTTGTGGAGAATATAGTAAACAGAAGTTCAAAACTGAACGGAAGCATAGAAAGGTCAGTACGTAAATTATATACGAAAATATGAACTTTTTTCACAATAAGGAGCTAATTTTTTAACAAGAAAAAAGGGGGAGGGGAATTACATAGGATGAACATACAACATGGTATCAGTAAAATAGTACAAGTATATAAAAAATGTAACTAACGTGGTTAGGAGATTGATAGGGGGAATTAATATTAAACATTTGACAAAAAACTATCAATAAACTACTGGTAGACATGAATTATTCATCATATTTCCTATTGCTCCAGTTTTAATCGACATTCATGGCTTGGTTGAGTGTCAGAAAAAATTTAAGGTACATTGATCACCACTAATGAAACGCCATCTCATTTGTAAAACAAAGTTGTAGATTTTTTGTTCTAAAATTATATGTCCAAAAAAGGTGTGTGAAAATCAATGCTACCAATAAAATATTTACATAGTTATTCAAGTCACTTAATACATGTATAAATTAACATTATCAACAATTTAATTTCAGATTTCTGAAAATATCACAATATCAAAGACAGATTTATAGATATCATTTGTGCATCACCGAGTCTAGCTGGTGACCCTGTATGGAGAAGCAATTTTCAAAAGTTCCAAGTTTCTGTTCAAATTAGATGAGTTTCACACATGATGCCAACTTGGTAAGTGTAGTGCAGTGACATGCAGTTTAAAAAAATTTGCATTTAAAATTTATTCACAATACTAAATATGTTTTACATTTATGATGTGACCATTGTTTAGATAAATACACGTGTCTTGATTTATAACAGCATAAGGACAGCTTGTAAACTTGGTTCATTGGCTACATGTATAATTAAAGGTGCTAATCAATTTGTAACTTTGAATTAAAATTATTGAACTTTTTCCTGTAAAGGTATGCTGTTGACTGAATAATAGGGAATAAACTTGATACACATAAAGAATTTCTTCTTTACAGAATGTTATAGAAAATTTAAGTTCTTATTTTCTTCCAATCGACTGCTCTTATTTTCTCATGTTTTCAATTGTTTAAACAGGGAAGAAGATGATCATAGCTGGCTTTTCTGTTCTGGTCCAAAGTGCTACATGTACTACACACAAATACTCACAAAAGAGTTAAAACAGATGAAAGAAAAAAAATAAAAGTATTTTAAGATATCAGTGTCATGACTTATACACTGTACCTTAAAGTATGTTATTTTTTCAAAATCTATCATCTATTGCACTATAAAGAGATATAAATGTTTTATACATGTATAATGGACAGGAAGAAATTGGAATTCTTCAGATGCTTTTATTTTATATTAAAATTATCATCTGCATCAACTGACTTTGAAATTAAAAAATATTCTGAAAACAAAAACTGTTGTATGATAGTTTTTTGACAAACAATTTTATAAATGCAATGTACATCTGAACTAAAGACCTTGGAATAAAATAAAAGTGGAATGCCTGCTGAATGCAGTTGCAAAGAATGCAACATATGTTTCATCTGATTCTACTGTCGGTATGCAGTCTGGTGATGATAAACAAGAGTACAACTAGTCTGTCTATAAAGATGAAGAAAACAAATCTTCAGTATTACTTGATGATCAAATACATGTAATTGTATGTACCTTTATGATTATCAACTACCATACCAAATTTTCTTGTAGAAATTAGTTTGTGTATTTGAATGGTATTTAATGCCACTTTCAGTAATATGTCAGTTATATAGTCACATCCAGTTTAATTTGTGGAGCAATCTGAAGTACCATGATGAAAACCATGACCTTTTGTAAATTGAGATAAGATTTGAGCACACCCATAATAAGACTCGAACCTGCAACCCCAGTGTTAACAGTCATGTAAGCAACTGGGATTTAACGTCAGTTTCAACAAATTTTCAATTATATCGTTTTCCAGTTTTTATCGTCTTGCCTGTGGGGACTGGAGTCAAAACATAGGAATCTGGCGACTACATACACACTATATATTTTATCTCTGTGTAAGCTTAAGTCCTAGGTAAATCAAATTTTGTCTAGTGGAAGCGTATGATGAGTACTACATTAAAGTTATTGGATAAGGTCAGTTCCTAAGTAACCATGACAATAATTGGTATAAAAACAAGAAAACTAGAAATCCTTGTCAGTTAAGATTGGAGTTGAGCACATCCTCCCGCAGTGAAACTCAAACCCAGAACCTCAGTGGTGACAGGCACTTGATCTAAAGTAAAATGACTATGTTAATCACTCAGCCACAATAAAGGGCTCTGTAATCAATTGAAGACCAAGACCCCTAAAGATAAGAAATGCACATATCAAAGATACTCCAGACCAGTAGGAAGTATTGCACTTGTGTATACTACTTTACCAATTGAAAGTAATGCTTCTGTCAATTCTGGCTCTAATTACATACACCTGAATACAATTTGAAAATGAGAAAATGTGTATCGATGACATTTAAGTCTGGATTAACACATATTGGTTAACACACTCATTTTTCTTCTCTAAGTTCACTCTAGCTAGAAAATATTTGGCAAAGCACTATAAAAATTTGCCGGTGAAGAGATATCATTATGTTGTAACTGTGTGCTAAGTATCATAAAGATGTGACGTCATCTTCCTGCACAATTCTTCAGTGCAAAGGTAAACCTGAGGTTGGGTGGACCAAAAAACGAGCCAAAAATCTGTACATGTATGTCCCCAACAGGTGTACATGATAAAATGAAAATAATGTAGACTAATACTGGATGCACTGAAGCCAGAGACTGGGGCATTTGACTACTATTGTGGAAACTAAACTAGTATAGCATATATTTAACATTCATTTGACATATTGCACATTTTAGTAATGTACATGTTGTACATGAATATTACAACTTTAGTTTACCTTAAACACTGTTAAAGGAGAATTAAGAATCCTTCCACCTGTGCCTGCTTTTTAAGGTAGTCATTCTGGATTGGTCTTTTTGGCCTATAATTCATTTTGTGTACATTTGTAACAAGAAATATAAAAACTTGACTCAATCAAATTATAATTAAATGTTTCTTCCTTTTAGGAAAGTCAAACAGGTGTTGACTCTTGAATCTACAGTTGATTACACGGTTGACGACAACCTTACTACACAAGTCAGCAGAAGGTTTGAGGTTTTCTGTTGGGTACTTTGGGTCCTAATAAAAACTGAAGGTCATGAATCTGATGAAAGTAGAAAAAACAAAAATTCAAATTGGAAAACATATCCTACCATGAATTTGAAATAAAATCACATCTGGAACACTAATTTTTTCAAATGGGAAAATTAAAAAGGATATGCCGAAAGTTTTACTATAGGAAGTGTGTAAGCTACATGGTTCAGTGGAAGAAATTTCAGTAACTGAACATGCTGAAGCAATTTCAAATATGAACACAAAGTTAAGGTAAGGTGTTATGTTTATTCTGTCATAATTGTAAATAAACAATTAAAAATGAATAATGTCTAAAGTGATCTCTAAGTCAATAAATGGGTTCCTTTAGTTTATGATGGTGTAACATTACACAAAGTAACAAGTCATATATAGGCACTGCCAAACAGATTTGACTCGAGCAATCATAGCATTTTAATGACCATCTTGGTTTTCTTGTCACTAAATCCTTTCCACTTTTTGGCCATGTTCTTCGTATTTTTTAAAGAAATCTTCATGTCTGCGTGAAATTTGCTGTTCCTGGTTAATAAAATACGTATTTATCCAAGTTTAAACTATAATGAAGGCCGATATAAACCGCATGATCCAAAAGCCTTTTTTCCATCAATATCTTCGTTGGTGACAGTTTAAATTTAAATTGGACGCTGTCAATTAGTTTTGTAACTGGGGACATCTACCTTCATTTTTAATAATACAAAGCATTTCAGCCCGATTCCAGTGTGTAAAAATGTTTCCGTTCGATTTCACGTTCCACCTGGTCCTGGTACGGGTGGTGAAATGGGCTGGTGTAGCTTCGATTTGCACGAATGAAACTCCACAAATAAAAACCACATTATGATTTTAATCGTATGTTCAACTTTCGTAAAGTTGTTTATTCAGTAGATTCCATATTTGTAAGAAAATTTGCTTCAATTTGGTTTGTTTACAACTCCGGTAACAAACTTGTTGACGTATTGCAATACATTTGGTACACTTTGGCGTCGAATGGAAAAACCCGATTTGCCGATGTTCCGAATGTATACCCTAAGATTGGCCAAGCTCGATTTTGATTGGCTAACGAAAAATCTATGCATATGATCCCTGACGTGACCTGTAATGGGATGTTGTTAGATCTACACGCAGCGACCATAGCAAAAAGGGGGGAGCAAGTGAAAGATTTAATTTTAATTAGATTGAGTTAATTGTGTGCAGTAGTGGCTGGATCTCATGAAGTTTATTATGAACTTGGAGATCCCAACCACTCTGCCATGTATTAAAAAATATTTTAGAATAAAGGATTTAAAATCAGCAAACAGGTATTTTACAATTAATTATGTCATTATTTAAGGCTTTCTTGGCTTTTCTGTCGACCACTGTGTATTCCCACATGACTTGGAATCCAGAAAAACACAACCTCTTTATCTTAAGTTGTCAGCGATTTATTAATCTGAATTATTTTTTAAAATAAATGGATTTTTTTTTACAATTTTTAATTGACTGAAGACATGATAAAGAATCGGAGCAGATAATAAATTTACTCTCATCTGACAAAGCAATAATTTTAGCGCAAGAAGGATAACTTGCGCTTCTGCAATAAATACAGAATAAGCGGAAGGAAGACGGCGAGTTTCAACACGCTCTCCAAAGACAGCAGCCGATGAAACTTTATCGCCGTCCTTCGATCCATCTGTATAAATTGCAGAATGGTCAGGGTAGTAAGATTTTATTTATTAAAGTGTTGTTGAATAACTAAAGGGTATGTGTCAGCATTTTTAATGGTTTCTTAGATCCAGATAAAAACCGGTTTAGGGTTTAACCATGGTGGGTTATGTGGAATTTCAATCGCAGCAGTTTCATCTAAATTTATACCAGAATTGTTCAAATGAGGTTTTATTCTGATGCCAAAAGGTTGAATTTTATTGAATGTTTTTTCAAAAATATTTTCATATAGAGGATTCAAAACACAGTTCTGAAAGCTCCACGAAATAGTCGCAATCCTTGATAGTGTGTACACAAACGGAAACCATACAGGATCTGACAAAAGTGATTAAAGCGGAAGATAGAGATGATGACGCCACATGTTGGTCCAGTGCACAAATTAAACTTAAAGTAAATATAAAGAAAAGATCTGACAACAACCATGCTTAAAACATACAAATTAACTTTATAAATCTAAGAACAAAGCACAAAGGGTTATCAGTCATTAAAAACATAATAAATAACTTTTCATGCATGTTGTCCCAGAATCAAAAAGATATTCAAGGAAATGAAAAGGTTTTAAAAGCATATAATATTCTACTGCAAACAATAGGCATTATCCATATAATGGGCCACTATCATAAAAACAATCACACACGATGTAGAAAATATCTTTAGTAAAACACTGACGAAGCATGCAGAAAAACTTGCATTTTTGTCCTCGTCTTGGAGTAATGAAACCTTGAAGTGTATGCTATCGACAAAAGCACCGAAATACAAGCAATTTATCTTCTGCCATTTTGAACTACAGATACAGTGCTACAATATCACAGAAAAAGTGCCACAAAAATACGCTCGTCGAAAAGTTTGGTAAATGACTAAAAAGTTTGACAGGACATGTATAGGTTGCAGAAATCCTTATAACCCAAATGAATTTGATAACCAGCCAATTTAATACCAAAGAATTATGAGGTATTTGGAAATTATATCACAGGAAGCATGCAATACTATTTTGATTTATTGATTGGATTTCTGCTTTACGTCCAGCGAGCAGTATTTCAGCTATATTCAGGACGGGAACAAGTTAACAAAATACTATTTGATAACCAGCCACATAGTAAATTACGAGGCATTTAAATCATGTGAAACCATATTACTATAATGAACTTGATAACCAGCCAATTTAAAACTTTAGATACCAACGATTCCACAAACATTCCTGAAGATCAACGAACAACTATTTCACTAACAGCAGAGACCAGATTATGTCCAGAAACATTCCCCCCAAGGTTCACGACGATCGAACAACACCTACTTGAATTAGAGAGCGGACAAAGTATTTCGCTATTTTGTGTACAACTCTGAAAAGCATGAAGTAATTTGGCTGGTTATCTATCTTAGTCGAGATATTCTGCCCATACAAATTTTACCCAAGTTTCATGACGATCGTACAACTGTTTGATATAGAGAGCGGAAAGGCGAATTTGTCATTTTTGCATAAATAAAACCGTAATATGATAGAAACCTCTCATATATACACAAATAAAAATAAAAAAATTCTAAATAATGGTCTTTTGCCCACCCCAACAAATAAAGATACCACAATCCTTCTACGAGACACCCTGCTCTTCAATAGACTAATACAATTAGCACACCATTCATGACCGATAGGTAACCAATAAACAACAGTGCCATTCAGAAAACTTTCTGGCTGGATACCTAAAGCCATTCGGAGCAGAAGAAATTAATCAAGGCAAACCACTTAACCGCCGTCAAAAGAAAAAAACCTAACAAAGCAGGAAACTCTACGATAACCGATTTTATGAAGACACTTGGGGTGATGATAAAAAATCCCGAAATCGATAAATATATACAGGACGTTGTCAGTTTAATAACCACGTACTACCGAACGATACAGCTGAATTTACAATGCTGATGTCTAGTGTCAATGCTTGTGACAAAAAACAGTACAGAAAAAAATGATGGGGCAAGATTTACAGGTCTAAATTGCATGCTTCAGTCCGGTAGAGGTTAGCCTAGTACTGAACCTGCTTAAAGACTTACCTCACATTCCAAAATAAGGTCACAGTTTTACAAATGCACCACCATGAAGCAGAGGTTCCCCTCCACTGGTAGCATTAAAGAACCCTGGTTGTACATTGTTTAAATCTATCGATGCATATTGATTATTTAGTGTTCACGAAAAATGTTACAGAATGATGAGAGTGGCATCCCATTATCCTCTCGAAATTTCATTGGCAATGATATGATGGCGTCTTTTTGACATTATTATCTCTTTGCCTAAAAGTGGCCCCAGAGTGTATAAAGTGATGGCAGTATTCGCCCATCTGACCGTTTTCCTAGAGCGTACTTGTAAGTACAAATGTCTAATCCACATATCTTTACTTAATAAAAAAAATAAATTGATTGATTGATTAATGGTGTTTAACGCCCGAGCGTCAATATTTCAGCTATATTCAGGCGATGAAGATGAAATGGATGATAAAATGAACATGAAATGGTGATGAATGAAAATGGAATGGGACACAAGGATAAATAGGGGTAACGGATTTTAGATTGCCACTGGCAAATGGGAGGATGGATAGTGTCGGGCAATTTAGCCTCCTGTAGCGGGATCGAAATCCCTACTCATAGTGAATACTACAGCAGCGTTCTTTAACGTGCGAGGAACGTGGCATTTTCCCAACACGTTGCACTAATATGGTTTGCGGTCAGGTTTTCTGTATTATGGCCTGACAACCCCAGCTTGCCAGGGGTACCCCATTCAACCACCTGGGGCACACATACTAGTCGGTCTTTAGGCAAACCGACCTGACACGCCGGTCAGGGTACTGGGCGCTATTTAGTCGCCTTTTACGACTGCGGCCTATTCTTTTAGCCACCCGGATCCCGCACGGGGCAAAAATAAATTGGCCGGGGTTTTTTTTAACATGTAAGGTGTAGATGTATACTAAGATAAAAAAAACTGTTTTTATTGTATACATGGTATCAAAAAATAAACATTAAGGATACAAACATCCTCTGCATTCTATACTAAACGTTAAAATATTGTCTACCAGAGAGATAATTGGCACTAGAAACACCCATTTTAATGTCTATAATTGTAGAAACGGACAGACTTTACAACACTTTGTGCCAAGAGATGGAAAAAAGTAGTGTTGATTTTCCAAAGTCTATGATGTCTGATACGGTTACCAAGCACATGATGACACTTGTTAATTGCCTTTGTTACCTAGATGGGTAAAAGGAAAAATTCAAGATCGAAGTCAACATTACAAAGATGTTCTGCCTATTCCTGAAGGGTATTTTTATAGAGCCCTTTTAACACTGACATATTTAGTTTCAATTTCAGCATAATAATTTATTCAGAAGCGTTAAGAATCTGACATGAATCATCAGAATATAGCTTTGTAACAAGCATCCTGGAGTGTTTCCAATGTACTTTTTGAACATAAAATTATGTAATATCTCATTATTTAATTTACACGATTGTAGCTCTATATTACGATCCTTTTAAAAATTTGAAGGCAAACATAGACAACTTAAATTCTCTGAAACAGTGATCAATAGTACATGTAATAAAAAATGAAAATATAAACTTTGTCATTATTCTTTACACAGGTTTTATCAGCAATTCAACGACTTCAATGATTTCAAGAGAAATAAGAAACAGGCACCATTTCTGTCAGCTGATAATCTAAAAATTCACATTTCTGCAGTCTTGCAGCCTCACCATTCACAGGAAAATGGAATTCGTTTATTCAGGACGTTGAAGGTCTTGCACTTTCAAAATTCATATGGTGAATTCCTGAATCGCTCAAATGAAATGCAATCTAAGAGGCAAAGACGAGAACATCCAGTTCTACTTACAACATCAACCAAGGTTTTGCAATTTTAATGAAAGTACATGTATTACACCCTAAATTTTAAGAGTTATGTACTCAGAGCGAGCATTATTTCAGCTATATTCAGGACGGGAACAAGGTTACAAACAATACATCAATTGAAAAAGGGGTAGATGGGACACAGGGAAGAACATTTTGCCACTGGAAAAGTACGTATTACTGGGTAGGGTCCGAGAATTTAGCTTTTTGTAGCGGCTACAATGACCCAACTTTTTTTCGAAATCTATCTTTATCGTGCAAGGAGCGTGGCACTCTCCAAACACTTGACCCACTATGGTCCGCATCCAGGCTTTCCGTATTATGATTAGCCCCCCTCCCCAGCCCAACAAGAGGGTCTCCCCTATCCGCCACCCGGGGACGCGCTGGGCTGTTGTGGGTCGAGTAATGGGGGTCCCAGCATATGTTTTAGTACAGTTTCTTAGCATGTTTTAAATTTAGTGCCAATGTGTTCGACCAAGTACCTGATGATTTACTTAAATATCTATAAACTTAACTCGTGATGTATGTCACCTGTTTGTCAGCCATGGACTATGATAAAGGAAGGGTGTATGGATGCACAGAATGTACATTCGTTGGTGGGAAGCGATCTGCCACCAAGCACTTTGCATTTAAACGTTTTGCTACGCAAGATTGTTTGTACCATTGTTTCCTCTGCAACTTTGGATCTGTTAATAACGAAATTATGAAATCCCATGGTACATTTCATACACCACACAATACTGCAAAGTCTATGGCTATTACAAATAGAACATATAAAGTATCCGATGAACTGTATATTGTAACAAGTCAAAATCCACGAGTCGTAAATGCAGAGGTAGATCTTGTCAAATGAGACCCTCAGTCTTGCATTGTATTGGGTGACACGGAAGAAAGACAGAATTCCAGCCTTTTTGTAAATGGTACCGCTCCTGCTGTTACTGCCACAGCAATGGGCACATCACAGATATTAACTGACATCGAGTCAACTATATCTACTTCAGTTCCACTTGCTAACATATCATGTACTGTTTCTACCATGAATGATGTTGTTTTAACTACTGGTTCATTTACCACTAATATACCAAGTTGTTTGTCCGTAATTGATTAACCTAAGTCTGACCAAAGAATTGTTATCAAATAAAACTTTGATTTTGCTGACAGCTTAATTGAATTATCGGAACGTCTATGCCATCTCCTCTAAAATCACCTGCATAATCTAGTTATACACCAACTCTTCCAGACATCGTTCTGCCATCACCAGCTTCTGAAGATGAAATCATTATGCCGCAGTTGTTAGGAATAAACCCTGCATCACCAAATTTTGATGTTCATGTTGACAATATTAATTCAACGTTTATACCTACTGAAGATCCTATTCTCTTTAGGCAGCTTTTCATCAAGTATTATGTGTTAAAAGATCAAAACAATCTATTAGTGGAAATTAAGAACCGGGATCAAATAGAAAAAGGGGAATAAGCAGTACGTTGACAAAATATTAATCGAAACAATTGTAGTAAGTCTCCTGTGCGACCTCGGAGATTCGTTTCTTTTCCCCACAGAAGTCACCCTACAGCTCAGAAGCGCCATTTTGTACACGAGAGAACCGTTTCTCCAGCAAAAAAAGTTAAGTCGATAATAACCAGAAGATAGATCTCCCCATAAGCCACACAAGTAAAGATACAGAAATGCATTGTGCTTATTTTATGGACAATTTTACATTTCTATGTAAAATCATATTTCTAAATTGTAGTTCTATTTTATCGTAATTTTAAGGTAGATATGTAAGTGTTTATCAATCCAGTAAAATAACATGTTAAGTACTATGCGTGTCCAGTACTGATTATGTGGTAAACTTGGTGTTTTTAATTTTTATTATCATTTACCTTGTATGTGATGAGGAATTATGAAAATGCAAGTCCCCGATGGGTGGTCATCGAATTTATAGTTTGATATACAGTTTTGTTCTGTATAGTGACATTAAAAATGTTGCTATTTGAGTGGGTTTTTTTTTATTTGTTATCAGTATATGATATGTGGTGCATTGTGCATTAAGATTATTGTTTCACTTATCAAAAGACTATACATTTATTTTGTCAATGATAATGACATGTTTGATTTAATGATCAACCTTTTTTGAATGACAGATTTTTGCTGAAAAATATACCCCAATAATTTAATTCTTATCAATATTGTGATGGTTGTCTGTTAAAAAATAAGTGTTATTAAAACTTTTAAAGTTTCACAGGAAGAAGTTGTTATGTAAGTAAATTGTTGACAAGTGATGTATTTTACAAAACAAAGAACCAATGAGTGTTATCTACTAAGGTCCAGTCATGTTTATAGTGTTGAAACCTAACAACCCTTAACGAGTGGGACCCTATCCGCCACCTGGGAAAGCGCTAGGCAGACATGTGGGTCGAGCAATGGGAACCCTCCAAATATAACCCAAGAGAGATACAAGTAAATTATTAAGACCTTGGTAGTTAATGGAAACATTTTCCTTACTTTTTTAGCACATGATTAGGTTGTTGGTGTTATGTCCATTCTAATCGCTTATATCTTAATAAAGAATGGAATATCCCATTTGATAACTGAGTTTGTGTCATATTTTTGTATTGTGGCCGAAAAAAGTGGAATTGCCCTTTGATGATTTTAACATAGTTATTCTTAAATTTACGTTTTTATGGTTATATCCTGATTTTACCCTGTGCATTTACTTGACGGGAAGCGTGCTTTGACGTTTAGTAACCTTATTAAATAAAGAATACAAGAGAAATTTCATTTCTGAATAATTAAAAATTATATATCATTTCATTTTTTAATTTAGCCGGCGATATGTTGTTACATTTTTTATTATATTTTATTTTTTGTTTTTTTGGTCCAAATTCTCCACCAAATTTTTGTATTTTTAATGTATTTCCCCAAACGACGGATCCTCTTTTTTACTGAATTATAAAGAACCCTTTCTAAACTCTAATTTATAAAAATAATTAAATTTTATTTTTATTTTACTATGTAAATACGGTTCAATATATATGTTCCTTATTCTACCCCGCAACTGTAAAACACTATATGATATATGTTCCTAATCCTACCCCTTAACCAATTAAATACCGTATATGTCCATGTTTCTGCACAGCAACAGTTGAAAACTCTCTTCATCAGTTATATAATGTTTTCTTATTCAGTCACGTAAACAAAACATTTAAATAAATGTGCTTTGTTACATTGTGTGAAAAAGCTTGTTAAAGGCTCTTTTTCACATGGACTAAAAAGGCCAAATAGTTGCATGGTGGTTAATCTAAGTTCAAGACGGAGAAAAGGGGATAATTGCAAGCGAGTGTTGTTATCTAGCCTTTTCCATCTTAAGTACGACAAAGTACATCTCAATAATACTATAATAATGCATGCATACAATACATGGCCGCTGGAATTATTTGAAAGAGGTGGGGGACTGGGCGGGGCATTTCCTTATAGAATTTACAAATTTGATAAATGAGACATTCATGGGCACTTTCAAAATAACGTTTTATGATTTTTTTTTTTTGTTGACAGGCCGTCTTCTACATCCTATGATTTTGAACTATTCATTTGGCTAAAAATAATTCGATTCTTAATAACGTAACAATGCTTTTTTGTAACAGGGGTGCTATTGCAGTTAATGCTCTCCCAGTTCCGACGGTTTTGACACATTGTTAAATCGGGCGTTAACAACACGTAATGAAAAAAAAGAAATCTAAAAACGAAATTCATGGAAATGGCTAACGGAAAAGTTACTTGTACAACAAGCACAACCTCAAAAGAAGCAACAAACAAATAAGCAAACCCTTGGAACAAAGGGACGATTCAGGAGCTGCTGATTGGCGAACAGATCTTGCTCCACTATTTGCCGTGTTATTTAATGGCAGCGAAGCAACAAACAGTAGAAGAGACCATAAAGAAAACCAAAAATATCCGTACCGAAGGGTTGGGGTTTCCTCCTGGTATCTAATTGTTGTGCTACAACGTGATCTTTACTTGAAACACTTTCGCAACCCTGTGTGCACTTGATTGTTACTGCGAGAGCCGATTCTGATATTATATCCACTTCATCGTTTATTAGTAAAGTCTAAGTACTGAAGTATAACCTATGGTCTTTTTGAAATGAATCTCAATGCTGGTATCTAATTGTTGTGCTACAACGTGATCTTTACTTGAAACACTTTCGCAACCCTATAAGGCGCTATGTAAAATATAGAAGACATGTGTTGTTTTGCACTAATAACCTCTTTTCTCAGAAAGAAGAGAATGAACAAATGTGGTTCTCGTTTGATGTAGGAGAACTAATTCTTTGAAAATATTCTCAAAAGGAAGGAAGTGGCAAGTTTTCCGAACAAATGTGTTCTGTTTGAAAAAGAAACAAATTATTAAAACAAAAGGGGTGCTCATCGTTTAATTTTTCTGTTGTATTGTGTGCACTTGATTGTCACTGCGAGAGCCGATTCTGATATTATATCCACTTCATCGTTTATTAGTATAACCTATGGCCTTTTTGAAATGAATCTCAATGCTTTTATTGAGAATTATCCGTGTCTGTTGGAGAACATGAAAAAATATTAATACATCAGAACATGAAAAATATTTTCATTTAATTATTCTATATCTGCTGATGTTACATTCATAAGACATTAAAAAAATCAATGTTCATCTGAAACTGACGTCTGTTCCTCTATCTCACGTGTGATAAATAAATACTTCTAACAACAAAACTTTAATAAACATATAATGTCATACATTGTACCCTTAAAAGTTTTGACTTGCTTTCGTCTTCATTCGAATTTACACACGATAAATCAATCGTCAAATCATTAAAGGTTCGTTTCGTTCTGTTATTTAGCAGGTGTTCTACATGTATATATTCCTTTTGAACTGTATAGTATTGCACCAGAACAAATTAGCTAGAGGAAAAGAAAATGCAGACAATATAGCTAAACAATATTGTCTATTATATAGAGGGGTGCTGAAAACATTACCTATATATAATTAAATACTGGTACACTCTTTTGCAAAAGGTGTTGTAGAAACTGGTCCGGAATATTTCATCGTTCCAGATGCGTTTCCGTTAAGTAGTCACTGTATAGTTAGTAGAACCTGTGAACATTATGTCCTTAGACGTACTAATCTGGAGTCGTTGGATAGAATTTCAATTAAAGTGATCTGCCATTTACTATACCGATTGAGTTATTAACTTATTTTGTATTGATATACAACCTTGGTGTCAGAACTGGTTGAATTCTACGCATTTTTGTCGTTTGAGAGATAGACACCAAATGTGAAAAAAAGTCTTGCTGATTTATTAATATCCTTTATAATTACACCTAAACGTTACCAATAAACCAATTAATTTCTATTCTAAGTAAGTTTTACTGATTATTGAAATTATTTAGCCTGTTTTACTGAAACTGATTTCGAAGAGCTTTAATATTTTTGTAGGTTATTTCTTGGATTTAAATTTTTGTCATACCATGTCGTCATTATTACAAACAAGTAGATAACCGACGCAGTAAAGATATAAATTGAGTTACGAATCGCCATTAGTGTCATACAAATTCCCCGTTTCAATAGACCAGATATGTTTGATGGTAATTTTTTGTGGGGAAGTACTGAAGGACAATTATTACTACGTGAAAGAAATTATGAACCTATAAATTAACACTAGTTCCATGTGAAACGAGTTTGAAATTATTAATTTATACATGTTTATAAAATAACCCCCCCCCCTTTTTATGTGTGTACTACTACGTACGCCCAAGAACAATAATACATTTGATTTAATATCAACATGTATGGGTCATTATCAAAAATTGTAGATATATGCGTGATAGTACAATACTCTTTATATTTAGTGTTGTCAATAATTTAAACGTTTTCGTTTTGTACCTTAGTATTGTAGACAATAGATTTCGAACAAAAAAAAAGATACTTTTTCTATTATATCTTGAGTTCATATGGGTTTGAAACGGTCACATTCAGTAAAAACTACGTGTGACTTGGCCGCTGTATTAAATATTTATATAATTATTTTTTAAGAAAATATATATTTTAATTCGTTTTGTTGCCTATTTTTTCTATCAGATGTGTTTTGTTGAAATAACAACACATATTGAACGAAAATTTACAGATTCTGGAAGAATATTTTGTGAAAACCTATGTGCTTTTCGCCGCGTCCTTTGTGTTACTGCGTTTATCAACAAGTAATTGTTGTCTCCCTTATTGAATAGCCTAACAAATAGTTTCACCTTGAAGTACTACTTCCTCTCAGGAATTATGGGTAATCAAGCAGACGACATGATGTCATCTTACCATTAAATTTGTTACAATAGGTATCTAAAGCGATAGCGTAATTTTTTTTCTGTCCTTAAAGATACTACATTTTTATGCACTAATCATTAAAATGTAGCATCAAGCTTGTGACCAGTAATTCATCAATTAATATAGTTGGGGAAACCAGGCAGATCCATTAAGTCAGGGAGAATCCATTAAAAAAATAGAAATACCAATGAATATGTCCCTTGTGTTACTGTCCCTTTAGTTACTAAGAAAAATGTAACACAAGATACCGACTTGGTAACACAAGTGACAAACTTACACTTTTCTCCTTTTTTCGAGATATAAATGCTTTCAATACTCAATAAAATATCATGTATTATTGTAAGAACATAATGTAGACCACAAGACGAATTTTAAAGGGGGGAAACATGACCAGTATTCATAAAGAAAACGTAACAAAAGGGACACAAGAAGTAAAAGTGGACAAAAAATGCCAAGTTTTATAAATTGAATTATCCGTATAGTAATGTCATTTATTAACCGGAAACGTTAAACGTCAAAAATTTAAAACAATATAAATATTTTAAATTGAAAATGTATGTCAAAAATGAACAAATAAATCTCTTTTGAATGTGTATCTTATGTGACAACATCAGTAACACAAGTGACAAAAAGTAACAATAAGTAGTTCTACAAATTGAAATACCAAATACATTATCAATATGTCTCTCAACACATCAATTGAATTCTTCTGCTATTCCTGTCAAATACTTCTATAAATCTTTTTGTTTTTTGTTTTTTTATTCTAGAATTTAAACAATGCCACTGACAAATGCAGAAAAAACGTCGTTATCGACAAAGACGAGACGCAGATCCCTTAAGGAGGACAGAACACAAAGCAAAATGTAAAGCCAAGTATCAACAAGATCTCGCAGTCGGGAAGATAAAGCACATTAAAGATTTGAATCCTAGAGAACAACGAAGCCAAAGAAAAGAATGGAAGAAAAGAAAAACAGAACAGCGAAAAAGGAAAAGAGAGTAATGATCAAATTCTTACGCCTCCTTCCTCTCCTGGGATAAGTCCTACACCAGCAGGACATCAAAACACTCGTAGAAAGAACAGAAACATTGCCAAATGCTATAGAGATAATGCTAAATTAAAGGAACAACTTAAGTCGCTAAAAAGATTAAAGCACAGATTGAATGTCTGTCTTCAAAGGCAAAAGAAGAAATCACAGAGTACCAAAGCAGCTGACACACCAAGAATAAAAACTAATAAGTTGTTGAGAAATTGGAGAACAGAACATGGAAAACGTACTCGTAGAGAACGACGAGAAATGAAGAGCAAAGCAAAGAAGGACCTTCTATTTCAGCTAGCATTAAGTGAGGAACTAAAAGCCAAGTATAAACGCTCAAAGAAAAAGCAGCAAACTACTTAGCCGAGTTGACTTTAGGTAGACTGGTTGATAGATAAAGCAAGAAAAGAGCTTCAAATGAAAGCAGGAACGAAACGGTTTAAGAAAGGATCTGTATCATACAGGATTGAATAAAAGATTTGAGATTTCTACGAACGAGATGACAACAGTAAGCTCACCCCTGGAAAGAAGGATACTGTTACACAGAAAAGGTGTAAAGAAACAAAGAAGGATTTTGACCGACACAATAGAACAAATGCATGAGAAGTTCCTGATCGAAAATACAGATATAAGTATTAGTTACACTACATTCTGCAGATTAAGACCTTTTTGGGTGTAACCACCAAAGGAAGCAGATCGAGATACATGTGCATGTAAACAACACTAAAACATGCAGTTTCTTGCAGATTCAATGTACAAATTGAAATATATAGAAACAAAATCCCTTACACAACTGACCAAAGCCTTTAGTTGTGATGTCAAGGGTTTGAATAGCATGTATGGTCAATGTGAAAAATGTAATGAAGTAGATGGACCTAATCAAGAAGACGATAATGCAAAAACATCATGGTTTCAATGGAAAACGAAGAAGATAAAACGGAATATGAAGGGTGAAGAGAAAGAGATAACTAATAACAAAAAAGGAACATATTACAGATAGCATCAATAAACTAAAAAAAATCATTTTCTGATGCGATGAAAATGTTCAAAATTCATGCATTCAATATATCAAATCAAATAAGTCATTACAGAACACTCAAAGAAAACATGAAGCCAAACGAAGCGTCAATTCATATCGATTTCGCAGAAAACTTTCAGTGTAAACTAGCAAATGAAATTCCAGGAATGCATTTTGGTGCTTCTAAGAAGCAGTTAACACTTCATACAGGTATTTATTACACTTATTTGGGTTTTAAATCATTTTGTGCAGTATCGGACAGTTTAGATCATAACCCCAGTTAAGTGTGGGCATTCATCAACCCAGTTTTAGATAATCTCCTAAACGAAAATCCGGTTTTTCCTGTTTACACACGAGATGACGAAAAGAAAACTATCTGGTGATTGGAACTTTCATGGAAGTGGTCATGGCAAAGGAGTGCGCGATGGTGTCGGAGGTGCACTGAAAAGAAAGGCGAACGACAGTACTTCATGGGAAATATATCATGAATGCCACAGCTTTTGTAGAAAGTACCAAAGATTCGTCCTTTTCCGTGTATGAAGTTGGACAGCATGCAATAGATGATATGTCTCTTATTCTCTCAAAGAAAACGCCGAAACCCGTCCCAGAACATTGAAAGTTCATTAGATAAGATATTTACGACTTGGCGAAATATTGTACAAGGATGTCAGTTGTACATGCGTTGAGACTTTGTTTCATAAAATACACCAAATGAAATGTCATTTGCTTATCGACAAAAAGGAAGGAAAGGAGAGTAACGGAACAAATAAAAGGTCTCCAGAGGAAGCAGAAACTGAAAACAAGAAAGCAAACAGACAACCATCACCTTCGTTTGCTCCTAGAAAAAGTGAGACACCAGTAAGAGTACCTGAAAATGATACAGTGGCCAGAAAGTACTTTTTCTCATGTTTATTACGAGAACTCGGAAAATGTAAAACTTTTGAAGAAATACAAGACAAATGTACATAGATATATAATGTTATAGAAGAGAACGGCTGTAAGATAAATTACAATTACGTTCCAAACATTCACAACACACTAGAAGTTGACGAAAGATCTCTTTCTGTTTGTCCTAATGACATTCCACAAAGTTCAAGTCTTTATCCAGTGAGCATAACTGCTGATGGTAATTGCTTGCCGTATTCTGGGAGTATCATTGCATCTGGAACAGAAGACCTTGGAGATGAAATCAGAGTAAGAATAATTGTTGAATCATCTATTTACCAGGGTGCCTATTTAAATCAAACTTTCCTAGAAAAGGGGATTGATACCACAAACAACTCTCTCGCCAAAACATTTACTTTACTCAGATGAATATGCAGGTGAAGCTCTTTCAGCTGCTGAAATCGAGAGGATATATGATAAAGAAATCATAAAAATTACCGAAAATAAATCCTACATGGGTATTTGGCAGATATTTTCGCTATCTAGCGTACTTGGACGTAGAATATTTTCAGTTTACCCAAACTTAGGAAACCCAAATGTGCGAAAAGATGTACATTGCATGATCCATCCGAGAGAGACGCATTCTAACGAGAATGCTTATGTTATGTGGACAACCACACGACATGATATGACAAGAAAGAAATGGGTTCCGAATCATTTTGTTGTTTTGCTGCCAATCGACCAGAAGGATACAAAAACAAAATGGAGGAGGAACAAAAAGAACCTGACGACACAGAATTCTGACAATAAAGAAGAAAAGGAAACTCGAAACAACATTACATTCTGATCACAGTCCTCAAGACTTGTTAGGAAAGTATGTTCTTGTAAATTACGACAGTTAGGAAAGTATGTTCTTGTAAATTACGACAATAAACTTTATCCTGGAATCGTAATGGACTGTGATGAAACAGAAGTGTATGTCAGTTGTATGCACAGTGTTGGAAAGGGTCTAGATAACACATTTCATTGGCCTCTTCTAGTAAGAGATTTGTGCTGGTATGACATGAAGAAAGTCATAGGAACTATTCCTAAACCTAAACTTGTCAGACACAAATATAAAGTTGATAACGGAAGTTGGCTACTAGCCTTGGAAAAAATAAAGAAATAAATGTTATTAAATTAATGACTTTGACGTGGGTTGACATCTACATGTAGTTTTATCAACCCAAAGAAAATTATATTTACCGAGCCGTTATGCAAGGTAAATATATTCTTATTAGGGTTGATAAAAATTAATTTCATCCTATGTTAAAGTCGACAAATGTTTTATTATATGAATAATTATATTAATTAATTTAATATGAAAGTAATGATATCCAGTTCAAAGTTCATTCAGGCAACAATATCATACATATCTATTTTCAGACACTGCCAGTTTTCTGGAATCTATTTTCATGATACTCGAGGATGACATAATTTCCCAGCACACTTGGCTCGACAGCTGGGTGTATTTTAACTCATTTCATGTAGTTATCATGGAAAATCATTACTTTCGAAGGCATTTTAAACATATCAAATCAAAGAATATTTATAGTCATATAATAAATACATTTTTGTCACTTGTGTTACAAGGAGTCGCTCTATATTTCATAATTTAGAATAATTAAAATATATTGAAACCTAATATAGACATATCAAAGTGAATTAAAATTAATTAATTAAATTAGTTTAACACATAAAAAATCAAGTTGTGACTATTGTAAGTATCGGCAAAGTAAAATACTTTTTGTAAATTCGTTTTGTCATTCGTGTTACCAAATCTTAATTTTTCAATTTTTGATGCTTAGATAAACCAAAATTTTTCATAAAGAGTGTAACTGAAATAAGTTTGTGTCGAATATATATTTGTAAAACGTTTTAAAGTTTGATGAAAACAGAATTTTCGTACTTTTCAATGTTAATGTCATTAATGTTACTTTATGCGTTTTTGTGTTACCATATTGTCCTTTGTGTTACTGATCATAAATTTGCAAACAAAAATTATTACCTAACCCATTTTTTTAACCATTTGTTTTACAATATTTTATTTGTTAATGCATTACAATCACCTTATAAAATCTTGAAAGTCGTTCTGTTTAATCCTAAATTAAAGGAAGTTAGAAATTACCTTTTTCTATGGTTACATTCATATTGGGATACAAAATTAATAAAATCTGAATGAGACATAAAACTGTGTTTATCACAGTAAATTTTGCTATTCTTTGAAAAAAGCTTTTACAAAGGTTTTCTTTAACAACGGTGTATTGTAATTTACTAAAAATGTATTAGTAACACAAAGGACACTTGATGCTAGCAATGGGTATATTTTTTATTTTTTTGAAAATGTCAGAGTTCAAAGTTAGTGTTAATTGTTTGTTTCAAACATTTGAATGTCATGTTTCAGTTAAATAAAATTTGAACTAAAATGAATTACTTAATTTGAAATTATATATTGACGTATTTTGATAATGACCCGTATATAAAATGATTATAATTTGTATTTATTAAAGAAATTAATTAAATTTCTTCTCTTACACTCCATAAAAGCCCGCAAAAATCCAGCGTGTTAATATGCTTTTAATTTTACGATTTCATTTCACTTATCTGGCCCTTCTGAAATAGTTTCATAAGGTCGATAAATTGGATTCTCTTGCCATTAAGTGACATATACTGCTTACTTTCTATACGTCATAACCTACTGGTAAACTTTATCCCTCTTAATTAACATGACAGGAAAATTTGAAAATCTCATTATTTCGCTTAGATTAGATGATGCAAGTATGGGATAGGCAAAAATCAGTCGACAAGTACATGTGTTTGAAGTGCATCTTAGGTAAGCAAAGAGTCTTATATAACAGGTAGTTATCCACTAATGGAGAGCAAAGGGAATATCTTCAACTTGTTTGGGCCCCGTGCGGGATCCGGGTGGCTAAAAGAATAAACCGCAGTCGCGCTAGCTTGTCGTAAAAGGCGACTAAATAGCGCCCAGTACCCTGACCGGCGTGTCAGGTCGGTTTGCCTAAAGACCGACTGGGATGTGTGCCCCAGGTGGTTGAATGGGGTACCCCTGGCAAGATGGGGTTGTCGGGCCATAATACGGAAAACCTGACCGCAAACCATATTAGTGCAACGTGTTGGGAAAAATGCCACGTTCCTCGCACGTTAAAGAACGCTGCTGTAGTATTCGCTATGAGTAGGGATTTCGATCCCGCTACAGGAGGCTAAATTGCCCGACCCTATCCATCCTCCCATTTGCCAGTGGCAATCTAAAATCCGTTACCCCTCGTGTCCAATCCCATTTTCATTCATCATCATTTCATGTTCATTTTATCATCAATTTCATGTTCATCGCCTGAATATAGCTGAAATATTGCTGCTCGGGCGTTAAACACCATTTATCAATCAATCAATCAATCAAACTTAATAAATACCTACTACTTGTAGACACGAAATCCTACAATTTTTTTAATCCATTTGACAGAGGGCAAGATCACAGTTTGACTTACAACATTATATGCTTTTTACTTTATGGACACTCCAGTCAACATCTTTATATATACTGTTACAATACTTAATCCATACTTGCAGCTTACAGTGATGGGGAAACCTTATATTCAAGGTTAACATCACAGTTGGTCTTTACATGATTTTGGAGTGAATTTGTATACGCTCTAGATCCTTACACTGATGGGGAAACCTTATATTCAAGGTTAACATCACAGTTCGTCTAAACATGATTTTGGAGTGAATTTGTATACGCTCTAGATCCTACTCTAGTTTTTTCCTCATGAAAATTAAAAAAAAAAAAAATTCAAAACAAACTTGATATCAGTGAGATGTTATCCATCTCTGTGGGCTCTGCCGACCTTCACATCAAAGTTCATCAACCACAGTATGTGACACATAACCTTGATAATATCTACATGTACTCGCATAACAAATATGAAAAGCCTAAATCAAAAGTTACCGGAAATGAATATCTTATTCAGATGCAATAATGTGACCTTGAGGTCAACATTCAAGGTCTAAGGTCATCAACCATGGTATGTGACACGTCGCTTTGATAACATCTACCCACGTACCAAATATCAAAAGATTAAAAAGCTACAGCCCGGACAAGATTAGTTTTTGATAGATAGGCCCTTATTCATCATAATGTTATCATATGTTAATAGCTGCCCTTAATATGTCTATAGAACTACATATTGAAAAATAAAAACTCCATAAATCAATGTAAGGTCATGACTATATCATATAGCTTATAAAAATTGCAAACAAGTTACACAAATCACACACACAAGATTTAAACATATCATTCACTCTTCACTCACACTAGCCACACTTTCTGTCTCGGACTCGGAGGAATCAGTGGTTGGTGGCAAGTCACTGGCATTAGATAAATAAACACCCCAATCACGCACACCAAATTTCTGTCTAGTCTCGTGCACCACTCAGATACCATATAAAATAGGCAACATGAGAACAGACCCCAACAACACGAGACCCAGCCCGACATGTACAGTACCAAGGCTGAACATCCGTTTCAGAATATCTTAGCCAAACGAGATAGGTTTTAGCAGTCACATGTCTACTTTAATTCTAACACGCAGTAGGTTGGGTTCATCTTTATATGATAGATAGACAAACTGGGTGATTCCCATTTATAGGCGATTTATACAATATCCCTTTGATCTTGTTGACAGATAGTACAAGATATTTGAAAATGTTCTCGTCCTGAATATAGCTGAAATACTGCTCGCTGGACGTAAAGAAAACATCCAATTAATCAATCAAATCAACATATTGTGACGTAAGTAGCTTGAGGCACGATTCCATTTGTTCCAATCTGCACCATTCATGGTAGAGCCACTTTACCTCTCGTTAGAGTGCAAATTAGTCTATAAATAAATTTGAAATAATAAATACTGAAATTGATTTAATGATAAACAGAATAATAGTTAATTTACATTCAAGACTGACAATATAACATGGAATATGGATATGCTTTTTTAGATATTCAACATGTTATTGGAAGTCTTAAAATCGAAAGTAACTAATATTCTATATACATGTATATACCCCTCAAACTTGTTTTCAGGTGGTGTTAACAAATTAAACCTCAGAAGCTCTCGACAGCATTTCCCGTGCCAGTTGTTCATCTTCTGGATTTAAGGGACTGCTTAAAGGTGGAAAATATTATATGTTATTCAATAGTACATAAAAATACAGCCCCCTGCGGGATCCGGGTGGATAAAAGAATAGACCGCAGTCGCGCTAGCTTGTCGTAAAAGGCGACTAAATAGCGCCCAGTACCCTGACCGGCGTGTCAGGTCGGTTTGCCCAAAGACCGACTGGGATGTGTGTCCCAGGTGGTTGAATGGGGTACCCCTGGCAAGCTGGGGTTGTCAGGCCATAATACGGAAAACCTGACCGCAAACCATATTAATGCACCGTGTTGGGGAAAAAGCCACGTTCCTCGCACGTTAAAGAACGCTGCTGTAGTATTCGCTATGAGTAGGGATTTCGATCCCGCTACAGGAGCCTAAATTTTTATTATAAAGCCTTGAAATTTTAAAAATAATATAAACTTGCTTGCCATCTTATATGGGGGTAAATTACACCAAAGATGTGTAAAACTAAAAGATGACCTGGATATCTTAAAATGACACAGACTTGGCTCTAGTATCAACAGATGTGTCCTGTAAAAATACAAAGTTAATATATTCATCATTATTTTGATTTTGCTGTGTGTCAAGATTTCTTTTGATCATGATTCATGATATAGATAGCAGTAGATATTGTGTATGTGACAATAAATCTCAAAATTGAAGGACAAAAATGTCTTGTCTAAGGTTGAAGCAGAGGATTGGACAACTTATCCTTGTACACAGATTTAAAAAATTTAAATTGGACATACTTCAAGTGATAATACTTTTTTCATCAAAGTTCTCTTAAATTTCCAGGAATCATAATCGTTAGCATATTGGGATTGTTTAAATGGTGTAACGTTTTAACACCACTTTTGGCAAATTTTCAGCTATACCATTGTGTCCAATTTTTATTGAGGAGAGGAAGCTGGAGTATCAAGTGAAAACCCCCTACCTTCGGTAGGAAAACTGGCAATCCTTGTCAATTAAGATTGAAGTCGTGTGCACCCTGCCCACAGTAAGACTCCAACCAGCAACATCAGTGTTGACAGGCACGTGATCAATAGATGACTACCTACCGGACACAGATACATCAGCAATATGTTTGAAAGGCATTTGCTTATACATCAGCATGATGTTTACATGTAGAGATAAAGTTCGTGGGAAGTAAAACAAACTTTTATTGGAAAATTCATATAGTGGGTAAGACAAATATTTCCCACATTTTCGGCAAGCCAGTCACGGTGAATGTACCTATTTTTAGCTAAGATCACTAGTCAGACAATGCATTATGATTTTATAAAATTTATATTCTTTGGACAAGGCGAAAAAGATAGAAAGTACCAATACTTTCGCCTTACAAGACGTTAAATGTGATTGATAAAACAGTTTTAACTACCTGATATGCAAGAACATCAAGCAGTTTCCGACATACATTTAGGACCAAAGTCCACAGCTTTTTGTGTGTTAATATGCTATTGTGCAATTGTGGCATGTTTAAGGTATCCGGACCATAATTGACCACGTGATCATATTTGGTGTCCCGGATGTCCATTGTTTTTCAATTGAGCAGACCTCGGTAATGTTCGGCAAACATCGAAAATACTATTTGAGTAACTAAATTTTTTTCCTCAAAATTGTGAACATTGACTCAAGTTATATAATATATTTTACTTTGATCATTAATTAGCAATACATTGATTTAATAAAACTGTATTTCTTGGTCGACAAATAAAATTAAACGGTAACTTCAATTGTGGGTCGGATACCTTAATTTGATAATCCTATGGTACTTATAATTATCACTATTGTATTTTTTAATCGGTGGGACAACTATGGAGTCCTACTTTTTTCTTGTTAACACGTTTTTTTATTATTTTGAGTGTTATTATTAAAAACTCTGCATACCATTCAGACAATACTTAATATTTTACAATTGGTGGGAACTTTAAAATTGGCTATCACCAGGAACTCCAAACTCTCGTTGACAGTTCATCACACTGGAAATCGTCAGCTCACCGACATTTAAATTGATACTAATAACATCACCGGTTAAGCTTACTTAAAACTTAATAAAGCCATGAAGAATGATAATTTTCATGACACAAATAATACATCCACAATATATATCAATAAAAACAAATCTGTATGGCGTAAATCACATCATAGAGGTCGTAATTTAGGACGAATCGTCACTTCCGTTGCCATGACGAATCTAAACAACAAAATTGCGGTACGAATGAGAAGACGACTTTGGTATGGTTTGCGTGGTTTAAAAATTACGAAAATATTTTTTTTTAGATAGAGCACATGCCTCGACATCTTTCACTTATTTGACAGTGATAGAAAGTGAACCAACTCCTTTAGATAAACTTGTATATAGGAAAAGAAAATAATTTAATCACATTTTACAAAAAGGGGAAGAGTGAAATAGGAAACTACGAAAGCTCAGAAGGCTCATTCGAAATTCAATATAGTTATAACCAATCAGATTGCGTGTGACATAATCGTCTACCAGTTGGAATAGTTGTTAGATATTCGAAATTTGAAATTCAGTATAGTTTTAGCCAATCAGATTGCGTGTGACATAATCTCTACCAATCAGAATTCTTTGGTTATAATGAAACTACATAAAATTTGGTTGAGTAGTTTTAGGGGAGTTAAAGCGAAAACCATGATTATTGAGGATTACTGAAAATTTCTAAGTTCAGGGAGCCATAACTACCATATAAATTTAGGAATTGACAATTCCTGATAATATGCACTACATATATGGTGTACTAGTTACATACCAAGTTTCATAAAATTTTGTATAGTACTGAGTAGTATCAGAGGAGTTTTGCTGACAAAATAATTAATGGCTATTTTCAGCACATTTCTAAGTTCAAAGGGCCAAAATTATAAGCCAGTGGCGGATCCAGAAATTTCGAAAAGGGGGGCACTGACTGGCCAATGGGGGGGCCACTTTGGTCATGCTTCAATGATATCCTATATATCCAACGAAGTTTTTCCGTCAAAAGGGAGGGCCACCTATGGTTCAACCCCTGATAGCCCCGCCCCCCAAAATGTGAGGACCAAAATGCCCTGGTAACATGCACAGCTACATATTGTGTACTTCCTACACGCCAAGTTTTGTTGAATTCCGTTTTACATGTACATTCTTGCTTCTTGATTTGTGAAATCAAGATGTTAACTGAATTAATTTGATAAAATAACAAATAAATCTTATAAATTTGATTTTTTCAACACAACTATGTTGAACAGTCATTGTTTGACAAATTTGTCAACCCCAAATAAACATAAAAGCACGTGGCTAAGTTTATATAAGAACTATTCTGATTGGTACACGATTATGTCACACACAATCTGATTGGTTATAACTATATTGAATATCGAATGAGCCTTTACCGATACAAGTAAACTCATATAATATTGATAATACAACAAATGCATCGGGGAAAAAAAAAACATTGAGAAACGTGATCACTCCGAATCACTGGAGAAATCGACATTTTGAGCCTTCTGTGCAGTGGGGTATTCCTCAGTCTCGGGCGAGATTGAGGCAGATTTAAAGAGAAGTGAAAAGCGAGAATATTTTGCAATCTGATTCGTTATCGCTATCTTTAACAATCACAATGACAAAGATTCACTTTGGACGGTGGATTCCAGGTTGAAAACAAGTTCTTTCGTTTATGATAAACAGCCAAACTGTCAGAAAATATTCTGGACCCAGGTGCAACATGTTCCTGAATTAGAGGAATAAAAGTTTCGGCACTTCTTGTATCCATCAGGAACATTATTAATATATTTGTTCCGCGTTCAAAAATACCAAAACCCATATACGGGTCCGAATGGGTTTCTTCTATTGTATGTGTTACGTCCAAGTATTAAATTTTCATCGATTTAAAAGTTGTCTCACCTTTGAATACTGAGTTATTGAGTTTTAAACGTGTTCACAAATAATTTTTCGAGTATAACTTCTACGGCAATTCACTACTTGATCTTCTAAAGTGCGTTCGTATTCATTACCGTTACTGTGAGCGGATTGGTGAAGATTGATTGATTGATTGGATGTCTGCTTTACGTCCAGCGAGCAGTATTTCAGCTATATTCAGGACGGGAACAAGTTAACAAACAATAAATCAACGGAAAAAATAGGTGGGATGGTATGTCACAGGGAATAAAATTTTGAATGCCACTGAAAAAGTATGGCGTTTTGGGTAGGGGCGGAAAATTTAGCCTTTTGTAGCGGCTACAATGAGCCTACTCTCTCGAAATCTAGAAAAGGAGTGTTTATCGTGCAAGTAGCGTGGCACTCCCCAAACACGTTACCCACTACGGTCCGCGGTCAGGCATTCCGTATTATGACCTGACAACCCCCCAACGAGAGGGTTTCCCCTATCCGCCACCCGGGGACGCGCTGGGCTGCTCTGTGGGTCGAGCCCTGGGAACCCTCCCAGTATGGTCCCAGGATTAGTGAAGAAAGTGTTCGTCTAAATAGTTATTAAAAAAATATCTTGTGGTATAAGCCAATCCCTCCAAAAAAGGAAAACTTTTGCATACTTCATTCATATTCATTTGCACATATAAAAGAATAGCCATCGCTTCCTTTAGTTTGTGTTTATAATGAGCCACATTTTGTGCATTGAAGATCATTAACTTATAATCCATGAATCCTTAGCCATTAAAAAAAATTCTCGTCTGGTAAGAACATAAATTAGAAAGTCTTAAATGTTCATATCATCTATTCTATATCATGCGTTTGGTGGTGGTAGCTCCCTTGTACGTGTTTCCCCTCATCTAGACAATTAATGAATGGAAACAAGTGAAATAAGTTCATAAATTATATTCTTAGAGTGACAATCAAAGTTGTCACGTAGTACCAATACATACAGGTGAAGTTTTCCTCTCTGAAATATTCGAGGATGGCGAGATATTCTGAATGTTTTGTAACTCTAATAGGTTAGCCCACTCGAGAAAGATTTCTAGATTCAAACCATTCATGTGCAAATGTGCATAAAATTCCACGCTCGAAGTTGTTATTGTGATTCCAAAATAACTTCTTATTCGAAGTTTGCAGTTTCTTTGCTGGACCTATGATTTCTTGAATTGTTCGCCATAGCTTCGTTATGTTTTCATTTTGAAGTGTTGCCTTTCATATCGTGTCTATAATTTACCAGTCGTTTAAATTTTTCATCGTCGCCAAGTTTCATTAGAGAAACACAATGTGTCAAAAGGGTTACGAGTCAATACTTCAACATTAACAACAGCGCTTTATACTTTTATACACATTTTTAATGGGGTCTATTACAGGCGCATTATATTTTTTGGCCTCAACCATTTCAGTTACGAATTTTTGTAAATTCGGTAATTTATATTTTCTTTCATTCCATTTCAAAATTAATTTTAATTTTCTTGCATGTCATTTCAAAATTAATTAACTACTTACATTACAACAATTAAGCTTTTATGAGTGTCTGTATTATCCAGGTTAATTAAAAAAGAGCAGCTTTTGTCACGTGTTTACAAGTCTGAAAAGGACACACTCGTGACTGTAACTTGCTTATAATATAGTAAAATAAAATTACAAAAAATTTAAAAACATTCCGATTTAAGTTGCTCGTACAAGAGGCAAGATCAACTAATCTTTTAGATTAAATAAATAACACCACTGGATCAATATTGATGGACCAAAGGCTTAAGCTTACAACGAAATAAAGACAATTGTAATGTATTAACTTCGCCGATGTACATGCCGCTGACGAGGGATCCAGCTCATATGTTTCGTCTACAGCGACATTCGTGGTTGGCGAGACAAAAAAAAAACAACCCACAAAGGAAAAACACAATTTGGTTCCACAATTGCATGTACTATTCTACCACCTTTTCCGTCTTGCAAAAAACCCGGATTTCCTAAAAAGTCTTTGCTTGCGTCAAATGTCATTGTATTTTGGTCTCGATTCTACTATCACCATACTTATACTCATTTGTTTGCCATTTTTTTTTAATTCCCGTCCTTTTTATGGACCCGTTACTTCCCCCAAAATGGGTGTATTAGTTTCATACGTTTCTTTAATGTTTTTACTTGGTATCAATTCTCGTACAAATTTTGGTGTTTATTCATATTTTCCCCCCAAAAAACTCGGTCCCTTTGTGCGGAATTATCCCAAAAAGTGGACTTTTCAGACAAATTATTTAAACATGATTTATCAAATTTATTAAAATATTTTCGTATTCTGACATTTAAATATTATGCTTCTTATTCTATATTTAAGCATTATTTATGAAATTAATTTTAAAAATATTTTTATGCCGATATTAAAATGCAGTTAAATATAGATGTTCCTGATCTACCCCGTAACCCTTTAAATTCTACCCGTAAACTTTATAAAATGCCTTATGTATCTTCCTGATTCTACCCCGTGACCATTGATACTTAACGGTTTCACAATCATGACAACGAGTGAGTATCGCTTTTTATTATCTTATTACCTTTTTGTCTTATGATGAAACGAAAAATGTAATGCTCGTGGCTAATTTTGTAGCGCAGAAACGGGGCAGCGATTATACACGGAATATTATTATGAAAGATGTAATTCCAGGCTACAACGAAGCGCATCATTAAAAAAAAACACATATAGAATGGAAACATTTTACAAATTAAAAATAACATAATAAACGACATTCTTCATGTATCAATGTCAAAAATTTAGACACAGACTGACAAACGAATGGCTTTGGTCATTGAGTGTCAATGTGAATAGAATAGAATAGAATAGAATATGTTTATTAGCCAATCATGGGCCCATTAAGGGCAAAATGACAATACATAACAGCATTATGATTTAAGCATGTATACACATATATTGCAAGTACAATTGAATTAGGAAAAAAAAATAATAAAAAATAAATACAATAACAATAATGATGTCATCAGGATAACTTGTTTTGCTGGAGAGCTTAATACTAATTAGCACTGCTGTACTTGTGATGTTACCCCCCCCCCCCCCCTTACTTTTTTAATTCAACGAAAATACATCAAAAACTTAAGTATAAATGATGAATTAATATTACAATTTGTGATAATAATTTCAGTATGTCCACCTTGTCTCAGATCAACTTCAGCAAGAATAGCAACTTGTATACATAATACGCACATATACATGTATACACATATATACACATCCATAAACATATATACACAAACACACATACACATACATGGCCACTGTTGTAGCAATTTTTCCAGTTCCACCAAGTGTACGTTTCGCTCCCCAGTGATTTTTCTAGCCCCACGTGTTTTTGTTGATATCTGAAGTTTACGGAGCCCTTTTTGTTGAAATATTTGTGTTGCAAGACAATTTTCTAGACCTTGCATTACTACAACTTCTTTCTAGTGAATGGTGTTAATGATTCATGGATACTGTACTGAATTTTTTGTGGGAATACTTCCGAATTGGTGAGTGAGATCACGATAAATAACAATGTAATTATTTTGCATGTTTTTAAAAGAGTATTAATTAGAATTGTAAAAGTAATGTTTTTTCTACGATATTTCGATCCTTTTATAATGTTTTTGAGAATGTTCGAGACGCGATAAATAAGCACTATAAATACCCCTATTTGAGCAATTTTAAGGTCACATGACAGTCATGTGGTCCGAATGCTTTTTAAAGAAGCAAGAAATCTCTTTATAAATCTTCATGTCAACTTAAAGGTTTTGTTCTGTTTATTTTGAAACTATTTTAATGCATTAGAAATATACGATTCACCACTTTTCATGAATTGTGCAGTGTATTCTATGGAAAATATGTAATAATAACAAATTATGATCTGTACATTTTCATTTATTTGTCCTTATTTTTAAGATATTAAAACTGCATTTGTTAAATTTCATGCATTCAAATTCATGTAAGTTCCATACTTTTATTGGTATTTTTGTTTATTGCAGTTAATCGTATTCAACTAAGGAAGAATAGTTGTAATAATTGCCTTTTGTACATCTTCAAATAAAGTGATACGCATTAGCATTCGGAACTATTTTTAGCCAGTACAACATTAACAATTCGGAAATCATGGATGAAGAAGAGAAACGTGAGAGGAGGTTTACGGAAAAGGGTCTTTTGTACCAGCTTGATGTTAAACAACACGAAAGATCAAAACAACTGAAAACACTCAATGATATTAGTAGCAAACTAAACGAACTTCTGCAGCAGTCAACAAATGTCGAAGAGGTGAAACCGATTTATGCCATTTGGGTTAAAGCATATGAAAGATTTCTTGAAATACATGAGGTATATCAAAAGTTAATACAAAATGTTGAAGATGCAAAAATTGACAATGCGTGGTTCCAAGAAAGAAACAACAACTTTAAAGATCTTAACCGAATTGCTCATCAGTGGTTCTCCGTCAATACAATTGTGAAACCAGATAAAGCTGCTAGTATAAGTGTAAAGTCAAGTAGTTCTCGTGGAAGTTCTCGTGGTAGTTCTCGTGGTAATTCTATGGCAAGTCATCTTTCAGCAGCTAAGCTTAAAGAGGAACAACGTAAGGCTGAGCTTGTTGCTAGAGCGAATAGCCTTCAGGAAAAGAGAAAACTTGAAGAAGAAAAACTGTCACTCAAGCTAAAGGAGGAGGAGCTGGAAATAAAAACAGAGTTGAAAGTAAGCGAAGCTAAATCGAAAGTCATCGAAGAGTTAGAAAGAAGTATTTTTGAGGATCAAAAATTAGAGGAAACTTTATTTAAGGAAAATACTGAAAACAAAATTAAAGAAAATGAAGTTAAATTTGAAGTTTTGGAAAACAAGAAAGCTTTCATGTTAAATCCAGAAGCGTCGGAATGGAACCCAACTATCGTACCAACATTTACTGAAACTAATTTAATGAATGACAATTTTGCTAGTAATTACGGTGTTAATATAAGCATTGCAAAGGAGCTTAACAAACCAAAATCAGATATTCAGAAGTTTGATGGAAACCTAATGAACTATAGATCTTTTATTAGGCAGTTTGAAACTCGTGTTTTAGCGAACACAGATTCTTATCAAGAAAGATTGAACTTTCTTCTGCAATATACATCAGGAGAACCTCATAGAATTGCAAAAGGATTTTCGTATTTAGATTCAAGAGCTGGATACACTGCAACTATGAATGAATTTGAAGAAAGATATGGCGATCCTGACATAATCGCTCATTCATATGTCAGAAGAGCTTTAGATTGGCCACTTATCAAACAGGACGATGGAAAGGCTTTGGACGATTATGCGATATTTCTCACGGAGTGTAGATACGCTGTGGAAAATGTAGAAGCTGCCAGAATACTTGAATATTCTGAAAATTTAAAATTGTTAGTAAAGAAGTTACCTTTTTATTTGCATGACAAGTGGCGAAATATTGTTTTCGAAATTAAAACAAAACATCAATCGGTGACATTTAGACATTTGGTAGACTTTGTGAGAAAGGAAGCCAAGAAGGCAGTAGATCCAATTTTTGGACGTGAAGTCATGAGTAAAAATACCACTCTCGGTAAAAATCAAAGTGGAAAATCTACTCGCAGTCAGGAAATTAAGAGGAATTTTTCCACAATTACTAGTACTTCTAATCAAGGACATGTGTCAGAAACTCAGAAGGGAAATATCAGGATAGCCTTTATTAAACCCTGCATGTTTTGTGAAGGAGCTACTCACTCATTAGACTCTTGCAGAAACATTCTTAAGAAAGATCTGAAGGATCGTTATCAATTCTTGAAATCTAAAGGACTGTGTTTCGGATGTTTGAAGTCGGGTCATCAGAAATTAACATGTCAACATAAATTAGCTTGTTCACATTGTCAGAGATCTCATCCAAGTATTCTACATGTGAATCCTTCTCAGACTGACAATAACATTAAAGCTGAAAACAAAGTTCAAATTACAAATGCAAGCGATCTTGCAAACGTTACAGCATTCGCTACCCATATGGGGGCTGGTAACAACGGTCACAATGCCCTTCCTATTGTTCCGGTAAGAATTAAGTCAACTCACAGTGAAAAATTTGTTGAGACGTATGCATTCTTAGATTGTGGCAGTACAGCTACATTTTGTTCAGAGGATATTATGAGGTCACTCAATGTCAAAGGAAAGCATACGAAGATAAAACTTCTTACTATGGGACAAGAAAAATTAGTGGATTGCGATGCTATTTCTGATCTCGAATTATGTGACTTGAATGGAGATAATTGTTTACCTTTGCCGCTAATTTTTACTAGACCAACATTGCCTGTCAGTAAAAGGGATGTGATTTCAGACAAGGATGTTCAAGTATGGCCACACTTACGTGATGTACCCCTAAATAGAATTGAAAGTGATGTAGGATTATTGATTGGTATCAATGTTCCAAAGGCAATGGAACCGTGGGATGTAATTCCAAGTGTTGACAACAGTCCATTTGCGGTCAAAACAATATTAGGATGGGTTATAAATGGTCCATTAGAAGCGTTGCCTGACGAAAACACGGGATTAACAACGCAAATATCTGTCAATAGGATAGATGCTTCTCTGGAGGATCAGATACAACATCAATACAATATTGATTTTAGTGAGCGTATCATTGATGATCGTAGTGAAAACTCTGAAAATGATAAACAATTTCTAGAAATTGCAACTAAATCAATATCTCTTGAAAATGGGCATTATGTAATGGACTTACCTTTTAAATTTAAAGATACTAGAATGCCAAATAACCGAAAGCAAGCAGAGCAAAGGCTCAACTCACTTGTGAAGCGTTTCAAGGCGAATAATGACTTTCTAGATCAATACATCGCCTTTATGAGAAAAATGATTGATGAAGGGCATGCAGTCATAGTTGATCAAACTGAGTTATCCCTCGGAAATGGAAGAGTGTGGTATTTGCCACATCACGGGGTCTATCACCCAAAGAAACGCAAGTTACGCGTGGTATTTGATTGCGCAGCCAGATACGCAGGTGTTTCACTTAATGACCAACTACTGCAAGGACCAAATCTTACGAATACTTTGATCGGAACGCTGATACGATTTAGAGAAGAACAAATAGCATTTATGGGCGACATAGATTCTATGTTTTACCAGGTCAGAGTGTCGGAAAAGGATACAAATTTCTTGAGGTTTTTATGGTGGGACAATGGTGATATTTCAAAACCGCCTTTGGAGTACAAAATGACCGTGCACATCTTTGGTGCTTCGTCTTCGCCGAGTTGTGCAAACTTTGCCTTAAGACAAATCACTCTTGATAACAAGGGATACTTCAACGAGGAAGTCATAAATACTGTGCTGAAAAACTTTTATGTAGACGACTGCTTAAAATCCGTGAAAAGCTCGAGTGATGCTGTATCTTTGATAAAGGACCTTCAATCATTACTGAAATCTGGAGGGTTTAGAATTGCGAAATGGATATCAAATAGTGTTGATGTCATGAGAGAAATTCCTATTGAGGAACGTGCAAAAGAAGTCAGGGATTTAGATCTTGATCATGATACTTTACCCATCGATAGAGCTCTCGGTGTGCAATGGTGCGTTGACACTGATGTGTTTTGTTTTAAGATTTGTCTTAAAAATCGACCAATCACCAGGAGAGGAATCTTATCGATGATAAGCAGTGTTTATGACCCACTTGGTTTTCTAGGACCATTCACACTTATTGGAAAGATGATCTTACAAGAATTATGCAGGAGGAAAATAGGATGGGATGATCCTATCCCTCATGCCTTATCGATGAGATGGGAACAGTGGTATCAGGATCTTAACCAGTTATCGGACTTCAAAGTGGTGCGTTGTTTAAAACCTCGCAATTTTGGTACAGTTGTTTCTGCTCAACTTCACACATTTGCTGATGCAAGCGAATCAGGTTACGGGGTAGTAACCTATCTAAGATTAGAAAATGAGTGTCAAGAAGTACACTGTTCCTTCGTCATCGGAAAAGCAAGAGTTGCACCACTAAAGCAAGTTTCTATTCCGAGATTAGAATTGACTGCAGCTACAGTCGCTGTCAGAACAAACAAAATGTTATTAACCGAATTGGACATTCCTATTGATCGCTCAATATTTTGGACCGATAGCATATCAGTTCTAAAATACATATGGAATGAAGATGCTAGATTTCAGACATTTGTCGCGAATAGATTAGCTGTTATTCATGAAGGTTCGGAAGTTGACAATTGGAAATATGTTAATACCAAGTTGAATCCGGCAGATCATGCGTCGAGAGGACTTTCTTCTTCTGAACTTCAGAAACGAAACTGGATCGTACCACCTGAATTTCTATTGAATGACGAGAATGCTTGGCCTAAGCTATCTATTGACCTTTGTGATCAGAGTATCGTACGCGCAGATGATCCTGAGGTGAAAATTGCTTCAGTTGCACTAACGAAAGCCGAAAACCAGGAGAAAGACGATTCAATAAAGAAACTGATTGAATATCACTCTTCATGGTTAGCACTGAAACGGAGTGTAGCATGGTTACTTAAAATCCGTAAAAAATTATTGTTTCGAGCTCAAATGAGATTAGGATATAAGGAATGTGGCAAATTAGGTAATATCGATTCTCATAAAATATCACTCAATGACTTAAATGATGCTGAGCACACAATACTTGTTTATGTTCAGAAATGTGAGTTCCCAGACGAGGTTGAAGCCTTAAAAGGAAATAGTCATAATCTCAAATCCAAAAGTGATATCCGCAGACTTGATCCAGTTATGGAAGACAATCTTTTGCGCGTAGGAGGACGCTTACTTGAAGCAAGTATGCCTGAATATAGTAAACACCCAGTTATAATTCCAAAGTGTCACCACATTGCTGATTTGATTCTCCGGCAAATTCATAATGATTCCCAACATAGTGGAAGAAATCATCTGTTAGCTCGCCTTCGTGAGAAGTATTGGTTGATTAATGCACCAACAGCCATTCGAAAATTAATTACGAAATGTGTTATATGTCGTCGTTTATGTGCACCTTTGGGAGAGCAGAAGATGGCTAACCTTCCGCAAGATCGTGTGACACCAGATGAACCTCCATTTACAAATGTCGGAGTAGACTATTTTGGCCCTTTTGAGGTCAAGTTAAGAAGGAGTCATGTTAAAAGATATGGAGTAATTTTTACTTGTTTGTCAACACGGGCTGTACATCTCGAAGTTGCATCATCTTTAGATACAAACTCTTACATTAATGTTTTGCGACGTTTCATTGCCAGGCGAGGACAAGTGAAAATGATTCGCTCGGATAATGGCACGAACTTTGTAGGAGCAGAGCGTGAGTTGAGGACTGCTCTAAATGAATGGAATCTTGGTCAAATTGATCATGCAATGACACAGAGGAACATCGATTGGAAATTTAACCCGCCATCTGGTTCACACTTTGGAGGTGTTTGGGAGCGACTGATTCGAAGTATTCGCAGGTCAATAAATAGTGTTCTTAAGGAACAAACACTTGATGACGATAATTTACACACTCTCTTTTGTGAAATAGAATCTACTCTCAACGATCGACCCATTACTATGAATTCTCAGGAACCCGGTGATTTGGAAGCGCTCACGCCTAACCACTTGTTGCTAATGAGGAGAAAACCTAATTTGCCGCCAGGTTTCTTCGATAAAACAGACAGTTATTGTCGCCGTAGATGGAGACAGGTGCAATATATGGCGAATCTTTTCTGGAGTCGTTGGATCCGTGAGTATTTACCTTTGTTGCAAGAAAGACAAAAGTGGCAGAAACTGAGGAGAAATTTGTCAGTTGGAGATATCGTTACTGTAGTAGACTCTATTGCGCCTAGAAACTCATGGCCTATGGGAAAGGTTATAGAAATTTTCCCAGATCGCAGCGGTCTTGTACGACAAGTGAAAGTCAAAACATCGACCAATGTACTAACACGTCCTATAGATAAACTCTGTGTTCTACTTGAAAGTGACTAATATAAGATATATATTTTCATGAACCACTATGCTTATTATTCTGTGTTATTTTCAGTATTTGTTTATTGAGGTATTAATTGTTCGTGATCTTATCTCTCACAATTAGGGGGCTGGGATGTTGTAGCAATTTTTCCAGTTCCACCAAGTGTACGTTTCGCTCCCCAGTGATTTTTCTAGCCCCACGTGTTTTTGTTGATATCTGAAGTTTACGGAGCCCTTTTTGTTGAAATATTTGTGTTGCAAGACAATTTTCTAGACATTGCATTACTACAACTTCTTTCTAGTGAATGGTGTTAATGATTCATGGATACTGTACTGAATTTTTTGTGGGAATACTTCCGAATTGGTGAGTGAGATCACGATAAATAACAATGTAATTATTTTGCATGTTTTTAAAAGAGTATTAATTAGAATTGTAAAAGTAATGTTTTTTCTACGATATTTCGATCCTTTTATAATGTTTTTGAGAATGTTCGAGACGCGATAAATAAGCACTATAAATACCCCTATTTGAGCAATTTTAAGGTCACATGACAGTCATGTGGTCCGAATGCTTTTTAAAGAAGCAAGAAATCTCTTTATAAATCTTCATGTCAACTTAAAGGTTTTGTTCTGTTTATTTTGAAACTATTTTAATGCATTAGAAATATACGATTCACCACTTTTCATGAATTGTGCAGTGGATTCTATGGAAAATATGTAATAATAACAAATTATGATCTGTACATTTTCATTTATTTGTCCTTATTTTTAAGATATTAAAACTGCATTTGTTAAATTTCATGCGTTCAAATTCATGTAAGTTCCATACTTTTATTGGTATTTTTGTTTATTGCAGTTAATCGTATTCAACTAAGGAAGAATAGTTGTAATAATTGCCTTTTGTACATCTTCAAATAAAGTGATACGCATTAGCATTCGGAACTATTTTTAGCCAGTACAGCCACTGATATGGAAATGGGACCAAGGGCTGATGCATAAGGACATGTTAAAAATATTACTTAGAATAATTTAGGTTACAATATTTCAGCAGAGCTCCACCTTGTCTCTTATCTAGAGGAATGAGCTTTATGGGTCATTCTTAGAGAAAAGAGACCAGGGCAAATGCAACTGGAGTTGGTAAAAGAGTTCAAAATTTAAGTAACAAAATATTCATCACTATAAATATGTTTCAATCAATGATTATTGGATTTAAATCAACAGAGGTCCACCTTGTCCCTAGTCCACACTTGCAAGCTTAAGAAAATCACGAAATGTGGAAAAGAGACCAAGGGCAGATGCAAAAGGACTTGTTGAGATAGAATTAATGGTCAAGATGGAATTTATAGAAAATAAGAGCAAATTTATTACATTAGTCTCTCCAGCATGCAGAACACAAGTGTGGTAGACATACAACAATTTGCATTAACACTTCTTAATGTGGGGTTTCATTGTTTAATATAAATTGGCAAATTCCACTTAAAATCAAGGGATTTTCATTAGTCATTAACCAGATAAATTTCTCTTGTTGATTCAAGGTTTTATAATTTGTACAGTTTTGATTGCATAAATTAGTTAGAATAATTCGTTCACAATAAAATTTTGTACATTTTAATAAAAAGTGCTCTTCATCCTCAATCTCATTTAGATTGCATTGCTGGCAAAGCCTGTTCTGTCTGAGGGTACCCCCATATCTACCAACTTCAATCATAAGTTTATGAGCTGATATTCTGAACCTGGAAAATTTCTTCCTATGCTCAAAGTTTTTTACATTATTCAGGTAGTTTTCAAAGCAAAAGTTTTGTTTAAACTTGAAATAGGTACAAATTTTACCTTTTGAATATGTTTCTTTCTGCTTATACCATGTTGTCACATAAGCATTTTGAATAATATAATTACAATGTTTCTTGAAAAATTCAGTAGAGGTTCCTTCAAGGGCCTTGATGCTATCCTCAATTTTTAAAACTTTAGGAATTGTATCCAAAGCTCCATACCATGAGTTTTTGTTATTTTCATATAAGATCTTAGATGTTTTCAATGCATCTTCCAGAATTGGAAATTGACCACCTAAGTTTTGTAGTCTATGCCAGTATTTAAAGATAGCTTTAACTATATTAAAATGGAGGGAGAATCTTCCAAGCTCTGAAAGAGCTGCAAAATTAGTTGCTTTTTTTCCACAGCCCAATATATTTTTGCAACAATTAATATGTAAGGTTTCACATTGTAATGTTCTATATAATTCATTTATGTCTAAATCAGGTTTTTTCTTGAACTTATTTGAAGAATTATTAAAGCACCCCCATATTTCACATCCATATAATATGATAGGGACAATTGTATGATCAAATACATGTAGAGCAATTTTAGGAGATGGATTGTGGGAAAGAAAATCTTTGGACAGTTTGTAAAAAGCTTTTAAACCCTTTTGATAAAGTTTGTTTTGAGCATAAGAAAAAGATCCAGAGGAACAGAATGTAATGCCTAAATATTTACATCTTGATACACATTCAATATCTGTTTCATCATAGGTAAATTTTGATTTCAGATGTCTGCCTGCCTTGTTAAAAATTATAATAAGTCCCTTCGATGAACTGGACAAGATGACAATATCGTCTGCATACATTAAGCAGTGTATAGGACGCAAATTTAATTCTACAGGGTCTGCTGTTGATTTAAGATATTGTGGGAAATCATTTATAAAAATTTTGAATAATGTGGGACTCAGATTGTCTCCTTGCTTAACACCTAAATTGATTGTAAAGGATTCTGTACGAGATTTTTTGTTGATCTTGATGCAAGATTTACTCACATAATACATATTATTGATTACATTGTAAAATCTTGAGCCAACTCCAATTTCAAGTAGTTTCAATTTTAACCCAGTATGAACAACAGTATCAAACGCTTTTCTTAAGTCTACAAAGCAGGCAAACAATCTGCCATCTTTGGTCGCACAATACTTATCAATAAGACATTTTAATACAAATATATGGTCTGAAGTTCTTGCTTTCTTAGTAAACCCTATTTGACATTCATCAATTATTTTGTGACTCATTAGGAACCTATCTAATCTAAAGTTTAAAATACTATTAAATAATTTACCAACACAACTAGTCATTGTGAGTCCTCTATAGTTGTTTGGATCATTAACATCACTATTTTTATACAATGGTTTGATATATCCCTCTGCCCATATTTCTGGATAAATCCCATTTGCTAAGCTGAAGTTAAATAATTTGGCCAATGATTTTAGCAAGAAGATTTGCCCACTTTTGAGCATGTTATTTGTAATTGAGTCCAAGCCAGGTGATTTGTTATTTTTTAGTTTACTTAAAGCATCATTTATTTCTTGCTCTGTTATCGCAAAATCTAATTCATTAAAAATACTTTCATTTTCTTTATTCTTTAATTTTGTTTCCAATTCCTGTAGTCTATTTGAAAATTTTTCATTTAAAGAATTCAGATTTTGGAAATGATTTAGCCACTGAGATGATGAAATATTATTTTCCTGTTCATTTTCAGCTTTATTTTGCAACTCATTTACCAATTTCCAATAGGTTTTTGGATTATCTTCATGCAGGTCTTCAAGTTGTTCAATAATTAAGTGTTTATACCTTCTTTTTACCTTTTTTCTAGTTTTAGTATATTCTCTGTATAATTTATAGTAATGGTTTCTTACAAATGTATCATTTGAGAATTTAGAATAAATTTTTCCATAATTTATTAAGTTTTGTTTCATTTTTTGGAGATCTGTGTCAAACCATTTGTCATGTTTCTTTTTTTTTTCTCTTTAATTTAGGTTTGTGTAAACATTTGTCTGCACAAGTTATTAATAAATTTGAAAAATTAATTGCTGCTGCATTAATACCTTCCATTGAGTTTTCAATTGAACAATTTTCAAATTCTTTAATTCAATTTTGAACATCAACAGATGATAAAGCTTTTTGAAAATCCAATGCAGAGTTATCTGTCCATATATAATTACATGGCATAGATATAATACTAGTACATTGTTCTTTTTCATCAGATACAATACTGTATAGGGCTGACATTTTCCATTCAATTTTTGCATGACAGTCAGATAACAATGGTATAAAATCATTAACTCTAAAATATAATATTTGATCAAGGGCACCCTCAGACAGAATAGCATAGTCTACCACACTTGCACCCATTGGTTTATAGCAAGTATATTTACCATATAAATCTCCTAACATTCTACCATTCAAAATTCTTAATTGCTGACTAATACATAAATCTAAGAGTTCATTTCCCCTTGAATCTGTTTTATTATCCTGACTTTTTCGCAACATTATTTGCCTATCTGTCCTATACTTGTTGTGCAGGGGAATAAAATTATTGTCATCTTGAGGTATAAAATCATTTTTAGACCCAATCCTGGCATTAAAATCCCCACAGAGTAAAATGTTCCCTTCATTTCTAACATTATCTATGATATCTTTTTCTATGCATTCTAATATGTCATATTGGAGATTTTGTGTGTAGGATGATACATGTGGAGGAAAATAAACCAAGCAGATGTAAAGATCTTTTGTAAAACCAAAATATGATTTGTTTAGTTTTATCCATTGATAATCTGGGTTTTTATTAGGTAAAATTTTGATACATTTTTGTAAATTATCTTTGTATAATATAGCAAGCCCTCCAAAATATCTGTTATTTGCTTTTGTAATTTTCCGAGAAACAGAATGAAAGTTAAAAGGACCAATGCGACTTATATTAGTTGATGTTCCAATGTGTGTCTCTGCAAGGAAAACTAAGTCATAATCTGATATTTCCCTAATAAATAATGGGTCTCGTGTTTTATCATTATTTTTAGAGATTAAGCCACCAATATTCCAAAAACACATTTTCAGAGAACTATATTTTTTAGCCTCCATGGTTTCTTAATGTTAGTAGTATTTGTATATAATTTATAGGATAAAATAAATATATCTATTCTTTTTTATAATAAACAAGAGAACAAGAGAAGAAAAAAAAAATAAAATAATTTTTTTTTTTTAATTTGAAAAGGGGAAATCTAATTTATTTTAGATTTCTGATGAGAAAGTGTAGTTGAAAATGAATAACTCTTTAGATCAATGTATTAGGATGATCTAAGTGTTAGGTTATATATATATACCTCAATCAGTAGAATATTAATTAGTTTGTATAATCAAACAGTTTAAGAAATAAATTATATATAAACCTCCTTATCGGTAGATAATATTTGTATCTATATAATCTATCAGTCTAAGTACTAAATACTAGTATATCTAATATTATATATTTAACAAAAGTTTTGAATTAAGGCCTACGTCCACGACCTTGTCCTTGCCCCCTTCTAAATCTGGATCTGCTGCGTTCTCTATATGGTAGAGGAATCCCTAGAGTTGAGTGTAATGATCTTTTGATGTTGCTTGCCAGTTGGGAAATGCCCTTCTCATTCAAATGGTAGCCGTCTGGTTGTAAGAGTTCCTGCATAGGCATACCTTCATGACACATGTTGCTGTGGTCGATCAGACATGTATGTGACTTCATGTAGGTTTGTCGTATCATAGCATTTACAATTTGATCATTGGTTTGATGATTAACATCATCAATCCGAGGTGTTGCTAGAGAAATTAAAACTTGTGTTCCATTCCATTTTTGCATGATTTTGTCCACCAATATTTGCATGCTTTTAACACATTCCATTGGGCTGATGGTTTTAATATCATTAGTGAGAACATGCAGTATTACTGCATCAGGTTTTGAATCATTCCACGTTGTGATGTTTTCTGATGCCTGTTCAATTGTGTATGAAATAATTTTCTTAATTTGAATAGATGGAGTGAGTTTGCTTTCAACAATTCCTTTTATATTAGATGTCCCAATAAGTAAAGCAAATGGTCCATGTTTTTCATGAATATTTTCAGCCCGAGATGCACTGGAATTTCCCTTTTCTACTTGTACAAAAGAATTACCAATTTGTCCTTTTATAAACAACTTAAACAAGTCTTAACATAATGATCTTAAACTTTCTCACTCCAACTGAACCCAACACTTTTATATAGTTGCTTCCCAGTCCGCCACCCGAGGACGTGCCGTGCTTAAAGTTTTTTTTTGTGTAGATGGAATAATATAAGTGCACTGGGATCGTGTAAATACACAACTGAATTATAATTAAGAAATGAATGTATTAATATTGTCACTTAGGAACATCTTATTCAAGAGTTTAACATTACAAATGTCTACGATCGGCAATTTGTTGACATTTTTGGACATCGCTATGTTCGGTGTTATTTTTACCAGGTCGGTCATGAAATCGGTTGGTTGACTTCTTTATTGTGAATAATACAATTCATAATGTTATTTCCTTTCTATTTGTGTATTTATTAAATAATTGTCACGAGTGTTAAGAAATTTGTAGTGTTTTGAAACATTCTCCGTATTTATTTAAAGCAATAAGAATAGGGTGTTGATAAGATGACCACTCTGCATCGCTTGAATAAAGAGAGGAATCTTATTTGACATCTCGAGTTTCCGTTATGTTTTTAGACTATTATATTGACAACAATAGTGGAATTGCCACAAGAAAATTTTAATAATCTTAAATGCTGGTTTATTTTTTTATTTCTTCTCGTTCTCACTCTATAAAGAAGTGACTACAGTTTTTACCTATTACAATATTAAACAAATAGTTGGCTGAAGGCGACAAAATAATATGTCCACGTCTCGGTGTTACTCTGGTATGAATGAAAATAATGTACATATCGGACAAGAATACAAAGCAGAGAATAAAGGTTTTGCGTAACTCGACATTATATAGCTAAAGAAATCCTTTAATACGCTCAACCCACAGAGCTGCCCAGCGCGTCCCCAGATGGCGGATACGGGTTGCTGGAGAATTGTCATGTCATCTACGGAAAAATGCCGCGCACCGTAGTGGGTAACGTGTTTGGAGAGTTCCACACTTCTTGCATGATGAATATCCCTATTATAGATTTCGTAAAAGAGTAGGCCCATTGCAGCTGCAACAATAGTCTAAATTTACCGTCCCTACTCGATATTCCATGTTTTTTGGTGGCATTCTAAATTATGTTCACGTTGGCTATCCCGTTTACCCATTGATTTTATTGTATGTTAACTCATTCCCGTCCTGGAAATAGCAGAAATACTGCTCGTTTACAAAAAAGCAAACATTCAATCAATCAATCAATCTTAATGGTGTCTTGCTTTTCTCGAAATACGCTTAGTTTTTTTCACTATATTTGTTTCGTATATCTATTAATATTATTAATATTAGATATTTTCTTTATTTTGATTTGTCTAACGATACCACGTGGTCATTTTGTATTTCTTTGGGCACATATAATATACCTAAAAATAGAATTTTCCAACGATATTTTATTATGCTGCATACCTATACAGCACGTTACTAAAAATAGATTTCAAAAATTCCAAAGTTAAATAGGTATATCACATTATAAACAATGGTTACAAGAAATGAGGAGTTTTATTCAACACCTGTTTTATATGGTTAACAGTTTGGTTCAATTTTGGTACATTTTATGTAGAAAAAGAGGTTTGTTGTATTTTGTGATGTGGAATACTTGTCATAGATTATACATTTATTATGTATGTAGACTCGTAATCATATTACAATTAAAAGATCTGTCAAACAAATGGTGTGCACACACAAAATGAAATATTGTTCAACAATCATGACATTATGTTATATTAATAATATAACAATTATAGCTTAAGATTCCGTCAATACGAGAAAATATCGACCAACAGATGAATATCGACCTCGGACTGCGTCCTCAGTCGATATGCAAATCTGTTTGGTCGATACATTCTCGTATTGACCTTATACCAAAGCTATAATTGTATAATACAAGTATTATTTGAATCAATGATAGCTGATTGGAGGAAAACAGAAATATAATGTATAGTATATGACATGTTATTGGTTGAAAAAAACTCAATAATTTCATTTATATTCACTTTTTCATGTTTAAATGGTATGTTTTCATTTATATTGTGTATTTTTACGATTAAATGCACTAATTTTCATTTGCATTGTTATTATCGCCAGGAATACTATATAAAAGAAGCTTGCAGTGTTACATTCTTACTGAAAGAATTGATAAATACTAATTTATTGGCATTTGTTTCTACTACAGAAACCACGACTGGTTTGTTGCTGTGCTACTGTATAGTATGACCCAAGATATTGGTATTTTTTTAAACTTTTCTTCAGATCGGTCACTAAATGCTTGTCTTAAAATAAGCACCAAAAAATTAAAATTTTACATACTACGTGCATGTTTGTTGTAGTACAAAAATTAAAATATATCAACCATTTGTTAAGTTTATAAGTGCAAATAGTCCCTTAAATTAAATGCGGTGATTGATTTACAATGAATAGCACTGTAAAAACTACTGAAATTTGTTTTCAAAAAATTGCTAGATGTATAAATTATAGACATTAAAAATGATTAGAATTTATTAATTTTTTAAATATATTTGCAATGTATTAAACCAACAGGATATAATTACAATATGTATGTATGTTTTTGAAATCCGTCATTTTCATTGGTCGAATTTCGTCAAGCGGTCATAAAGTTTTCTCTCGTAATAGTGAAAAGTTTACAATTCGCCGTGGGTCCAAAAATCCCAGTTGTTTAGTTTGGATATTCATTATTTACACGTTCAGGAATCATTAAATATTTACTTCATCTTTTTTCAGCACCATTATACCCAGTTTGACTATCATTGACAAAGACATTTGACCAATTACGCACTCGTGCGGTTCTCCTGGCCAGAGGAGGAAACTACTAGAACAGAACCGATGGCAGGATTAAACTAATTTATGCTTCTGTGTCAGGTGTTAAAATTATAAAAGGAATATATTGATATAAAACACATACATGTACTTACCAATCAAAATATGGAATTGAACTATTGAAAGATTAAAAAAGAGGGGTGTTTTTTTAATGTTGAAAATGTGGTTTTTTTCCTAGCAGATTGCCACCCTAAAACAGTCCAGAAATATTTTTGAAAAACCTACCAAAAAGTCCAAATCTTAGGCAAATATAAAAGACCCTTAAATTTGTAAGCAAAAACATAGTACACCAAAATGAAGACCAACTCCATATATACTGTTCATATTTATACGTTCCTATATGAAAGATGTATTATGGAGATATTGTGGAAATTCCTTTTAGATTGTCTTCAAATTGCACACAGTTGCTAATTGTGTTAGTACTTTTCAGTAAATTTCTGATTTTTCACTATGGTGTTATGGGATTTTGTTCTTAAAAGACGTAATATATAATTTGTAGACACTTTCATCAATTTTCTAGAAAGTTTTGGGAATTGTTTGTTTTTATAAGTAGAAGCTTCCTTTCGTTTTTGTTTAGTAAAATTCAGACTTTTTGTTTTAGAGTTACATGTATAGAACTTTGTTTTCAAATAATTTTTAGTTTTCAGACTTGAACATAAAAAAACATCCTTGAAAGTTTTGAGAGTTGTTTATCTTGATAAATGTGAGCTTCCTTTCTTTTTTATTTTAATCATTTTGTATGTAGGGTTATTGGAATTTGTTTGTGAAGTAAAGGCAAGGGATTGTTTTTAGTTTTCAAACTCGCAATTCGGACAGATACTTAAATTTCTTGGAAAGTTTAGGAAAAAGTTGACATTGATGGATACGATTCTCATTAGTACAAATTGAAGCACATACTCATCTACTACGTTTTAACGTTATATCACGAACTACGGCAAAAAACCAAACCAAACCAAAAACCGCAAAAATATATATTCTGACCCTTACTCTTGATGAGACGTTGAGAAAGTATTACCTTGCATTATAGTATCTTAACTTTATGTTTGTATCGTTGGAATAGTGTTTAACGCCACTTTTGGCAATTTTTCAGCTATATAATGGCTACCAGCTTTGTATTGTGTCAGGAAGCCAATGTACCCGAAGACAACCCCGACCTTCGGGAGGTAATCCTTACCAATTAAGTTTTGATTCGAGTGCACCCAACCCGCAACTTCGGTGTTGATTGTTATACCCCCGCTCCGAAGAAGATTGTGTATACTGTTTTACCCTTGTCCGTCCGTAACAAAAATTTCCGTCGCAGTTTTCTAAGCAACTATAGCATGTATAAGCCCGATATTTTGTATATTGCTCTATTTGATAGTGCCATATGGTGTGTGGCGATTTCAAGCTCCTTGGTCATGTACTTCCTTTTTACCGAATACTTAAAGTTTAACACATAGTTGACATACATGCAAAATTTTCGTCGCATTTTTCTGAGAAACTATAGCATGTAAAAGCTTGATATTTTGTATATTGATTTATTCTGTAGTCCCATATAGTGTATAGCGATTTCTTACTCCTTTGTCATCTACTTCCTGTTTACCGAATACTTAATAGTTTTACACATAGTAGACATACATGCAAAATTTCCGTCTCAGTTTTCTGAGCAAATATAGGTTGCAGAAGCCTGATATTTTGCATACTGCTTTATCCTATAGTACCGTATGGTGTAAAGCGTTTTTATGCTCCTTGATCATCTACTTCCTGTTTACAGAATAATTAGTTTTACATAGTCTCGATCACCCAGACGCTTGATTACATTTGTGCGACTGGATTCATCTCTATATTGAACTCGTTACCATTACGTCCAAAACTGGGGGTAATTTTTGATTGGATGATATTTTTATTGTCTAATAAATTACTTCCGTTCATATCAAGAAGTGTATAAAAATTGTACCAAAGTTTCCATTTGAATATTTTTATAAAATATTTCTTTATCAATTAATGAAACAAATATTATTGTATGCACAATCAAGAGTGAATCTTACTGTGACGTCATATTAAAAGTATAGAAATGTTTTTCATGGTTTTCCTGGTTTAAAACTAGGGCCTAAAAATAGAATCATTGTTTTGTCCCCACCTATTGGTAGCGAAATTACAACAAGGTGATCCCAGACGCTATTATATATGCGTCTGGGTGATCGAGAATAAGTTTTACACAGTTGCTCATCGTCGGAAACCCGCGTTCTCGCTTTGCTACCACTTACTGACCGTGGGCACTTGTAATTATTATCTCGTTTCCATGAATATTCAATGTCCTATTTTGAATGGTCGCTTGTACTTCCGGCGAAGCATTTGAAATAATAACAATAGTTTTCTCCAATAAACATCGTTACAATTGGCTACATAAATTAAATGAAAACAGAAAATATCTACAAGTGTGGCCACGGTCGGTAAGTGGCAGCAAAGCGAGAACGCGACCGGAAGTGGGTTTCCGACGATGACAGTTGCTTACATGCAATATTTTTGTTACAGCGGGGGTATCACTAGTGAGCATTAGCTTACAGTCCACACTTGTTTTTGTTTGTTTGGATAGAGTTTTACGCCACTTTCAGCAATTTTTCAGCTATATCATGGCGTCCAGTTTTTATTGGGGGAGGAAGCCGGAGAAAACCCCCGACCTGCGGTAGGAAAGCTTGCTCTTCTTGTCAATTAAAATTTGAGCCGAATACACCCTGCCTGCAGTGAGAATCGAACCCGCAATCTCAGTGTTGACAGACCACGTGATCAATAGTAGACGAACAACCTAAACCACTCGGCCACCGGGCCCCTTTAAAACTTATAACTTCATTTTCTATTTGAATAATATTTGAATAAATTTAATAATAGTTGTGTTTTGAAGTTGAAATAATTGTTTAAATTATTTTTTCAAGGGACTTAACCCGCCCAATGACATAAATAATCCATTTTCTAGATTTTGTTTCGGAAAAGGGGGGGGGGGGTGGCAACGGTAGATCATGTGTGCATCTGTTTTGTAAGAGCTGTTACACTTCCATTTAAAAAGTATAAGCAATGTCACTGTTGAGTTCGAAATTCGGTGCTGATTAACTTTTTTTCAGAGAGTTGTAATTTTTGCTTTAGAATACTAAGGTCAATATATTTTTATTACCAGTGTGTTAGCAAGTCACTCTTTTAATGGTATTTAATATATTGCTGTAGATGATCATGGTTCATTTTGTTTTTCGGGAATTTATGCCAAAAAAAATGGCAGTAAAAAATGCACAGCTTGTGTCGTACAAATTTTTGTTCATTTCAGGATGAATATTCTGGAAGATGAAACTTGAAAGTATCATATTGGAAAAATGCTTGTATTGAGAAGACCATATAATTTAAACAACATGTATGAATAGCGATTCACCAAGTTGGATAGAAATATGTATTTCATCCTATAATTGTTCTTTTATTACTGTCATTAATAAATATACATATATTTTTCATATGTTGCTCTATTTTACTATTTATTTTTTGTTTGACTTTTCAGTATTTCTATGTGTTCATATTTTAAATATTGAATGCAGCATTTGTACTCCAGCCAAGTCCGGCAATGGATATGCAAGAAAAAAACGATAATTGGATAGTTTTCAAACTTTATTTTTGGAAAATATTTGCGGTAAACACAAAGAATGAAAAAAAAACATGAAGAGATCGGAGCACATTGTGATGTGCAAAATGATTTGTCAAAACAAATAAAAGACGGAAAAAATTGAGAGTGAACAATCTGCTTAAAAAATCCATGGCATTTACATGTATAAATGTATAATAACTACTATCTTCAAAAAAGATAACCGACGAAGTAAAAGTATAAATTGAGGTATGCATTTATCTGCGAATGGCCTTAACTCTCATACAAAGTCCCCTTTCAATAGCAGAAAAATGGAAATTTTTCGGGAAGTACGGACGGACAAATGTTGGCAAACCTTAATATTATTACTACGTGAAATCTGAAAGCTATAAATTAAGAGGGGGCAGGATCTTTTCTGTTAGAGTGTTTTGGCATTTTTACACGTCTGCTAACCGTTTTAAACTGTTATCTGTCCTTCAGCCATTTGCTATTTCCTGTTGTTTACTGTTGTAACAAAAATAAAAACACTGTTTGCTATTAATGGTCAGAACACTGTTAACAGTTTTTACAGATTTTTTTCTCTGTTATTCTCTGAAATCAACATTCAACGGAGATTTCTAAAGTAACAAGACTTGAGTCTGTTTTTAACTTTAAAATAAAAAAACAATGTCTTAAATAAACATAGTGATAAATCGGTGAAAATTTTTATCTTAAGTGAAATTTATTTAACTACTAGTATTCGTAGTCATGGTAGTTGAGTAAATACATTTTAAATACATTTTACAATAAAAACGATCGGGAGAAAAATGCTATTAGCTAAGGGGAAAACGTAATGCCCGCAGACGCCTAAATGCAATTGACAATTACATATAAATTGATTAAATATGTTAATATTTGTCTTTATAATACTTTCTTCTGAGATAAGACTACAAGACCAGAACTAATTACATGTGTCATCAATTAAAAGTACAACTAGTTTTTATTTAAACATGTAACAGTTTTTAAAAACTTTATGACCCACTGCTATTCTTCAACACTACTAATGTCGGAATATTGGATGCATCTAAGAGGTGTTCACTCCAGTTTTTAACACCACCTGGCAATTCAGGTAAATGTCGAGCATAACCGAGGTACCATATTACTGCAGCGATGTGTGCACAGACACCAACAACTCTAGATCCTGACTTACATTTACAGTATCAAGCTTCAACGTTACATACAGAATATTGTATCCACAATAAATAACTCTTTGATTAGCAATGGCGGCTTTGAAGACGAACCCTTAAATTCTCTTCATCTAACCTTGGAAAATCGTAAAGTTCATCAACATCAGTTGTTTTCCATATAATTTTCCTCTTCTCCAACCCTTCTGCTTCGATTCTGGCTTTCAAATCGTTGACACAAGATGAAAGATGAAGCATTTAGGCAGCTAGTCGTCGTCGTCTTCAGACTCTAAAACAACGATTCAAAATGCATTTTTAACCAACGCTGAAACATCTCTAGCAATTTCAGCAGCATGTGAAATGTGTTCATTTATGAGAAATCTTCAAATTACGTCTTATTTTTTAAAAATTTTCCCTAAAACTGGACTTTTTTAGGATTGTCAATTCCATATAATTTTTCAAGTCAGCAACACTATTACTGCCTCGAATTGGCATCAAGATAATATTCCACGTGTCTCGTTTGTTTGTTGTTTGTTTAAATGGTGTTTAACGCCATTAACAGCAATTTCTCAGCTAGTGTCCAGTTTTTATTTGTGGAGAAAGCTGGAGTACCCCAGGAAAACCCCCGACTTGCGGTAGAAAAACTAGCAATCCTTTTCAATTAAGATTGGAGTCGATTACACCACGCCTGCAGTCAGAATCGAAGGCACAATCCCATTGTTGACAGACCACGTGATCATTAGTAGACGAACTATCTTAACCACGCGGCCACCGAGGCCGCCATGTGTAACTTTTTATGTGTCTACTGAGTAAATACGTATAACATGTATGTGCATATTTTAATGTCTAGAGACAAACTTATAAATATGTTTATACAATTAATAGTATAGGGAAACATTTTGGTAAAGTTTTAAATCTCGATATTCACATATATTTATATAGAAAATTACTATATAAATCTATAGGAAATACCTTTGGAGAGCGGTGGTAGGTATTTATTGCACACTGAGCAAACAATCCTAACATAGTCGCCGATATTTGGAACTTGGTTTGTTGGAAGAACCTGGTCTAGATATTTCCATCGCTTTATTCTAGCGTTAGCCGACTCCACTACCCAGCGAACCTGAAAATACATTTTGTATATAAAAGTAAATATTTTATCACTAGGAATAATAGGTTTATGAGCAATAACAGTTCTCTCACAAACTAAATGAAGCCTAAGAGATTCATACACAGTTTGATATGAGTTCATATACCAATGAATTAAAGCAGCTTTTGTTCCATGTTATAATTTTGCCACTGAAAAAATTTCAAAATTCCTGTCAGGTAAACCCAACAATGAAATGAAATGAATTGTGCTGAAATATTAAACATATCCGTTATTTAAAGTACAAGTATTAAATAGTTGTTCAAAGTTAAAAACAAAATCGGTTAACATCTTTATAAGTGTTACTCAGTGGGGGGTGGTTATGATGGAAACACAATATCTGTGAAAGATATGTTTTAAATACATTTAATAAAACGCCACTAAATAAGAATAGGTATTAAAACTGGTCATAAAAAATTAAAGATTATTCGTCCGGTAATAAAAAACAATGTTGAGTATTTTTAATTATTTGCTTATGGTTTATTTACTGTACCCGTTCAATGTGTATGCAATACAGACAAAAATTACAATAAATTTTCACAAATTTACACTTGTTTCAATTGAAATTTTTTTATCGTTAAGTAATATAGATCAATATTTAATAATGTATACATCCTTGCTTGTTTGAATATAGTTGAAGTCACCAGCAATTTTTCAGCTTTATCTTGGTGTCGTTTTATTGGTGGAGGTAGTCTGAAGTACCCGAAAAAAAAACGCCTGATCTTCCATTAACCTGCAATTCAATTACGGTTGGAGTCGAGTACACCCTGCCAGTTGTGTTGACAGGCCACGTGATCAATATTAGGTGACTGACTACCTAACCACTCGGCCACCGATCTTTTGTAAAAACTCATGTCCAGGTCAGGAGCTAACTGCGCACCCCGCCTTTGAAATACTTTACTTACCTATAGAGTTGTTTCTTCTTTGACATATACAAGATTTCCACCCATGTTTTATAGTAATACAATTTTTGCAAACAATAAACTTTGTTTACCTTTGTGACAAGATGGCTTGCGTTTGCATCTTCGGTGGATAACTGTTTTTCTCCTCTGGACAAAAATGAAGGCATCTTTGCATTGATTCCAAGTTCTTCAAGGAGATCAAGGGCATCTCGAAAACCTCTGTCCACTACGAAGATGTCGTCTTCTTCAATCCATTCCTGTATTGCTGCATCATTATTTTTTCCGTCTGCCAAGTAAGGTCCAAGAATGGTAATAAAATATCTTGTGGTGCTTACAACTACCATAGGCTTTACCAGTGGCCTCCCTTTGTGTACGCTAAACGATTGTCTTTGGAACTTAAAATTGCTGCATTTTTTGAATATAAATGTAAGTTCCATCTAGTACAATGATGGCCTGGTCAGCTCCCATTGGGCTGAACAATGACTGGGCTAATGGTCTTGTGTGTTTTTCTATAATTGATGATCTGGAAATATGATGTAACCCCAAGTTCTCTGGAACAAATGATTGCATCAAAGCTACTCTGGCAGATGGTAATGCCCTCCTTAAACTAGATGTAGAAATATTAAATAAGGTAGACATCAACTTGTTGGACATTCCTGATTTCAATTTAAAAAGAAATATTCCAATGGTAGTATGTTTGGTTTTGACAGGGGTGTTTCGAATAGAGTTTGAAATGCAAATACAAATATCATCAAAGTTGTCCTTCGTTATTCCTGTTAATTCAATTTAGTCAGAATTGGATAATGTATTAGGACTGTCAAAGTTTATTCTATTTGATTCAGTGTTAAGAGCAATTTCACGAAGACCTTTTATTAATTCTGTGATTGTTGAGCGATTCACAAAGACGCTGTCTGATAATTTTGAAATATTTTGTAATGCGTCGACAGTCATCAAACCATCGTGCAAGTGACCCGGACAGCATCTAGTTTTAGCTGGAATAATTACCTCCGTCTCAATTAAAACTCGATAACGAGCATCTTTGGGTACTACAATGAGTTTTGGACCTGGCTTTTTACATAAGAAACAATATTCATGGCTACTGGCTGTACTGGGTATTGGGAGTGCGACTGATGGCGGACTTGCATTTGGATTTTCTCTCCTACGTTTTACATCTGATGTATCTAATGGTGCATAATGTCGTTTTTCGACAATTTTATTTCTTTGGGATTCATTAATTTTAGTGAAGTAATTATGTCTACATTTGCTGCAAATGACATCTTCGTTATTACATTCGACCATATAATATTTGCGAAGAAATTTTTTCATTGGTCTGTTTACATGTCGCCGGTCATTTGGCTTTGTTCTTTTATTACAAAGAACACAAGGATAAGATTTGGGTCCTGATCCTGGCATTCTGAAACAAAAGGTTAACATTCAGCAGAATGAAAACAAAATGAAAAGTCTTATTTTCAGAATGTATCAAGGAAAAGGGGGTAAAAACAAAATTACGAACAAAGAAATTACAGTGCTTAATGTGTGAATGATTTATACTTTGCTTTGCTATAGTTAAAGAGATCCCGACATGGTACTGACGCGCTATATTTAATGCACATTTATTTTTAACTAATTTTTTAAGCCAGATATATGTTGTGACTGTGACTAATGCAAAAAAAAATATTAAAAACTAAAAACTCGATCGCATGGTTATATAGTATTTCCAGTCCACTGCACTTTTTTTTATCTTGTATATTTATTTACAAACTAAATATATATTTACAAAAATATCACAGTTAGAATATTAACGTCTCATTATTAAGTCTCGATATATTTCTACATTCACAAAGAAAACTAAAAATAATTAGACAATTGAATTTCATCAAACAATGAACAAAAACAGATGCGCATCATAACTACTAGTAAAACTGTTTATGTTTAATACGGTAACAAAAGCGTCGGACTTCCATTCCAGAATTTATTACATAATTACACACAAATCCAGTCCACTGCACTAACCACTACGCCAAGTAGACACCTGTTAACATTGCGTAAATATGTTGTATATAAACGTTTCTATTGTCTGCAAACAAAATATATTTTAAGTTGTTTACTTTTTTTTCAAAAAGAAGTTTTTTTATTGGTATAGCTATTTTTTTCAAATACGCATTAAAAGCTTTTTTAACACTACGTCACCAGTTTATTCAGGGGTGGCATCGAAAGCTACTTATTAAATAAATAAATAAATAAATAAATAAATAAATAAATAAATAAATAAATAAATAAATAAATAAATAAATAACTGCGAGGGTACGATTATTCATTCTAGGTTTAACAGTTTTGACAGTTTCCCTGGTGTTCGGTATTTTATTATTAGATGTACCTTCACTTATTAGAATGACAACGAAAGATCTAGAATATTCAAAAGTTTTTGGAATCTATATTTTTTTCTTTAACATTTCTATTGTGAATCAACAGGTGCGCCAGTTTTCCAAATAACTTCCCCCGACTTTCGATAAAAAGTAATGAATTGGTCGACTCATCAATAACACGGGCGTTTTAATGATGTAACGTATGTTCTCCTTGACGTTATTTCGGCGTACACAATGGCTGAAAATGCGATGCTACTCCATAGACACGTTTAAAATGACCCGATTATCATAGTGTAACCTTATAATCAATGGAATAGTATGCCGTTCATCTTGTTATTCACACATACATACGATTTTACTAATATATGATAATTGGGGTGAGTTACTCCAAGTTCACCAGAGAAATCCCTCAACACTGTCCTTGTAGCCTTACGTTTTTCCTCCTTGGGGCAACCTGTTTTTAACATCATCTTAGGTTTATTATCGTTCTCCTTATCCTGATCGTCATTATCATCATTATTCTTTTCCTTCCTTCTCTTGGTGTCTCCTGCCTCTGTCTTTCAGAGCTTTTCTTTTATTCTTCGTTGGTTATCCTCTTCCTGTCCCTCTCGGTTTGTCAATTTGATTTTCCGACAAAGTTCATCTCTCCTGTTGATTTCTAGCTGTGCTTCCGCTTCCTATTTCCGATACCAAAGCTGTTATGAAAACAAATTATATCTCTTTCCGATACATGGCATCCGTGTGATGACATTTTCCTCTGGATATGTTTTCTGCAATCTTCAGGGGCTTGCTCTATTCACTTTGCATTAATTGTTCGGTTACAGTGTCCTGAACAATTGAATCGAACAAACGGCAACAGGAAGTAACCTTCGATAATATGGACTTCGATTGTGTATTGGCTATTTCTACCGGTATATTTATGTTATGGAAAAAGAGGAAGATGACACAGCATTTGTCGTAGTTGCATTGTGTGTTGCAGTGTAGGTTTTATATATGCAAAATGATACGTTTATCTTTTGTTTTGCGCAAATGTTTTAAAATAAAAGATTTACAAACAAAATGTGAATAGTTTAAACAAGTTATTTCAGCTCCATCTACACTCCTCAAATTGTGGCTTATATGGAAATTGATGCAAATGGACTTTCCTCCTCTCTATCATTGACTTTTACATAAAATTGATAGAATGATGCATGTCTCTTTCTTTTTTAATAAAAAAAACGCATGCAACTTAGTAACACATCCCTCTAAAGCACGCCAGCATAAAGCAAAATCATTTATCAACACTGGAAAATAAATATTTATCTGCAATTTATATCTCATTTATCAACACTGGAAAATAAATATTTATCTGAAATTTATATCTTGTAAAGCATGTGTATATTATACTAGTATACATATAAAATGTACTTGAAGTACATTCGAAAATTCTTTTAAAATGCCTGTACCAAGACAGGACCATTGTAATCAATTTCTCTGGTATATCTGACGTTTTGTCTTTTCCTAGTTCGGTAGTGTTGTTACTTTTATATACTACATAATTATGCAATTTAATAAATGAATAAAGCTAATTGCTTTAACTTTTTACTCCTCAACATCTTTGTTTTTTTTAATTCTCTGTACGTTTGTATTTTACAGACTTCCAAATCCAAGACGTAAGGTATATGGCTATGTTGAAAATGTAGTACCACAATTTAATTTTTTACCCGGAGAAAACCCCCGACCTGCGGTAGGAAATCTGGCAACCCTTGTCAATTTAGATTGGAGTCGTGTACACCCTGCCTGCAGTGAGAATCGAACCCGCAATCTCAGTGTTGACAGACCACGTGATTAATAGTAGACGAACTACCTTGACCAATCGGCCACCGAGGCCCCGCACAATTTAATGAAGAAAAATTCAGGAGGCTGTTCAGAATGTCTTTAAATACTTTTAGGTTTTATTGTCTTAACCAGAGCTAAAAAATGAGGTTATGGTGGAAGGATCCCAATATCTGTAAGGAAACAATTGATGATAACATTGTGGTACCTTGGAGTCCAGGATCTAATTATAAGAATAGCGGAAAGATTTGGGTTTTCAAAATCATCTATTATTTTATCGAGAAATCGCATTATTGTAGCTCTGGTTAACAATATTTTTCCAAAAGTGATTTGCTGGCCTAAAGGTCAACAGATGGAGTATGTGACTTCTAAATTCAGTGAAAGAAATAATTTTCCTGGAATTGTTGGGTCCCTAGATGACACCCACATTAAAATACGTGCATCAAAAGATCATCCTCAGTCACATGTTAATCCTATCCTAAAAAATGTCATTCCATCCATCTCCAAGCAATACATGTATGCAATGCAGACATGGAATTTAGTAAGGGCAAAGACAAAACTAGTTATTACACAACGAAGAACAGCACGAAGAAACACAGCACAAACATTAAAACAACTGATAAGCGAACATCCATGCGCTCAAGTTGTAACGAGAATGAACGCAAGTGCTACGGAAGGGTAAGCAGTTCCTGCTTGCTGTAACACACCTGTTACGTTGCTAATTTGCGTGTGAAGTGTGACTCTCGATCAAGAAAATCAATGTATGTCCCAAAGCTCTGGATCCGTTGGATGCTCACCAAGTGACTTTCAGAGGTCTAAAATGAACAAGAGGTACAGCAGAGTATCCCCATTACATACATGTACATTTAACTGCTCAGTTCCACAAAAAATATTGACCGGCACTGGTTTTCAATTTTGTCCAAGATTGACTTATAACAACCTATGTATTTAATTTGGTCAAATCTTTTAAATAGCGTCAGATCAATGAGAAAAATACGATATAGTGTCAAAGTTTTAAACATCGGTGTGTAAAATGTTCAAATTTAAGAATTCAATAAATTGTAACACTTTAGTGTTCAAAGGTGTGTTCTCTGTCTTGTTTATTACACATGTTTCAGTGAATAATATAAAATACAGTGGTCGTGTCGTTCCTTTTTTAATTTATAGTACACATTTCCAAAATACTTCTCTTTTAAATATTTGTATTTGGTTAACAATTAATAATAAATGTCGTAATCTGTTCTGTTATTTAACACTGTGTGTTTATCAGGTGTTCTATTTCTGAGCACTGGTGTTCAAAATTTACCGCGTGATATAGTAACACAATGCACCAGGGAACCACCAAAATCTAGTTTTTGGGCGGTGGAATCAAAGATACAGACGTAAAATATACCTGCAGTTGTCACGGAGAATGAAGGATGTCTGTGTTCATTTACAACACATCACTGTTGAAAGTTAATTCCAATGACTTGTTTTGAATTGTGGATTTAGAGGAAATGACATGTGTGAGCACAACCCGTATCGCAAGAGATACACAAGGCAAATTATAAGGCACAGACGAATAAGTCTTACATATCTAATTTTAAGGACGAATAGAAAGAGATGTTGGACATATAGACATGTGAGAGAATCTACATCGGGATGGACTTCTACGTAAACATCGCAAAATTTATTGAAAGTAATGTTGGCTGAATTTACCTGTTTAAAATGAGTACATAACTTTATGCAGCAAAGTTGTGGGTGTTGTGCCAAATTTTAAGACATTTTAGCTTCTGTATATATTTTAAATATTTGAGGATGTACAGACATATTGTGTATTCAGACATGTACTAAATTTTATCTGACCATTTATTCAGAGTTCGGTACATATATGCCATTTGTTCTGTAGACAAACTTATGAACAAGAGCTGTGCCATGCATGGCTATCTGCAGCAGTCTTGTTTCTCGTTTAGTATATGCTATGTACGTTAAATGTTACAAAAGAAAATACTTTAAACAGAAATGAGATTGATGATTTTTCTTTATACAGTTTTACTCAGAATGTATTTAAGTAGTTTCATTATGTTTAATGTATCAATAGTGTATACATGAATGATATCTTGCCACTTAATTTATGAGGGGGTGGACAATGGGGAATATTTCTCATTTCTCTCTCCCCTCTGCTCCTTTCTCACTCCTCTCTTTGTACTACTACCTCTCGAAAACGTTAAAACAGTTGAAAAGATCACTTAATTTTGACTCAAAACTGATATAACTACCACAGTAACATAATTCTCAAGTTCTGATTGGCTCAAAAGGGAATTCCAACTGAAAAAAATGGTGCTTATTAATGGAAATTAAAAAGGATTATTTGCTGCTGCAACATTAATTGTCTGATTATTTTTCCTATTTGCAATTTTACTTTGCTGCTTCAGTTTCAGTTTGCTGCTCCATGCTGGTTAATCAGTGGCCATGGTTTGTGCAAACTTGGTAGATGACATTTGATGGATGATGTTTACAAAGTTGCAAAACAGTCCTTTCAGTTGTTTCAGACAAGAGGATTTTTAAAAATCAATTAAAATTCATTCAACAAAACAGTTCAAGGGGATTAACTCTTAAAGGGTTAATCAGACAATCTTGACCCTAGGCCATTTTTGAGCAAGAAAGTTACAAGTGATGGCAATAGCTCACATGACCCTTCGGGACAGATAATATTATACAAATTGTGCACTACAAACTATCTGGTGCCTTAAGAAGTGAAATTAAAAATATGTCTAACTTATTATGATATTATTAAAGTTATTAGAATCATTAAAAGAAAAGATGTCAGGCATTTTATTTCCTAATATGTCGATGTTTGTCTTTTTACAAAGTAACTTATTAGTAAAGCTGTTTTTATAACTTCATGATCAATTTCCTCCATATTTATTCTATTTATAGGAATCGCAAGAGAGTGATGAAGTACATGTATTAGAACATGTGGAACCAGAAATGCCAGTTGATCTGAAGACTGTTTGTAAGTGTTGTTTTAAATTGTTTGTTTTTCCATTCAAAATTTGTTTTGCTTCACTATAAAAATTAGATAGTCCTAATATCTTTAATGTTAAAATATATTCTCAATTATTTTTTACTTTAAATACAATGTAATATTGTTTTCCATGATTTCTTTGAAATTGTAACACTGGCATTGCATTCTGTGTAACCAAATGCACACTTTCCATGTCATTTCCACCATAAAGTATCATGGGCAAGTTCCATTTTATGTGTTAGGTAAAGAAAGTTTTGTATTTCACACAATCTCAAGCACCTGTAAACAATTAAGATGAAGTATCACAAGTCTTTAATATTTTTTAGATTAAAAGTTTTCATTTTAGACATTTTTTTATTTCATGTGCAGTAAGTGAACTGAAAGCTTTACAAAATGCAGTTAATCCCAACCAAAAATTGATGCTGGAAATAAAAGCCATGCTTTCTAATCAAACCCAACAGCAACTCAAGCAGGTTTTCAGCATTGAAACTTCCACAATAAAGGTAAAAATCATAAGAAATTATTTAAAGATCAAAAAAGGCATTATAGTTTTCATGCATGTTTAGTCTTGTAGGAGAATGTCATACATTTTCTCAGCTAATTGAAATGTCAAAAGTGTTAGTTTGTTTTGCTAAAGGGATGTGCATAGTTTAAAATTATTTTATTTTTATTTAACAAATTAGAAGAATCAGCATTACATAGAAACTTTTCAATCAATCAAGGCTTTCAGAACTGAGTTAATAATATCTAAATGAATCAATCAATCAACCTTTAGACTGTTTTAGTTCTAACTCAATACAATTTGTTTATTAAAATTTTGTTTTCAGAAACCATACCTGCATTATCTGAAGTCAAGAGTTTTTGAATATCCTTGGATAACTGAGGATGATGCAGATTTGAAGGTAAGCTTAAAATTATGTAAGATGTGTTTAAATGTTTTGCAAACCAGTTGTGTATTTCTTTCATTTTAAAGATATGTGTATGTCTAAAATAAAAGGGGTTATTTAACTTAAATCAGAATAAACAAACAGGGATAACATGTTGATCTGTCTCAGCTTGAACAGGACTATTCAGTTAAAGCTCACATTTAAAGGCATAACTGGTAATTTAAAGTGTTAAATCAATGTAATGGTATTAGATATACTGTAATTGTGTGCGCAACTAGATAAATTGTGGCAGATTGATTAATCACATGCTTGTCAACACTGAGGTTGCAGATTCAAGTTAAAGCTGAAACAAATTGCTAAAAGTGGCGATCAACAAATAAATCAACAATAAAATTGCTCCTGTGTGTGTGAACAGCAGTAACAAGTTGAGGTTCCTTGCAGTACCTAACAAAAGAACTACAATTACAATACGGGACCAAGTGGTTAAGAAAGTTCATCTAATATTAATCACATCGTTTGTCAACACAGTCTTACTGTGGGCAGGATATACTGGACTCCAATTTTAATTGACAAGGATTGCCAGTTTTTCCTACCAAAGGTTGAAAGTGGCATTAAACATCATTCAAACAAACAAACAAACAATTACAAGACAAACTTTATAACATCAGTATGATCTTATAGGATGTTTGATGTTTCAGCAACAAGGTGTTAATTTGTTAAAATTGGTGCTGTTACCGTAGATTTGGATTTTATGTTTTATCGCGAAGCATTTTATGTACAGCGTAAACCCATCCAAAGTCTTCTAGATCTAATAATCTAACCAACAATTGAAAAAACTGTGATGACTTTTTAAATGGTGCAAACGGATCCATAGTAGGTTATACGAGTTACAATTGATTAAAATAAATCCTGATATTTTAATTGAATTTAAACCACATTTGCATATTTATCAATGCATCAAAAGTTGACATGTTATCAACCTATGAATACGTAATGTGCCCTAAGTTAGCTTTTACCGTAAAATGTGGTTTACTCCATCCATATATGTTTAGTATTATAGTTATTTCTTATTGGGTCATAACTGACTTTTAAATTTTTTTTATTTACAGAGAACTATAACCACATTATTAAGAACATCCCATGAAAAAATTAATGGAGATGTGGTACTAAAATGCAACCAATTTGCATCTCACAATTTTACTAATTGGAGAAATCAATTGAGAATCAAGGTAATTATGAAAATATGGTATGTGAACAAATAACGCTGGAGGTGACACATATATTATGAGAATCTTAAACCATTTGCTTCATGTCTTTGTAAGCTTAAGCCCTAGGTCCATCAAATATGGTCCAGTGATATCTTATCATGAGTACTCACCACTCAGTCACCTGTCACCAGACCTCAATTTCACTGTCCAAGGACTACTTTAAAGTTTTTGGATTATGGCAGTTCCTCTGTAACAATGCATGGTAGGATGATTATACATGTTTTTGGTATATAGGTTGCTGATGAATAGTACATGACTGTCTGGTAGATGTCACCTGTCCTTGACCTCATTTTCACAGTCCAGCGACTACGTTTAAGCTTTTATATTTGGGCAGTTCTTATGTAACTATACATGGTAGGATGACAATATATAGTATACAGATTGCTGATGATTGGTACATGAGTGTCTGGTAGGTGTCATTTGACCATGATCTCAATTTCACGGTCATACTACTACTTTAAAGTTTTTTTATTAGGTCTGTTTCTCTGAAACCATATATTGTATATATTAAATCATAACAATTTAATGTTATTATTTACGTAATGCTTAAGACATACATTTTTTGTGTCCAAACTTGTTACCTAAATCATTTGCTGTCTAATAATAGTATACAACTCGTTCACATATCTTTTACTGCATGCTCTTTATATGTTGAGGAATAGAAAACTTTGCATTGTTTGAATGACATCTAGTCTGATCTATAAATAGACATGTGGAAACTACAAACTATACAAATATAAATACTAAAATTTTCCAATTGTCAGCATCCTTTTTATTGATAGCAAAATTCCAGCTAATAGTGTTAATATTGCACAACTTCTACATTTTGGTATATCGTGCGGATTCTGTTCAAATTTTCAACACAGATAACTGCTGTTGACTAATAAGCTACACAAACTTGGGTTTCATATTCCAATACTTAAAAAAAATTAAACTAACAATAGTACAGATTGAAATAATTGATAAAGATTGTTGTAGCAAAGAGATTGTAAAACTGAATTGCTAAAAATTATAGTCTACTTGAATATCTTTATACACGCTTCAAAGAAGAGGGGGTATTATGTTTTACCATTGTCCGTCCATAACAAATTTCTGTCACAGTTTTCTAAGCAACTATAGCATGCAGAAGCCCGATATTGCTTTATCATAAAATACCATATGGTGTATAGTGATTTATCTTTTTAGTGAATACTTTTTAGCCTTTTATCACTAGTGAGCATTAGCTCACAGATACACTTGTTTTATACAGTTATTCTTAGTTTCTTTAAAATATTTTTATCATTCTGAGTAGTACACACATTATCAAAGGATGTTTATAAATTGTTGTATATATGTATCTAGCATTAGATAAAAAATCTGTAATTTTTTGTTAGCTAATTACAAAAGACAAAGAAGTCCAGGGAATGGACTTGAGTTAGTTATCTAAATACACATTTAGTAACTTTAAATGTGGAACTGAAAGTGCAGATGCCCAAAAAAAACATGGGGAAGTCGTTTTGGCATTAGTAAGTACAGATTTGTAACTAGTACATGATTTCTTTTTTAGTTTTAAACAATGAAAAGAATGGCTATACAATATACATAAATTGTGAGAAATTATGAAATAAATTTGAATGAGCCTAAGAAATGGGAACATTTCCCATCTGTTTCGTGGTAAGTACAATGTATGAATATTGTTTGTATCTTGCAACCCTAAGTAAAGTGTTAAAAAATATCTGACTCAAAGTAGAATTTGTAGTGATATGTGACTTATTTGATTTAAATTATACTGTAAACATACACTTATACTGTCTTTTTCGCTTTAAATTGTACACTTTTATTAAGATTGTTTTGTATTTGTTTTATGCATGAGGACCTCAAGAAAAATTAGTAATAACACTAACTGTGAAACCCTCTTAAAATTTTCGGAGCATTTTTTCATCGATAGCCTGGTGTCATAAACGAATATAGTATTTCACAACATGTCATAAATTGGAACAGAATGCTAAACTTTGTTAGAACCAAGGACAAGGGTACTAGGGGACTTTATTCTGCACTGTAAAATAAGGAAAACTTTATTCAGCTACCTATATTGTACAGCATATGTAATGGTTGCAGGAAAAAATAATAAATATGAGGTGTGAAATGAAACACATACATTTATTATTCGTCCACATAAAATTGATTAAATCTTTGCATGGATCTCCTATTTTGAAATCTCTAAGTCTCAGCCTTATATTGTTTTTTGGGTCATGTCAATAAACTAATATTTATAGATTATGTATGTTTTATTAAATGAAATGCAATTTTTTGTCAGTATCTCAAAGAAAGACGACAGCCTTGAGATGAGATGACGAGAAAATGCATCAAGTTTGCAAAACGTAAATAATCTGTTTATCACTGTTCTGTACATTAACATCACTGTATTTATTTAATGACGTCTTGACATAGTGGTGAGATGGGATAATACTGCACATCAAATGAAAATACTTAAATAATGATAATATCTATTTATACATTTGCAGTACAACAATGGTGTACACATATTTTTTCCTTTATTCTGCTAGTGACTGAATCAGCTAAATAAGTGGTTGTTCAATGTTTTTTCAATATAAAATCTATTTCATTGATTCAGAATAAAAACAATTTTCTGACTATGTATTAATATTGTTTTTGGAGTGTAGTAAATATTACAGAAATACTAGATTGATTTTTATCTGTTTTCAGAGAACATTTGTTGATCTGAATCAACTTTGGAACGGAGAAAATGTCATGTCTGACTTTATGGGGTGCTTTAGGAAAACATTAAATAAAATGTACAGCAAAGAAAACCAGTCAGAATGCTGGGCAAGATTACGTGAAAGACAGTTAAAAAAATTGAAGAGTTTAAAAAAATATAAATGTTAAAAGTTACAAAAATTGTTGGTACTATTTTTCTTTCTTTCAATGTTAATGTTACAGTTATTTTTTTTATACTTGATTAATTATTATTGATGATAACAAAATTTGTGAAGCATAGCAAGTACTGTTTTTGATGTTCTTAAAAATAAAAAAAAAAGATTTTAAGGGTAATAACTCTTGATTTAATAAATTCAGTTAATTTTCTATTATTAAATAACATATTGGGTTAATTCATATTTCTTTCTTGTGCAGTGTGTTATTATTTATTAATTGTTATTTAATATTAATAAATCAGGTTGTATCACAATGAATATTGTGAAAAACCAGTGATCAACAAATCTCAAGTGTTGTCTTGTTTCAATTTTGTCAGAACAGTTGTGTGATATCATTATTAAAACAGTATAAGTAAATGTGAAGTATTACTAAATGTGAAATTAGTGTAGTCTGTAATATTGTTGAATGAATGGAAAGTCTTAAAACATCAACATTGTAAACATAAGAACAAAATCTTGAGTCTTCAGTTTTATCAAAACCCAGCTAGGTCAGAATCAGCTACATTTAGATTGATTTATTGATTATTGTTGAGTGTCCAGCAAGCAATATTTCAGCAATATTTAGGAGATGAGCTGCAATTAGAACAATCAAAGAATTTTAATAAGTACAATACAGTCACAGTATGCACATATTTACAACCAGTCATGGAATTTGTAAAACATTATATATTGGCTCTCTATTCAGAAATTTGTGTAATAAAAGAAAGCTTACAAGATGCAAATTAATGTCTTTTTACTCAAAACTATTATGAAAGTCAAACATGGGTCAAATATAATTCACGCATGTGACCCATGTGTGGACTTGTATTTATGAAACACAGGCGTGTCACATGTGTGACACGTGCGTTTTCAACGCATGTGACCCATGTGTGGACTTATACATGTGAAACACAGGCGTGTCACATGTGTGACACATGTGTTTTGCAACGCATGTGACCCATGTGTGGACTTATACATATAAAACACAGGCGTGTCACATGTGTACATGCGTTTTGCAACGCATGTGTACATGCGTGACTTTTTCATCTCAAACACAAACTTTCTGGAAACAAGAGGATAAAGTTTAACTGATGTGTACTAAAGATAAACGTTGTGGGAGTCATTGGATGACATGCACTATTATGGGACTTAACTTGAAAGTGAAAGTAGATTTTTTTGTCACTGTGTTGGCTTCCGGTTGATCGTTCCTTCTTATATGCAGTGAAAGTGGTGCTGAAATTTTGAGAGAATACTTAGGGGGTTACATGTTGTAATGTGACAGGAATAGTTCTTTATTTGAAACAAAAGGTAAAATGTTCAGAAAAATTCAAAATCAACTAATTTTATATAGCCGAAGAGGCGATAAACAATGGTGGCCCTACCCCTTCATAAAAAACAAATGTGTCGTTCAGGGGAAATAACTCCAAAAATGAATCATGAGTCAATCTTACCTTACTGATCACTTAGCAAATTTAGAGTTTCACTTTGATTTTTGGGTTATAGTATAGTGAAATCGGCTAGGCGGAGAAAAATAGGGTGTCTATTCTAAGCCAGATCTCTAAAAATAAAAACAGAAAGATTGCACATGTATTGAAGAAGTGCACCTGCTATTATGGAAATCTTCGAGGAATTTTTTCTAATTTTCCATATTTTAATAGTTAGTAGGGCTTGTCCTTCTGATTGTTTTTGCTATTTACAGTTTTACCCTAGCTGTTATAGTTTGTAATTTAAAAGGCAAATACTGACATTTTCATAACAAAATTGTATTAGTGGGCAAAACCTGCTGTAGGGAGTCGTCTGACGTTAGAACGAATAATCGTACTCTTGCTTTTATTATTTACATGTAAATTTTCGAGTATGCAGGGAACACTTTAGTCAAATGTCGTTACAGAAGCTACATTACTAAGAATAATTAGTCATGAATTCATAAGAATTAGGTCACGTTTGTAAAAAGTAAAAAATGAAATATAAAACTACAGTTAGTACAAGTTTAGGTAACTCAAATACGAGTAAGTACAAAATGTATAAGTGAAAATTTAGTGGAGCTGTGATACTAATAAGTCAACGCCACCTGTTGGGAGATACCAAAGAGGAGATAATAGAAGTTATGACAGGTGAATCTATTTAAAAGAAATTATCTCTTCTTGACATGCAAAATAACATAACGTATCCTACGAAAGCCCAGAAGGCTCATTCGATATTCGAAATTCGAGATTCGAAATTCGAAATCAAGTTTCGAAATTCGAGATTCGAAACTCAAGATTCGAAATTTGAAATTTAATATAGTTATAAGCAATCAGATTGTATGTAACATAATCGTCTACCAATCAGAATAGTTCTTATATAAACATAGCCACGTGCTATTATGTTTATTTGGTGTTTTAACCGTCGACATATTTGTCAAAGAATGACTTGTTTAACATGGTTTTGTTAAAAAATTAATTTTTTTAGCTTTATTTGTTTTTCTATCAAATTAATTCAATTCACAATAACATCTTGATTTTACAAATCAAGAAACAAGAATGTACATGTAAAACGGAATTCAACAAAGCTTGGTGTGTAGAAATTTATATGGTAGTTATGGCTCTTTGAACTTGAAATTTTCAGTAATCCTCAATAAACATGGTTTTCGCTTTAACTCCCCTAAAACTACTAAACCAAATTTTATGTAGTTTCGATATAACCAATCTGATTGGCTAAAACTATATTGAATTTCGAATCTCGATTTTCGAATTTCGAATCTCGATTTTCGAATATCGAATTTCGAATCTCGAATTTCAAATTTCGCATCTCGAATATATAAGAACTATTCTGATTGGTAGAAGATTATGTCACACGCAATCTGATTGGTTATAACTATATTGAATTTCGAATCTCGAATTTCGAATTTAGATTCTCGAATTTCGAATGAGCCTTCTGGGCATTCGTAGTATCCTGTTTAACAAAAAAATATTTACATATAAAAAATAATCCTTTATGTCAACACAGGCTGTGCTCCGTTTGATAGGAGGTAAGAAGAAAACTCGTCATTGAATTGATAATGTCATTTATTACTTAAATGCCGAAAACATTTTACTAAAATCATAAATCATATTTACATACAAATAGATAAAAAAATTGTAATAATGTATGGGGCTATTACAGGTGAGAATTACAGGCTTTCCATGTGTAGAAATATAACTTAACTTATTGGAATTTTTACAATTTTCCAATGTAAAAGAATTAACAAAACACCATTTGCTTTACAGTGTACCGGTATAACGTACTATATGCAAGGAAACATTCCCAGTTGTACATGCATGGACCAACATCCTGGATACAAAGTTGAAAATATGTACCCTAAGGATGATTGTGAACACGTTAAAAAAATGAATTGGATGGGCCAGGTGGTGTCAGAAGAGAAGATTATTTAAAAGTTTACAACGGACGGACGACAGATGACATACACCTTGTGAATAAGTGATGACAAAATGTAGAGTGGAAAGAAATATGCTTTATATGATAAAAAAACTTTAAAAGCACAGTAGCATAGTAAAAACTCTGATCATTTTGGATGCAAGTTATCGCTTTACTGCACGGAGTTTTATGTAAATAATTTTAGTCTCCATCAATTAAATCAACAAATTGGCACTTATTAAATGATTTTCAGATACACACTTAAGGGTAAATATGTACTAGTTCTGCCTACCTCTTGTTCTTAATTTTTTCTTTCTCCATCCCCGTTGCTCCTTTTGTCACTCCCCTTTGCTCCTTTCTCCCTCCACTTTCTTCCTTTCTCCTTCCACCTCTCTCCTTGTCTTCCACTAACCTGTCCACCCCCTCATTTATGTGTTTTTAATACAAACAATGTACTAATTATTATTTTATTATTATTTGGCTTTAATAGAAACTTTTTTTTTTGGGGGGGGGGGGGATATTTGAAATATTTGTATGCAAAAAATGCATTCATTTGTTACCAATGAATCTGATAGGGTAATGACCTCTGAAAAACCATTTCACCACTTGTTACTACTGGAAGTCGGTATCTTGAAAAAACTGATTAATTAAAACTGGTTTTTTATGCTTAATTCATGGCGTTGCCTACATTAAATGTAATAATCTAATAATTTTGTTATGTTTTTATCAAAATAATGTTGTTTAATTGAATTGGGTTTAGCACCTCTTTCATCATTGTTACGCTATATCATGGCCTCAAGTATCTTTTTGGGAAGGAATATTTCCTATACCAATTAATAAAAAATAAAATTCTCTAATTTTTTTAAAGATATATTTGTGTTCAGAAATACTGTAAACGTATAATTTTTGCAGAATTAAGATTTTTATGTTTTAATTATCTGAGACATTTAAAAATATAATATTTATCTTATTTATTTATTTTAATTGCGAATACAAAATAAAAAACTGTTTTAAGTATTTGTAAAATGTATTTTCTCAACTACATAAACATTTAAATAGTATAGATTATTTATTGCAGCACATCTCCATTTCCAACTTTTACAATTTACTTTGTCGTAACACGTTACCCAATGAACATGTTTGCAATATGAACACTGCACGACTTCTCGTAGCCGTAGTCTTAGTTTCGGGAATGGCATTTATAAAATAATCTAATGCCAGTGTATCTCGTACAATTGGGGATGTACCAGGGTATGCCCTGCGCGTCAATTGCTTAATATACTGGGCCAACTCTGGAATTGTGTCTCATTCGTTTGACGTACTCTACCTCTCCTTTCTCGACTTGACTGCTTGTGAGTTCATATGACTGTTGTTCATGTCATCTTGACTCACCACTGCCCGTGAGCGAACTGCTTTTCCTAAGTGCGTCACTCCTCGTTTTCAAATTTTTTTTCAATATATTATTTTTAAAGTGGCTAATTTAGATGCAAACACCGAAATACATTCGCTCATCAACAATTTAATTTCCGTCTCCTTTTCATTTTCGTACTGTTTTCCCAACGTGCTAAGTTTCCACTACTAGTACCAACATTTGGACTTTGCCTTGTATCAATATTTGGTAGCGTTTCGTCCAAGTTTTCTGCGTTTCCAGATTTTTCAGTACATGGACCAAACGTAATAATATTGTATTCGTCCATTTTTATTCAGTAATTACAGTATTTCCTTTTTAATATACAAAATGTAGATATTAAAACTACATGACTCTTAACATTTCAACCGCTACTACCATAAATGTAACGCTGCCTCTCGGGCGTTAGAGTCGGACACCGGATATTACGGCGCCACTCTTAAATACCGTTGTACTATATGAATAATAATAAAAAAATACTTTAGAAATACATTTTGATTTATTGATTTAATATTGTAGACTGTCTTGAGCCGGACCTCAACTCCGTGGATGGTCCATACTGTCCTAATCCTACACATTAATCCGACAAACGACAAGAATTGTAAAACAATCCGCTTTCTACCTCATTGGGAAAAGTACATGTAGGTATCAGCGTACTTCACATACATTAATAACAACAAAACGTTTATTGAGAATAAAAAATGGAACCCAGACCCTACACCAATAATAGAAGAGACGAAGCATGCATGTTTTGCCGACATGAATCATCTTTCTACAATGTAGGTTTTCAGTAAGCACATGTTTTCTCTCAAATCGTGACAAGTTTACGTCGTTGGTCCACAAATTACAATTGTTTAGTTTGGATATTCATCATTTACACGTCGTGGAATCATTTTCAAAATAACTTTTTGCTTCTACTAAAACAAACAAGTAAGATTATTTGAAATTCGTACTTATTGTCAACAATAGAAATTACTTACCGTTTCTGTCATGCACTCTTGTCTCTTGGACACGTTCCCCATAGAAGATACTTTATTCAGCAAAATTACACCTCTCACATACATAAATAAAGTAATATCTAACAATGTTTAAACCATAAACACCACTATATATTAATTAAAAAACAACAACAACAACCACTTATAATTTTTCAATACGACAAAAAAGGTTGGGGGGGACATTCACGACCATATATATCTATATCTCCTCAATAAATGTTCTGGAATTTCGTAGCTGAATTGTTTATTATTATTGCTTATAGAATATTCTTTTTCTCAAGTAAACAAATAGCAAACAATGTAAAAGATTAAAAATAAATATTTTATTTTTAAGTAAAAACATATCAAAACACAAATAATGCCAAACAAATATAAAATACGTATACAAGGCCAAATAAATAATAAGCCATTACGCATGCAATACACGTCGGAAAAAATATATTAACCATGGAAGTTGTATTTAGCTAAATTTGGTATTACGTTTTGAATTTTAATTTTGAAAAGGTCTATAATCTTAATCAGTTGGATTTTAATATTGTTTGGATTTGAGCGACACTGATGAATCTTGATTAGAAAAAACGCGCGTATGACGTAGTAAATTCTATTAACCTTGGTATCTTTTATGACATTTTATTTGTTGAGTAGGAGTCTGGTTCCCATCATTAGCCTTACCTTCACGCTTTTTTAAAACTTGCTACTGTACAATTCTTTTGTCGTAACTATCATTTTGATACTTTCAGCTGCTGTTTTGAAAACGATTTTTTCCTCTATGTTGTTTTCTAGTCATTTTCGTCATGCTACACATTAAAATATGTCAACTTATAGTTAGATTCCTGAGTCCTGTCACCAGTACTCATAAATACAAATTGATACCGAAAATGTCGATTTTAGTGTCAGTTTAGAACACGGTACCTCTGAGAAATTAATCCTATTTGACAATTGTCCGTTTATTGTACGAGGCAATTTCCCTTTAAGCACAAAAACACACCATACTTATATAGTCTGTGTTTCTTTTACACTGCTTGTCATATGAATTAATTTTTGACGTGTATTAACATAATCAGCCGGGAAAACACAAATATATGCACATTAATAAACGTCTACAAATTTCAAAACAATAATAATAATAATAATAAACAAATCATGTCAAAGCTTATGATATCAGCTTGTATTTGTGTATTAGGAAAAATAGCAAAGGAAACCTTAACAACAAGAGCCGAAAGCCAAGGGACAGTTACAAACCCGGATACAAACAAAGAGCCGAAAGCCAAGGGACAGTTACAAACCCGGATACAAACAAGAGCCGAAAGCCAAGGGACAGTTACAAACCCGGATACAAACAAAACATACAAAACACGAAACAAAAACAAAAAACACAAAAACATCAAGTGAGTTACCCGAACTTAATATAAAAACTATGGGTACACTCATTGTTTGTATTTGTGTATGACTCAATGTCAGTCCCTATCATCCATGTTAGTATCAATGACCTATGTGTGATCATAAAGAGCATCTTCTGTATTCTTTCTCACCATTAGTTTATTGTGAAATGTACTTGTTACATCATAGGCGGCTTCCGTCAATCCAACGTGGTCGTATACATTTCCTGTTCTAGCATGTATACGAGTGTTGTCGGCGTCACCAAGATGGCTATACACGCCATTGCCATTTAAACCCGAACCGATATCATCGTCATCAGCTGCACCAAACGGGACATTTGGGTTTTGATTGACGGGGATTGATAAGACGACTGCATTCGACTGACTTGCATTATTATAGTTACTTCTTCTAAAGAAAATAAAGAGAATGGAGTCGTGGTAATAGTTTGACGTGTCCGTAGACTGCACATGAATAAAAACTAAAACTAGAAATAAGTACATGTTGTTGTCGAAATTTAAACTATTCGCGAGTATTAGGTTTTTAACTTATTAGTCTAGCCAAAACAATTTTTAATAGAAATTATATTTAAATCATGTAGGAAAATGATTGATTATTTTAATATTTCTATTAGGTAAGTCATGTAAGTAATTTATCATTTATATCATTTTTCCATGTTGGCGAAAACACTTTGACGAAATAATGTTAACAAAAAAAGTACCAAATCACGACAAGGTTTTTTGTATATATGAAATAACTATCTTGTCATTACGAATAAGATATTTGGTTATTTCTAGATATTTATGTCGTAATTACTACTTCTTTACTTCTATAAAGTCAACCTGAAGTGATAAGATAGTAGTCTCGATATTATTAGGTATTTTTTTGTTAGCCATTTAATATCTATGTGTCACGTCATGTAAACTAAACGCTATTAACGTTAGATTTTTGTTTGGTTCATTAATTAAATGCGAGTGAAAAAGTAATGTATGCTTTTTAATGTTCTACGTTATAAATTGAATGGGTAACCGATTCAAATGTACTGCAACAAGTTTAATAAACTAAACAGCATGCTACTCTCCAAATATAGAAACATCGGATATAAACATTCAAATACAAGGGACATACGTGTATATAACTTACTCACGCAAGTACCTTTTTTTATCGGCAAGGGCTCAAATATGGGATGTCGGAGCAGACACGCGCATTACTAACCTGTTGCATTCGTTTAAAATGGAGCGTATGTATAGTACTTACCTAGTACGTAAAAGACATATAACCGCTATTATTATTACTAGAGCTGATGTTACTCCTACAATGATACCTACAAATATACGTGTGCTTAATATAATGAGACGTGAAGCGCAGTAATAATTATAAAATAGTAGAACATTATATGGCCACATTTAATTGATTCTTAATATCAACAGAGCCCAGAAATGAATCAAACATAATTGTAGACTACTGATATGGCCGTCTTGTATCTGAAATAAACTACTGATGTAGCTGTCTTGTATCTGAAAAAACACTACTGATATGGAAGTCTTAAATCTAAAATAGACTACTGCTATAGTTGTCTTGAATCAAAAATAGACTACTAATATAGTTGTCTTGTATCTATCTGAATTAGACTACCGATATAGTTGTCTTGTATCTAAAATAGACTACTGATATATTTGTCTTGTAATTGAAATAGACTACCGATATAGTTGTCTTGTATTTAAAATAGACTACTGATATGGCGGTCTTGTATGTGAAATAGACTACCGATATAGTTGTCCTGTATCAAAAATAGACTACTGATATGGTTGTCTTGTATCTGAAATAGACTAACGATATAGTTGTCTTGTATCAAAAATGGACTACTTATACTACCTATATAGTTGTCTTGTATCTGAATTAGACTACCGATATAGTTGTCTTGTTTCAAAAATAGACTACTGATATATTTGTCTTGTATCTGAAATATACTACCGATACAGCCGTCTTGCATCGGAAATAGACTACTGATATGGCCGTCTTGTATGCAAATGTAGAAGTTGTCGGTCAATAATTTAACCCACAATCTTTTTCCCCCATTAAAACGTAAATTTGCATTGGCAAAATATGTTGAAACTCAATGCTACAACCCCATTCAAATTCCGGTGGACATTAACAATTAAAACAACTGCTTTATATATGCACCTATTTGTATGTGGCAGGCAACACCCAGACATTATATGGTGATTTAAATGTACATGAATATTTAATAAAAATTAGTATTTTCCTAATTGCTAGGCATTATTAAGCATTATACATGCAATCTATTGGGTAAGCAAAAACTAGACAAACTTACTTTTAATTGACGTACGTAGTATTAGATTGAAATATGAATAATAAATCTTGGTTTTTTGCTAACTTTTTTTTGCACTGCATTAGCAGTATGAGTACTATGTATGACAAATATAAAAACATGTAGTGTTATATAGATATCTCACCGACTATTACTGTATTCGGGTAACCCTTTTCTGTTGTTTCTCTATTTGGAGTATTAGTATCTGAAAATTGTATTATTATATCACATATTTCATTATCACGGTCGTAAAACACATATTTTCTGTCGAAGGCTTATAAATTGGATATATCCCTTAAATACAGATCGGGAGACATGAGAATAATTATGTTTGTTTTTGTTTGTTTGTATGGTGTTAACGCCACTTGCAGCAATTATTCAGCTATATCATTGCGTCCAGTTTTTATTGGGGGAGGAAGCAGGAATACCCGCAAAAAGGCCGGATCTGCGGTGGGAAAACTGGTACTAGTAATCCTTTTCAATTAAGTTGAGTTGAGTAAACCCTGCCCGCAGTGAGACTCGAACAGGCAACTCTGTGTTGACAGATCACGTGGTCAATAGTAGATGACTAACCCATCGGAGTATTAGTTACTGACAATTGTAAATGTATTTTTATATCACAGATTATGTTGTCAACTAAGATGTTCTTTTGTATTTCATTGTATTTATGATATCCCTTATATATAGATCTGGAAACTTGATGATAGTTATGACGCGAGCTCTGTATAAAAAGTAAAACACAAGAACAACAAATACAGATGATATGATGTTTGCTTTACGTTCAGCGAGCAGTATTTCAGCCATGTTCAGGACGAAAACAAACAGCAAAAAAATCAACGAAAAAGAATTTTGCCTTTTGTAGCGGATATAATGAGCCTACTCCTTATCAAATCTACATAAGCGATCTTTATCGTGCAAGGAGCGTGGCAAACTCAAACACGTCACCAACTACGGTCTTCGGCTAGGCTTAACGTATTGTGTTTTAACAAGCCCAAACGAGAGTCTCCCCTATCCGCCACCAAGGGACGCATTGGGCTGCTCTGGGTCGAACCTGGAATGATACCAGTGTTTGCTTTATGTTCAGCGAGAAGTATTGTTAACTTTATTCAGGACGAGAACAAGTTCAGCAATAAATCAATACAGCAATTTGAGAAAGATGGAGCAAACGGCAAAATTTTTGAATGCCATTGGAAAAGTATGTAGGGGCGGAATATTTAGTCTTTTGTAGCGGCTACAACAAGCATATACTTTAATATCGATATCTACAAAAGGGGTTTTGGATTTCGTGCAAAGAGCGTGGCACTCTCGAAACACGACACCCTAATCTTTAATCATTTTCAAATTTTATAATCTGTGATATAAAAACACGTCACCCCTGTGTCCAGGCGTTCCGTATAATGAACTGAAAAATCACCAACTAGAGTAGATACCTTCCGCAACCTGGGGATGCGCTGGGCAGCACTGTGAACCCTACATGGTATGGACCCAAAATTTTAGAATGAGGTTATTCTATTAAAACAAATAGTAAATTTCTGTAAAAAGTATAACACGTTAGATATATAAATAACAAAGATATTGTTAGTGATATTTGTCCCTTTCCGAGCCCTCCTTCTTTGAAAACTCACCGTTTTCTAGTTTTCTACACCAAGCTCTATGTGTTTCAGTACAATTGAGTGACAATAGCCTGTATTTGTCGCCCTGTTCTGCACTCAATGCTAGACACAGCACTATAGCTGAAATAAGGTACGCGTGTAAAAGTAACGATATTCATATTACTTAAGTTCATTTAATATCTTTGAATCCTACATTATTATTTGTCACACAAATATACTTACATGTACATTTTGTATCATTCACCAGCTTCTCATACTAGCAGATTAAGATGACGCATAAAATATAAAGATTTTTACAACTTTACAAAATGATCGAAATGTATTAAGATACATGTGACATGTCACAAAGTTGTAGGTTTGGTTTTAGGAATCAATAATTCTCTGATTCAGTTTCTACCATATAATTATTCTTGTTTTGTTGGTCAAACTAAACAGAAGCAAAACTACTTTGTCAGACTTACACATGTCTGTAAACTTATCAGGGTACCATACTATCCGTTCAGGTACAAAGCTACCTTTCCAAAGTGGTACATTTATTCCACTACAATTTGTTGGTTCGGAATCTGTTTGAATATAGCGGCCTTTCGCAGCACATCTTTGTTCAGCTTCATACCAAGATAAGGATTCATTGCTGCATTTTTGGTGAATTCTAGTTTTCTTTTCCGTGGAGGCTAAAATCATTATTTATATATACATTTTTATTACATAAATACAATTTTGCGTGTTTTTGATTGGTCTAAAAACAACTTTAGGTTAGCAATAAATCGCAACAGTACTAAAATTGCATCAAAATATGGAAATATTTGTCCGCTGCATAGTGGTCATGCGCAATCCAATATCGATCTGGTTTTTCTCTAAATTTAGATCTAAAAGTACAATTGTGTGGTAGCATTCTCTGTTTTTTTTTTCTGATCAAGGAAGATGTTGATTTTATTAAGGTAATAAAATAATTACTGACTTTGACATACGATCGATATCAGGATTTATCATCCCTCAAAAATGTATATTCACCTCGCCGAGCGGGTCGGTCAATTTTACATTTTCTCATGCTGACAAAACCTGATAGCAACCTATATCAAAGCCATTAATTGACGAAATATAATGTTTTGATGTGGAACAAGATACCACGACACTATAGTCATGATAGTATAGTGGCTAGAGCAGAAAGAAAATGTGAAACACGTTTGGAACGGGATACCTACACTTACAGTGTTGTCTGGCAACCTTACAATTGGTAATATGCCGAATAGCTATCGGTATTGACAAAATGTTACGCTATCTATTATTTCATTCATTGCGAGTTCTGACTACTGATTATACCGAATGTTCTATATTGTTGGGTTTTTTACTTGAGAGAGCATTTAAAATTTGTTAGAAACGAGACAAGGGAAAACAAGATAGTTTCTGGAAATTAATAACCCTTCCTAACCACAGCCTTTCACCAAAATGGACATTGATTGAAATGGTGACGTCGTATGGGATGTTATGAGAGCAATTTTTACCTATAAATTAGAAATTGTTCTGTTGGCAAGACTGTTGTCCATCGATAAATTTCACGACTTTGGTGAAAAAGTAAAAATATGTTACACGTAAGTTACATTGAACAATATCGCGTCCCTAACTGTCGAAATTGTTATTCTAATACCCACAACAATTCAGAATAATTTTTGTAAGGGCTATTCAACTTACACTGTATTCATTCTACTTTTTGTTTAGCACCACACCTTCACCATTGTCAACGGATAAACCGGGTAAATAAATATGACTATAATAAAAGTCAGCGTGTTTTTTGTGGCGTTGTTTGTTTGTTTGAAAATTGTTAAACGCCATTTTCAGCAGTTTTTCAGCTGTATTATGGCGATGATTTTTTATTGGGGACGAAGCCGAAATACCTTGACAAAACCCCGATCTCCGGTAGGATAATTTGGCAATCCTTGTCAATTAAGATTGGAGTCGAGCACACCCTGCCCGCAGTAAGACTCTAACCCGAAATCTCAGTAGTGACAGATCACGCAATCAATAGTTGAAGAACTACCTTAACCACACAGCCTACGAGGCGTTGTTTGCTGTACAAATAAAAACTGGTTGCAGCGTATGGTCCTTTTGAAGATCGAAAAAATATATTTTAGTATCAACAATTATTTCCTTTATTCATTCGCCGTTTTAAATCTGTGTTTTCCTCATTTGATTTTCATAGTATATTTCGATCTTACTTGGAGTTTAACCTAGATGCAGTTCGAAAACTTCGGCCTTTGTTGTTTGCGATTCAAGCAGTAAACGTCTCGTGGTTTGTTCGAACACATTGTACATTACGAAAGCAGACGAACGTTTGTTAACAGTATTAGATCCCTTTATAAACAATAGCTGACTCGCAACGTAAAATTCCCGCAAAAGCATGATTCAGACACACAAAACTACGGAAGCGTATTAGTGCCAACAAATTTTTATTTATTTTTTATTTTTTACACTTTAATCTGTAAAATTTACACTTTAATCTGTAAAATTTACACTTTAATCTGTAAATTTTACACTTTAATCTGTAAAATTTACACTTTAATCTGTAAATTTTACACTTTAATCTGTAAAATTTATACTTTATTTTGTAAATTTTATACTTTATTCTGTAAATTTTACACTTAAATTTGTAAATTTTACATTTTAATCTGTAAATTTTATACTTTATTCTGTAAAATTTACACTTTAATCTGTAAATTAATCTATTAATTTTATACATTATCTTGTAAAATTTACACTTTATTCTGTAAAATTAACACTTTAATCTGTAAATTTTACAGAATAATCTGTAAATTTTATACTTTATTCTGCAAAATTTACACTTTAATCTGTAAATTTTACACTTTATTCTGTAAATTTTATACTTTATTCTGCAAAATTTACACTTTAATCTGTAAATTTTACACTTTATTCTGTAAATTTTATACTTTATTCTGCAAAATTTACACTTTAATCTGTAAATTTTACACTTTATTCTGTAAATTTTATACTTTATTCTGCAAAATTTACACTTTAATCTGTAAATTATTCTGTAAATTTTATAGTCTGTTCTGTAAAATTTACACAGTATTCTGTAAGTTATACATTTTCTGTGAAATTTACACTTGTACATTTAAAATTAACACAATCTTACTTTTATATGTACTTTTTATACATGTAGATATTGCTGATTCTGAAAAAGCCATTTCTTTCCATAACATTATAGTTATAAGTAGACCTGGAAACTTTAATTATAGAATAGTTCTAATTAATCCTTCAATACAGTAAGATAGTCAAATATATGACAGTGAAGAAATGGACCGGGAAAATTTGATTAAAGAATATTTCAAATTAGGCCTAAAATACAGTGAAATAGTATTGAAAGGTATTGAATACTGGGAAAAAAAGAAGACTCAGAAGAAGAACGTATTCCATTAAAGGTTCAAATTCGGTTTGGCACATTGACGGGTATGATAAACTTTCACGGTATGGAATAAAAATGTACATCTGCATACATGTAGATGGGTTCTCTCGAACAATCATAGGGTTCAATGCTGGTGTATCTAATAAAAATCCATAGTGTAATATTTACAGATAAAAGTGTAAATTTTACAGAATAAAGTATAAATTTTACAGAATAAAGTGTAAAATTTACAGATTAAAGTGTAAATTTTACAGATTAAAGTGTAAAATTTACAGATTAAAGTGTAAAACTTACAGAAAAAAGTGTACAATTTACATATTAAAGTGTAAAATTTACAGATTAAAGTGTAAATTTTACAGAATAATGTGTATAATTTACAGAATAAAGTGTAAATTTTACAGAATAAAGTGTAAAAAATAAAAAATAAATATTGTTTGGCACTAATAAGCTTCCGTACAAAACAAAACAAAAATAACAAAAACAAAAAATGAAGAAAGAAAGAGAAAGACACAAACGATCTCAAAGTGTTTCTTAAAGTAAATATTTCAATATTTTCATTTCTCGAACGAAAAGCACTCTAGTTAAATGGCTTAGCTAATATACATAAAAATAGTAATAATTAGTAATAAAATAAAGCATAAAATCAAGTGGATATGTATGCCATACCTGGAATTTCAACATGTTCAAAAAATAAGCATCTGACAAGAAAAAATACATATCTGAACACTATCTAAAATTAATTATTAGAAGCTATCTCTTCATAGCTTAGGCGGCACCAGACCCCTCGTCCGTTTGGTGCGCCTCATCTAACTGAAAAACCTGTACCCGCGTCTAAAAAGGACCATTTGTGACAGGTAATCAACATAGTATGAAAAAAAACGGTCATCTGGGAGATATTTTTTCTAATGGAATTTCATGAAAAAAAGAACAACGTGGATAAAAAATGCAATAAAAAAATAACATGGATGTGATTTTGAGTATAGTCTTCTTCATTTTATGAGATAAAACTCTTCCTAAATATACATGGTATCCGTGTTGTTCGGATAAATGAACAAATATGTATTCCTATTTTGCCGATTTTGAAGCTCTCTGGCGAGATAGCCGTGGCCATCATCACAAGTCAGGGTTTCTGTGTCCACATGTGTCCACGAAACCCTGACAAACTTAGCAAGAAATCGCTATGTTGATTGGCTACATCATACCTTAATGTAGCCAATCAAAAGCTTGCTTTCATTCACGACTTGGTTAGGGGATATCCCGATGTCGATTGTAAATAAACCAAACATGCGTTGCATTGACCATGTGAAAATCATTGTATTTTGTACAGTAGTGTTAATAGGTGTGTTACTACCGCGTTTTTAATTAGCTGCGTTACGTTTTCTTCCCACTCAAGAAAGAGTAAGAATGACTACTTCCAAACACTTGCTTCTTTCAATCAATTTCATTGGTAGATATTTTGAAGATTTGACGTCATATGAAAATCTTCTAGCCCGGGAATTTCTTGGCTAAGTTTGTCAGGGTTTTGTTGCCACATGTGGACACAGAAACCCTGACTTGTGAGGATGAGCAGTGGCAGGCCGAATGCCAGGCTAAAATTTCCGTATACAGTAAACCCTTTGTGGGAATCCAAATTTTTTCGATCTCTTCAACCACTCGCCACCACCTCTCTCTCTTTGCTTGATTTTGCAATAGGTTCCAAATGATTAATTTATTTTCGTTTCATATAGGTTTAATTACCATTATTATCACATCATTAAATTGTACTAATTGTAAATTACCATAATATTCCTGGCAATTGAATTGAAATTTGCTGTGACAGTCAGTGTACCTCAATCTCTTTTCTTCTCCGAGGTACGGACACGAGTGTGCAATTTTTCCTTCTTCAGCATCTATAAAGTATATAATCAATTATTATTTAATTTTGTCCGGCACATGCACATGCTGTTCTTTTTTAATACTTGCTACATTGTACATAGACTTATAATTGGCTCTTGCTGTCAGAGTTCTACCTTGCTCTACATTAACGTTGCAAGAAGAACCGGCGTAAAAGATATAGTTATTCAAAGAAACGTTCATATAAGGAAAAATCTATTTTATATTGCATTAAATTTCTAGTTTTAGTTTTACATTATTAATGTGACTCTTTCAACGTCAGAAAAGGTAATGCTTCTGTTTTACTTGTTTAGCTGGATTTTTGACTTTGTATTATTTTCGAAGTCAAATATCTAGATTACCATTGGGGACGACCTAAGGTCATTCAGAAATCCGCTGGACAGATATATTATATGGTTGTCACAATACTTAGACCTTTGTATATATAACTTTATAACTCACATACTACAGTAATGGGAGCGGGAGGTTTTGCATGCCATAAAACCAGGTTTAACCCACCGTTTCTTTTGAAATGCCTACACTAAGTCAGGGCCGTTGTTGTAGTTACTATATTTTGGTTTGTTAGTTCTAAAGTTTTCCTGTTTCCTGGGCTCTGATTTGTGGATTGTCTTCTTTGTTAGTTTCATTAGTGTTCGGTATTTTTATTATCTGTATTTAATGTTATAACCCATAACAACTTAACTGTGTGTGAGAGTAATTATTCTAAATGATTTTGTTTATTTTAATGATGTTTCACGCCAATATCAGCAAGTTTTCAGCTATAAACAGATGTCAAGATTTTATTGGTGGAGGAAGCCGGAGTGCTGGGAAAAAATTCCGGATCATCGGTATCGAAACTGGAACCAGTAATGCATCTTCAAATCGTTTCAATCAAAACATTTCAAAATTGCGTCTTCACGCGACAAAGCGTCAGATTGCAGACAGAACAATAAGGAATGCAATTATTTATCGCTGAATAAATGTTAGAACACAGGATGCGATAAAAATTTTATAGTTTGTATAAAATATTAAATCCACGTTGAAATGTTTCAGTTTGCTTTTTGTCTTTCCTCTTTATATTTTTCAGCGGCACCTTTCTGTATGAAAAAAAAACATTCAGTGTATAATATTAATATTGAGGTAAATATGTGATTTTATGTCAATATTTCACTTATACCTGTAATAATATCCGGTGCAAACATATAAACGGAATAAATGGCAAAGTGATGTTGGTCAATATCGACGTGTCGCCCACACATATCCAGGTCTCGTCCTGGACATCTAACATTGCAAGTGTCGGTTGCTGTCCTCTGAATCATGTTACTATTTACCCAGGAGCTATGCAACTGGTTGGAAACACAGAAACACGTAGTACTCTGCAATGTAGAAATAACGCACAAGACAAGTAGAAATACAAAACAAGGGCACTATGCGGTATGAAGATATATGCCTAAGCATTCTTTAAATGGCATTCATTTTTTGGCATCTTTAAAATGAAATCGAATGATCCAAAAAAATAACTACAATTACAAACAGCTTTAACGAAAGTTGTCAGAAAAGCGGCAATTCAGTGGACATTAACTGTGTAGGGTAGAGCTGCTCTTGGTAGGAATGGCTCTTGTGTCAAGCATCGTTCTACAATGGTTATGCAATCCTGAGTATTTATTTCCGAAAACGAGCTACTCCTCCAGTATCTCAGAGACGACTAACAATTAACCTTCTGGAGTGAAAGCAACAACTTGACCCCTATCAACTACAGACATTCACAAGATTTTCGTTATTGACGAGAATTAGATTGATATCAGTGCAATGTATTTTAATGTTCAAAGCTCCATTTTTCTTTTTGGCCTTTCCATTGCCTACTGTTTTCACCGATTTGCACGTTTTTGAGCAATCGATTGAATGAATGTTCGTAATAAATTGTTATGGTTGGCTGAACTTTCATAAGGTATTCGTTGGACAAAAAAGGTTAGAATGTCTGCGATTTTAATCCATTGTGTATAAGGACTACTATAAATAGCTTCGTCATTAAAACTGATTTAGTTGCCATCATTTTTCGTATAGTTCAGCACATTTACAGACACGTATGATATTGCAAGAACCTATAAATCAACCAATAATTAAAATAAAATAAATAAATAGTTAAAATAAAATAAATAAATAGTTAAACTAGTCCCCGTTGTGGCTTAAGCCTGACACGTAATATCACGATGTCTGTTATAGTCATTCGATATTTAATGATATATATGTATAAATGCTTGCCTTTAAATTCGGAAGTGTTTGAAATTAGTTACTAGGTATCACGTTTTTGGGAGGGGGGTGTGGTTCAAGTCATAATAGAATTGCCGCGAACCATAGTGACGTGTTTAGAGAGTACTTGCACGCTAAGGATCTCTTTTGTAGATTTCGAAAAGGAGGAGGCTTAAAATTTTCCACCCCTACCCATACCACTTATTTTTCCAGTTGAATTCAAAATGTTTGTCCTTTTTTCCATCTTTCTCTAATTGTTTGAGGGGGCATCGGTGGCCGAGTGGTTATGGTAGTCTACTATTGATCACGTTGTCTGTCAACACTGAGGTTGCGGGTTCGAGTCTCAAGGCGGGCAGGGTGCACTCGACTTAATTGACAAGGATTGACACTTTTCCTACTGAACAATCTAATTAAAATTATTCACTTGCTCCCCCCTTTTTGCTATGGTCGCTTCGTGCATCGACCATAGCAAAAAGGGGGGAGCAAGTGAAAGATATAATTTTAATTAGATTGCCTACTGAAGGACCGGGGTTTTCTCCGGGTACTCCGGCTTCTTCCTCCAATAAAAACTGGACGCCATGATATAGCTGCAAAAATTGCTGAAAGTGGCGTTAAGCAATATTTAAACAAACAAACAAATCTAATTGATATTTAACTTATTCTCGTCATGAATAAAAGCTGAACACCCTCGCTGAAAGAAAAGCAAGCATCCAATCAATCAATCAATGAAATAAGTTATTCAAATTGAAAGAAAATCTTGTAAAGGGTACGTTTTGAAAAGGTTCTGTTTTATCGATATGACTGTAATGACAACGTTCAAACCGATCTTCATAGATCTAGGGAATTAATGACGTTTTGTTAAAAAAATTTCGTACTATAACACGTGTCTATCTTTAACACATTTTTACGCTTAACTGCAGTATTCACAGACAAGTCTCCCCGGCGTTATTAGGGCCTCAGTGGCTGATTGGTTAATCATCTACTAGTTATTACATGACTATAAACAGGTTGCGGATTTTCGAACGACTGCAGATAGGGTGTGCCCGACTCCAACTGTATTGACTTGTCCGTTTTAACCCGTGTACTCCGGCTTCCTCCCACCCCACCCCCAATAAAAAATGGACGCCATAAAATAAATGAAACAATCCAGCGTAATTGTAATTATACTTTTTAATTTCTTTTATTGCCTGTCAAATAAAACTTGTGACCAGAATCGCTGTATATTTTACAATACAACTTTTTGTTTAGTAAACAATTTGTTTTGATTGACAATGCTTGTTCAACAGTTCAACAATTGTTTATACACAACAGTTTTATAATTGTATTTAAAAATGTTGTAGACTAAATAAAAACACGTAGGCATACATTTAAGTAACTAGTAATGATGTCAAGCGGAGGCCAAGTCCTTTCCTAAATGAAAATAAATCTGTTACTGATTGGGGGAGTCGAGTCGGCTTAATATTCGACAAAAATATACATGTAACAAGCCGCAGAAAATAAAATAGGCCCAAATCACGAGTCGCGGAAATAAAAAAAAAGAGAATCAATAAAGGATTACGAAAATAAAACATTTCCTTGTCGCAAATGATGTGCCTTAAATCGAAGTTTTTTTTTTTAGGTTTAGATGTTTGTTTGTTTGATGGTGTTTAACGCCACTTTCAGCAATTTTTCAGCTATATCATGGCGTCCAGTTTTTATTGGGGGAGGAAGCCGGAGTACCCGGAGAAAACCCCCGACCTGCGGTAGGAAAACTGGCAATCCTTGTCAATTAAGATTGGAGTCGAGTACACCCTGCCTGCAGTGAGAATCGAACCCGCAATCTCAGTGTTGACAGACCACGTGATCAATAGTAGACGAACTACCTTGACCACTCGGCCACCGAGGCCCCTTAAGGTTTAGAGGGCGCAACCCGCAAATATGTCCTGTTTTAAAGAAATTTGCTTTATTATATAATATAAAGAAAATAATTTTTTATTTAAATATGTTTACTTAATATGTTATTTTTAAGAACGAGACATTGTATTAACTATTCTTTTGAATACTTGCGTTTATTTTATTATAAATTTTATTATAAATGCATATATAATATACAAATAACGCAGAATTCGTTTTATCTTTAAATTATTAATGTATACGTATCCGTCAATAAACTGACCGATTTATGCATATAATTAAATGACGGATTCTGGATCTGATCGCTGACGGTTACCAAGGTAATGACGGATTCATAATTTTGGACGGATGTATTCATCATCAATCAGTTAGCGTTCCAAAATCCGTCACCAATCAGTTATCAATCAGTCAAAGTGTTGCGTTTACGGGTGCAAGTACTGTATGTAAACCCTGTTTACCACGCTTGACAGATGTATGTTCTTACTGTAAGATATATATAGTTTCCAATGTTCCCCTTCTTCTCCAGTACACAGTATCTGGAACATTTGTAAACGTTAATGTTTTCGAACATCGTCAGGCTGGTTACATTCCCGGAAATAGATTGTGGATGACTACCATTAAAACAGTCTAAAATGTAGAAGTGATGTTTTGTAATCGGTTAGATGTTTAAAAGAATATGGTTCACTTCAAAACAATAACCGACCATTCATAATTGCTATTTTTCTGTTTATTTATACGTTTACGAAAAAAATTATTTTTTTTGTAATTCTTTATTTTTAATATAAACATGTATATTAACACTCCATCTGCAATAGAAAAACGTAATGTATAATATAATCTCAAAGTTTCAAAAAGTTATTGTTTATATTTGGTCATGTCATAAGTATAAGACAATATATTAAGTATACGTCTGTATGTGTACTCCTACAAATATATTTAAACAGATTCACATACATACATACATACATACATACATACATACATACATACATACATACATGTAAAAAAGACTATGTAGTACACACACACCCACAGTCTCTTACATATAGCCACATGGTTGGTCCAATGAGCATATATATTAATTTTTTTAAGTCTATATGTACAGGGGAGTTACAATCTGTGATTGATAGTGTTTTATAGAGAAATAAAAGGTATACAACAAAAAACATTGGTGCACATCAAAGTCAATGTCCACACCATACTTGTTCACCAAGTTTAATACAAAGATTATATACAAGTGAATAAGATCACAGGATTGTCTCCCCTGTACTGATGGAATCTCCTGAGATATCTACACACCTACAACAAATGATGTTAGGTGAATAGGGCTCTTAGGGACATCCATTTATTTTCAATTGTGTGCCTCACTGCAGGGGATCTGTAATAGGATGCTGATAAGATTTCAATTTTATATGTATATTTAAGCATGTTAATTCCACCCTGTATTGATGGTGTTGTACCTGATAGTTTGCAAGAATACATGTAGTATTTTAATATAATAATAAGAGAGTTAACCAGCGGATCATTGTATTCTGAGCCGAAGATAATATCTTTGGCTGTTCTTGGTAATATTATATTGCCCATATTTTTTAATTTTTCAAATATTTCTATCCAAAAATTTTTTGATATTGAGCAGTCCCAGAGAAGGTGAGTAATGGTTTCTTTTGTTTCATTGCAAAAACTACACAAGTGGGTTTCTTTCAGTCTGCATTTGTATAGAAAGGAGTTAGTACATAATATTCTGTGCATAATTTTGTACTGAAATATAATAAACTTATTATTTTTTTAAACTTGAAAGGGTAATTTGTAAAGCAAGTCCCAATTTTGGATTTCGGCACCTAGTTCAGAGTTCCACTTAGCCTGCTGATGATTTGGTTCCTTGGAATATTTAAAGAGATATTTTTTATAGAAAAATTGACACGATTTCTAATGTGTTTTGACATAGTCATAGTTTCTGTTGAAACATTTTCAAGTTTTACTCCATTTTTTATCATATCCTTCCAAACTTTTGGTATCATGTGTAACACTGAGTAATATTGTAGAATATTTAAGTTTAGGTTGTATTGGTTTACTAGATCTTCATGACTTAGTAATTCATTATTGACATCAACTAAATCATTAATAAAGAAAATTCCTGCTTCACACCACTTTGGGAAAAATATCATTTTATTATTTATTTTGAGATTACTATTAAACCATATGGATTGGCTCAGGATTCCTTCCACTGTATTGGTTGTTTCACAGTTTAGAACACTCCAATTTAAAAGGACGTCTCCCCAGAATTTATTAAAATATTTTGATATTTTAGAAATACCATCAGGTGACATACACCAAATTTTTTCTCCCCCAAACTTTTTATATTTGTCTATTAAAAGTGTTTTCCTTTGTGAAAAGTTTGTTGGGTCCAAAAGCTTATTGATCCATGTCATTTTAAGTGAATATATAAAAGATAGTACATGCGGCCTTTTTCATACGGCCCGACCACTACATTTCTCTTAATTTTATCTGGTTTTCCATTCCACAGAAAGTTAAAAAATATGTTTTGTAGTTCATTAACCAACTCAGAAGGGGGATTTGGTAAGACAGTGAATGACTGGATGAGTATCGGTAAGGCTAATGATTTGATGACAGTAATTTTTCCAATATATGTGAGGTCTCTATATTCCCATGAGTTGAGTAATGATTTTATTTTAATTTTCTTTTCCTCAAAATTTACTAGGGTTTTATTTTCATTAAAGAGATCAAATTTTATGCCTAAAAGTTTAAATTTTCCTGACTGATTCCAATTTAATTTTTTTTTCTGACAGAAATTTATCTTTACAATGTACTCTAGAGCCAATCCATATAGCTTCAGTTTTGTCAAGATTTGCTCTCAGGCCAGCACACTCTGAGAATTTTTCCAAAACTACTAAACATTCGTTGAGTGAATTTTCGCTGTCGTCCAGAATGAGGGTTGGGTCATCAGCATATTGACTTAACAGATATTCAGAGCCATTAATTTTTATGCCATTAATATTCGGATTGTTTTTCAAAGATGCACTCAGTAGTTCCAGAGATAGAATGAACAGATAAGGGGACAAAGGATCCCCTTGGCGCACACCTCTTTGCACATTAAAGAAGGGTGAACAGTGTCCATTATTTACTATACAACTGTTAGACCCTGAGTACAATGTGTCTACCCATTTGCAAAAAAGTGGACCAAACCCAAAGAATTTTAGGGTTTCATTTATAAATAACCACTCAAGTGTGTCGAATGCCTTTTCGAAATCTAATAGCACCAATAGTCCTGGGATATCATCTTCTTCTGCCTTTTCTATAAGATCAAAAATGAGCCTAGTGCATTCACCGATGTATCTCCCCTTTATAAATCCTTGCTGGGTTTCACTTATAATGTCGGATAACAAAGGTTTAATTCTATTAGCTAGTGCTGCAGAGGCAATTTTTAAATCTACATTTAGAAGAGTGATGGGTCGCCAATTATTTAAAAAATGTTTTGGCTTCCCCTCTTTGGATATACAAGTAATCATTCCTTGCTTTTGGCTTGTGGAAAAGATACCTGTTTCTCTAAACTGAAGTTAAATGATCTCACACTAAATTCTTTTAAATCGTTCCAGAAAAATTTATAAAATTCAATTGTATATCCGTCAAGGCCTGGAGATTTACCATTTTTCATATTTTTAAGGGCTTTTAAACATTCCGTGTTATCAAACATGCCCTCTGCCTGCAGCTTTTGTTCTTCTGTTAGTTTATTAATAAAGGGGTTTTTCTTATCTAAAAATAGATCCTTATGATCTTGATTCAAGACTGGAGAGGATGAAGAGTATAATTTTTCATAAAAAATTTTTTGTTCTTCTATTATTTGGAATTGGTTAGAAATTTCTTCTCCTTTTTCAGTTATTATTTTTTCATTATAGTGTCTTTTTTCCAAATTGCAGAAGTAATTAGTGCATTTTTCGCCTTCTGCTAACCACCTAGCCTTAGCTCTTGCCATGATACCATTAATTTTGTGTTCTCTACAATCAATTAACTCTTGTTCAATTCTTTCTATTTCTGCTTTGAAAGTGTCTGAAGGTGTGTTCACATAATCTGCTTGTAACTTCCTAAGTTTTATTTCTAAGTCGTTTTCAATTCTGTTATTTTGTTTTTTCTTGTATGCAGAATATGAAATGGTTTTGCCTCTAATTAAACATTTTTTGAAGTTCCTAGAATATGTGTGGGAAAAAAATTATTACCCTTTTCTCGTAAGCATGCTTATCTGTCTTTTCATTATGGGTAAAAAGTGGGGCGAGTAGGGGGGGGGGGGTGGGGGTTACGAAAGAAACTTTGATGATGTCAGACGGGGAAAATACATATTGAATTACAAACATTTGCCCAAATTAAAACAAACATCATCGTTGAGGTCCTCAGTGGTAGTTAGGTAGTCCGAAATTTACTTTTGATCACGTTCTTGTTAACACTCTAGTTGCGTGTTCGAGATTTACTGTGGACAAGTGAATTCGACTCGAACCTTAGTTGACAACGATTGGCCATTGGGCAAAAGGTGAAGGGGTTTCAACGGGTTCTCTGCATACCTTTCAAAAATAACGAACGGAACGCCATAAAATAGCTGAAAATATGCTGAAAATGTCGTTAAACCCCATTCAAACAAACAAACGTGATGCGAAAGCACCGTACGTGTACCTCATCTCACATTATTGCGCAATAATAAAAACATTTTTACATCAACAGGACTGATAGTCACACATTTGATAATATGAAATATATATGGTGAGTATATTTAAAATAATTACCTTCATATTTCAGCAATGGCAATCGCACTACATAACCATGGATCCAAAACAATTTGTCATTCATTGTTCCATCAATATTTCTAGTGGCTAACAAAGTACAGTTATTAGGTTGACACCAATTGAACTCCTCACCACCAACCAAGCCACGGTTTTGACAAAGAACGGAAGTGTCCGTTGCACTAGACTTGTTCTGACTGACATACATATCTAGAAAGGAAAATTGTTGAATTAAAACTTCAGGATTAGTTAGAAACTATATGGTTATGATATGAAGATTTATAAAAACATTGTGACGTATTTGCTTTTAGCAGCATCTCGTTATCCCTCAGAACAGCCTTTAAATCTCGTTAAGACATAATGGCTGATTTACCCTTTCCATACACACAAAATGCAATTGATTTTAAGTCGCCATATTAGGTTATACCGGAATATATAGCAACAATATACCACGTGTCACGTTCCCACAAGGCATGATTATAGTTACAGTAACTCCTTCTGTACGCATGGCCTTTATTATAAACGTTCAAAAATATTACACAGGCCTTTGTTACAAAAACAAATCATACGTTTTAAAGATAGTAATCTGCTACTAACGATGTCCGTGTCTGATTTCTGGCATCTTGTGCACAACTACAACCTTTATTGACTGTCAGCTTTTCTACCAAAGGTAGGTGGTGCTCACCGTTTATTTTAGCTTCCTACCCTAATAAAAACTGGACGCCATATGGCTATAAATATTTTTCTTAAAATGAGTTTTAACGTGGCTTTAAAATTTACGTAAACGTGTTTATATTTCACGACGTCAAGTTTTACTGAACAAACAGAAACAAAAAAAACGATGCGAAGTTGTCTTGTTTTATAATAGGACGAATTAAGAGTCGATGTAAATAAACAAATTTACAAATGCGAATTGCTGCTGATTGTTGGCTGCTTACACTAACAAATAGATGAAAACAAGCTGCTTAAGATGTGCTATATATATACTTCGCCAGTACAAATGCCATGAAATAATCATTCCTTAAACGCCGCTTATTCGACAAGATTTATTGATTGATTGATTGGATGTCTGCTTTACGTCCAGTGAGCAGTATTTCAGCTATAGTCAGGACGGGAACATGTTGACAAATTTTATTGACCTTTTTTCCGCCCATATGGGTAAACATTATATTCATGAATTATTGGTTATTTAAATATGGGTAGGCATTATATATTCATGAATATTTTGCCACGAGCGTTATCGAGTGGTATAATATAATGAATATAATGCCTACCCATATTTAAATAACCAATAAAACTTGGGCAGCCATAAATTATTTCGATTCTGATATGAAAAAAAAAGGAAATTTTAAATTTCGCGCCTACACAGGTAAACGTTTATTTTCCCTGTTCCATCTTTCGGAGACCCTCCCAAGTTACAAAATTATTTGTTTCTACGTCACAGATAATTTGTAATATTTGTTAAAATAATATAAGAAATAGAAATTAAAAACAAAGTAACATGTTTATTAACATTTACAATATAATTTAAAAATCAGAATAAAGAACGACAAATATGAATGTTTCGTCACATTATCGTGCACGCTACAGAAATGGAGTTGATCTCATAATAAAGGTTAATTATTTTGTAAATATTTCCCTTGTATTCCACTCTCAACCCAATTGGTAGCGGCGATATACGATAGTGTGCCATTGTTTGTTTACGTTTATATTTTAAGCAGACGATGATCCATCATTTGTGTATTTACGCGTGGGAGGGTACTATATTGCTGGAAAAGCCATAACAAACGCATTGCAATATGTAGGTCAGAAATGTTCCACAATTACACATGTACAAATATGTTGCTAAAACAACATAATCGTGTTTATTTTTATGTATGGAGCTGTGAAAGTCGAAATATACAACAAATGCTGTAGCTTTGACATATTTATTTATGAAAAGAAGGTTAAAAAAAATTGCCGTTATACGCATGCGGCACGGTATTTTGTTGAATATTTAATTGGGGGTTTATTTCCAAAGCGTTTGAAGGACGTCATATTAGAATAGAAAATAGTTTTTAAAAAGTATATACATACCACTGACATGTAATGCCTTTATACAGTAGATTAAAAAGAACACAAAAAGGGAACACAAAAAACATCCATTACTACAAATAAATAAATAAAATGTACAAGTGAGTAATTCGCTAAGTGGTTACATCCGATTTTGTCATCACTTTTCCACATATAGATACTAATTTAAAGTGATTTTATACACAGTGAGTACTTATATGTAAACGCAAGTTAACGACGTCGTGAAGAGTTGAGGGATAGTAATTCGAGTGGGAGAAGATGCGTTCCAATTGTTTTTCATTTAAAAGTTGTAATTATATTATCATTCCGTTAACAATGAAATCCTGTGTTATATTACCTTGTTACCATGACGCGCGCGCGCTCTGTGATAAATAAATATTACTTTTTCTTGGAGGGGGCGCGGAGGGAAAAGGTTATTGGACATACCATATCGTAGTAGTCAACTCGCTTTAATTTATGACATAACATTCATTAATATCACTTTACAGTTAGTATTTATTCAGTAGGACGTATGGGACCATACTGGGAGGGTCCCCAGTGCTCGACTCACAGAGCAGCCCAGCGCGTCCCCTGGTGGCGGATAGGGGAGACCCTCTCGTTGGGGGTTGTCAGGTCATAATACGGAAAGCCTGACCGGGGACCGTAGTGGGTAACGTGTTTGGAGAGTGCCACGCTCCTTGCAGGATAAAGACCCCTTTTGTAGATTTCGAAAAAGAGTAGGCTCATTGTAGCCGCTACAAAAGGCTAAATTTTCTGCCCCTACTCAAAACTCCATACTTTTCCAGTGGCAGTCAAAATTGTATTCCCTGTGACCCATCCCACCCCCATTTTCCGTTGATTTATTGTTTGTTAACTTGTTCCCGTCCTGAATATAGCTGAAATAATGCTCACTGGACGTAAAGCAGACATCCAATCAATCAATCAATCAGTAGGACGTCATGTATTGCTACCCCATTGTTTCCCCTGTGTTTATTATGGGTTGTTATACTGTCTATTTAAGTTACTGTACTAGTTACTACGTCTTCTCTGAATAAAACTGCACGCTCTGATATAGGTAAAAAAATTGGTAGAAGTGTAGTTAAACAGGTCGTACTTTTCACTATACTTTATAATGACATTGTTTATGCTCATGTTTCGTAGTCAGGTAGTGGGGAACAGCTGGGCCCGGTTTCATAAAGCATATAAAATTTGAGGATTTCCTCAAATTTTACTCAAATCAAATATTTACCAATCAGATTGCTGGAAAGTATCAATTTTAGGAAAATCTCAAGTATTTGAGGACAATCTCGATTTGAGAAATTTATGAAAGTAGGGCCCTGATTATATAGTCAATGAAGATGGCATTACACTTAAAACTAGGTCCTGTAATTTTCGATTTTCTACTGGAATAAATATTAATTATTAATATTTTTAGCGAGACAAGGATTATCAGGTCTATTTCAGATGAGCTCGTAGAGATAATCCTTGTCGAGCAAAAAAAAAGACTAATTTTTTATCGGGAATTTCTCAATTTAAATAGGGCTTTTTTATTTTGTTTTCGTTTTTTTTGTTGACAAATTTGAGGTTGCTTTGTAATAGGGCCATTTTTACGGCAAGAATCTGTGCACTATACTTCTTTTGTATTGTTTCTTGGAACAAAAACACAATTGTTGAAGACCTCTTTTTCCCTCTTTGTTTATATTAACATAAAGTCAATTAAAAAAAATTCCACCTTCGTTTCTGGAACGCCATTTGGGGGTCTGAAAGTTCCATACCTCTTCTAAACTATATCCAAATTTCAGAAAACTGTAATACCTCAAACTTTTTTTAAAGCTCTGGAAGCATCCCTATCTTCATCGATGAAGTCCGAGAGACCTCGAAAACAGGAAATTGGCAATTATTCCACTAGACTAAATTACTCCTAATCCATTATATTTCATCAAATGTTTAATTTTAAAATTTTTTTCAAAGATCCTTCTTTCCAATAAGCCCCAAAAGTAGAACCAAAACAAGAAAAAAGCCAAAGAAAAAAAATTACAAAGAAATACACTATTTAATGGGAACTACATTCGTGCAAAGGTCATTAATTGTGTTGTCGTTCCTCTTACGTGATGTTTTTATGAGCTTTGGTCAGTGATGCGCGATTGGTCAAAAAGAAAGGCAGATTGTTCCGTAATGTGTTCGCGCATGACAAATGACTAACAGCTGATAATTTCTATTATCACTAGTCGTTGTTCTACTGAGCGTTGATACTAGTTTTATTGGTAATAAGGATCAAAGGAAATTGTAACAAATTACCGATAAATAACATTATCTTTGTTGAGACCGTTTGTTGGTTTCAATTGGTTCCATAGCTTTTTATAGGAAGTCAATATATTTCTCTATTGTTTATCATGTTAAATGTATTGCTACAATTGCAGACATCATGGAATTTTGACAGAATAAACACACATACATTTTTACATGTTTTAAGAGAACCACTTAAAAAATATTCAGATACAATATGGCTTGAATCGGCTTTGCAGTTTCAGATAAAGATGGCCTTTGAAAATTATTCCTATAGAGTCCTCTGTTACATATTTTTAAGCTAATGGTGGCTATAAACTGTGTTGTTGGCAAAAAACCAACAAAATTTAGCGGACTCTATCCAATAAATGCTCCTTATAACTTTTGTTTCCATTTGTTAACCAATTTCGAAGAAGCCTGTTGAAAAATGTCCCATAGGGTACTGTGTTATACCCTAAGAAGCATTTTTTAAAAACTTTTTCCTATAGGCCCTTTGTTTAACGAAATTGTGCGCTGGTGGCCATTTTGAATTTTTGATTGTCATGAAAAAGATGAACTTTATAAAGATCCATCCAAACTATATTGCCAGTTTTAGATAACAAGCCTTATCAAAAATATTTTCCACATGGCGCTATGTTAAACTTAGTCGTGCGGTGGCGGCTCTTGAATTACCGTTTGGCATAAAAACATAAACTTTATAGAGGACTACTTAAACAATAATGTTGGTAAGCTTTAATTCGATTGAGTAACTGGTTTCAGAGAAGAAGCTTTTCCAGACATGGTTCTACATGTTTAACTTAGTCGTGCGGTGGTGGCCATTTTTAATTGCCGATTAGCAAACACAAATATAGAGGACCATCCAAACAATATTGCTAGTAAGTTTTGTTTCAGTTTGGTTAATCAGTTTCAGAACAGCTTTTTTAAAAACTTTTCCCTATAGGGTTCTTTGTTTAACCAAGCCCGCGTTGGCGGCCATTTTGAATTTTTGATTGGCATAAATTAACTGTATAGAGAACAATCCAAACGATATAAAGGGAAAGTGTTTTCCATTGGTTAACCTGTTTATGAAAAGAAGCAATTCAAAACTTTTTTCCCATATGGTTGTATGTTAAACTTAGTCCTGCCATCGCGGCCATATTGATTTTCCAATCATAAAAAACACAAACTGTAAAGGTCCATCTTATGAACATTTTGATTTTAATTGCACTACTGGTTTCAGAGAAAAGCTTTACAAACGCTGACGACGATGGAGGCAAAGTGATGGCAATAGCTCACTTGACCTAAAGAGTTAGGTGATCTTAAAAGGTTACAATTGCGCAATTATTTGTTTACATGACAACGGGAAATTTTTTAACCCAAGATAGTATGCAGAAGAAAATACACGGAGGCATCTGATTGGATGTTGGATTTTTGAAAATAGCAAATTTAAAAATTAGAAACATTATTGATTGAAAATGTTCGATATTTGGACGGAAATTTTTAAGAGCCTTGAAAATTGAGCTTAAAACGATTAAAGAGGGAGGTTAGAAATTGTGTCGGTGCCATTTAAATGTCATTATTTCAACCAAAATTTTCGGTCATTTTTGCTGCATGACCTATACTTTTTTATTTGTTAATAATGAAGTTTTTCTTTTCAATTTACACAAAAAACGGTTTTCCGTGGGGAAATTTTTGAGGTTTTTCGCACAAATGAACTTAATTGCCAGGGTTACCATATGGGAAATGCATTGTAAATAATTGCGCTTTTGTAACCAAAACACAGTCGCCACAGAGCCATTATTACCACTGTCTTAAACGTGGTGCGTTTTCGTATTAGCCAATTTGTTTTTTGACGAAGGTATAGCACTTGGATTTAAAACATTTCGAACAAAAAACTGGTTTCCTGAATATTCCTCTGAATGGTTGCAGATATTGAGCTGATATTTGTTGTGTGAATAAAATATTCTATAAGTATCAGACCCTCGGTAGTAAAGCTTGCAATCCTTTTTCCGGCCAGATCATTTTTGACGAAATTATTGCCTTTGGACTAAAATCTTTTTTTTTATATAAAATTTTAACTTTTAATCTCTTGAATTTATTATGTTATTATTGCTAAATTGTTGGACCAAAATTATTTGGTTCAGTCGGCATCCCAAAAGGTCTATAGTTTTAAACTTTACCCGTCTGTTAGTTTGTCACACATGTTTTCTGTACTTTCTAAATTCATATAGTTTAATTTTTTAATGGTGTTTAGTGACTCTTTCAGCAATTTTTCAGTTATATCATGGCTTCCAATTTTTAATGTAGGAGAAGCCGGGGTACTAAAATTCCTTGGCTATTAAGATTGGAGTCTCACGCCCCCTGCCAGTAGTTAGACTCGAACCCGCATCCTTAGTGTTGACAAAAAATAGAAGATGACTAACTACCTTAACCACTAGGTTACCGGGACCCCCTCCCTTTACGAATCAAGTTTGAATTTTGATTCTGTCCGATGGCTTGACGAGTTAATGACCTTTGGACTTAAACAATTTCGTACAAATAACAGTTTTCCTTATTATTTTGTAAACGGTTACAAATATTGAGCTGATATATGTTGTGTAAGTAAGGGAACAAATCCTTAGTTACAACTTTTAAAGTTGAATATTGTTCAGACTCGGTGATGTTTGATTAAATTTCGGCCCATTGACTAAAAAGGTTTCTTAAAAATAACAGTTTTCCAGACTTTTGAATCTTTTGCATATATTTTGTTATAGTGCTATACTGGTGAAACAAACATACTTGGTTTAGTCGAATAACATCATCCCCGAAAGGCCTATAGGCTTCTACTTTATGCGTCTGTCAGTCCGACACACGGTTTCCGGACTTTTTAAATGGTTGAAGATATTGAGCTGATATTTATTATAAATGTCAACTATCACGAGTTACAGGTACATTTTCCAAGTTGTTAATGTCTGGTGATTTTTTGACTCTCCGGTAGAGGACAGTCTTGCACAAGCAATACAAACCACACGTGTTTCATATTTTTACTTTGGTTTAAGTGAGGCTGGAACGAGAATGGTGCAGGTCTAATGGTGTCACGTCGATTTTATGAGTCAATTATTATCGCCGCCCTCCTCGCCCTGGAGGGCGGCGATATATTTGTATTCACTTTCGTTGCTAACGATGGATAAAGGAGAAAATATTTCGAAGTACACTTAGCTACCATAAATGAACAGAATTTTGCTACAAGAATGTCAATCATTTAACTTGAGTGAAAAATCAAGACAATATATTAGGATCGCATGCAAAATGCTTGGGTGATATCAAAGTTTCATGTAATAATAAGTTTTGTTGGTATTCTATTTACGGAAGTTAATAATGCAGTGAGACCCATTTTATCCTGGTACTTTGTCTTTCGGTGATAGCTCTATCGACAAGCGTAGCTTTGAAAAATCGGAAACCAGAATAAAAGTCTATTTTGTGTATCCAATTCCGGAGTACTCTGACATTTGTAACATCAATAAATAAGTGTTATGTCAATAATTTAATTGAACTACGTGAATATTAGTTTTAATTTAAGTATATTTATGATTCAATATATGACAAAAGATTACATGTGCGCAAGTTTATAAATCACCAATTCAAACTAGCAACAACCTCACGACTTAGATTTAAATAGAACTTTATAGGGAAAATGCCTTCTTTTTGAAATTTCAATGCTTTCTAAGCGAATATTCATTAGATAGTCCATAGAAAGTGTGTGTTTTAGTTCGATTGAAAATCTGAGATGCCTGCTACGCAAGCTTTCATGTTAAAAAATAAAACAACATAGATATAAACGTGCTTTACAATGCGTCCCGTAAAATTATTATCAAATCTTTTTGACAAAATCGTGCAGAATGCAAAATACATCGGCGGCGAACTGATGCTTTGCATCAAAATGTTTCTTGTTTGTTTTAATATACCACATACTCGTATATCTTACCTTATATGACAGAACAAAGTGACCAATTACCTTATAATTCGATGTCTGTTAAATCAGACTTCTTATATACTGTTGTAAAGATTGTTTTAACAGATGAAAGCTAAACAAACACTTAAAGCACATTTATTAACAAAAAGCAAGAATATTAATACAATTAAAAGGATAAATTAAAATTGTAAAGAAGACAAAACAAAATATGTATACAGAAAATAACAAAGAATATCAGCACAATTACAAAGTAAAGTTATAAAAATTGTAAAAGACATAGAAAAATGTATAATAATGTACATACATTTGGAGGAGGCTACGTATAATAATGAGTTTTTTAGAGATTTTATTAGATAAAATTCAAAAAAAATATATCTTCAATTTAAACGAGTTACAGCAACACTGGTAATATTGTTCATTCTTACGAACAATTCTAGTATCGCGGTTTTGTGGAGAATTAATTCGAACAATGTACATGTAGTGTTTGAGAAATTCCTATATTTTTTTTTGCGTGAAAGGATTTCAAGTTGGGTATCGAATCGTTTATTCAAATACTTTTACAATTCTGTTTAATTTGGCAGACATACAAGTAATTTATCAATGTCACATGATCCTAACTAGAATTATTTGTTGTCTTGTATTTTAAGTTTCTTTCATCAATGTGAGCCTCCTCAGGCGTGATCATAAATTGAGGGCATACTGTTATCTGTCCGTTTTCCTTGATTGGTTTCGTCATACAAATCCTCTAAAGTTCGACTATCATCATAGACATTGTGAACGGTGTCATCCAATCGATCATTCGACGTGTTCGTCAAGTCGTAATCTCCATCCTTTACTCCAGAATGATCATAGATAGGACCAGATGTATTGTCCTGTGGTCGTTGTTCATCCTCGTGAAGAATGTTATAAGTATCTTCATTGTTATCATTCGTTGGTCGATTTATGTCGCTTTCCTCTACATATATGTATTCTGGCGCCGTTTGGGGAGGGTTAGGTACAAGGATTGCGTTATCATTATCTGTGACAGTTGAATAGTACACACTTAGATTGTCTGCCCGCTTATCTTGAATACCTCTGTGTTTTCTAATAGAATAAGAGGAAATCATTGGAATTCCGTGTGCTGAATTCAGGTAATGAATATGACATAAACGTGTATGTACGTATAGGAACAACACCGGATACGTATGACATTTAGAATTTCAGTGGGCAATTAAACAAGGAACAAATAATATGATGGTATCATGTTTAAAATTAAATATTTTTTAAAATATTTTATTATGTAAAAGACATTACAATCATTCTTAGCTTACAAACACTATCCGAACTCGATGGCTTGTTCTGACTGGGGTGATGGTATTTTAACACACATACATGTAAATTAAGCGGACTTTTTTTGTTTGATTGATATACTTTTTCTTTGATTTTATTAAAACGCATTGGTTGTGAACACTATATTATCTACGGCCTTTTATCTGACATACCTCTTTATAATGAAAACTATAACTACCCCAAGAAAAACAATCGCCAACAATCCGCCAAATGCTCCGCCAATTAGAGGACCTTATGAAATAAAGAAACATATCATTATGCTAAATCAATACCAAATGTATACCAAAAAAACCCCAGAACATTCTAAATACAATACAACCAGTATAACGTGATCCATACAAAGTATTCCCATCACAAGCTTCTTATTGCTGCTATATCATAACCCATTAAGCAAGTTATATTTATCGGGCATGGGATGTATTAAGCAATTCTGCATGCAAGTGGCAGCGGGTTTTCAAAAGCACCAATGTTTACAATAAAGAAATTCATTTGAACTAGATTATTGTTGACTCATTTTATTAAGCTGGACAAAATTGTAAATAGGTCAGAAAACATGACACGGTCACACAACACTTGATTGATTGATTGATTGGATGTCTGCTTTACGTACAGTGAGCAGTATTTCCGATATATTCAGGACGGGAACAAGTTAACAAACAATAAATCAACAGAAAATGGGGGTGGGACGGGTCACAGGGAATACAACTTTGACTGCCACTGGAAGAATATGGGAGTTTTAGGTAGGGGCGGAAAATTTAGCCTTTTGTAGCGGCTACAATGAGCCTACTCTTTTCGAAATCTACAAAAGGGGTCTTTATCGTGCAAGGAGCGTGGCACTCTCCAAAGACGTTCCCCACTACGGTCTGCGGTCAGGCTTTCCGTATTATGACCTGACAACCCCCTCTAACGAGAGGGTCTCCCCTATCCGCCACCCGGGGACGCGCTGGGCTGCTCTGTGGGTCGAGCACTGGGAACCCTCCCAGTATGGTCCCAGCGGTAACACTTGAAAGAAATCTTTGACATAGAATTAGTGTGTATGATGTATTGTTTGTTTGTTTGATGGTGTTTAACGCCACTTTCAGCAATTTTTCAGCTATATCATGGCGTCCAGTTTTTATTTGTGGAGGAAGCCGCAGTACCCGGAGAAAACCCCCGACCTGCGGTAGGTGTGTATGATGTAAATGCGTACATGTTATCTGATAGATTGGTTGTTAATTTATTATCCCGACTATGTTAAAGTGCCATACTAATGTAAAAATAGTAATTTTAAAAAATTTTTATACATATAGAAAATCAAATTTAGAAACGCATTTCTAAAAACCGTTTTTAAAAAATTTTCGTATTAACAGAGATATACTTCAAACAGATCAGTTACAGTACTTGAGATTGAAAACGTAACACTTTTATCAATCCGTCAGCGATCCGTCAGCGTTCCAAAATCCGTCAGCGATCAGTTATCCATCAGTGAGATCAGTCAAATCGTTCCCAATCCGTCAGATCGTTCCCAATCCGTCCATCCGTCAATTGACGGATTCGGAACGATTTGACTGATCTGACGGGTCGATTTGGACTGATCGCTCCAATCTGTCCATTCAACTTCCGGTTAGTGAAATCAATATTTCGAAATGTGAAAATTCGTTTCACTCGCACATATTAGTATACAAATGTCAACTGTTATGTCCTCATTTATGGCTCGTATAACCTACTAATAAGGCTAAAACAGGTCTAGTTATAAATAATACGAATGGAAATTCCCCCGTTATATATGCATCTGTGACGAAATATAAACATCACACAGTGTCATTTTATTAACAAAATAATTTAAAAAAAACACACACACAATGACTTAAAACAAATTGACCTCGCGTGCCAAGGCGTACGTCTCGTATTTGTCTTCGAATTTTTTAAAGCGGAAAAAGTCGGGTCTAAAGTTATAAATCATAATTGGAAATTCCCCAATATATAACTAATGCATCTGTGACGGAATATAAACATCACATAGTGCAATTTTATTTAAAAAAAAAAGAAATGGAAAAATAACACACACACAATGAATTAAAAAAATATTTGACCTCGCGTGACAAGGCGTACATCTCGTATTTGATTTCGAAATTTTTTAAAGCGGAAAAAGCGAGAAAGACGAAGGCGGAATAGTAACATTTTTTCACGTCGCGCTTTCGCGTTAGCATTATTTGTATGTATGATTGAAGTTAGTTTAACACTATTTTCAAACATTATATAAGTCTATTTAATATGGCGTCGAGTGTTTATAAGGAAGAGCTGCAGTACCCAACGAAACAGCAGACCTTCGACAGGAAAACTGGTTCTCTTTGCAAATTTAGGGATGAGTCGAGCACACCATCTCGCTGTAAGGGTCGAACAGACAACTCGGTGATCAATACTAGATTACTGCTACCTTAACCACCGCGGTCGAGGTTTTTATTATAAACGCGTAATTCCTAAGAATTCCGGTGTATAATACTGAGAAAGATTTACGACAAAAGCGAATACATCTATTTATATATTTTATTCACTATCTTATTGTGTCACATGAATTTACACAGAATTAAATGTCAAGTAAAGTATAAACGCGTGTGTATATAGAAGCTTACGAGTTGACTAAAACATGTAAGCATAATTTACCGTCACAATTTGTTTATTTTACGATGTCTGTTATAGTCATTCGATATTTAATGATATATAAGTATACATGGTTTCCTTTAAATTCGGACGTGTAGGTATCACGTTTTTGGGGGAGGGGGGTGTTCAGGACATAGTAGAATTGCCGCAAACCATAGTGACGTGTTTAGAGAGTACTTGCACGCTAAGGATCTCTTTTGTAGATTTCGAAAAGGAAAAGGCTTAAAATTTTCCGCCCATACCCATTCCACTTTTTTCAGTTGAATTCAAAATGTTTGCCCTTTTTTCCATCTTTCTCTAATTGATTGAGGGGACCTCGGTGTCCGAGTGGATATGGCAGTCTACTATTGATCACGTTGTCTGCCAACACCGAGGTTGCGGGTTCGAGTCTCAAGGCGGGCAGGTTGCACTTGACTTAATTGACAAGGATTGCCACTTTTCCTACCGAAGGACCGGAGTTTTCTCCGGCTTCCTCCTCCAATTAAAACTGGACGCCATGTTAAACAATATTTAAACAAACAAACAAAAAAACAAACAAATCTAATTGATATTTAACTTATTCTCGTCATGAATAAAGCTGAACACCCTCGCTGAAAGAAAAGCAAGCATCCAATCAATCAATCAATGAAATAAGTTATTCAAATTGAATGACAATCTTTTAAAGGGTACTTTTTGAAAAGGTTCTGTTTTATCGATATGACTGTAATGACAATGTTCAAACCGATCTTCATAGACCTAGGGAATTAATGACGTTTAGTTAAAAAAATTTCGTACTATAACACGTGTCTATCTGTAACACATTTTTACGCTCAACTGCAGTATTCACAGACAAGTCTCCCCAGCGTTATTAGGGCCTCAGTGGCTGATTGTTTAGTCATCTACTAGTTATTACATGCCTATAAACAGATTGCGGATTTTCGAACGACTGCAGATAGGGTGTGCCCGACTCCAACTGTATTGACTTGTCCGTTTTAACCCGTGTACTCCGGCTTCCTCCCACCCCACCTCCAATAAAAAATGGACGCCTTGAAATAAATGAAACAATCCAGCGTAATTGTAATTATACTTTTTTATTTCTTTTATTGCCTGTCAAATAAAACTTGTGACCAGAATCGCGGTTTATTTTACAATACACCTACTTTTTGTATAGTAAACAATTTGTTTTGATTGACAATGCTTATTCAACAGTTCAACAATTGTTTATACATAACAGTTTTATAATTGTATTTAAAAATGTTGTAGACTAAATTAAAACACGTAGGCATACATTTAAGTAACAAGTAATGATGTCAACAAGTGGCCACGTCCTTTCCTAAATGAAAATAAATCTGTTACTGATTGGGGGAGTCGAGTCAGCTTAATATACGACAAAAAAATATAAATGTAACAAGCCTCAGAAAATAAAATAGGCCGAAATCACGAGTCGCGGAAATAAAAAAAGAGAATCAATAAAGGATTACGAAAATAAAACATTTACCTCGTCGCTACTGATGTGCCTTAAATAGAAGTTTTTTTTAAGGTTTACAGGGCGCAACCCGCTGTTTTAAAGAAATTTGCTTCATTATATAAGTTAAAAAAAATTTTCTTTAAATATGTTTACTTATGTTATTTTTAAGAACGAGACATTGTATTAACTATTCTTTTGAATACTTGCGTTTATTTTATTATAAATTTTATTATAAATGCATATATAATATACAAATCACGCAGAATTCGTTTTATCTTTAAATTATTAATGTATACGTATCCGTCAATAAACTGACCGATTTATGCATATAATTAAATGACGGATTCTGGATCGCACTGATTGAACTGATCGCTGACGGTAACCAAGGTAATGACGGATTCATAATTTTGGACGGATGTATTCATCATCAATCTGTCAGCGTTCCAAAATCCGTCACCAATCAGTTATCAATCAGTCAAAGTGTTGCGTTTACGGGTGCAAGTACTGTATCTATCGATCGGTAATTTCCGCCAAATATCGAAAGTCTACGTCACATAATGAACATTCGATCTCCGATAAACAAACAACAAACGCACGTGGTTAAATACTTTTTTCATTTTTTAACTTTAAGATGTCACGATGAGATCGTACTAGCAGATGTGTGGGGTGAGATGTGTTGCAGCAAACTGTGGTAACACAAATTCAGATGGAGGTTCCATGCATTCCTTTCCGAAGGACAATAAACTCCGTGAATAAGGACAGATTTCTTAGAGTAAAAAGAGACGATTGTGACGGTCCAACAGAATTTTCGGCTCTATGTTCGTTTCTTTTCACACTTGAAGCCTTTCCTATCAGAGAGAGGTTAGAGAAAAAAAACTATGTAAAATTTGTATAATTAGTATGATAGTTTAAATGACCCCCCCCCCCCTTTTCCCCCAAAAGACTCAATCCACGTTTTTTTTCATATTAAAATAGGTAAAGTGTATAGTAAGGCATTTAAAATGATAAAATGGCAATGCCACGTTTGTTTCTGCCGAAACATTTGTCATTAAATAAAATACTGTTCAAACATATTCTAATATGGAGTAGGCATTGCCAAAATGCGAGCACATACAATAAAGTCCTTTATTATCAATATATAATGTGCATTGCATAATTGACGTAACTTCCTATCACCCTTAAAGTGTCTCTAAATTCCAGTGGTCACGTGACGTCTTTCTTTTGTAACTGTGACGTCACATGAAGTGTTTTTTTGTTTGAATGGTGTTTTAACGCCACTTTCAGCAATTTTTCAGCTATTTCATGGCGTCCAGTTTTTATTGGGGGAGGAAGCCGGAGTACCCGGAGAGAACCCCCGACCTGCGCACATGAAGTGTAATTTGGTTGTCAGTTTTAAAGATCGATTAAGAGATTGCAAAAAAATAGTATGACATGTTTGTTGTTAATTTTAAATATTTATTTTTTATCGATGTCAACTTTATTTTCAAGTCTTTCTTAAAATTATTTTTAGTACTTTTCTTCATTCACTTTGTTCCAGTTTTTTGACGATATCAACTTCAAAATCAATATCAGCATTAAGCAGATTTTGATCGCGTGATTTCATTTTGATCACATAACACTTAATTGCCTTAGAGCTCACCGCTCTTCGCGTGCGAGCTGTGCTCGCTATTATTTTTCTTAAAAGATCGCCTATCTAATACCCCGTGAACTGTTTATATTCGATATAGAAATAAATAACAAAAGTTATTCAGAAGTCTTTCTGCTCTTTCGATATTTTCATTTTCATCAAAATCGTCGGAGTTGGAATGATATATGGTTCAAACGGGTAAGGAGACATACGAGTGATTGCCATCGATTCAGCGGCACCATCGACAGTATTTGCCACGTGAATGTCGTCAGCACGTGGTTAATATACCTTTTCACGTGACTTAAGTCACAAGCGATTTTGAGTAAAAATACACCAAATATATGACAGCGAAAACTATCCGTGTTGGGGTATAAAATTTGTTCGTGCAGGCTATAAGTTTTAGTATTGTCTACTTTATATGATTGTATAATTAATAATGATCTCGCATGATTGTCGGTTGTTCTTTTATTATGCTCGTACAAACAGACAAGAAGCCAGAGCGTTCGTTATCATCTTAGTCTGGTTGTACCTTTGTTCTTTGCTATTTGCAACAAAGTAAACGTAATGGTACCTGTCAAAATCACGCGAGCTTTATAAGCAGATGAAATTAATCAACAAATTAAAGTTTGCCCGACATTTCTCACCTTCATTATTCTGAGTAATGTTTTTGTTTTTGTCGCTTTCTTCTAAATTCGAGTCTGTATATACTGTAGACACTGTAGATAACTTAGAAGCTGTGCTGCTTTCACCTGCCAAACAAACAAACAAAAAACCAAAATACACATGTAAGAAATAACTGGTCAATTGTTTATGAATATCTACATCAATATTTTTGACCTGATATTAAAGCCATTTATTTTCAAATCAGATAATATCAGCTCTTATAATGGTATACCCAAATAATTATTAAGATACGTTATGTAAAACATGATCACATGACACGTGGAACACGGAAAACGACTTTCTATAGCAAGAAGTGTTTTTTTTTTCAACCTCTTAGGTTGTTTCAAATGTCACAAAATTGTACGTGTCAATAGCCTTTGTCGGAGGAATCTGTCAATGACGATTGTGGATTGTTTGTTTGAATGCTATTTAACGTCAGTTTCAGACATTTGTCAGCTTTATCATGACGTCAAGGTTTTTTATCGGGAGAGGAAGCCGCATACCCGGAGATAACCCCCGACCTTTGGTAGGAAAACTGGCAATCCTTGTCAATTAAGATGGAGTCGAGCACACCCTGCCGCTGTGAGACTCGAACCTGCAATCTCAGTTTTGACAGACCACGTTATCAGTAATAGACAAACTACCTTAACCACTCGGCAACCGGAAATCGCTATGCTGTAGGTGCCCGTAGCTGAATATTATCACGTGGGCTTTGTGTCCTATTAGGAATTCCCAAATGAATATGAAACAAAACTTTCAGTAAAATCAGAAAATATTAATGTTGGCACATCCTTCTTAGCAGCCAGTGATATTAATTAACCTTCTTCATACGGGTTTACAGAAACGCGGACAATTTCAACTGGCCAAACCAATCGAAGAAATCCAAAAAAGAGTTCCTGTAGAGACTTTCACTTAACTCTTTACTAATGAAACATCATCCCAGCCTTATGCCATCTCTTCATAAACAACCACAACTTCATAATCTAAACTCGTCAGAACAAGCATCTTCAGATAAACCAAACATTAAAGAAAAAAAGAACTACTGGACAATTTCCCAATCCCACCCTCTTTTCAGTTGATTAACTGTTTGTTAACTTGTTTTCGTCCTGAATATAGCTAAAATACTATTCCCTGGACGTAAAGTACACATCCAATCAACCAAATCTACTAAACTTTTTAATGAACCTGTTCACTTGCATGAACATGTGTAGGTTGGGAAAGCCTCCACTACCGGATTCTAAACGAGGAGCACCAAGAGTTGAACAAATTCCATACATTACAATACAAATCCTATTATTCTCCTATAATGTACAGTAGGACAGCATAGGCCCCGCTTTGACACATAAAGGTAAATTTAACGACGTAAAAGTTACCTGTATGTAAACATTTTTCTTTCGATACAGCGACATCTAAGAAAATTGTTGAGATCAGGAAAAAACGCTGACGTTTTCTAAAATATTGTGTTAATCAAGTGTGAACTGTTTTGTTTGTTTGTTTGAATGGTGTTTTAACGCCACTTTCAGCAATTTTTCAGCTATTTCATGGTGAACTGTGAGCACGCTCACAAAGGGATAACCACGCTTTCAAGTCCAATTATCTCCCCTTAATGATATCCGAGGTCAATAAAAATCCTTCATGCACATCTACATATAATATACTTAATGCTAAGTTTCATTAAATTTCATCAAGCGGTTTAGGAGGAGTTGCGTTTACAAGGGATGTGGACAGACAGACAGATTGTGGACAGACAGACAGACACACAGGGTGATTCGTATATACCCCAAAACAAGTTTCTGGGGGTAATAACAAAATGTAACACGATTAATCAGATATTTTGGTTGATGACTGAATAAGCACGACAGAAATAATCAATAGATGAGTTAAAATCGGCGATTGAAAATGGTCTTGTTGTCTATATAAACATGGAGCGGGACGCTTGTTTACAACTTATGCCATATTAAAAGCTGACACAAGTTTATTCCGGCCCTTTTTATATATTTTTAAAATTGTTAATTCTTGTTTAACCAATAGTTTTTCTCGTTATATCAGTCGAAATGTGTCACCATCTATCGTAAAAATCCATGAGATTACCAACATGACGAAAACAATGTTCGAGTTTTCAAATGTTGACGAACACAAGTCATGTTTACTTCACGAAATAGCCGTTAAAGAAGAAAGGTTATTTAAATTTGACATTAAGAATTACCAGTTTAAATTCTAATATTACCTTCCTCCTTTTCACACACCCACCTACCCACACTTTTAAGAGGCTGAATTTTTAAGGAATGAAAAATGCATATATTCATAATGCTCCATGCACGAGGAACTGATTTTTAACAATTAGACATTTTAATGAAGCCTTAAATTCCATAAAAAACCCATTCATTTACTGTGGCATCCACAACTTCTAGTTCATTTCAAATTTTTTTTTCAGCCAGCACATAATTTACAATTCACAACCCATGAAGTTAAGTAACCTTCTGCTTGCATCAAAATAACGTGTTTATATTTCTGACAAGTAGGGGTGGGCCAACAGAACACAGTTTTAACTGCCACTGACCAAGTTGTGTGTATTGGCAGGTGACACAAATACAGACTTTTACAGAAGCTACAACGAGCTATCCCTTTTTTTAGTCTACAAAAGCGGGCCTTTATCGAGCAAGTATCGTGGCAATCTCCAAGCAACTTACCCATTTGGTCCGCGGTAAAGCTTTCCGTATCGTAACCTGCCCCCCTCCCCCCCTCAAGAAGAGGACTTCCTTCCTAAGGATGAGCTAGGCAGTCCTTAAGGGATGGGTCAAGCACTACGCACCATCATTATTGTACTATGTACATGTATATACCTTCATTGTTTTGTACATGAGGTAATGAGGAAGGGTAATTTGTCATTTTTTCCAGTTAACTTTATTACTTAATCATTAAACTCGGTAACCATCGTTGGGCCTAGGTCCATGATATTTAGAAATTACAGTGTATATTTCTTAATCGTGTGTTATGCCAACATAAAGCAACACATTGCTTAAAGTCAAATAAAACACCATTGAAACAAATCAAACAATCCTCTGTACAGACGACAACATATATTACTGTTTGCGATTAATCGAAGTCGGAAAGTAAAATCACTTATTGGACTGCTGAATGCCAATATTTATCATGTTGTGGCCATCATAAATTTATTACGAAAAGTTGCCAAGGAATGAGTCCTTACGTATCGTGTTCAGTTTTTGATGATGTTTGTTGCGTTTTAACATTCGACTTGACTTTGGATAGATCGTACTAGCATTACAGGCAAATGTCTGTGAAATGACACCCTTCCTTCAAACTGTTTAATCGTCCGTATCGTAATTGTTTAATTGTTTACATTCACCTGCTTTTTATGCCTCCTACATTTTTATAGCTAAATTTATTTGTAGATGGCCTACTTTTCAAGTCAAATAATTAATCTATCTGTTAAGTTGTAAAAGAATTGTGATAAGATGCCAATGCATGTAGGTCATAAAGAAACAAAACATTTTAGGACACTGTCCACGACCGTCCATTTTCTGTTCAAAAATGCACCTCGTATTAAGAGTTATCCCTCTTTGGTCAGCGTTGCTACATGTATCTAATCCCCATTACCCCTATTTGAAACCCCCTGTTTAAACGACCAATGAAAATTAAGGGTCATGACCAAAAATAGTGACGTTAACATACTGTTTGCATTGGTGGAAAATATTAAAATGTGTTATGTTCAGCTTTTTAGAAATTTATAAATATTGAGTCCGATTAGAATGTGTTCTTTGGAGAATTCGTTTTGTTTTTATGGCTCACATCCAGTCACAGTGGAATGTTTTATGTTGGCGGGCATAGCCGTAAATGTGCCATTTGGTGATCTTTGTAAGTGTTACAGTTTTAGTTGACTTGTTCTAGTTTGTTTGTTGTATTGTGTTTTTAAATTACGTACTTATTGGTCTATATTTCATTTTACTGAACACGGACCTGTGTAGTTCTACTTATGTTTAGATGCGTAGTATCACGCTACTGTAATTTTTAAAATCAATCAAAAAGTTGTAAAATTCCGTCTTGCAATAATAATAAATTAAATGTTTTATAGATTAAAATATCAACTAAAATCGTTTACTTGTGTAAATATTTGGTTCTTTCCAATTAAATTTAAACACACACGTGTCATTTTACATTAACACCGGCGTGGAGTGTAACTACGAACTTATTTGTTACTGATATATTAATATTTAACTTCGAGCCGTTGATATTCGAGCTAACTTATACTATTTAGTATCTAAAATCGTTAACTCGTTAATGACGGTAAACTTATTTGTTGTGTGTTATTGTGTGCTAATCAGTTTCACTGTCACAGTATAATTAGCATGTAGTCGGTGAATCCAGACTTGCGAAGATCATATTTGGAACAGCCACACTGGTCCTTTAACGTGTTTATCTTAATCATAGGCTGAAGACCTTATTATTTGTTTAAGAATATCAATAATCTTTTGCAACATTGGGTTCAACGTCTCAGGACAGTGTTCTTTACTAGAAGTGCGCCTCTGTTGAAGTAGTAATTATAAAAGTTGTCTTTTGCAATATTGGTACTAACCCTTTCGACACAAAGTTGTATGATTTTGGTTACAGTTCCGCGGAACCAGTTTATATTCACCATTTGTTGTCACCAACAATGCTAAGCAACTGTCTTCAGGAGGATCATCTATAATGCAAAGTACTTATACTGAAAAAACAATGCTGTATCTATATTGACCTTGTAAAGCATAGACATTTCCGAGATTTCTAAGAATGAAAATATGAAATTGTAATTATATTACGATTTGAAAGAATAAGTCTTTGTAAAGGTAATTTCAAACATATTGACACCTGTGCATCAGTAACTGAAAAACTTTATGCAAACACATTTAATTCTACTCGTGTTTTAGTGTGGCTTTTGAAATTGCAAAGAGCTTTAAATACCAAATACAAATAAATGTCTGTAAAATAAATGTCATGATTTGCTTCAGATATTGGTATATCTAAATGTGTATAGTTCAGGAAAACGAAAGCCGTACCCGATAAAGTAGTAGAGTCATAATGGGAATTTCAAGGCGTCAATTAGAAGGAAATCTGGAATCCTTGGGCAATATAACGATCTTATTTTAATATTTTGGTACTTGGTTTTGTTTCAAATTAGAAATGGGAAAGTAAACATCTTTAACATTTAATACAAACACATGTTTTGTTTTTAATAAAATATTAAGAAGGATATTTCTGATATATATAATTTGTTTTGCTGATGGGCAGTTTGAAAGTTTCAAATATTAAATTCTAATTATTATCCGATTTGAAAGGATAAGCCTTTGTAAAAGTACTACATGTTGCCAACTGTGCATCAGAAACTAAAACTTATTATTTATTATTAATATTTAGTATTTATCTATAATAATGTTATTTATACGTAATAAATACATTAGATAACTACTTATACATTGTCACACAGTGTACATTGTATCAAATATGAAATGTTTGAAAAAGAAATCACCTTGCCATTGGCGCGAAAGTGTTGCCGAACAGTCACGGGGTGCATGACAAATGCATTAACCTGCATTAGGTTATATGACATTAGATCATTTCTGTTTATATTAATTATACTTTTAACAAAATGCCTTAAAATATATTAAATGTTAAATTTATTTGCACTGCATGACACATTAAACCAAAGAATGGCTACAAAATATGTGTAAATACTGCATCAAAAATTCACATTTATTGTTTATTTTCACCTTTTTAAAATTTTCAACAACAAAAATATTCCTTACATATTCATTTATCATTATATATCCATTCTTATAAATTAAGTGTTTGAAGAGTAATCGGCCCAACTTATTGATATCAGTATCATCATGCAATACAGGTTAATTTTGATAAATGCACTCGATTATTCGTTCACACAATCGTAAATGACTCTTATTTATGATATCTTAATTGTTTAAAAAAAATCATAAAGTGGATTTGATACAACGTTTCGGAATTTTATGATAATAACGCTACAGTATTTTAGCGGGATTTAAACAATTTAGGGGTTTTGAGTGCCACTAACAAGTCATGATTAGACGAAATGCTCAACTAGCGTCGGTACCACCAGCCAAATAGTCGCACTTCTTAGCTGAGAACAAGTTCGTTGACACTTTCAATTGTATAAATTTACTAACCTGAAAATTTAAAGTAATAGTTTTTCTATTCGAAAAGTGTAGATGTCTTCAGCCGAATTGGGCATAACGCTTAAGAATTTAGATGACAAAAGCTCTACAACATCATAGTTATTTTGTTTTTTAAATATTTAGCGTTACTATTTAGTTTTGGTAAGACTAAACGCTCGTCTGTCGTAGAAACTTCTATGACATTTTATTTGCAACTACTATGTCAATGACTCTTCTGATGACTGTTAGTCCCAAAGAGTATCACGAGCTCGCTAGTCACATTGCGGTGCTGACAAGTAGAACATTGCTTTTTTTAGTAATTGAGTTATTAACTAAATTTACAGCCTTAGAATTAAAAAATGATAAAATTTTAAGGTTTTTCTATTTGTAAAGTGACGACTTTTGTAGCTGGAAATTGTATTATCTTACAGAATTTTGATGTTAGAATTTCTATAACACCCTTATTAGTTGGAAGTTATATTTTGTTTGCTTTGAGCGCCACTGATGAATCTTGATTTAACGAAACGCTCTTCTGGCCTATAACCTTTTAAGCTTTGGAGACATATATAAAATATAATATTTAATTTATTGATTTAATTTACTGATTAAATGTTTTTTTTAAACACAAATAATACGTCAAAAGGAAAACCGATATAAACTAAAACTAAACCGGCTGCCACAGGAAAATTAAATGTTATCAGGTATAGGTATGGAAAATTCAGCTATTTAGCGGTTGCACTAATGGTGTAAAATGGTATTTATCGAAACGTCATCCACAAAGGTCGGAAGTCTACAAAAAGGTTCTTTCTCTTAAGGAAAGTGGCCTTCTCATAACGTTATCCTTAACGATCCGAGGCCATTCGTTCTGTATTATGACCTGATAGCCTCCAAAAAAGAAAGCCTTCTCTGTCCGCCCCACAGAGCATCATCGCGCGTCGCTATGTGGCGTACAACCTTAAAATGTGGTCCCAGTCCTGAGTTGTTAAATTAATTACATTTAAAAAAATGGTGTTCTGGTAGTTTATTGACCCTTCTATAAGAAAATTTCTTACACTTTTGGCTTAGTTGAATCAACCTGTTCCAGAAGTCTGTCAGATTCAGACTAAATTTCATTTATTGTGATTCACATCATACAACATTGAAGGAAAATTCTAAAAGAGAACATATTTCCAAAAAAATAAATCAACCGGGTAATGGATGAACCTAAGGGAACAACATTATGATTGCCATTGTAATTGTATAGAGTATTTAGTAGGGCGGAGAATGTAGCCTGTTTAAGCAGCAAGGTCTTTATTGTGAAAGAAGCGTGAGGCTCTCCAAACATGTTACCCACTATGTTTTTTTTCAAGTTTATGTAATATAACCTACCGACCCCCCGATCAACAGAACCTCTCTTATATGCCACCCGGGGGAACGTTAGGCATTTTCCGCTCCCCTATAGTATAGGGTTAGGCCTTTTAATGTTGAAGACCCTGACAAAAAAGCGGTGTTGAATGTTAAGGTTATTTGACTTTGTAATACAGGTAATTTAAAGCAGACTCTCTACTAGATAAATATCGTTTGATGTCTATTATTTTTTAAAGTTTTGCCTGGAGCCAAAAAACGACAGGCATAACCACAAATCAATGTCGCGTAGCAACTAAATCGAACTCCGGTATTCGTCCATTGAAAATTGTGTGCTGAGGTCAATATTCGGTTTCTGGACCTTATCACATGTTTTAGATTTAAACCAGATGGCTTGCATTATGCGCCACTATCCATGTTTTCTTAGTGGAATAATACTATGCATTAATAATAATAATAATGCGCAATAATTATTGCGATTAAACGCAAAATATTGTTTTTAAACGCAAAATATTGCTATTAAACGCAATTTTTATTGCGATAAAACGCAAAAGTTTGCGAATAAACACAATACTTATCACGAACAAACACAATGATATAGCGCGTACACTCGTGAATTATTGTCTATAACGCAAAATTATACGATAAACGGGTGTGATATGAGAAAAGGAGGTTCGATAAAGGGATTTGATAGAGTACTTGACAAAGAAACAAAATTGCAGCTGTCATATAAAACAAAGATAAATATCATCTATTAAATATTCAGTATATTTTTAGTAATAAATACAGTAAACGGTGGTTTTTTAATATCACTGATCTCTTACGCGCATGTATCCTTTATGGTACCTCCTCTCATGTCAGACCCTCATTATGGATACGTTTGCGTCTATTAGCAATAGTTATGTATGACGCGCACCACTAATCACACCTTCATATAAGAGCCGATATTTGCGTGTATTCGCAATAACTAATGCGTTTATTTGCAAAATATTGCGTTTAAACATGAGTTTTTGGGGGGGGGTTTCGCAATATTACGATTATGCGCAAAAAGTATTGCGATTTAACGAAATACTTTTCATTTAAACGCAATCTTTGCGACTATTCCCAATTCTCTGCGTTAAAACGCAAAAGATGCGAATATGTCCAGATTGCGTTTTAACGAAAAGTACTGCAAATATTCGCAAAGATTGCGTGTAAATGAAAAGTATTTCGTTCAAGCTTCATTAAACTGCTTAATAACTTAGATAAATTGTAAATTTATAAATTGGTTACTACTAATATTAATATACAAGAAGTATATCATATTTATATTAATTTTTGTCTATTCATCGGTATAATTTTGTCTATATTAATAATATATAATGATGCGATAGAATCGGATCTTAAATCTACACAAAGGTAAAACATAATTCAAGATCTTCTTGTCATGATTAATGCATTCCTGTTTATCAAGGCCACAAATAATAAAACGATATTAGCCAGTTAACCTCTTGTAAAATTTTGTAAGGCTACCGTTTGAAATGTGAGTGATAGTAACGGTTTCGTAGTAACAGTTTTAGGACACAAAGAGTTTTGCTCAGTGTCACTCCGCATGACTCAAAGATACAGCGATATTATATTACCTTTGTTCCATATAATTTTTGCAGTAACGAATCGGTTGTGCCATGTTTCTTCACCTTGTTTGAAGTTGCTGTCTTTGCATTCATTATCTGGGTATATCTGAAGGAATCTGTTTTGTTTACAAGTTTTACGCGCATCATACCAGTTGACAACAAAATGAATGCATTCGGAGTCCCATTCTGTTCTTCCACCTTTCAAAATAATATAAAATCCCTATATATACTAAGACGAAACATACAGCGTGTATATAATGTAATACTGTGTAACAGAACACCGTATTTGGTGATACTGAGCACGCTTTTATATAACAGTTGTGCACTTTATAGACCTTCTTAGGCATTTTGTCCGCATAAGAAATGAATATACGATGCAATCAGATACATTTATTGTTGGCCATGTTTTTAAAGGAATCAGCGCTAAATTTACAACACTCATTTTTTCTTTCTACTACAGATTATCAGAATATTGAAACTATTTTATCCTTATTTGACTGTGGTTCCAAAACTAACTGCCGCTGACAAATTATTGGGTAATGACAGAAAATTATGTCTTTTCTAGCGGGTACAATAATGAGACGAACTGGATAATTCTATGGGTAGGGCACTTTGAACACCTCCATTAAGGTCCCAGCATAACAGTTTAAACGGTTATCCATAAAATCAGCACAACATAATATAATTGTCTTAGCGCAATTATTGTAATGGAAATGTACAACACAATGGCGACAGTTAAGGTTTTAGATAATATAAAGATTAAATTTGTTTCCATTTAGCAATATTTCAGTGTAGAAACAATAAATCAACACGGAAGACAAGACATAGGCAAATCGAAAACAACAAATAAATAAACTTGAATATAAATAAAAACGTTAAGCTATGTGTCTTTACATATTGCCCCGGAATTTAGCAAGATTTATTGCAATTCACAATCCATCAGCATCACAAGTTGAGCATCTAATATTACGTATATCAGAATTCGTCTACAAACGGATATTGACAATATTCCTTGAGATAACCATATCAGATACATACACAAATAATTTCGTACGACAAGTTTATAGCAAAGCAGAATATCCTTATGCTGCAAACCGAATCTCATTCTTACGATTTGCTCAGCTTCGTTTTGCCAATATTGCAAATTTTTAACCTTAGATCATTTCTTGTTGGTATTCTACGAATGTTTTTATTAACGCAACATAAATAATACAAAATAAAATGTCTAACAAAAACAAAAAATAATTAAACACCCATAGTTGTATTATATCAACATTATGCTTACTAGAGATTTCTATCTTCTGACACTTAAATTTTAACAGTCGGGTGCATTCAGTATAATTTATTTGTTTTCCGTTTACATAAAAGCAAAACTGCCCAACAGTGTTGAATATAGGGTCTGAAAACAAATTTAAATATATGTCATCGCATTTGGTATATATTACAGAAATCTGGTTATTGTGGTTATAGTTTTATTTTGGTTTATTTGGCGCTTTCAGTAAAAGATCAAAATTAAAAACACCAAATTGAGCATGCATCAATTGTTTACACGCCAAAATATCGGACCGACTAGTGTGTGTAAACAGAAATAACAGGTATACATTTATATGCATATTTCCTTATTTTGTTTTATAAAATTGTTAAGAAAACACAATGTATGAGTTTCTATCCATACGTGATTATGTCGCGCGTATCATTTACTAATTAGACTATGTTATTGTTGAAAAATGAACAAAATCATCGTCATTCAATCTAGATATACTGCTGGAATATACAAAAGATTAAAATTTTAATCCACGATCACTAGTGACTAACAGAAGGACAATAATGAATGTGTTTTATATGACACATGTATGTGTAGTAATAACTTAATCTAAAAAAATAATTAACACATTTTAGGCGTCTTAGCTGGATCTATAAGTGGAAAGATTCCGTCCCCGCAAATTATATACCAATATATACTATATAACAAAATATTGAAAGTGCAAATATTTAACACATGACTTTGAGAGAAAAAGGCCCCAAAAAAAAACGATTTACGGTACACTTGCATGAAACAATAGTCACACTGACTTGCCGTATGTTTTTGATTATTTTATGTTTATCCTGCAATCATTAAATATACTTTAGGAATATTGTTTGCGCTTTGATCTCCATTAGACGAATTACCTCTGGTACACATGTATATAATAAGTAATCAACGAAGGACAAACCGATACATAGATCACAGGTCACTTGGGGACTTCTAAGTCCGAGTATATAGGATACCAAGTGTTTTTTGTTTCAAAACAGTAATCATATTAGAATTTGTACTACATTACAGGATAAAAACTGTGTGCATTGTCGAAAACGTGAATTGTACTTGCTGCGTAAGGCAGAGAGTAGCTCGATGGAGCCTTTTTATTTTTCTGTTTTTAAAGTCAGTACAAATAAATAGATTGTGCACATAGTTAAAATGACCTTGTAGTACCATTGATTTGATACAAACTTTCTTATAACGAATATAACTTTCGTATAACGATTTAGTACATATGGAATTAAGATATGTCAGTGCTGCTAATCTAGACATGTATTAATGTGCGCCTCATTCTGATCATTAAAAAAAGAATACAAAATATATACCTGGATTAAGTGGTTTAAACGTATAGCCGGACAATACAGTGACATCAATATCAGATCCACATCGGTTATATTCATCTCCTGGACATTTGAAGTTGCATCGATCACTTGATATTTCTTTAAAAGTTGTTCTCTTTTTACAATCGTTGTAAAAGTTTTTATTTACACAGTAGCATGTTGTATTCTTCAAAAGATAAGCTCTTAACAGCAAAACACCATGTATGTTATACACCACTGAACTTTATCAGCCTAGCCCAATGTATATACAAGTAACAAAGAAAGTAGAAACCATATGCATTCCATAAAAAATCCCTTGTTATCGATAGAAAATTAAAGTAAATCAATCTGTCAACAGTATTTTTGTATTTAAAAATAGGATTTTTAATAGTACTCCTATAAGTTGTACAGTCCGCATTGTCAATTTTTCCGCTATGTGAAAGATTCTCACAATAGGAAAAGATATAAATTTCTTTCAAGGAATCTTTTTATCATTCGCTAGCCATATGTTACCATCCGATCCTTTTATCTCCCACCGTCATAGATTTGTAATACCCGCGCACTGAGATCATGATGATTTTTTGTCATGTCTCCTACGCATACGTCGTGATTGCTAAATAGAAATTATTTTATATCACCGTTTTTTCGTTTAAAAAAGCCCTACATATGTGAACAATAACACCTCCTCTGTTAACGCACTGATATTAATTAGTAAAGGAATTTGTCTGTGGGACAAAAGGCGGCAATGCAAATCTATATCGCACCAATGCATTCCAGTATTTTGCCATGTTGTCTAATGATTTGACAGTTCGGTTTAGCTTTTTATTCCGTTTGTTAAAATTGTCAAAAAACTACATTACTAACATAATATTGGACAAAACAGTACTGAATATTACAAGTTTTCAAAATGTTTTTGAAACCCTTAATAGCTGTCTCTGCACTTAAATTGGCGTGAGATGTTGCTGTCAGGACAACCAAGAGATGTTAAACAACGTTTAATTGTAATTAATAATTTTAAGACAATATAAGCTATGCATTATTAATTATATAACACACTGGTAAAACATTTCTGATAATTTGGGGTATCGGCGGGTGAGTAGTTAAAGTAAGTCGTTTACTATTGATCATGAGGTCTGTCAACAATGTGATTGTGGCTTCGAGTCTCACTCTTATCTTTATTCACAAGGATTGCAAGTTTTCATATTGAAGGTTGAGGGTGTTTTCAAGCTGCATCGGCTGTACTGAATGCTACGGTAAGCTGAAAAATTAAGTCTCGTTAAGTATTATCATCCCGACAAACAAATCTGTCTTTATTTCAAACTGAATATAACTAAAATATTTTAAAAAACTTTTCTGTCGGTCCATCCCCCTTTGTCGTTGATCTATTTTTCGTTGAAATCATTATCGTTCTAATATGTTCATGCAATATTAAAAATAAAAGCAGAAATCATCATAAATCGATATAAAAAATGCTTGATACTATATACTAAAAACTTATTTGGTAAACGGAAAACTGTTTACTTGGAAAAAGTATAATCTTAGGGGTAATAACCCCAAAGGGGAGCCAACTATGAAATCTTTTTATCCACATTCAAATATACCATGATGGAAGCTTTACTTTCTTCTAAATGTAATGTAACCATTTTTATAATTATTAACAAGCTATAAAACAGTTAATAACTATCTTTTTATGAACAGTAGGGCAAAGGGAACTATTTACAACAGCATGTTTTAGTTTATATAGAAGTGTGAAAATGCCATCCTGTCTTCATGAATCGCTTGGTTCCGTTTTTGAGGAAACATGAAGTCAGGCAGTGGGCAGATATTAACAAAACAGTCAACTGAAACGGCTCCTAGTGGGCGAATAAACTTCCTTGTTGAAGTCCTTTCGTAGAGGGATCCCAAGTATAATTCAACGGCCATGTATCCTGGACCAAGGTAACCACTGTAGAAACTAAGCTGTGATCAGCAACCTTGGAGAGTAATGGCTGTGCCAGTCTTTAATCGCCCTAGACACGCCATGGTATGAGAACGATATTTACTTTCTTACAGGATTGGTCATCCACAGGTAAAAAGGATAAACCATTTCGCTTAGCATTAGGATAGAGGTGAGTATGTGGCCGGCGCACAAGAACACAAATCGTTGCCAAACATCACCACAAACGGCACATTTAGCGTCAAAGTAAAGGTTTAGAATTAATTATTTATTTATCTTATATCCATAATTGCTGCTCGTAAAGAGAATAATTTTCTTATTTATACCTGTACGAACACAATTTTACTGAGTTTAAGGAAAACTGCGAAGGTCATATACGTATTTTAATCGAAAAGTTTGCCAATAGATGTGTGTTTTAAACTGGTAGCCTCATATATACATTCTTCCTAATGTTTTAAGACTTTATTTAGATGCGAAATGTGTATAATTAAATTATTAAATAATTGATACCTTGAGTTTGCTTTGAAATTATTATTTCTACACATCTGAAGTTCCTGTTCGATTGCTTGTTCGCCTCGACCACGAGGTTTTTATTAAACGCGTGATTTGTTGTAGCTCGTCCTTGCTGCAGCAGGGACCGTACTTAAAGGGTTCCAAGTGCTCGGTGGTGGATAGAGGAGACAATAAGTAAGGGGATGTCAGGTCATAATACGAAAATCATGGCCGCGGATCGTAGTGGGTGACGTGTTTGTAGAGTGCCTCGCTTTTTGCACGACAAAAATACCCTTTGTAGATTTTGAAAAAGAGTGGGTTCCTTGTAGCCGCTACAAATGGCTAAATTTTCGATAACTTTCCATGTTCCATACTTTTCAGGGGCACTCAATATTTCGTTCCCTATGTCTCATCCCGTTTGATTTGTTGTTTGTTAACTTAATGGTAGTGAACTCATTGTAGCCGCTTCAAAAGGCTAAATTTCCGCAACCATCCATGCTCCATACGTTTTCAGTGTCAGTCAAAATTTTGTTCCCGATATGCTTTTCGAGTTTAGTTTATTGTTTGTTAACCTAAGCCAGTGAACGTACAGCAGACATCCAATCAATGCAATCTTACTGCAATCTATAGAATTCGTTACTGTGTGACCCCAAAAAGCCGACTAGGTCAGCAAACGAGACTTTTTGACTCTATTTTTTATTTTTATTAATAATATTGCAGATGAAATAGTTGGACTTGGAAGACGTTTTAGTGCTGACCTCTATTGGACATACTGCAACTGACCATCAAAGCCTTAATGTTATGATTAATAATGATCTCGAGTATCTAGATCAGTGGTCTAAAAAATGGTCAGTCAAGTTTAACCCTAACAAAACTGATATCATGCTTTTAACACGAGAAATACACAGTTAAATTTTTCTTTGACTTTGGAACAACATCTTTAGCCCCTAATGCGACACATAAACATTTAGTTGTTACTTTTAGTAGTGATTGCAAATGGACTAAAAATATCGATAATCTGGTAGAGAAATCATCTAAACAGCTAACCGTTTTACGAAAACTAAGATTTAAATGAAAAAGGTAATATCTTAAACAAATATATTTCACTTTTCTAAGACCGATCTTAAAATATGTATCTGAAGTTTGGGACAGCTGTTGGCATGTTAATTCAGAAAGACTAGTAATAGGCTGCACGTATAACAGGTTTACCATGCTACGATAGTATTACATCTATTTATAATAAAACGGCACGAGAAAAATTAGGTTTAAGAAGGGAATTAAAAAAAATATTGCTTTTTTATAAAATTGTTCATAACCAGGTTCCTGATTATCTATATGATTTAGTCCCACCTGCTACATTGGAAACAAGTAATTACAATCTGCGAAGTAAACTGTCGGTCTTTTTTTCCATCGTCGATTAAATTATGGAACTTAAAATTCAGAGAACTTCCTACGTTTACTTCTTTTAAATCAAAATTACAACATTTATATTTTAGATGCAAAAAACCTCCAATATATTTTGCTTACGGTGATAGATTGTATAATGTATTGCATGCGAGATTGCGCAATAACTGCAGTGCACTTAATGGCGACTTAAATAAAGCAAATTTAGTACCAAATGCAGAATGTATGTGTGGTTTCTATAATGAGAACGCTAAACACTATTTACTACATTGTCATAGATTTCTTACTCAGAGAACTCGTATGTATAATGCAATAAAAAGGACAACTATGGAGGGTGCTCCGATTAATGTTAAACTGTTATTATACGGAAGTGAAGCTACAACCATTGATAAAAACTGTCAAATATTTTTATCAGTTCAGAAATCTATTAAAGATACTGAACGGTTCACTTTTCGACAACAACCGTAATGTCTAAAAGAAATTGTCAAGAATAAGTCGTAAAAGTTTTAAAGAAATAGTGTTTGTTTGTACAACGCTTTGTATGATCATTGATGATGAGTCACAACTCAATGGATTTCAAATAAATAACTACTAAATAATATAGTAAATTTACGTTCATTAAAGATGAGAAAAAATATATGTATATCTATAATAATCCTTTTGTTATATTGATAATTAACACAGAAATATTCATGTCAATACTTTACGGCGTGTTCGTAAAACATATACAAGGGTCTGTTGGATTCGTTCTTTTCTTGCACACGAAATCCATTGACTCATCTCTTTAGTATTTGTTTTGGTTTTATTATTCTATTTGTAATAATATTATTATCTTTTCAAAATTCGCGTCTTCATATGCAAACTATATAGTGTTGTAATTCTATTATGTATGATGTCAATCATTGTGTGTATATATGTTTGTTTCTGGAAAAGACAATACTAAGTTGTGAAACTTGTGTCTGATCAAATTGTTTTTCAACAATAAAATATGTTAAAAGTAAAGTAACGAGAAGAAGTGAGGATCTACACGTAAGTCTCTGCTGCGAAGATGACTAGAACAGAACTGTAATGTACATTTATAAAAAATCTTTATTGCTTGTCCGTCCGCTGCACTCATTCTTAACTTTTTACATTTTTTTTTTGACAAGAACTGCTTTCGTTGATCGCAAAAAAAAATTTCACACAAGAAATGAAAACTGAATGCATATTGAGAACATTGACAATGCTTATATAAACAAATCTGCTGCTTATCGAGAGACGCGAACAGACTTTAATATAAACATAATAAAATATTATTAAATAATAAATAAACAATATTATATAACATTGTTTTAAATCACATGTAATTATGTGATAAATAGATTATTACATCTCGAATTCCATATCTGCCTTGATATCTTCCCTCGACCTATATCTGCACTCGGCTGACGCCTCGGGGAAGATATTGGAGTCTCGGGAACATATCAAGGCAGATATGGAATTCGACGTGTAATAATCTATACTAATAGACTAAAATAGTAATATTTACATAACGGAAATAACTTGTGTGCCTGCGTAACATCTGACTACATCAATGTTGTAATTGATGTCCAAATATTATGATTCTACATTTTCTTACAACTGTATAAAACATCCAATAAACGTACACAATACTTGCACCAATATATACAAGATATAATTTTTAAGAGTATTATTTAGTTAAGTTAAACCTTTTTTGTTTAATATTAATATTTAGTACTTTACATTTTAAGCCTGGGGGAGCGGAATGAATTTGCGTAAGCATATGGAATATAACGTTTCTATGATTGGAAGACAGAAGACATTTAGGACGTGACATTTCCATCTATGCAGGTTTGTACGTGTTTAGGCTCGGGCAAATAAAATCACTATTAAGAGTTTTTTTTTTTTTTTTGGGGGGGGGGGGGGCTTTAGAAATTAATATTTGTTCATGTATAAAAGCAGATAAAGTTTAAATTACTATCGATTAGCAGTTCATAAAAATACTTATTTGTGTGATGTACTAAGAATTTCTTCTACGTTAAGTCTACTTACTGAAAAAAGTATGACATCTCCATCTTGTGTGTAGTTGCAGATCATTGAACACTGTATTATGGGATTGTCACCAAATGTTAAATTAAAGACCTGTTGTGTTGTACGGTGATATTCTGCTATTTGATAACATCCTATTAATATATTTAAAAATAATAATTCAAAAAACTTATGAGTTAAGACCAAAACTTAAAGCAAAATTTATTCTAGTCTGAGCATGAAAATTGGGTTTAATTGCATATTTAAACAAAAGTTAAACATTCACATTCAAATTTAGTTTTTAAAATTGTAGAATCAAACGCCTACTTTCGGTAATTCATCAGAGTAAAAAAATTAATTAGTTACAACAGGAACCTACAAATCAGTTAAATAAGTTATACTAGTCCCAGGTTACAACAACATTAAAATTTGCTAGCTAATACAATGACAGCATTCAGTATATATATATTGACACTGAAGAAGGCCATCAGTTGGTCGAACATTTTGTCATATTTATTAATATAACTATTTTATAGTAGAAACATCTTTATATTTGTATCGTTGCATAATTCTCTAGACTATATATATATATATAATATATATATATATAAATATTGTTGTCTTCCCATTTAGCCAACTTTTAAAAATTGAGGTATTCCCATTTAGCCAACTTTTACTTTGTTCACCTGTTGACTTGTTTATTTAGCAATTATGCAGGTGTAATAGGTAAGTAAAGTAACAGTATTTTTGTTCCATGCCAGGTTGTTGATATTTTATGAAAAAATAAAGCAAATTAAATATAATTTTTAAATAAATATATGATAGTTTTGAAATAGATGATACTCAAAATAAATAGAAATAGTTCTCACTCATTAAGCAAAACAAATAAATAAATAAATAAAAATATAAATGATAGTTATGAAATAAATGATACTAAAAATAATTTGACACTGAGATAAAGTTCAACTCATACAAGCCAAGCATATATAAATTAAGAATACAAACACAACCCATTACTGCATCAGAATGTGAGAAGAGCATATGCTTCCTTTGGTAACGTATGGTTTTACATGCTTAGATGGCTTCCAGACAGATGATCCTAAGATCACCAGCCTTAATGACTACAGGTGGTAAACGAAAGATAAGAAAACTGTAGTATCGCACCATTGACTGAAGACATGATTGTCTTAAGCAGAGACCTCAACAGGGTGACATCGACATACTTCAGTAGATGGATGCAGATGCTCATCTACTTAAGTTGGGATAATTGACATTTATTTACTGTGTAAGTACAAGTCAAGTTGAACATGCATATTGTTACATGAAATAAAATAATTGTATAAACTAGTTCCTTTAAAAATGCCTTGGATAAAAGAGAGAGTTTTTAAAATTCAACACAAATTTCTACATCCAAGAACAATGATGAAAATAAACAATAAAAACTCAACAAAAAGACAATTCAATCCATCCAATTCCAGGACAAAGTTTACTGACAATAGATATATTTCATTTATATTTTGTATTTACAAAAACGATGAAATAGTACTTACCATATAACGCTATAATAAGATTGTTTGTTTGAATGGTGTTTTAACGCCACTTTCAGCAATTTTTCAGCTATTTCATGGCGTCCAGTTTTTATTGGGGAGGAAGCCGGAGTACCCGGAGAGAACCACCGACCTGCGGTAGGAAAACTGGCAATCCTTGTCAATTAGGATTGGAGTCGAGTACACCCTGCCTGCAGCTATAATAAGAATAATACGTGAACGTAAAATATAACCTCGTAAAAATCTTCTCACCGTTATACTCCATAATACGAGATCGTAAAACATAGCCTCTTAACCAATAAATAGTGTCGATTCCCATAGCCTTTATTGTTGTATTCAGAGAGTACGGTTTGCAGTTCCAAGGCTGACATCCACTGAGGAAATCATTGGTTCCATTAGTCTCTTTACACAAGGATCTTGCTTCTAACCAGTTTCCTTCTTCTGTACTCACATAAACATCTGTATCATAAATACAGTAGCAGGGACTAATATCGATCTTAATATGCAATGTTAAATGGTTAGCTAACATTGTGTGCGAATAGTTTTACATATACTTTTCTAGAACAATTTTTATCTTTACTTATTTATTACACATTTTATCCTTGTATAATGAAATCTTCATGGTTTTGCTAAACAACGCATGACTTACTAGCATGGCGTATCATTTTATATAGCGCTAGTTAAGCATGTTCATTCTTGCTGTACCTGAACGTGGAACAACATAAAACATTTATATAATATCAATTAATAAATGATTATAAAAAATCCGTCATTTACATACCTTGAAATGAAGTTACAGGCGGAAACGAGACTAACAGTTTCATTAACAATGACATTAATAATGCAGTGTTCATTATTTCTAATCGTGCATTCGGGCATTAAAAGTTATAAACGACATGTACTTCCGTGTTCATTATTACACGTAATGACAAACGGATACAAATAACATGACGCTAAAAGTGGTTGAGGAAGCTTGTATCAAGTTTTTATTCATGGATAATGTACGAGATGACTTTAAATATGACAAAAATAAGTTGTAATACATTAAATTAACGAAATCTAGTTACTATGACGACTAACAAACGCACTGTAATAGATAAAGTGCTTATTTACAGTAGATCTTACGGAATTATTTTACGACACAATGAAATACACCCCCTGAAACGTAAAACGTTCCCATTTATGCGTTCGTATTTCGTTTTCCGTTCGTTTGTATATCGTTTTCCGTTCGTCCATTCGTACGTCCGTTCGTTCGTTCGTTCGTCCGCATGCGCAAAACAAGTAAATAAAAACCGTTCGTTCGTTCGTCCGCATGCGCAGTACAGGTAAAAATAAAGGTTCATTCGTTCGTCAGCATTCGCAAAAGAAAATATTTTACACTTTGTTAGTCTGATAGAAAATACTACATTCTGTTATCAAACTAAAATAACCAGAACATTAAAATGTCAAATAAATTGTATTTATTTTAAAACTGTAAATTAATTAAAACCATGAACATGTTTAAATTAAATATAAACATAAACAATTTTAAATACTTTCTTCGTCTATTTTGTTATATGTAAATCTACAATATTCAGGTTGTACAAATAAATATGATTTATTTGAACACTCTCCAAATTTTATAAACACATAATTATGAACTTTTTCTATTTTAGTACCTAAAACCTTTTAAAAATGTATGTTTTATCCTAAAGTCTTTAACATCCCTACATTGTCTTGCATAAAATCTTAATTTGATGGAACAATATTTGTTTGGAAATACAGACATTTCATTTCCTAGGTTTTAAATTGCATATATAATGTCTCACGACTGATTTAGCATCTCTTTGTTAGGTCAAGGAAGTTAATTATAGTATACTATGTTTCATATTGCATCTTGTAAGGTCTCAGGAGTGATTTTGTATGTGAAATATGGTTTTTAATTGTATCACAAAGGTCTCAGGAGTGATTTTATATGTGTTATACAGTTTTTAATTGTATAGCTAGGGTCTCAGGAGTGATTTTGTATGTAAAATATGGTTTTTAATTGTATCACAAAGGTCTCAGGAGTGATTTTATATGTGTTATACAGTTTTTAATTGTATAGCTAGGGTCTCAGGAGTGATTTTGTATGTGAAATATGGTTTTTAATTGTATTGCTAGGGTCTCAGGAGTGATTTTTTATGTGAAATATTGGTTTTAATTGTATCGCAGAGGTCTCAGGAGTGATTTTGCATGTAAAATATGGTTTTTAATTGTATTGCTAAGGTCTCAGGAGTGATTTTATATATGTAATATGGTTTTTAATTGTATTGCAAAGGTCTGAGGAGTGATTTTATATGTGTAATATGGTTTTTAATTGTAGTGCAAAGGTCTCAGGAGTGATTTTATATGTGAAATATGGTTTTTAATTGTATCGCAAAGTTCTCAGGAGTGACTTTATATGTGTAATATAGTTTGTAATTGTATTGCTAGGGTCTCAGGAGTGATTTTGCATATGAAATATGGTTTTTAATTGTATTGCAAAAGTCTCAGGAGTGATTTTGCATGTGAAATATGGTTTTTAATTGTATTGCTAGGGTCTCAGGAGTGATTTTATATATGTAATATGGTTTTTATTGTATCACAAAGGTCTGAGGAGTGATTTTATATGTGTAATATTGTTTTTAATTGTATCACAAAGGTCTCAGGAGTGATTTTGTATGTGAAATATTGGTTTTAATTGTATCACAAAGGTCTCAGGAGTGATTTTGCATGTGAAATATGGTTTTTAATTGTATTGCTAGGGTCTTAGGAGTGATTTTATTTATGTAATATGGTTTTTAATTGTATTGCAAAGGTCTCAGGAGTGATTTTACATGTGTAATATGGTTTTTAATTGTATCGCAAATGTCTCAGGAGTGATTTTGTATGTGAAATATTGGTTTTAATTCGTTCGTCAGCATTCGCAAAAGAAAATATTTTACACTTTGTTAGTCTGATAGACAATACTACATTCTGTTATCAAACTAAAATAACCAGAACATTAAAATGTCAAATAAATTGTATTGATTTTAAAACTGTAAATTAATTAAAACCATGAACATGTTTAAATTAAATATAAACATAAACAATTTTAAATACTTTCTTCGTCTATTTTGTTATATGTAAATCTACAATATTCAGGTTGTACAAATAAATATGATTTATTTGAACACTCTCCAAATTTTATAAACACATAATTATGAACTTTTTCTATTTTAGTACCTAAAACCTTTTAAAAATGTATGTTTTATCCTAAAGTCTTTAACATCCCTACATTGTCTTGCATAAAATCTTAATTTGATGGAACAATATTTGTTTGAAAATACAGACATTTCATTTCCCAGGTTTTAAATTGCATATATAATGTCTCACGACTGATTTAGCATCTCTTTGTTAGGTCAAGGAAGTTAATTATAGTATACTATGTTTAATATTGCATCTTGTAAGGTCTCAGGAGTGATTTTGTATGTGAAATATGGTTTTTAATTGTATCACAAAGGTCTCAGGAGTGATTTTATATGTGTTATACAGTTTTTAATTGTATAGCTAGGGTCTCAGGAGTGATTTTGTATGTCAAATATGGTTTTTAATTGTATTGCTAGGGTCTCAGGAGTGATTTTGTATGTGAAATATTGGTTTTAATTGTATCGCAGAGGTCTCAGGAGTGATTTTGCATGTAAAATATGGTTTTTAATTGTATTGCTAAGGTCTCAGGAGTGATTTTATATATGTAATATGGTTTTTAATTGTATCGCAAAGGTCTGAGGAGTGATTTTATATGTGTAATATGGTTTTTAATTGTAGCGCAAAGGTCTCAGGAGTGATTTTATATGTGAAATATGGTTTTTAATTGTATCGCAAAGTTCTCAGGAGTGACTTTATATGTGTAATATAGTTTGTAATTGTATTGCTAGGGTCTCGGGAGTGATTTTGCATATGAAATATGGTTTTTAATTGTATTGCAAAAGTCCCAGGAGTGATTTTGCATGTGAAATATGGTTTTTAATTGTATTGCTAGGGTCTCAGGAGTGATTTTATATATGTAATATGGTTTTTAATTGTATCACAAAGGTCTGAGGAGTGATTTTATATGTGTAATATTGTTTTTAATTGTATCACAAAGGTCTCAGGAGTGATTTTGTATGTGAAATATTGGTTTTAATTGTATCACAAAGGTCTCAGGAGTGATTTTGCATGTGAAATATGGTTTTTAATTGTATTGCTAGGGTCTTAGGAGTGATTTTATTTATGTAATATGGTTTTTAATTGTATTGCAAAGGTCTCAGGAGTGATTTTACATGTGTAATATGGTTTTTAATTGTATCGCAAATGTCTCAGGAGTGATTTTGTATGTGAAATATTGGTTTTAATTGTATCACAAAGGTCTCAGGAGTGATTTTGCATGTGAAATATGGTTTTTAATTGTATTGCTATGGTCTTAGGAGTGATTTTATTTATGTAATATGGTTTTTAATTGTATTGCAAAGGTCTCAGGAGTGATTTTATATGTGTAATATGGTTTTTAATTGTATTGCAAATGTCTCAGGAGTGATTTTATATGTGAAATATGGTTTTTAATTGTATCGCAAAGGTCTCAGGGGTGATTTTATATGAGAAATATAGTTTTTAATTGTATTGCTAGGGTCTAGGGAGTGATTTTGTATGTGAAATATGGTTTTTAATTGTATTGCTAGGGTCTCAGGACTGATTTTATATGTGTAATATGGTTTTTAATTGTATTGCTAAGGTCTCAGGAGTGATTTTGTATGTGAAATATGGTTTTTAATTGTAATTCTAAGGTCTCAGTAGTGAAATTGTATGTGTTATATGGTTTTTAACTGCATAGCTAAGGTCTCAGGATTGATTTTATATTTGTATTATGTTTTTTGATTGCATTTCTTATGTATCAGGAGTGATTTTATATGTTTAATTTAGTTTTTAATTGTATCTCGAAGGTCTCAGTAGTTTTTTTTTATGTTAAATATGGTTTTTAATATTCTTGCAAAGGTCTCGGGAGTGATAATACAAATGTGATTTTAAATGTGTTATTTGAACACCACCTTGATGAACATATTCCAATAGAGAATTTTTGTAATAAATTACCCCTTAATTTATGAAACTATAAGGTTTAACAAATATATAACACATAATAAATATACAGTTGGATTAGTACATTTCATTATATGCAATAAAGATTAATTGTAAAAGCTTCCTCGGGAATGTGTAATGTGCTGTTAGTAATCAAAATAAAATGGACGATTGAGCTCGTTTCTTTTTACACTGTGATAAAAAATATTTATAGGTCCATTATTAAAACATTTCCATGTTTAGCCCAAATCACGAACATGAATATTTAATAAAAATACCCAACCCCACAAATTTTCTCGTAGGCTTGTTATGTTGTCACGTTTTTTATGTGTGTATTACCTGTTTGAGCTGTCACAAATCATTTAAATGATGATTTAATGAAAATAAAGTATAATTATTTTATTATTTATTCCTTTTCATTTTTTTATTTGTTTACTATAAACCAGCTTGATTCTCAAGATTTTATTTAAAATGATCGAACGTTTCTTGATTTTTACAAAGCACGATATAGCCCAGCAGGCACCCCGTACGAAAGATCCGCCTGTTATTTATACGGATTCCAGGCGTAATTATTTAGACGTAATCCGCCTTAATGGTAGTTTACAAAAGAATGAAGAGGTAAGGCGGAATCCAGCCGGACTCCAGCCGGGTTTTGAAGGCGAAATATGTAAATTAGTCCGCTTATCTTAGACGGAATTTTTAAAAATCCGTCTATTTGCAGAAATCCGCTTAAATCAGATCTTAGGCGGAGTTATTAGACGGAATTACCAAAATATAAGAATGAAGAGGTTAGGCGGAATCCAGCCGGACTCCAGCCGGGTTTTGAAGGCGAAATATGTAAATTAGTCCGCTTATCTTAGACGGAATTTTTAAAAATCCGTCTATTTGCAGAAATCCGCTTAAATCAGATCTTAGGCGGAGTTATTAGACGGAATTACCAAAATATATTTAGAAATACACCTAATGGTTGACTCAGAATGAATAAAGTGTGTGTAGGGTGGGTGACAATTTTTGTCTCCATCACTAATGAAAAGATATTCTTCATTGACAAATTATGTTATCCAATATCTACCATACATGTGTTTTTAAGAGCCTGTCATGATTACACACATTCAATTCTGCAACAACCCTTTAAGAAAAGAGAGAAAAAAAATGAAAACAAATTTAATAATCATTAACATTGTGTAAACAAAACATGTAACACCAATAAACTATTATACATTATCAACTATGCATATAAAACGTAACTTGACATAAGATAAGAATAAAACAAAACATTTTCCCCTAATGTCAGTGTTTGGGGTTTACCTTAATGCAGTTAAACAATCTTTTCAATTAAAATTATGCCTGCCTGCAGCTATAATAAGAATAATACGTGAACGTAAAATATAACCTCGTAAAAATCTTCTCACCGTTATACTCCATAATACGAGATCGTAAAACATAGCCTCTTAACCAATAAATAGTGTCGATTCCCATAGCCTTTATTGTTGTATTCAGAGAGTACGGTTTGCAGTTCCAAGGCTGACATCCACTGAGGAAATCATTGGTTCCATTAGTCTCTTTACACAAGGATCTTGCTTCTAACCAGTTTCCTTCTTCTGTACTCACATAAACATCTGTATCATAAATACAGTAGCAGGGACTAATATCGATCTTAATATGCAATGTTAAATGGTTAGCTAACATTGTGTGCGAATAGTTTTACATATACTTTTCTAGAACAATTTTTATCTTTACTTATTTATTACACATTTTATCCTTGTATAATGAAATCTTCATGGTTTTGCTAAACAACGCATGACTTACTAGCATGGCGTATCATTTTATATAGCGCTAGTTAAGCATGTTCATTCTTGCTGTACCTGAACGTGGAACAACATAAAACATTTATATAATATCAATTAATAAATGATTATAAAAAATCCGTCATTTACATACCTTGAAATGAAGTTACAGGCGGAAACGAGACTAACAGTTTCATTAACAATGACATTAATAATGCAGTGTTCATTATTTCTAATCGTGCATTCGGGCATTAAAAGTTATAAACGACATGTACTTCCGTGTTCATTATTACACGTAATGACAAACGGATACAAATAACATGACGCTAAAAGTGGTTGAGGAAGCTTGTATCAAGTTTTTATTCATGGATAATGTACGAGATGACTTTAAATATGACAAAAATAAGTTGTAATACATTAAATTAACGAAATCTAGTTACTATGACGACTAACAAACGCACTGTAATAGATAAAGTGCTTATTTACAGTAGATCTTACGGAATTATTTTACGACACAATGAAATACACCCCCTGAAACGTAAAACGTTCCCATTTATGCGTTCGTATTTCGTTTTCCGTTCGTTTGTATATCGTTTTCCGTTCGTCCATTCGTACGTCCGTTCGTTCGTTCGTTCGTCCGCATGCGCAAAACAAGTAAATAAAAACCGTTCGTTCGTTCGTCCGCATGCGCAGTACAGGTAAAAATAAAGGTTCATTCGTTCGTCAGCATTCGCAAAAGAAAATATTTTACACTTTGTTAGTCTGATAGAAAATACTACATTCTGTTATCAAACTAAAATAACCAGAACATTAAAATGTCAAATAAATTGTATTTATTTTAAAACTGTAAATTAATTAAAACCATGAACATGTTTAAATTAAATATAAACATAAACAATTTTAAATACTTTCTTCGTCTATTTTGTTATATGTAAATCTACAATATTCAGGTTGTACAAATAAATATGATTTATTTGAACACTCTCCAAATTTTATAAACACATAATTATGAACTTTTTCTATTTTAGTACCTAAAACCTTTTAAAAATGTATGTTTTATCCTAAAGTCTTTAACATCCCTACATTGTCTTGCATAAAATCTTAATTTGATGGAACAATATTTGTTTGGAAATACAGACATTTCATTTCCTAGGTTTTAAATTGCATATATAATGTCTCACGACTGATTTAGCATCTCTTTGTTAGGTCAAGGAAGTTAATTATAGTATACTATGTTTCATATTGCATCTTGTAAGGTCTCAGGAGTGATTTTGTATGTGAAATATGGTTTTTAATTGTATCACAAAGGTCTCAGGAGTGATTTTATATGTGTTATACAGTTTTTAATTGTATAGCTAGGGTCTCAGGAGTGATTTTGTATGTAAAATATGGTTTTTAATTGTATCACAAAGGTCTCAGGAGTGATTTTATATGTGTTATACAGTTTTTAATTGTATAGCTAGGGTCTCAGGAGTGATTTTGTATGTGAAATATGGTTTTTAATTGTATTGCTAGGGTCTCAGGAGTGATTTTTTATGTGAAATATTGGTTTTAATTGTATCGCAGAGGTCTCAGGAGTGATTTTGCATGTAAAATATGGTTTTTAATTGTATTGCTAAGGTCTCAGGAGTGATTTTATATATGTAATATGGTTTTTAATTGTATTGCAAAGGTCTGAGGAGTGATTTTATATGTGTAATATGGTTTTTAATTGTAGTGCAAAGGTCTCAGGAGTGATTTTATATGTGAAATATGGTTTTTAATTGTATCGCAAAGTTCTCAGGAGTGACTTTATATGTGTAATATAGTTTGTAATTGTATTGCTAGGGTCTCAGGAGTGATTTTGCATATGAAATATGGTTTTTAATTGTATTGCAAAAGTCTCAGGAGTGATTTTGCATGTGAAATATGGTTTTTAATTGTATTGCTAGGGTCTCAGGAGTGATTTTATATATGTAATATGGTTTTTATTGTATCACAAAGGTCTGAGGAGTGATTTTATATGTGTAATATTGTTTTTAATTGTATCACAAAGGTCTCAGGAGTGATTTTGTATGTGAAATATTGGTTTTAATTGTATCACAAAGGTCTCAGGAGTGATTTTGCATGTGAAATATGGTGTTTAATTGTATTGCTAGGGTCTTAGGAGTGATTTTATTTATGTAATATGGTTTTTAATTGTATTGCAAAGGTCTCAGGAGTGATTTTACATGTGTAATATGGTTTTTAATTGTATCGCAAATGTCTCAGGAGTGATTTTGTATGTGAAATATTGGTTTTAATTCGTTCGTCAGCATTCGCAAAAGAAAATATTTTACACTTTGTTAGTCTGATAGACAATACTACATTCTGTTATCAAACTAAAATAACCAGAACATTAAAATGTCAAATAAATTGTATTGATTTTAAAACTGTAAATTAATTAAAACCATGAACATGTTTAAATTAAATATAAACATAAACAATTTTAAATACTTTCTTCGTCTATTTTGTTATATGTAAATCTACAATATTCAGGTTGTACAAATAAATATGATTTATTTGAACACTCTCCAAATTTTATAAACACATAATTATGAACTTTTTCTATTTTAGTACCTAAAACCTTTTAAAAATGTATGTTTTATCCTAAAGTCTTTAACATCCCTACATTGTCTTGCATAAAATCTTAATTTGATGGAACAATATTTGTTTGAAAATACAGACATTTCATTTCCCAGGTTTTAAATTGCATATATAATGTCTCACGACTGATTTAGCATCTCTTTGTTAGGTCAAGGAAGTTAATTATAGTATACTATGTTTAATATTGCATCTTGTAAGGTCTCAGGAGTGATTTTGTATGTGAAATATGGTTTTTAATTGTATCACAAAGGTCTCAGGAGTGATTTTATATGTGTTATACAGTTTTTAATTGTATAGCTAGGGTCTCAGGAGTGATTTTGTATGTCAAATATGGTTTTTAATTGTATTGCTAGGGTCTCAGGAGTGATTTTGTATGTGAAATATTGGTTTTAATTGTATCGCAGAGGTCTCAGGAGTGATTTTGCATGTAAAATATGGTTTTTAATTGTATTGCTAAGGTCTCAGGAGTGATTTTATATATGTAATATGGTTTTTAATTGTATCGCAAAGGTCTGAGGAGTGATTTTATATGTGTAATATGGTTTTTAATTGTAGCGCAAAGGTCTCAGGAGTGATTTTATATGTGAAATATGGTTTTTAATTGTATCGCAAAGTTCTCAGGAGTGACTTTATATGTGTAATATAGTTTGTAATTGTATTGCTAGGGTCTCGGGAGTGATTTTGCATATGAAATATGGTTTTTAATTGTATTGCAAAAGTCCCAGGAGTGATTTTGCATGTGAAATATGGTTTTTAATTGTATTGCTAGGGTCTCAGGAGTGATTTTATATATGTAATATGGTTTTTAATTGTATCACAAAGGTCTGAGGAGTGATTTTATATGTGTAATATTGTTTTTAATTGTATCACAAAGGTCTCAGGAGTGATTTTGTATGTGAAATATTGGTTTTAATTGTATCACAAAGGTCTCAGGAGTGATTTTGCATGTGAAATATGGTTTTTAATTGTATTGCTAGGGTCTTAGGAGTGATTTTATTTATGTAATATGGTTTTTAATTGTATTGCAAAGGTCTCAGGAGTGATTTTACATGTGTAATATGGTTTTTAATTGTATCGCAAATGTCTCAGGAGTGATTTTGTATGTGAAATATTGGTTTTAATTGTATCACAAAGGTCTCAGGAGTGATTTTGCATGTGAAATATGGTTTTTAATTGTATTGCTATGGTCTTAGGAGTGATTTTATTTATGTAATATGGTTTTTAATTGTATTGAAAAGGTCTCAGGAGTGATTTTATATGTGTAATATGGTTTTTAATTGTATTGCAAATGTCTCAGGAGTGATTTTATATGTGAAATATGGTTTTTAATTGTATCGCAAAGGTCTCAGGGGTGATTTTATATGAGAAATATAGTTTTTAATTGTATTGCTAGGGTCTAGGGAGTGATTTTGTATGTGAAATATGGTTTTTAATTGTATTGCTAGGGTCTCAGGACTGATTTTATATGTGTAATATGGTTTTTAATTGTATTGCTAAGGTCTCAGGAGTGATTTTGTATGTGAAATATGGTTTTTAATTGTAATTCTAAGGTCTCAGTAGTGAAATTGTATGTGTTATATGGTTTTTAACTGCATAGCTAAGGTCTCAGGATTGATTTTATATTTGTATTATGTTTTTTGATTGCATTTCTTATGTATCAGGAGTGATTTTATATGTTTAATTTAGTTTTTAATTGTATCTCGAAGGTCTCAGTAGTTTTTTTTTATGTTAAATATGGTTTTTAATATTCTTGCAAAGGTCTCGGGAGTGATAATACAAATGTGATTTTAAATGTGTTATTTGAACACCACCTTGATGAACATATTCCAATAGAGAATTTTTGTAATAAATTACCCCTTAATTTATGAAACTATAAGGTTTAACAAATATATAACACATAATAAATATACAGTTGGATTAGTACATTTCATTATATGCAATAAAGATTAATTGTAAAAGCTTCCTCGGGAATGTGTAATGTGCTGTTAGTAATCAAAATAAAATGGACGATTGAGCTCGTTTCTTTTTACACTGTGATAAAAAATATTTATAGGTCCATTATTAAAACATTTCCATGTTTAGCCCAAATCACGAACATGAATATTTAATAAAAATACCCAACCCCACAAATTTTCTCGTAGGCTTGTTATGTTGTCACGTTTTTTATGTGTGTATTACCTGTTTGAGCTGTCACAAATCATTTAAATGATGATTTAATGAAAATAAAGTATAATTATTTTATTATTTATTCCTTTTCATTTTTTTATTTGTTTACTATAAACCAGCTTGATTCTCAAGATTTTATTTAAAATGATCGAACGTTTCTTGATTTTTACAAAGCACGATATAGCCCAGCAGGCACCCCGTACGAAAGATCCGCCTGTTATTTATACGGATTCCAGGCGTAATTATTTAGACGTAATCCGCCTTAATGGTAGTTTACAAAAGAATGAAGAGGTAAGGCGGAATCCAGCCGGACTCCAGCCGGGTTTTGAAGGCGAAATATGTAAATTAGTCCGCTTATCTTAGACGGAATTTTTAAAAATCCGTCTATTTGCAGAAATCCGCTTAAATCAGATCTTAGGCGGAGTTATTAGACGGAATTACCAAAATATAAGAATGAAGAGGTTAGGCGGAATCCAGCCGGACTCCAGCCGGGTTTTGAAGGCGAAATATGTAAATTAGTCCGCTTATCTTAGACGGAATTTTTAAAAATCCGTCTATTTGCAGAAATCCGCTTAAATCAGATCTTAGGCGGAGTTATTAGACGGAATTACCAAAATATATTTAGAAATACACCTAATGGTTGACTCAGAATGAATAAAGTGTGTGTAGGGTGGGTGACAATTTTTGTCTCCATCACTAATGAAAAGATATTCTTCATTGACAAATTATGTTATCCAATATCTACCATACATGTGTTTTTAAGAGCCTGTCATGATTACACACATTCAATTCTGCAACAACCCTTTAAGAAAAGAGAGAAAAAAAATGAAAACAAATTTAATAATCATTAACATTGTGTAAACAAAACATGTAACACCAATAAACTATTATACATTATCAACTATGCATATAAAACGTAACTTGACATAAGATAAGAATAAAACAAAACATTTTCCCCTAATGTCAGTGTTTGGGGTTTACCTTAATGCAGTTAAACAATCTTTTCAATTAAAATTATGTAAATTGAATAATTTTTGTGTTTAAAATCATTTAATTAATATGATTGCCCTGGGTTAAATTTCATAGTGCCAAAGTGACTATATGTTAACATAACAAGTGTGGAGAATTACACAAAATGAAAATGTTTAAACATATGCCATTTAAAATATGATTTTATACATTACAAAATAATATTCTGTCTGTTATTGTTTTTTAAGTTTCTTTCTGGCATAACTGACTTGTTCGGTAATTGCATCATTTATCTCTGATTCAAGTGCCTCTTCATTTTTGAAAAATGAAAATGTTTAAATAACAAAAGTGTTGCTTAAAATAATATTCTGTCAGTTATTGTTTTTTTAAGACTGCCAAAGTATTATCATCACAGTAAACACACGCAAACATCCTAAAACTTTGTAAATCAAAATGGCGCATACATCGCTTTGCAGCATCAGTTCAAATTCCGCCAAATTTCCATCCCAGCATTGTGATTGGTCGCGATATAAGAACGCGGTACATTGAGGGGGATGAATCAGTGATTTATATTAGCAGAAATGTTGATTTAACATATGTCACGCGAAATTATGTTTATATATCATTTTATTATCAAAAGTTTTTCTAGATAAACTAAGCTGAAACTAATGTTGCATTTAACTATTGCGTAAATTTCGGGGATATACCGAATTTCGAGAAACGTATTTACGTATTGAAAAATAAACGCACACAAAAAAAGAAAGAAGAAACACATGCATACAAAGTTCAAAGCAGAATTTTTTGGAAACATTCGAACAAAAATGGCTGATGTATATTTCACCATGCTGCTTTTACAAAACTTATTTAAAACGTAATTTGGTCAGTTCAGAACAAAAATGCCCCATATTTGCCTCTCTCCCCTTATTCCGTATATTCGGATTAACTCCCTTGGTCAACTCAAAATGGCTGAAAATTGTTGTCCTAAAAAAACGCGACGAGGTCCATATAGAAGAACTGTGATCAAAGAACCGATATCTGAGCTGCCTGGCGCACAGTGGACACTAACCCGGCATTTTACTGTGGACGAGAGTACACCGGACGAAAGTAATAGTGTCTTGTCGGTGAGTGCTGACCATAACTGTGCGCGAAACGAAGATGTAACCATGCCCATGGATGTAACTGTTGTTACAGGAGAAGAATCTTATGACGGCCTAAACGAGGATGAGAAGGTATACATGTATGATCTTAAAAATAGTTTAATTCTGTCCATTGTTGTAAATACTATCATATTGAAAAATTGCAAGAAAACCGACCGAACATTATGGTCACACACTCGAATTTCGGCGATTTTCCTCCATCAGCAATATAAAGAATGAGCCCAATTGCTTTTAAAATATCGTGCATTTATTGTTCTTATCAAATAACTCCAAAATAATAATATACAGCGTGTTTCAACGAAATTAACGTCCGTGAAAGTGACACACTTTCATCGCCGAAATAATGCTGCTCGGGCGTTAAACACCATTAATCAATCAATCATCGCCGAAATTCGAGTGTACTTGTATACCTGGGTCCTACTAAATGCAGGGAAGTGCAGAGAAATGCAGAGAAGTAATTAAAAAATTGTTTATTCGATTAAATAAAGGTTTATTACATATATATTTGTTATATTTTGTATAAATTTTATTAAAATTGACTACAATATAACTTATTTCTATATAATCAGTCTATGAATAGACGATTTCGCAGTTCCAGGGTGTTTACATATAGGTTGTAATGGCTGACAAATTCATTTACCAAGTGTAACAAGACATATTTATGACCCCGGAGCCAATTAACAGGAAATTTAATTATTTCGCCTCGATAATTTTAAACAGCAGGTGTCTTTCGCCGAATCGATGTTTTTACAGGTAATCCGATTAACACGAATTAAGTGGTGCTCCTGGTCAATATACGCAAACAAAAGTGTCGTAGATCGTACTGATGCGCACAGACTTGCACCTTTCGATTAAATATGTATTAATGCAAATAAAAATTGCAAAGATTTTGCGTATTTAACTCATTTTTCGTATGTTTTGCTGGTTTTCAATGGATTACGCGCCATTTGTGTACATCCGAGATACGTCTAACTACCAATAGCTACCACTTAGAAAACAAAGAGTACAACGGCCCTTAATGAAAAATTGTAACCGATTGATATACAAACGCTTTTTAAATAAGTTTTAAAATTAAAATTCTTTGAGAAAATTTATAAACATTTTGTTATAATCATTTTTTAAAACAAATTTATACACAATCCAATTAACATCACTTTCCCTGATTAAACCAAATAAACGCACAATGATCAATTATAATTAATTGTGTCGTCAACAAAAGTTGTTAGTTTAATAAATGACAAGAATAAAGAAATTTTCCGCATATTGTTTAGACTACAGTTCGAAAGCTCAAATTTAGTCAATTTAAAATTATTTTCTTTTATAAGAAATTTACTGCGATAAAAAGAAGTGGAAATGGAATACGAAACCTCAGCGAACGTATATCTTACCTTTGCATTTTAATAATATAATCGTATGTTTGATTCAATTTTTTAAATATTTTGATATAAAACAATATAACATATTATATTAGTAACTGTGTCATGCCGTACATTACACAGATCCACCCCTAAAAGCACCCTGAATTTACTGTTCAGTTTTGTCAATCGCCATATTGAATTTACATCGAACAAATTTTGATGAAATAAAGTGCGTTATTATTAATCTAAGTTCGTTCAACATGTTAAAGCTTATTTAACATAATAAATTGTGTATGAATAAACGTTTTTTAGATACATTTATTCAAGATATATAAACCATTATTTATGTTTCGCTCGTACTTCTCTCCACTGTAGGCCATTACATCGTATGTAAACATCGTCCAACTGCTGGAAATTGTCAACTTAATGATATTTTTAGTAAGAATATGGGCTTCTTTATGTTCATTTATGAAATATAAAACATATTTATATATAATAAACCTTTATTTAATCAAATTAACCATTTTTTAATTACTTCTCTTCACTTCTCTGCATTTGTCTGCACTTCTCTGCATTTAGTATGACCGGTATACCTGTTGTAACTACAGTATATTTAATTTTTTTTTTACTTGAATCAAAAACTAACTAATTAACCCCCTAAAATTGATATAAATACATGTAGATATTCTATTTAAAATTGGATTTCTATTGGCAAACTTAACATGATGTTAACAAATTGACAGTCGACACATCCAATAAAAAGTGTTTGAATTCAAAAATCTCTCACATGCCTCCGTTTACTATGATTGCCAATTACTGTTTATGCTATCAACATGATAAATGGAGTAAATGTATATATTTTCATGTGCTGTACCAATCACAAATAAAAAATAGAAAGCATGTAATAGGCTCCTTATCTTACATTTCCTAAAACAAATAGTTTCTTTCTGAATTAACACATTAAAAATGTTGAAAAGAGGCAGGGGATGATGTACATCACTACATGTACTACTCTATAAAAAAAGTATACACGTTTTTTTTGTATGTTCTTAAATCATGGTTTAGCATTATAAACATGATAACAGTGCATTGACATGACAAAGACTTTAATATAAGAATTCGGCACAAACCACGAAAGCACTTGACAGAGCCTTTCATGCTTTGCAGTGGTTCTAAGCCTCAAATGTGTTCACACTGAGTGTATCGGTTTTACATGTATGTCAAGTCACTCTGCACTATTATTATATGTATACATGACATAATTATACATGTTTCTTTCTGTTACAGGCAAAAGATTTAGAGGAGGATCTGTGTGAATTTTACTTAAACACTATTTCTGAAAAGGATTTACAAATTGATGAACCAGAACTTGATGACATTCTCCATTTAATTCATAACGATAATGAAGAATTAGAAGGGGAACAATATGATGGGTCTCGCTCGCTCTGATGAAGAAGTCGTGCTTACTGAAGATGATTTTAAAGAAGCTAAAGCAAATGATTATGATTTTCGTCCCCTATATCCAGGTGCTTCAGTGACTGTTGGGGCATTTATGCTACTATTAGCCCTCTTTACTACAAATTTTGGTCTTGTTGGTGAAGGAACACAAGTTTTATTGAACATTATTGCTTTTGCTTTGCCGAATGGACACAATTTGTGCACTAAGCTTCATGAGTACAAAAAGTTCTTCACAAATCTACATATTCCACTTGTGTTTCATTATTACTGTGGTCACTGCTTAGGCTCTGTTGAAAACACCTTGTTGAAAACTTGTCCATATACATTCTGCAATAAACCATTTGATAAAAAACATGGTAACTATTTTTTGGAAATACCATTGCACCATCAAATTAAAAATCTATTTGCACAGGAAGACTTCTATGGAAAACTACAGCATCGCTTTTCACGTAAAGTCGATGCTACTTATGAAGACATTTATGATGGGAAGATATACAAGTCACATTTTGAGAGTAACGGATTTCTAAGTGACCCAAACAATATTTACTTTACATTTAATACTGATGGAGCAGCAGTTTTTAAGAGCAGTAAGGTGTCTGTTTGGCCTATTTTCCTTGTAATAAATGAACTGCCTTATAAGATACGTATGAAGAGAGAAAATATGATATTAGCTAGTTTGTGGTTTGGCAGTCAAAAACCATCAATGGGTACATTTTTAAAACCTTTCCAGAAATCAATGAAGACATTATTCGATGGAATTGAGTGTTATTCACCACAGAAGGGAACTTTTATTTCTAAGGGTATATTATTGTGTGGAACTGCAGATCTACCTGCAAGAAGCTTATTATGCAACCACATTCAATATAATGGAGCATTTGCCTGTTGGAAATGTCAGCAAGAAGGTATTTCTGCAACAGTTGGTAAAGGTCAAACACGTGTTTTTCCTTTTGATACTGTAAATCCAAAGGGTCCAGAAAGAACTGAAAAAAATATTGTACAACATGCCCGAGAAGCTCTTTCTAAAGGAGATTGTAAAAATCCCAGTGATCGTGTAGTAAAGGCATTAAAGGACCATCCTGGTTATCATTTTCCCCAAAATTCAATATTGTAAACGGGATCGCCATCGACTATATGCATGGGGTTCTATTAGGTGTACAAAAACTTTTACTGGAATTATGGTTTCTTCAAAAATACTCATCAAAACCCTTTAATTTTTACAGCAAATTATGCGAGGTAGATGAACGACTGCTGAATATTCACCCTACACTAGATATAACTCGGTTGCCCAGAACAATACAAAATGACTTGAAATATTGGAAGGCATCAGAGTATCGATCATTTTTACTATTTTACGGTGCACCTGTGCTTGATGGAATTTTGGATAAAAATAGATTTCTACATTACCTCTTGTTAGTAAACTCTATGCACATTTTGTTAAAATGTGGATTTAGTGATGAAGATATTAATAAAGCTGAACAGATGTTATTTGAATTTTGTAAAAATTTTGAGGTACTCTACGACAGATGTTTTATGCGCCTAAATGTTCATCAGCTTTTGCATTTAGCAGATAGTGTCCGTTACCTAGGTCCATTATACACCCACAGTTGCTTTTCCTTTGAAGACAAAAACGGTGCTCTTATTAGAATGATACGAGGAACACAACATATAGATAGTCAGATAGTAACTGGTGTTTCATTTTTACAAAAGTTACCCGAACTTAGAGAGAAGTGCATTGTAAAGGGGTCATTTTGTGAAACTTTATATAACTCAATGGAATTTCCATATCTTTTCAAAAGGGGAGAGCAAATTTTGAAAGACGTTTATATTTTAGGTGGTATCAAAGAAAAGTTATTAAGTATGGATGAAAAGGATGCATTATATTTATATTTTGGCTATGAACTCATGGAATCCAAATTTAAGTGTTTTGACCGCATTGAATATAAGCAATGTATTATATATGGCAAAACATATTCGCGTATGGTGAAACGGGACAACTCAACAGTCGAATATGTTTGTCATCAAAAGGGTACAGTGAATTTTGGACATATTAGATGTTTCATCTCTTTGACAGAAAATGATTCACAATATTATTTAGCCATTGTTGAGAAATTGAAATGTTCTAATTATGGAGAAAAAAGACACATTCATGCTGTTACAAAAACCAATGAACTAGAAATTCAACCAATTGTAAATATAATTTCATCTTGTATGACAATATCCTATGATGGTGCGAAATCCTCATTTGTTTGCAGATTTCCAAATAGAATGGAATCAGATTAAGTTAAAATGCATGCAAAATGACTGCAATGTTAAAAAGTAAAAAATTAAGAAGGTCAAAACAGTTTACATGTTATCAATTGAGATTACAATTTTAATAGTTTTTTGTTGTTGTACCAATGATATTGATTTTAAGATCAGTATAAAAGCAATATTATAATACATGTTATAATTGAAATATGTATACAGTCATATACATTTTTGTATCTTTCAAACATGACAGTACAGTATGTCACTCATGTAACAGTAAAGATTTGTTAATGTTGTAAATTTTGTAGGACAAAAAATATCTTTTAGGCTCCCCTACTTACACAAATATCAAATGAACTTTTTTGTCACAAAAATACAATGCATTATTATATTTTGCCTAAAAGACCGTTAAAATTTATTCGAAATTGGTTCTCAACCAACTGAATATAAACTATATTTTCTATAAAATTAATTTGTATGCCATGAAGCAAGAAACATTTTTTTATTACTACATGTATTTTTGAGGCATAAATGACAAATGTAACTGAAAGAATTTACCAAGAATAAGTTATACATCTAAATTATTATGATTATTTAACTGCTTAATAATAGGTTCTGTTTATTTAGAATGTTATAATTAACCTACAGTGACTATATCTACATGTAGATCCTTTTAAAGATGTACACGAGAGGGTAGATCTGTACATATACATGCTAACACTGTATAAAGCTGTTATACTAATCATGTTAATTATGTTTAACGTTCATCAATTTAAATGTAATATACATGTACATGTATCTGATAATAAAAAAACAAGTATTGTAAATAGACATGTATTGTTTACCTTGGAGTTGTTATTTTAATTCATTGATTGTGGCTTGAAATGCCGCTGATGAGTTGCCCTTAGAATATGCAAATACATTAAGTACAACATACAGTGGCCTAAATATATGATGAAATGCCAGTAGTACTCCACCACTGTACATGTACTGCTCTACTATGATCTACTATGTATTATGTTTTTAGCCTTTTTGTAAAATCTGATACATGTAAATGGATTAAAAACAAAATTACCATGATGCACGCATTATCAATCTCAAAAATCAAAAATAGGAGAAATCAAACTAGCAACATTGGCCCTCAAGCTTTAGTACATGTAAAAGCATTTCAAATCAGAAATGGTTGCTTACACAAGTTTTGCAGTGCAAAATCCTGGTTCATTCAACATATTGGATTATTGAACTGTCCAATCAAATCATTCTATTTTCAATTGCTTGAAATAGAATGTTCAGCTTTTTTTGTTATTATTTGTTACACTGAATTTTGATAATTTCCCCTTTACATGCCTTATTTATTATGATTATTGCTGTATTAATTAACATGAATTACAAAGATTTTTTTAATTCCATAACCTTTTTCATTAACATAAGTATACAGTGCAAATATATTTATTTAACCTGTAATACAGCTTAAATTATTATAGTGAAAATGTCTAAGTCCAAATTTCCGTCTATGATTATTATGAAAAATTTTCTAAGTGTCAGATTTCTCTAACTGTTAGCAGGAATTGTGAATACCATATTCTAATCCTTAGATGGATTCTGTCTTATCCTTAGACGGATTTTTGCCCCATTTTCCATGTACGCCTTAATTCCGTCTAAATTGCTTAATTTTTAAGCGGATTCAGCCCAGAATCCGGCTAAAATTAGACGGAATACGCTCAAAATTTTCATACAGGACTCAACGTTGTTCCAACGTTGAATTTAGGTTGATAAGTTGAACAACGTTGTTTCAAAGTTGTTTCAACTTCATATTTTCAACGTTGATTTTTGGTTGATTTTTTAAGTTGATACGACGTTGTTTCAGCTTTGAAATTTTCAACGTTTAAATGTGGTTGTATTTCGACGTTGAAATAACATTAAATATTTTTCTAATTTCAACCAGAAACATATAATTACATATATTTCCATAATAATTATATGTCTCTGTTTCAACGCAATATTTCAGAGAGTTTTTTTTTAATTGTTGACTTGCAGCTTTACATGCAGAGTTTGATGTTTTCATTCTGCATACCTCAATTAACACCGTGACCAAACCCTCCCCCATTTTTGATGGACTTGCACATGTTGAAAACATGACTATATAAAATTAAATCTTCAGATCTTGTATAGCTCGTATTCTTCTCGAAATCAACTTATCTGCATTTACGGAAAATAGTTCGTAACCATTCACGTTATGTAATCAGATTACGCGGATTTTTCCCCGGAAGATTTCAGTGCGCATGCGTCTACCCACACTTCAAAAAATTGGAAAAAAGGCGGCTACATTATAACAAAGAAAATATATCGTTAAAAATGTCGGAAAGCGGACGAGGAAATGCAAAAACAGTAAGTTGACGAAATTTTGAAATATTAATGAATTAGCTTAACTTGCGTCACCCTTTAATTTCCAATTTATTTTACTTGATCTCCGAACATGCGATGCGTTGAAAACAGAAAAGGGGGAGGGATGCCCCCACATTGTTCAACATTGTAAAAAAAAAAGAACCTTTGACCAAGGAAGAGCAAGAAATCAATAGACAATAACAAGTATAACCGTTACATCATTCTTCTCTATGTATTAAATGAAAATTACCAGAAAATTGACTGAAGGATATTGACCATGCCCACTGAGCCACTCATAATAGTCATAATCATTCATATAGTATCTGCATGGTATACAGTCACTGAGTCAGTAGTCAGTACAGTTAGGGATGTATCATCTCTTGTAATAAATGTTCTAAATGCTATGAACAAAATCAGCAATATTTTGTCCGAATTTTCAATAAAATATTACAGGCATAATTTGGGAATGAAGGGTGTTTTGGGGAAAAAAACCTGTAGTGTAGAACTAAAAATAAACACCTTTGTTTTTTGTCAATGTACTAGTAAATTAATTTCTATCAAGGAATTACTCTTAACTGTACTGTTATAGAAAATATTAACAATACTTGCATGTTGAACCTCCAGTACTGTAGTGTTTGATTAATTGGTTTGAAACTGCACACTCAAGTTATTGCATGCACATGCCTGCCAATGGCTATTAAATTTAAGACGATGACAACGGTTGAGAACTGAGTTCTCTGCTCCATTCAATTAAATGTCTTATGGTTTTATTTTCTTTCTTGAGACCAGTTTCACTAAAGGCAAGACATAAGTTAATTGTATGTTTGCTTTACATCTAGAATGCAATATTTCATCTAATTGAGGACAAGAACAAGTTAACAAACAATAAATAAATCAGTATTGAAAAAATGGATGTGAAAATTTTAGTTGTAGCCGGTGTAACGAGACTACTCTGAATCATCTGCAAAAGTCATCTTATGCTTGTTATAAGCATATTGCAATCTCCAAACATGTTACTCACTGTGGTCAGTGATTAAGCTATCCATATTATTACCAGACAACCCCCCATGAGGCTATGTTGAAGTTTATGGATAAGCATGGTTGATAAAAGTTGGCATATACTAGTAGGTGGTTTCTCATTAGCAGTAAGTGATGTCTACACATGTTTTAAAAGTCCGGTTTCCATACATGATTGAATGTGTCATTACAGGGTTCGACATTAATGGCTGTCCGATCGCCCGGGACAGGTTAAAGTCTGGTTCGGACAAGTAAAACCTATCTTGTACATGTCCGATCGCACAAAAGTTTGAAACAATATTATGGCTTGTAATTTAAAAATAATAATTCTGATTCTATGTCAAATTAGTTTTTACAACTTATCGGCAAGCTCCGTTATCCAAGCGTTTTCTTGATAATGAATAAGATTTGTACTGGTCTCTTCGTTGCCAGTAATTGTGGCTATGCATATATAGTTTCAAATTTTTAAACCAGTAAATAGGATTGAATTAACTAAATTGAATAAACAGTTTTCGAGAAAATATTCTTTAATTTTTATGATATTTCTGTAGACTTTTATTTTTTATTTTTTGTTTACTTGTCCAAACGGACAAGCGACTACTGAGCTTTCCTTGTCAGACAGACATTTCAACTTGTCCCTGGCAATCGGACTGTTGTAAACCTTGCTCTTGTTAAGTTATTGTTGTTAGTTTATTACATAATCGTTTTCGTTTATTAAGATAATTCGAATTTCCCTCCATTTCGTAGCATTGTTTATTTCAAGTACGTGAAACTGTGTCAACATGTTTTCTGATTTATGACGTTTCATTATAACATTACATGTTTTCTAACGACGTCCAAGTTGGTAACAAATGCTTACCCTGCTAACTACTTGTAATTTTACTACATGTATATAAACATCTTATATTTGTTTTCTTGTCTTTTTGGACCATTGGATTATCAATTTACTTTCATTTTGCTTGTAAATGACCTTGATCTGCAACCGGTTTTTTTTTTGCGCAAGCATCCGATTGGCTAATATAAATAGAGTTCTCAAAACCAACGTGACTTTCGAATTTGGAATTCCAACGTTTATATAGCTATTATTAACTCAGGTAAAACCCGCAAATATTCATTTGTAAACAATTGTCCGATTAACATTTCAAAGTATTTGTAACTTGATATATATTATTAGGGCCCCGCCACTTTGTGGCAAACGCCCTATAGTGATCAGTCTGTCCGGCTGTCCGTTCGTACGAACTAATCTTGTCCTGGCTGTAACTTTTTTTATCTTTTGAGGTAGGCTTTTGATATTTGGAATGTAGGTAGATAATATCAAGGCGATGTGTCTCATACCATGGTTGATAACCTTTGACCTAAACCTCAAGGTCGGTGGGGCCCACAGAGATGGGTACCATCTCACTGATATCTAGTTGTATCATGGTTGTAATAATAATTATTTAACTTTAAGTTTTTAATTGAATATTTGGCCATATTGTCGAGCCCTGGTATATGCCACATTTTGTTTTAATGTAGTGTACATACATTTTGTACTAATACAAGTCGTTGTATTTTTTCTTTTAATGTTTGTCAGATGTGGAAATTATATCATTGCCAAAAACAAAAGAATTTAAAAGAAGTAGACATAGTAACGTGACGTAATTTTTTTTTAAATAGAATACATACTTGAAAAAATGGAGAAGATGTCAAAATGAAGTTGACCTACTAGTGCAATTTAGTGATGAAAACAGCAGTAATGATAATATGGGTTCAGAGTTGGATGGCAATGTCTCAGTCTTAAATGTAGATAATTATCAGGTTTCAAATTCTGATGATACTGTGTCAATTTTAAGTGCATCTTCAAATCATATCTTAAATGCTGAAGAAAGTGATTCTTACAACAGCCACAATGAAGATGATGTATATAGCACAGATGAAAGTTTATCGTTTGATGAGGAGGGAATTGAGGATGAATTAAATGATTTTGAAAATCAATTATCCGCTTGGGCGACTCAACACAAATGTTCAAGACAAGCTTTAAATGATTTGTTAGTTATTTTAAGAAGGCAAGGTCATCGTCTTCCAAAAGATTCTCGAAGTCTTTTAAAAACGCCTCGTCATATTGAAATGGTTGATAAGTGTGGTGGAAAATATAAATATTTGGGAATTGAAACAGGACTTCTGAAAGTTATTGCCCAAAATACTGCTCATTTTAGACGAACAAAACAAATGTTTTTAAATTTTAACATTGATGGTGCTCCTCTTTTTAAATCATCAAACACTCAAATGTGGCCAATTTTATGTAGTACCCAAAACTGCAAACCTTTTATAGTTGCTTTGTACTGTGGGACTTCAAAACCAAACTCTGTTGATGATTATTTGTCTGATTTTTTATAGGAGTTAAATAATTTGACAGTAAATGGAGTAACCTTTGAGGATATAGTCATAGATATAAGAGTGAATGCCTTCATTTGTGATGCACCAGCCAGGTCATTTTTGAAATGCACTATAGGGCATAATGGATACTTCAGTTGTGAACGGTGCATTATTAAAGGGGTTTGGACTTCTGGCAGAGTAGTGTATAATATTCCTTATGATGAGATTATATTATTACGTACAGAAGAAAATTTTAAAAAATTTAGATATAGAGATCACCAAATTAGAATATCACCGTTAGTTACTGCGGGTCTGTCTTGCATAAAATCATTTCCTTTGGATTATATGCATTTAGTATGTCTTGGTGTGGTCAAGAGGATTTTAACATTTTTGAAGCAAGGGCCTAGGGAGTGAAGACTGTCACAACAACAATTAAGTTTATTGTCTGAAAAATTGAGTAGCATTAATGGAAAAATGCCTAGGGAGTTTGCTAGGCAACCACGCTCTTTGCAAGATTTGGACAGGTGGAAAGCCACCGAATATAGACAGTTTGTTTTATATACCGGTCCACTGGTTCTTAAATCAATAGTTTCAGAGAGAATTTACAAGCTATTTTTAACATTGACTGTTGCATTGTCTATATTACTTGATTCATCTGCAGAAACCAGGAATGCTTACCTTCATTATGCACAAGAATTGATGCTATATTTTGTCAGAAATGCTAAACATGTATTTGGAGAAACTTTTACAAGTTACAATGTCCATTCCCTTACTCACCTAGCAGATGATGTCCGGCACTACAATACATCATTAAACAATATTTCTGCTTTTCAGTTTGAAAACTATTTGCATAAAATTAAGAAAAATGTTAAAAAGGCTCAAAATCCAATTTCTCAAGTGGTGAAAAGAATAACCGAAGTGGAAAAATCTAAATGCAGATATATTCCTTCCATGCATCATTTGTATGTTTCAACCAAAAAGAAAGATAGGTGTTTTTTTTTACACAATCAATCTTATGCTTTTGTGAAAGAAAGAAGACCTAATAGGAGGTATATTTGTGATGTTATACAGCCACAATATTTTGCTAGTTTTTTCCAACATCCGTGTGATTCAAAGCTGATCAACATAGCTGTTGCCAAAAATATCAGCAGATATATAAAAAGACAAGAACTAGAAGACAGAGACTTCGAAAGAAAAGTAGTTTGTTTACCTTATGATGGAGGAAACTTACTGGTACCTATGCTTCACGGAATCGAAAGATATTAGGTAACAAACTTGTACATTAATGTGTTTTATTTTAGAGCCCAATAAGAATACATCAATTTACAAGTCGAAATTTAGGAAAGGATCATATAATTGTTTTAATAAAAATGGAGTACATGTAAAATCCAATACATTTTGAAAGCATTTGTTTAACTGCAAATAATGTGCATGCAGAAAGCATGAATATTTTAAGATAGTTTTAGTGCATGTTATTGTGAAATGTGTGGAATGTGCATTTGCATGGTGAATGATGTGCAAGTGCATAAATGTTTAATACAACTATGAACATAATAAAATATTTTTTGGAAATTATAAGGTTTTGTATGTTTATAGATAGATGAGGAATGTTGGGCAAGAGCTGTTTGGCTGGAAGAAGATCAAGAGGAAGAGTGAGTAGTACCTTTGTGCTGGATCAAAGGGGACTTTGTTATGTGGCCATCAGGTGGTGTTGTCACTGCATTTAAGGAAAGACGACAACCTGGTGACAAATGGCACAAATTTAAGCTGGTGAAAGTCAAGTGTACTTCAGGTACTTTGTGTAATATTTTTTGTCTTTAATATTTATTTTAATAAATTGTTGAAAAAATGAAATTAGAGAGCTTCAAAATAAAACTTTGCAATATTAACCTATGTATTTTACAATCCGTCACAACTAAAAAGTTGTGGCATTAATACAGCCAAAATACTGTTGGTAAATTACGTAAATCTTAACTGGTGTACTGAATATTGTAATTCATCCTAAATTTCAGCATCAAAGAAAACGTGCACAGACTACAATGAGACAACTACAGCAGAAACAGAAACCGAGAGTGAAGATAATGTTGTTGTAAAGCGAAAACCAAAAAAAAAAAATTATTATGATTACTTGACAGGTTTGTCAAATTCTTTAATTACTGGAAGGCTACAGGACGGATAAATTTATCCATGATCGTGTTATTTTTAAGGGATTGGTAAACACTGATACTTTATATGCCAAAAGTTTTAGAACAATTCATATTCTAAATCTGTTCTATCTGTATTGTGTTTTTAAATATTCAGGACTAAATTCACAATTGCGGAATTTTATGAAAATAGTATTACTGTTGTGAAGAAGCATTTATATTAATGTGCTATTGTTTTGAAAATTGCATGTTTTGTCACATCCTTCTTAATATTTAGTCTTTTTTATCAAGTGATTTACATGTTGGGGTTGAAGATAACATAGAAATTTCAACAAGAAAAGTTAATGAGCATGCTCAAAATAATGGTGAGAAAAACTTGATAAACATTTCAAAGATGAATGTCATATTAATTCTGTTGTATACTTGTATTTTTTTTAATAATAATTTAATATTTTAATATTTATTAATATAATCAAATATTGCACTTATAAGGCCATGTTGGGTGGGTGTATAAGATGGTTGTCTGCTATTGTTCACCTGTTGTCAGCATTGAGATTGCATGTTTAGCTTTAGCTCCACTCAATTTTGAAAACTGTCTAAAAATTATACAATTGAAATTTTTTTTATCTAGGGTGAATTCTTTATGTATCTAATTTGGATAGAAAAGACAAAAAGAAATTAAAAATAACCATCTTTTTCAGTTCTTCCTAAGCCACCACAAAAGGTAAACAAGTTTTCAAAGAGAGAAACCAGCCTCTCAGTTGGTAACGACGATAGCCAATTAGAATCTGCATCATTGCGGTTTGGACCTGCACTTACTCATTCAACACCAATTATCACTAAAAATAAACGTGAAAGATGTGTATCTGGCTATGTAAAGTCATCAGTGTCGCCTTGTTCTCCAAGGGACTCTCATGATTCGATCATACTACCCTATACTAGTTCTCAGTCAAGGTCCAGGAGTAGATCTCGACTCAGTCACAAGTCAAGCAGGAAAATCATACATGAGTATTCAACATCTCCTAGACGAGAGGGTCAGGTGCTTTCAAGGTCTTGCAGTAGAACTAATAACATTAATTTTGATTCAAGATCTTCAAATAGGAAGACTCCTTTAGTAGAAAGGAGGTCAAGATCTCCAAGACAAAATAGGAGCAGGTCAAGGTCTTGGAGTAGGCCTCTACTATCAGGAAAAAATACAGGTGTAAACAGGAGATCACAATCCCCTAGATCTAATAAACAGAGGACGACAGACCCAAGACAATACAAGGACCTTTCAAGGTCAAGATCAAGGAGTAGATCCAGACCTTATAGACGTCATTCACAAGAACCTGGTCCATACAGGGAATGCTCAAGATCTAGGAGTAGGTCGCAAACTGTTGTTACCAACACATCAAAACGTGTTGAAAAATTTCCTATGAGTACAGAACGTAAGTTTAAGTTTGTATGTGTTTAATATTACTGATACTTGTTATGACTTTGTGGATGTATAAGTGTCGATTTGTTGGTCATCACATTGTGCTTATTATATTTATAACTGAACTTGAAGTTGTATTGCTACAATTTCTTTAAATTATTTTATTAACATTGTATAAAATGTGGAGGTTTTATAAATCATAAATCATCATCACTTATACTTATCTTAAAAATTCTAATGTTGCCGTTTGTTAAATGAGCTTTATAGGATATTAAGTTGAATAAATTAAAAGAATTGTATGACATTATTTATTTCAGGATTTCAAAGAAGGGTCCTTTTCCTTCGTACAGAAATTCGCAATGAAAGGCGTAGGGAACAAAGTCCTACAAATTTTGATATTGAACAATCAAATGATATTGAAAGTGTAAGAGAATTGGAGGAAAAACTTATTGAAGACCCATCATATAAAATGCAGCTGGTGAGTACCAGTTAATAGTAAAAGAACATACTTTTTGTAATGGGATTTTTTGGAACTATTTTCTGCACTGTTCAAACTGCTGATTTCTGTTTATTTTCTGGAAACAAAACCTTGTGAAGGAAGACATATTTTAGATCGTGTTTATTATCTTCATTAAATTTTGTTTTTTTTTCAGAAAGTCTATTTGAAAAAGATAGGTGGTGTTGATGCGGCAGACCACATGAAAAAAGCAATGCTAAGGTGAATTAAAATTTTTAGCCATGAGGCATACTGCTTTGTAATGAGGCATACTGCTTTGTAATGCTTATTTTGAAAACCTTTGTCTGTAATATGAATATTCAGTCCCTATATGTTTTCTATATAAATACCTTTTCTCAAAACATGTGTATTGTTAAACTAAACAAGTAAAGTTCTAAAGATGAATGGATTAGGTAAAAATTGGGGACAAGGCTAATTTATTCAGATTAAGATTTTCATCAAACAATCATTAGATTTGCATGCATACATCTGCAATTCAAATAATTTGCCTTGTTCAATATTTCAGATTGTTCTCCAATGGGGTAATGGCAAAAATGAATTTAAAGGGCAAAAAAATAAATTTCCTTTGCTGATACAGTTGTGTACCAACTTATCAAAGGTATATTTAACTTAAATCATTTCTGATTAATTTAGTTGTGTATCCTTTTGTAAGTTTTTATATGCAATATACGGTTATATAAGTATGAAAATAAAGATTATTTAATGTGTCATATACTACATTGTCAGTATTATTAACTTACAAACTTGACCTTGACTACAACCCCCCCCCCCCAAAGTTGATAGGCTTCTGATCAACTTAATATGAAACTCTATCCCAAAATTCGTTAAATTTAATGGAAACTCTTGTCCAGAACATCTTTTTTTTGTAGAAATTGCTAACACTTTTTTTTTTGGCAACTGTAACCTTGAAATGTGATGGATTTCCCCAATACCAATAATCGACAGGCTTATTACCCACCTAATATGCAACTATATCCAAAATTTTCATTGATATCAAATGCAAATTTTCTAAAGCTTTTTGTCGCCTGTGACATTGACCTTTGACACAATCCCTCCAAAATCAATAGGCTTCTTACCCACCTGATATGTTACCATATCCCAAAGTTTCATTGAAATCATCCTCACAAGTCAGGGTTTCTGTGTCCACATGTGTCCACAAAACCCTGACAAACTTAGCTTGGAAATTCCTGGGCTAGAAATCACTATTTTGATTGGCTACATCATACCTTAATGTAGCCAATCAAAACCTTGCTTTCATTCATGACTTGGTTAGGGGATATCCCAATGTCGATTGTAAATAAACCAAACGGATGTGTTGCATGTACCATGTGAAATTCAGTGTATTTTGTAAAGTAGTGTTAATAGTTTGTTATTACCGCATTATTAATTAGTTGCATTACATTTTCTTCACACTCAGGAATTAGAAAGAGTGAACACTGCCAAACACTTGCTTTTTTCAAGCAATTTCATTAGTTGATATTTTGAAGAATTTCTGTCCTTAGCTCTTATTCAATTTGTTATATTTTCAGAATATGTCTTATCTGCACATCAAACTGCCACAGAATCAACTGTAATTAATGAGATGAGGAATTTTTTCAAGTATGCTCCTGAAAGAACAGGTGGCGGGGGCAGAAAGAAAGACATATAATTTAATGAGAATATACATATTAATTCATTTAAAATAAAAATAATGTATATTGACATCTTTTCATTATATTATGGAAAAAGAGAACAATCCTGAAAACGGAAATGTGAATACAACTGAAAGTTCTGATGATATGGAATTTAGTAATTTTGTTTATTTTATATTTATATTTTTATTGAGCATTTCATACTATCCCTAAAACGAAAGAAACCTTATTTGTAAGGAATCTATCGAAACAAATATGTGTATGTCAGAAAGGTATTAGTTTTGCCACAGACCACTTCAGATGTTTAATAGCACATAAAATGACTTGGAGTTCGGCATCAGCACATAAAATGATGTGGAGTTCGGCAACGAAGAAGCCATGCACACTAATTACAAGATTTGGAAGAATTTTTAGATTTAATTTTTCAAAAGTGAAAAATAGTTGTCTTGCATGAAATCTGCTGTATCTTGTGAAAACCAACTTTGTTTACATTTTGTACACATGTGAACGATAGTTGTGACTGAATTGCAAATAGGGAAATACATCAAAACTGATTTCAATCCAATTTTAACCGTATGCAACCTTATTTCAGCCATATCCAACCCTGTTTCAACCTTGTACAACCTCATTTCAACGCAATTTCAACCATATCCAACCCTGTTTCAACCTTTTACAACCTTATTTCAACGCAATTTCAACCATATCCAACCCTGTTTCAACCTTATACAACCTTATTTCAACGTTGCTACAACGTTTGTTACACGAGGTTGTTCCAACGTTGGTATTTCAACGTTGACTCAACTTTCAAATCCAACTCAAAATTCAACGTTGTTTCAATGTTGAAGGATGACGTTGTTTCAATGTTGGTTCAACGTTGATGTGCCTGCTGGGAGGCGTCTCCATTCTTTTTCCCACATACGAACGATTGAAGCGTATAGCTTGTCTCTGATTGGTTAATTTTTAAATGGTTCGTCTAGACGATAAGAGCGTTCGTTCGTTCTTCGTCCGTTCGTAATCGTTTTTGGTTCGTCCGTTTAACGTTCGTACGGGAACGTTTTACGTTTCAGGGGATGTAGGTCATTTTGAAAGCTGAATTATCACATTATTGGCATTATATTTCCAACTGTCTTGTCAGTTTAATAAAACATAATTGATAGGATGAAAACTTTTTATCGTTTCGTTTAGTATATTGATAATCTATAAGCGGATCCTACGAAATATTTATTTCTGAGGAAGCCATGAACTAGAACTAGTTATATTTATTGAACAAAACATTGATTTTGCCTTAGATATGTAAAGTCAAATGCAAAAAAAACAAACAAGCCATGGCCAATCAGAAATACATGTACTTTGAAAAATAGTGTGAACAATAAACGAAAGAGTCTGTTTATGTTATATTCCCAACTTCTATGTCTATATTCCGTGAAGGTATAACGATTACATAGTACAGGTCCGAAACTTGAGGTATGATTTTATACTAGAAAGTTTAATTTGACCAATGTATGCAATTTTTGGAAAAAATCTATGCAGTGTGCGTCTCTGTCATTTGTGTCTGTTGTTCAATATTGTGAATGAAAGTCTTGAACAATAAAGATAACTTCAATTATCATTTCCCTTGCCAAAGTTTTGACATTTAAGGAGCGCACATGGCTGGGAATATATTCGCTGAGTTTTACATGAAGGTAATAGCAAAATACCAAACATCGAGGGGTCAACACTTAGGTTGCGGGTTCGAGTGTCACTCCAATCTTAATTACCAAGGATTGCCAATTTTCCTACCAAAGATCCGGGGTATTTCCGGATACTCCGGCTTCTTCCCCGAATAAAAACTGGACGCCATGATATAGTTAAAAATTGTTTAAGGTGGCATTAAACACCATTCAATCAAACAAACCAAACATTGAGGAAAGATAATTCACAAATCAAAGTCCGCGAAACCGGCAAACTCCAGAACCAACCAAAGATATAATAAAATGTGTGTCAGTACAAATAATTAGAAAAAAGAAATGATTACAGTTTTTTTCTGTCATTTTTTATTTGATCAGAACTCATTTGGGAAATATACAACAGAAAAATGTAAAATTTTGGGAAGATATTTAGAGAACAGAGTTTAATGTACCATTCTATCAACGGACACATTAGCAGCATTTAAATGAAAAGAAGGCCTTTATTCGCTGTTATCATGCCTTAAAGTATAAAATACAAATTTACGAACGCCTATGCAAATATTAAGGTATCTTCTAAAAACGAGCCCGATGTTCCAATCGTCACATCATAATTCACTATGAATAAAACTATGGACTGAAATAACAATACAAAGTCCGAATTTGAGTTAAAGAAAATAATAGTTATTGTAAATTAACTGTTTGCGATATGTTAATCACTGCACAAAATGCATACAGCTTGTGTCAGTTATTTTACAGTTCATCACAGTTAAGTATAGTGCGTTTTAGTACTGGTAAGAACTGTTATTCATTGCTTCAGATCATGACAGTACTTCTATATTTTTAGATTAATTTAGAATGACTGTTATTCACAATAGCAATCCTTGATAATTATAATCATTATTTACCTTGATTAAGATTGATTGATATTCACGAAAGTCGTTCTTGACTGACATTGATTGAGAATAACTGATATTTGTTTTTTATACGAAAATAAACATTAAATATGATTTACAGAATTTCTATAAAGAATCGCAACTTACTCGTTTATTATTACTTTAAATCTCAAAACTCAATCAATTGGAGTGAACTTAATGTGTTGTCACAACAAATAAATGAAATCCCTCTACAAATATTGCATGTCAAAGATTCTTCTTTTAATAAGATATGAATTGGACATCAGCATGTATAGTCATACACATTTATTGTTGTAATCATGACCAAAGTCAAGCATTTTATACTTTGTTTTTGTAAATTTTTACGTAAGAATAAAGGATATCTTTGATTTTGACAATGTTAGAACATCAACCATTTTTGTATTCAAATTGTGTCATTGTTTGAATAAAACATAAATGACTAAAATAAATATGATATTGAAATATTATCCTTTTGAGTTTGTTTAATTTTACTTCTTATCAATATTTAAAAGCCTAAAATCATTAAAAGATGTTTAATCGTACTTTGTCTTTTGCTGTCATGTACTAATTTTACGGGGCCTCAGTGGCCGAGTGGTCAAGGTAGTTCGTCTACTATTGATCACGTGGTCTGTCAACACTGAGATTGCGGGTTCGATTCTCACTGCAGGCAGGGTGTACTCGACTCCAATCTTAATTGACATGGATTACCAGTTTTCCTACCGCAGGTCGGGGGTTTTTTCCGGGTACTCCAGCTTCCTCCCCCAATAAAAACTGGACGCCATGATATAGCTGAAAAATTGCTGAAAGTGGCGTTAACCACCATCAAACAAACAAATAAACTTATGTTACATGCAGCTTTATGTACATTCCATTCGAAGCATAATTTAACGATTGTTTTCGTTCGCATATCGTTCGTATATGGTGCATTGTCCATCGTTGTCTCCAGCATGGATCGTATTGCTTATCGTTTATTCCAACGTTCGTCTTATAGTTTTCTTTTTGGGTTATTTTATTATACATGTACATCGTTACGTACAATTTTTAATGACCTGCTAAATAACATATAAACTTTCTGCCTTAAAGATAATAACTGTGCATTAGTAAGTTTTAAATAATTTTAAATCTATCACGTAAAAAAGTCACTAACGTTGATACAAGTTTACATTTAAAATTATCTTTTCAGAATCCTGTAATTTAGTCGTCCGTCAGCAAGAATAAATAAATAAATAAAAAGATAAATAAATAAATACATACATAACTAAGATTGCATCGCATATTATTGTTTAACTGACATATCATTGGGAACAAGTTTATATATGTGTGTATTTTATACATGTTGTTTTTAGTAAAATAGATAATGAAACAGTACACTTGTTCCTTTAGTCTTTTGTAAATAGGTAACAAAATATTTCACTAGACAGGAATACACCTTCTTCTTTTGAATAAATAGATTTATATACAAATTATGAATTAAATATTTATACAGACACAAAATGATACATATTCAAAAGTATGAACTGCATATATTTGTGTGCGACATATCAGTTTGACACAGAATATACCTATGTAATGTATGATTTTCAAGCTTGTCTAATGGGATGAGTATGCGTACATGCATGCATATCTGTAGGAGAGAGTGTACAATGCTCATATGTAACATTTTTGGACCTGTATGTTAAGTTCCTTAAAAAATAAAGGAAGGCATTTTGTCTTTGTTAACCTTTGTTAAATGGTAATTCAACAACAACTTGATGTATTTTTTTCGAACTTTAAATACGACAGTTTGCAACTAAATTAATATAAAATTACACGTTTAACATTTATCCATAATGCTAACACGCATCTCTTAGACAATTTTATCATTTTAATTTACAACCCTCGATTTTTTGAGTGCCTTCCTTTAATATATATTTCAGGACTGGAAATTTAAGAAACCATAGAAACATATTCATCTACATAGTGTTAGACTTTCGCCTCGAATATGATAGCAACGGTCATCTTAGCACACGAACTTTCGAACGTTTGATTTTTAAAATTATAAAGTTTCCTCACTTATGCAGAAATATTCCAGTTTCTCTTTCATACGGTGTCTATATTTCTCATTGATCTATACAAGCGATTGCAGCGAGGATACTGATTTTTGCAAGCGTCACCTATTTCTTCGGAGATAAACTTATAAACCAAGGTTACACAAAAAACCCCAACACGTTCGCGCTTTAATTAGTTTTATTTAAGATACCACTTCCTGGTCGATAAATATTCATTTGCAAATATGGTGGCAGTTTTTTTTCAATGTTTTAATTCCGTGTGAAGTGAATGTGTTACGGCGATTGTCGGATGGTGATGTATGATACCCATTCATTTTAATTACATAACCAGCTCACATACTACAGTAATGAAAGCGGGTTTGGCATGCGATAAACCTGCTATAACCACAATTTCTCTGGAAATGATAAGATATCTAAAGGTATCAAGTTGGTATACAACTTAAACTTTAATATAATAACTTCAAGAGAACACATTAAAACGCTAAAAGACATTGCGATGATTGGAATAGTTTGGAAAGGTGACTTGCGTTTTAGAGGAATTTCTTCACAAACCACAAAGCTTCCGTCGCACCAAGACATGCACACATAGGTCAGCCTATCGTTCACCTCGACGCTTCCAAACACTGTCCGTCACTGTTTCTCAAATGAAAAGATGCACATAGTATGTGAGCTCATCGTTGACGCTCTCGTGTTCATGCAAGTCGGTTTGCTCGGAGTCCCATTTGCGTAGTCGACGTCTAAATGTATTGGATCCAATTGGCCGTCTGTGATTTCCAATGGTCTCTCGGAATAGATCTCGTTAATGCTGGAGGTGAATGTAATGCTCTTGTTTTTCTTGTTTTGCTGCATGTCGTTTACTGAACCCGTCTGCTGATGTCGTTGGACCAAGCGAGTAATTTTCGGCGGTGAACAATGCATCAGACGAGCTATTTCACGTCGAGACATCACTCCTTGGATCATGCCCAAAAACCTCATGTTGTTGGTTGTCTAATAGCTTTGCCATGATATCACATTTGTAAAGAGTAAACCTTGAAAATTTAATTTGTGTAGCCGTACGTAAAGGTTAACTAAAAAATATGTGTTTTGGATACATGGCAAAACGAACATGATGCAGTAAGATTTTTCAAGGAACCACGTAAGCAGAACCAGAAATAGTCAAAGTACAGAAAAGGTATTCCACATTTCCACTTTTTATTCAAACAAGCAAAATAAATATAGTATAGTACAGGTTTATTTTTGTAATCTACAAAAACATCTCCGTATTGGCAACGGTTCTGTAAATATTCTGTGGACTTTTTTATATTGGAGCTGTGCATAAAAAGCAGTGTCTTATACTATTGAAAATCAAATAATTTAAATAACATTAAATGTATTGGCTGCCTTATTTAGCTAAATGTTCTAAATCCACCTCTGGACAATGTTAGGTGTGTTTGTGCGTTTTCTTTTGGGTTTTGAGATTTGCACATAAAAAATGTAGTGTAATACAGCGGAAATTATATCGCTTGTTTTTAGATTTCTCATATTACTCCACGAAACTTGGTGCCTGTGCGGAAGAAAATAATGTTTATATTTTCCCCCATGCTTCAATATTTTATTGATTTTTAACTTGTCTTTTTTTGCTTATACTTAACCCGAATACTAAACAATGCACATTCAAGAACATATATTTTGGTTAATAAATCAAGGTTACGTTATGAATATCTTTTGAAGAAATGTTTAAGCAATATGAAATATGTTGTTTCATGAAAATATTACTTTGAGTACAGTTTTGTTCGAAAACACTTGCTCAAAAACGTTTCCATTAAGTACGAAAATGTTGTTTAGCGTCTACAATTTCGGTAAGGTAATTGTAGATGACATAACAATACAAATACAAATAAATGTGATAAATGTGTCTGGGGATGCAATCGTTAAATGATTTATGAAAATTATATATATTCTTTGAAACCTGGTGCTGTGCCCTAAACAAGAAAATAATGAATTTATTTTAATTTCATCCTTCGTTAAAGTGATAGCTATAGAGAATTTTAATAAATAAATAATAATTGTTGATCATAATAATTTTTTTTGTTCCTTTAAAGTATTTTAATTTCTGTTAAATACTAAACAGCTAAGTAAAATTGTCCATGTCGCATAACTTAGTATTTCAGCGAGTGACTGGTTGTTGACGCCATAATTATATGTATTAATTTGATGACGTTGACTATACATGAATTCTTCCGCAAACAACAAGCGACGACACTAAAATTGTGAATTGCAAATATTATTTGATTACATGTTAAATATTGGTTTTTTTTTGTTTATATAATATTGAATTTAAAATATAAGAATTGTTTACAATTGTTGGTTAGATTATTTGATATAGAAGACTTTTGGGTGGGCTTACGCTGTACATAAACATTGATTTCGTCATTTGTAATGAACCACGCAATTTATTAAGATTAATTTTGTACAACTTGGTTAACTTACAGTTCCTGTCGAGAAAAAAAAACAATTAAAATTTGTCTCACATTGTCTCTTGTACATTTTCAAACACATATGCACTATTAATAAATGTCATTTATACATATTTGATCATTTGCATTCACCACTGAACGTGTTTCGGATCCTAGGGATATAACCTCCATGTTGCTATAGTTTATTCCGTCATTTGGTACTTCCTCCTCAATGACAATAGCATGAAGTGTAGAGTTTGGTATATGTACTTTTTTGTAACGCCACATTGAAATAATGACTACTAAAGCAACTAGCAGGAACAGTAATGGCGACATAGTATACCATACAATTGCAACTGTAAACAAAGAAACAACTACAGATACAACTTACCTTACATGAATGATAATGATAATAATAGATACTTAAAAAAATTTCCAGTTTTTGTTAATAAACACTGCACTTGCAATTTTTACCAAGCAAAACATATGAAACCTATTAGCCGCTTACAATTAAAAATGACATTAAAATTGAATTTTGAGTGAAAGAGTTGAGAGACGTGGAAATTAGAGAGCACATGTCACAAGTGTTTGACAGATACCTCAACAAACACAGACGACCGCAATTTAACTGTCAGAAATTCTTCTTATACAATCGAAATTGCAGGCCCGAGACAATAAAATGTGATATTTTTACCCCATTAGCGGATGCTGAAAAAAATAATGCAGGAACATTTGATATTTATGATTAGGAAATTTCATCGCCTCGCTTGTTTTATAATTATGATATTAACCTGCCTCTGTTGTCGATTTCAAAATAGGTGTCTATAAATGCAGGAACATTTGATATTATTTATGAATAGGAAATTTCATCGCCTCGCTTGTTTTATAATTTTGATATTAACCTGCCTCTGTTGTCGATTTCAAAATAGGTGTCTATAGTTTAAAACTATTTGTGTATACATATTTTCATATCTATAGCAAAGGAATGTACCTGTTTGTCTCTTACTTCTTTTCAATCGTAAAAGTAAGTAACACACCAATTTGTACTGACTTGTAAGCTTTTTTGTGAAGCACGATTAAATTTGGAACTAAACGAAATACGATCAACCTTTACCCGGATTTAAATAATGTAATATGCACATTTCATGCTTGTGCAAATTCAATAAGCAGTCGATTCCTTTAAGCAAGCTTTTAGTAGGACATAAAGAATAGAGGTTTAAAAGTTGTAGGCGAAGGTTTACAAAGAAGAAATAAATCAAACTGCATTCTAATAGTTCAAAACATCATTGAAAACAGATCAAAACAAAGATTCGTCAAAATTCAATTGAAACCAATCACAAACGACAAATACAAAGCAATTGCAGTCACAGACGATATTATGTTTAAATTTTGCAATAAAAAATTTGCATTCCACCTTAGGCGGAAATCACCGTGTGCGTATTAATTCGCCGTGTATTTAAGTCCTTTTAAAATTTTCATTAATTTTTTTTCGTTTCTTTTAATTTTGATATTTAAGGAATGAATTTTTTTTTCGTTGTGTTGGGGGTTGTCATAAAAATGCGATTCTTGTATTGCGTCAGCGTCCGCTTTGAGAAAAACTAATGTTTTTTAAAAGCATAGAGCCCGTTGTGACGTAACAATTAGAATTCCTATGAGTATACGCTCAACTGAAAATTTAAAAGCTGTAGGTTCGCCTGTTGACAATACAGGCCCTGTAAAATGAGGAATGTAAAGGCTTCTATAACTATTTTTATTTAAAACATATATTAGTGAAATGAATCTTTGAACGCAAAATAGATTTTTACTGTAGTTTGATGTATGTTTGAATTTTGAACCCTTCATGTGGAGATGAACAGCGAAAACACGGCATTTCAAAATATTTTATCACAAAAAATCTCCATTTTGAACATGGAACGCATGTCACATCATCGTAGATATTGAAATCCGGTCTAAACCATTTAAGACCAAGCAGATCTGTAAAAGTCTTTTGTTTGTTAACGACTACAGCCAATACGCATTTTCAGTTTTTCGTATCGTATTAACGTGCTTTTCAAAACCTTTCGACATTTTGGTTTGTCCGATTGCACCATACATATAAAGACTGCACTATAATATTGATTTCTTTTTTAGGTTTGTTTTTAATCTTCATTGCCTTATTTGAAAAACACAACAATTATGACGACTTAAAAATTTTTCCCCGACATCAGTATAAGCTGGAAGAAAGGTATTCCCGGTTCAATAATTAGACATTGTATCCACGGACGCGATATTTATCGGGACTTTAAAGAAGATGGTGAAGGATAGTGTAAATTTTATTACATAGTAAAAGGTTAATTAGTTTGCAAGCACGGACTTTTAATTACACATTTCTTCGGAAGCGGGACGGAGACTTAACAAACAAATAATTATTATCGAAGATAAAACAGTACACTCTGAGGTCCCCAGTTTCGGTGTTTGTAACATAAAATGTCGTCTGCAAATTGAAGAAAGAATTTATATGATGTTTGCCATCATGCTGCATAATAAAGATTATTTAACATCAAAAGATATTGTAGGATAGTATATTTCATAATTGTTATCTATTTCATCTGGATGACGACGTTTTATATCGTCTGCTTTGTACAACTCAAAGTCAGACTAATCTATAATACTACATATTATAGTCTACAAATCTTTATGTACATCGCATATTTAACTAGAGGAATGTATTCACACGAATACGACTTACCCGCCTGCCCAATTTGTTTTCGAGCACAAATGTTGAACAATATAGTACCCAAATGCACAGTCAAGATCATGGGTGTACACGCACGATTCAAGCGCTTTTTTCAATCTGTCAAAAGTTTGCCACTTGCAGCAAAAGACTTCAACATCTTGTTATTATTTCTGACTGAAAATTTTCACCATTCAGTTTGCCATTTTTTCCCAATGACACTAAATTAATATGTAGAAAAGTACACCCGACATTGTTACAATCCTGATTCGGCACGGAAACTATCAACACACTGTGTAGAATGGTAACGGACTTTTTTTTGTTTAACCGGGTTAAGCAAATGACTGTTCGTGCCAATAAACATGAAGTAACTCAGAAAAATGAGTTCAACTGATAACAAGAAGAGGTAAGTTTCATTAAAAACCATTCTCACGAAATACTTAATTGATCTATGATAACTCCTAAAAAAATGTTACGTCGATGTACCTCGTGGTTATTTCACAAAGTAAAAAACAAATCGAAAAATCGAGAAAAGCAAACATGAATTTCTATCGTTCATCGTCAAATTGATATAAACATTAACTTTTTATGTTTAGAGATGTCTTTTTTGAGTTAAAAATAAATTCAATAAAGCTCTAACAATTAAAATTATACAATAATCATGCGCTTAACCCGATTAGTCCGTTAAACAGAAAAAAACTCGATAAGTCCGTTACCATTCTACACCGTGCAACAATAAGAAAAATAATTAGATTAAAAAAAATAAACACGTGAAATAGACAGATAAAATCTGAGATTTTTTTTATTAAATACCCCCCACCCCCCACCTTTCCTCAATATAATGAATTGGCATTCAAAACCACGTGGGTATATTTAAATCCATTGTGTTATAATCTGCTGTGTAGGCTATTTATATAACAGTGTGCACAGCAGTGAACAAAGAACATTAATTAGGGAATATCTCACTAATAATTTAATAAATAAAAAAAGGAGATTTATATTAATTTTAAAAAAAGTAATACAATCGATAATTTATAATCAACATTTTTTCACTATCTTTTAAAATTATTCCACGTGACTATGTTTCAAAATAATGTCACGTGACTTTTTTTCACACAAATGCACAACCACGTGATATATTTAAATACCTCTGTTATCGATCGACAACGTTGGTTATTTATAGAACAGAGCACACAGCATTGAACAAAGAAACCTTAATTAGTGAATATCTCATTAATAATTTAATTAATAAAAAAAATATAAACGCGGTTCGTCTATTATACTAAATGAGTCCGATAATCCCTGCAGGTAGAACAGTAGTAAATGTTTTGGCTATAGTCGAAAATACTAACATTTCTGTGATTTGCATACCTTTCTAACATTCCTCGGCATTTACCTGGACTAGAAAATTAATAAACTTTCATTTTCCATTAAAAAAATATATGCCATATATATCCGTGACCAATTACTTTTTTCGCTAGTTACAACATTTTGAGACGCTCCGACTTTTACGTAAATTTCTAATGCAGTGAATGTAAAAATACTACATTGTTTGAAAAATTACAAAAATTTTACGTTGCAAGATCTGAGAAAAATTTTACCAATTTTTAAAACTTAATTTATGCAGGAGCTTAGAACTAAAAACTGTAGACATCTAACCACTATTGACCAAATCAGCACACAACGTAGTATTCAGTACTGTACTTAATGTAGGGTACACAATCTGGTAACCTGTTACTGGTACACATTTACTACTGTTATACCTATATCAATATTGAGCACTTAATTTGGTGTAGTTTTCGAATAAAAACGGTTTCACACAAAATCTGTAACGGACAAAATTTTGCCAAAGTGAATACATTTCTTACCCGCCTCCTACAGGACGGCTGGGAAGTAATTATAGAGTGGTAAGTATGTTTAAAGAAATTGAATAAAAATAAATAATTGTCGTACAGACGATTGCGAGTACTGAATAACAAAGATTTTATATAAGCATTTTTAGTGTAGGACCAGCATAGGACACTCAGTAAGCGCGAGTTCAAATCGACTGCTAATTGTTTGGGTTTTTAAGTCAAATATCGTTCTTAACGATACAGACAGGGGGTAATAATAAAACAAAAATGATACTTTATCACAAAAACACAGAAAAAATCAAAGATACTATAAACTGATAGGTTTTTTTAATAGTTCACCCGTTCTGGACAAGTTACATACCAATGTAAAACACAGATCTGTATGTGCATCGCATATTTCCTTGGTAATTATTAAAAAACAATATAAAAGTTTTTTCTTTACACCGTGCAGACGATTGCAAGTGTTGAATACAACATACAACAAGCTTTATATATTTTAATAAGCATTTTATGCGTACGGTCAGCATAGCACAATCGGTAAGCGTGTCTGTTCATATAGAATCTGTTAAACGTGTGGTGCGAGTTCAGATCGACGGCTTATATTTTGTTTTTTTTTTTATTAAATATTGTTCATAATGATACAAATAGATGATAGTAATACAATAAAATAAAAATGTTTTTGGATTACGAAAACACATAAAAATGTCAAAAATAAAAAAAAACAATATGATAAGATGTTTTTTCATAGTAGCAAAGTTGAAAGAAATGAAATAAACTAAATAAATGGTACATACAAAAGAGTCGGTTTGTGTTATTTTTTACCGATAACAGTAGATTATTTATTTATTTATTAATATTAATGTATATAAAAGAATGTAATCCTACGCCACTCGGACATAGCTCAGTTGGTATAATCGCTTGTTCAAGAGGTGGAAACTTGAGTCCGAACCTATGACCATCCATTTAATTTGTTTTCAAATAGTGTTAATTAAAGAGATGAACATATTTATTATAATTAATATGAAAAAAGTTCTTCTACGTCACAGTAATAACACTGTCATAAACCGGATCTACCATGTATTACATAGCAAGTATAATATAACTAAACCAGTATTGAACACTTTTTGGAATTTATCTATGTTATGGAATTCAATATAAGATACACAGTACAACAAAACATGGCAAACCTCTTTCGCCTGATGTATCATTGCTCGACTAATATCAGTCATCGGCCCAAAAGCTCTCGAGGCTTTTGTTTATTCCTCATGGTGATACAGCAAGCGGAACGGATTTTGCATTGCATTTTTCTGTAATACTTGTATATTATTCACTTATATAACATTAAATCAGTTCATACCATATATTTGTCGAACCAGTCCAATACGAGAATAAATAGTCTAACAAAATTGATTATTTTCAGATGCCTAGTACTTGTCCTTTCTCTTTTCTCTGTATTTTTGGATAAAACCTTCCAAACAAAGACGGATTCAAAGAAACTACACAAAAGAACATGGTCATATACATTTAAACACATCGAAATAAGATTCAAGTAATATGCCGATTTCTAGTTTTTCTCCCCATACCTTGCACATCTCAATCGCATGCCTATTGTTTTGAGTGTAAACGGCCAGGACTAAGTTAATACTTGTTCCAGCACAAGCTAGATTTATTTTTTTTTATTTAGAAGGCTATCATTATTCAAACTGGAAGTAGATGTTGTCCTGTTCATTTAGATGGAAAATCGTTTATAAGTGAAACCTTAAATAATTTGATCACTTCATATTTCATGAGTCTAAACAAAACAACTATTGCCCATTTATTACCTCAACCACGTGAGTTTGGGAAACACAATACCAGTAAACGCATTAATTTTAACAATCAAAAATATTAACCTTATGCTGACATAAAAAATATGACTTGTGCTAAGAAAGAAAGTTTTATCGAGCCCTGTGATTTTAGTATACAAAACATTCGCAGTTCTTTAGACACATCACTTGGATTTTTTTTATGACAATGAAATCAGGGATGTCCAACAACTTTCTGTCTACTATATTTTCTATTTTTTGGTCTAGCTTCCGGAGAGCATTTTCCTCCGTGAGATAGGCTTCAATGAAATTCTTTCAGCTCATTCTGGGTCTTCAGCACATAACACAGGAACAAGTGATTGAAACACACACAAGACCTCGGACTCAAATCTAATTTGGAGATGGCACTAATACGCAAGTAATTTTAGTTCTTGATGGTACTTATGTTTACATTAAAAAAGTGACAGTTGATAGCTTCATAGGAGATTATTTGGTTTTCATTAAGGGAAATAATTACTAAAACACATGGTTATTGTTATCACCAAAGGATATTTATTGACTATTGTTGGACCTTATTTAGCAGATTCAAAGAACAATGATGCATCAATATTAAACCATCAGGAGGTTATTTTAATTGATATGAGATCGAACTTTTTAATTCATATAACTTACATTTTCATAGGCTATATACATATATTGTTTTAAAACTAGGATTCTAGCGACATCAAATCGAAACTCCGGAAATAAATCCGGATATAGACAAACGCGAAACACAAAGACCAACAACACAAAAACAGATAGTAACCCGAACCCAATCAAAACCATGGGTGCACTCAAGTCATTTCCCATAACAATCAATTATGCCATGGTGACGACTATAGAACTTCTGAAGAGATCAACCTAGGTACAAAAAACACTTGTTTGTGTAGTTTAGCAGTCAACCGCAGTGATTGGTCTAGAAAATCGAAATACCGATTGCAGGATCTAGAATAACGTGTAAGTTGTGAAATGTACACACCATAAATTTTTTAAAAGAGTTTCTAATGTTTAATTTTTCACTTCATAGGTAACTCCTTATTTAATGTTAACTGGCTTTTATTCCTCTATCTTTTCGATCTGAATAATATTAACCGGAATTGGTATGCAAACGAAGGAAACGACTGGATATTTCTCACTTGGGAAACAATCTCCTAACAACTCGAAATACTAATACCGGACATTAGTACATAGATAATTTAAATGGCAGTCCGATGCAACGAATTCCCTTACATTAACATTTAGACTTAATAACAGTTATGATAACGATCGTAAAGGTGATCACTGACATACAGTTTAGACCTTTTGTTATATTATTTTAACGATACAAGTTAGATTTTTTGTATTTGCATCATTTATAAAGGCCAGGTTTCTGTACATTATTTATGTTGAATATTAATGTTCTCGAGTCATAACCAGACAGAGGTAGTTATTCGTATCATCGCTGTTTAGCTATTATTTCAATTTTTTTTTAATAAAGATTATGGATAATATTATACTTTCCGTGTTAAGTGTCCTTCTAAAAGCAACTGTTAAAACTCTTTAGCTCTGATTCATGTCATGCAAAACCCTATGTTTTTCTCCAAAATGTTTATCTGCGTGATTTTTTAAATATTAATTGTTTAAAAAAGAAATGGATTGGACAAAATTATAGCCAGTTATAATGCCTGTAAATCTAATATAATACATAAATATTACATAATACATATTAAATAAATGAAGTAAGACGTATAATAGAGAAGCATAAATGAGAGAAAAAAAGTTTCAAAACGCATGGTAAAAGTCAAAGATACAGAATTATACAAATAAATATATGAAGTAGAAAATGAATATACAGAGCTATAAAGAGTGTAAGTACATGTATTTTAAGGTTTTATTAAATCTGAAATGTTATTCACAGAAACTTCATCTGTTTAAATGTTTCCATGAAACTTCTAAAAGTCATGTTTGTCCGTTCACCAGTAAGCAAAGATGATGACTTTTAATGAACCGATAAGATGGGCTGCACGAGACTTAAAGATGACTATCTGATTGTAATAAAGGAAAAATCCAGAAAATAACGAATTAATCCTAACAAAAACACTACGTTTCATTCACCAAATTAATTCTATGCAGGTACCTTTCAAAGATCTGAGTGGTAAAATAGGTTTTTATTATACTATTCAACATGTTTTTTTTTGTTTTTTTTTGTTTGAATGGTGTTTTAACGCCACTTTCAGCAATTTTTCAGCTATTTCATGGCGTCCAGTTTTTATTGGGGGAGGAAGCCGGAGTACCCGGAGAGAACCCCCGACCTGCGGTAGGAAAACTGGCAATCCTTGTCAATTAAAATTGGAGTCGAGTTCACCCTGCCTGCAGTGAGAATCGAACCCGCAATCTGAGTGTTGACAGACCACGTGATCAATAGTAGACGAACTACCTTGACCACTCGGCCACCAAGGCCCCTTATTCAACATGTGACTCATCACTGGGGTTGTGGTGTCGAGACTTACGGCGGACGGACTTTGCTCTTAGTTAACAATGATTACCAGTATAACTTCCGTATGTATGGGGTTCTACTAGGTACTCCGGCTTCCTCCCCAACAATATATATCTGAACAATTTCTAAAAACGGAGTTTAACCTCAAATAAGCAACCAAAAAGATACACCTTTACTGTAGCTCACATGTATTAACATGAGGAAAGGAATAAATTTTGATACAATTTTCTAATGGAACCTTCTTTACAATTAATATCATGCTTGTTATTGTTGTATTGGCTGATATTGCTTGTGGATTCCGTCGCCTTACTTAAACACATAACAAAGCAACAGATCAACAAGAGGCATAAGTCAAGGGACAATTACTAATCTAGATACATTAAAACATCTTTTCACTGCAATGTGTTAGCTTTATTATGAAATTCACTTTTATTGGACGAGTGACCAGGAGTAATTAAATAAGTGATAAAGAGGCTGTTTATTGGGTTTAATGCATAACACTGTCCTCCAGTGATTCACAAAACAATAAGCATTTAATAGCTTGTCAGCGGATGCGTTACAAAGTCTGTAATTCGTACATCATTATATTTCCGTTGTTGTGTGATGTATATATATTGAATCTAAATTTAAAAATAACACATTAATGAGTCAGGGTTGTGGATAATCACATATCTAAAATGTATTGTGCTGCCTTACTGAACAGGGATACATTTATACATATATTTATTATTCATATTAAAGAACATAGATTTAAAGAATATTATCGATGGCACACTTGTTCTGCGCATGCGTTTATCTTTTAAGAAGAATACTAGACTTTGATCACGACATTTCCAGTTGCATCTATTTAGAATTAATATTATTTACAGTTCTCGACCCACAGAGCATCCCAGTGCGTCTTCTGGTGCCGGATAATGGTCATAATACAGAATGCCTGGCCGCGAGTCGTAGTGGTTGTCGTGTTTTTTTATATTTTTTATTTTGCCTAAACCAATAAACTTATGTTTTTTCTCATATATTGGTACGCAAAACATTATGCTCAATGGAAACCAATTAAAACTGCAGTATGTGTGTACAAAAATACGTAGTTTGTACATGGCATGTACTATTGCCGTCAATGAAAATACGATAAGCAATAAAATCTGAAATAGAAATTCAAATTAAAATTATCTTAATTAACATTTCTGGAATTCTATATTTGTTTGTAAACACGACAGCATTGACTTAATACAGATCTAATGGTTCTTGTGTTAACAAGCGAAGATTTGCAGACATAACAAATTTAACAATAGACAAACTTGTTCAGAAAACTTAAGCTGCCAACACACGAAAATACACAGAGCCAGCAGGTTTACTCTTCTGTGTTTCCAGACCTTCCCCTTCAAGTTATTTTGTGGAATAGACCACCATCCAACAGAACAAATATGTGTTGAAATTCTGAGATCAATAACCTAAAACATTTGCAGTGTACAGTATTGTATGACCTAATGCTAATTTTAATAGAACTAGCAAAGAAAATAAAATGAACAAGGAAAATTTGAGAGACAGAATAAATGCAAGATAAGTTTACCAAAAAAAAAAATCACCAAATACAGAATCGAGACGAATGTATGAAAAAGAACGGTTTTATTTTCGTGTTCAATTACCTTCAATTGATAAGTTAAAATTTAATGGTGTATGTTCAGAAAATGATTACATGTCTTGCTGTTTAAAAATCTAATGTAACGATAAACTCTCTGTAGCTCTTCAAGAAATCTGAGAAATTTTACCTTTAACGGTAGCTATTTTGAACATTTTAAAGCTAATAGCTCAAATTCAAGTCAGTCCCAACATATTCACAAAGTATTGTGCTAATTAGAGAAAGCATAATATAAAAAAACACAAGCGGACAAGATTTAATGGAAACAATTATAATAATAACCAGTAATAATGTGTAGGGATGTGAACACAAATGTCAATTAAAACGAAGCCCTACCTGAGTTCAGAAAATTTTAATGTTGATAGAAGAACTGCAGGTCAGCCTAAGGAACACACGCTTATAAGAAGATTGAACGCATTTTAAAGGACAAAAACATTATTATCTTCCTGTGTATCCATTTCATTAAGTCTTAATGATTTATAACATAGAACCCTTAATTCTTGAATTCAGTTTGAATGACCAAGATATACACGTAGTAAATACCCATAAACATCAAGAAGTTACTTTCAGTTGTGATGGAAAATTGAATTCGCATAAAGATAACATTTTATCAAGTGCTGCCGGTCACCTCAATATTATGATGAAGATAAAATTTCAAATTAGTGGAAAGATTCTGGAAACATTATATTTGGTGTATATTAGACCACTTTTAGAATATGCATGTGAAGTTTGGGACAATTTTGGTACAATTCAATTAGAGGCAGCTAAAATTGTTACAGGGTACCCTTATTTACAAAAACCGAAAGAATTTTTTATGAAGTAGTGTGTGAGACTTTAAAAGCTAGAAGGAATAGAAGAAAACTTCAAATGTTTTATACTATTACCCAAAAGATTCCCCCTCCATACTTGTGTGAACTTATTCCCCCCTCAATTCAAAGCATAACTGACTATTTTCTAAGACACGGAGAAGACGTTATTGTTCCATTATGCAGCTTATCTCTAACTATTGATTCTGTTATTCCCTCTACAATCATGAATGGAAAAAACTAGACTCCTCTATCAAAAATGTAGATTCAGTTTCAAAATTTAAATAGATTCTTAAATGTAACAGTGTAAAAACAATGTGCCTCCTCGTTACTAATTTGGCCTAAGAAGTTATACTAACTCAGATGAAATGTAATGCGTCCTTCTTAAACTATGATTTGTACACAGTTAACATTATATCAAATCCTTCCTGTAAATGTGGCAACAGCCAACAAACCCAGTATAAATTTTTCTTTAAATGTACAGAGTATACGGATATGAGAAGAGACTTATTTACAGGCTTAAATTGGTGACCAAACAATACAGCAGTCAACGTAAATCTCTTATTAAATGGCAGCAATGAACTTTCACTAGACGAAAATGAAATGATATGTACTAATGTTTATGAATTTATAAAGAAAAATAAACGATTCCTTGTTGCTTAAAAGGGTAACCATATTACCGAGCGACAACAACACACGACGCGTCATCAATTCTCCTACAACTCTTTCATTCCTTCTTTTTCCTATCATTAAGGTCTTTCCAACTACAGCGAAAAGACCTTCTTGTATTTCTTATGATTATTATTTTTTTTCTTCTTCCGCGGATGTTTGCCAAAAAGTGTCTCAACATATCATTTCGATACTTGGTACCATTAATCGGTCATATCAGGAGATGACATGGCTAATGTTTTAGACCGATCTATTTTTAGTAACAGAGTTATGTGCCCCAACACGAAAACATTGGTTCGCAGATAAACTCAGAAACTGTAACCGATTCTTAAAATTCGAAGTGTACAAAATGTCGCTGACCTATGGCAATGATGTGTCATGCATTTTTTTTCCAATCGACTTCCTGTTTACGCGTTTTTGACATGAAAAACGACGCTAAGCGCCAAATTTTTTTCTCAAAAACCGTAAATCCTAGAGACTTGGGACCACCACCATTGATCCTAAGTGACATATGTTACATTTAGAAATGTCAAGGTCAAAGGTCAAAAGTAAAGGTCAAAGGTCATCATAGGTCTTGTTAGCACTGTATATCACAAACCATGAAAAATAGAAGCAAGAAAATAAATGGGAAAAATACTCCTCTTATTGAGGTCTTCATTTGGTACATTGACCGGAAGCTGTGCGATGAACCTATTTCGAGTAACTGCCCTTGACGTGTTTTGGTTAATCGGTTTTTGGTTGAAACTTGAAAACGGTTAGAGATAATATAGTAAACATATAGGTTTAACATGATCTGCAGGAAAAGAACTTCAATTTGAGCCAATGCTCAAAGGTCATAGGTCAAGGTCATAACATAGGAACAAGGTGACCGTTATAAAACGTCCATAGCAACAATATATTTTTAGAATCAGAATGATGTACTTAATTGATATATGTGATTTTCTGACAGGAAGTGGCCTTTTGTCCCTAGCAACGGGATGAAAGTCCTTAACAACCATCTATTGTGGCTCGGGACCACTTTTTTACTCATATAACTCATTTTTATTACTGGAAGTGACATTTTGTGCTATAGTAGGACACATAATCCCATAGCATCACCTTAATTTTCTGACTTTAGAGGAACAGTGGGAAAGACCTTCTCATTTGTTCTCAGAACAAATGACGGTTTAATTGTTCTGATTACTCTTTCTTTGTTTTTTGTATGATTGATTCTTTCTTTTTGTCTATAATTGAATGTAATGTATGTAATGTCAACATGACTTTATATGTAATGTATTATTTGTGTTTGATCCTGTTTGTTCATTGTACAAATAAAATATGTTTAAAATAATTTCATTGACATCGGACAAACTTAAGGGGCGAGGAGTGTGGTGAAATTTACAAATTGCGGAATTTGCAATTGTTGTCGCTAAGAATGGTTGGATATTAGAATGTGTCAATGTATTGATTTACATTGACATCGCTGTAGCCAATCCAGAAATCTAATTTGTGTTCTTTAATTTTCAACAGCGGTCATTTGGCTGATTCTTAATACTATTACTATGCAATTAACATTGAGGATTATTTGTCCTTAAGTAATAAAATATCAACTTGAAAGTATCCATTCAATAATTGCTTGGGGAATACGTTTCTAACATGGCAATACGACATTGAATACTTTTTTTGTTGGAAAACACTCTTGCTACTATGGTTTGCTCACAAATATTACCATAATGTAGCAGAATGTTGTCCTCTGTCATTTTTGTAATGTCATCTCGGATGACAAAAAACTACAAATTAAATAGAAATATGTTAACTTTTTAACGTTCGTAGTATTTATATTATACTCTTTTTTGTCCAGCATTTTCAGAGTAATTTATAAAAACAACAATTTCAGTAAGTAAGTATAACTATTACTCGTTTTTTTTCATTCATTTAGGAAAAAAATGTTTCAGATGACATTACAGTCATCATTTGAAATAAGTTGGGAAAACATTAAATAGTTCCAGATAAGACTTTCTATGTTCAACCAATTCAAAAGAAGTACTGCGCATGAAGGTCCTGTTACCGCCTTCCGCGGATCAATACGAAAAGAAACAATGTTGCATAAGTTACACAAAATACTTAAGTTGCAGAAGAGAATATTTTACAACTTTTTACCAACTAAAATAGAAACGAAATACTTTTTTCAGGGACTTTGTCAAATATTAAGACTATCGAGTTTTGTCGTATTTTGGATGGTATATTTTGTACTATACGCACCACTGATGAGTCTTGCTTAACCGAAGAGTTCGCTTGGCGGGGCACATGTTATAACCTATGTTTTTTAAGAAATGAAATTATAATTTAATCTGAATTTAAATAATTTAATTATTTTTGAAAATTGTGCATATGTTCTTATAAAGGAAATTAATAGTATTTAAATTGTTTAACAAGAGAATTTTGGTACAGCATAATAATTTATTCTTCTTTATTTGAAATATACTCAATGATGTTGTATGCCTTGTACTGTACAAATCATTGGTTTCTTCATTAAAAACATAATCACAAATCAATTCTTTATTATTTAGCTTTGTACAACACGATGTTTTACAGTTTGTGTATGAATAAGGCAAACGTATGCACCCTCAACTTGTCTCAGTACATAAATAAGCTAATTTATAATTATGCCGTCATATACAGTACTTGAGATTGAAGACGCAACACTTTTATCAATCCGTCAGCGATCCGTCAGCGTTCCAAAATCCGTCACCAATCAGTTATCAATCAGTCAGATCAGTCAAATCGTTCCCAATCCGTCAGGTCGTTCCCAATCCGTCCATCCGTCAATTGACGGATTTGGAACGATTTGACTGATCTGACGGATTGATTTGGACTGATCGCTCCAATCCGTCCATTCAACTTCCGGTTAGTAAAATTAATATTTCGAAATGTGAAAATTCGTTTCACTCACAAATATTAGAAGTATAAAAATGTCAACTGTTATGTCCTCATTGATGGATCGTTTTATCTAATATTAAGGCTAAAACTTGTCTAAAGTTATTAATAAAAAAATGGAAATTCACCCAATCTATTTCTAATGCATCTGTGACGAAATATAAACATTACATAGTGTAACAAAATAATTAAAACAAAGTAAATTTAAATGCACACACACAATGACTTTAAAAAAGCATCTCGCGTGCCAAGGCGCACGTCCGTATTTTGAAAGCGGAAAACGTCTAGTCTAAAGTTATAAATGATAAATGGAAATCCCCCCCCCATAAAAAAAATCTATCACTAATGCATCTTTGACGGCATATAAACATCACATAGTGTCATTTTATTAAAAAACAATTAAAAAAAGAAATGAAAAAAAAACCACACACACAATAAATTCAAAAAATATTTGACCTCGCATGCCAAGGCGTACATCTCGTATTTGTCTTCGAAAAGTTTTAAAGCGGAAAAAGCGGGAAACACGAAAAACGTGAAGGCGAAATCGTAACATTTTTCCACTTCGCCTTTTCGCGTTAGCATTATATGTATGTTTGAAGTTTGTTTAACACTATTTTAAAAAAATTATATTAGTTTATATAATATGACGTCGAGTGTTTCGACAGGATAACTGGTGCTCTTTGCAAATTTATAGGGATGTGTCGAGCACACCATCTCGCTGTAAGGTTCAAACATACAACTTGGTGATCAATAATAGGTTACTGCTACCTTAACCTCCGAGGTCGTGGTTTTTTTATTGTAAACGCTTAAAAAGATCATTTGTCGTGGTTTGATCAGTTTTTTTCTTTGCCACAGTTCCTATGAATTCCGGTGTATAATACTGAATAAGATTTACGACAAAAGCGAAAACATCTATTTATATATTTTATTAACTACCCCATAGTGTCACATGAATTTACACAGAATTAAATAAAGAATAAACTTATGTGCCACAGTTCCTAAAAATTCCGCTGTATAATACTGAATAAGATTCACGACAAAAGCGAAAACATCTTTTTATATATTTTATTCACTATATAATCTAACTGTGTCACATGAATTTACAGAGAATTAAATCTCAAATAAAGAAGAAGGGGCCTCGTTGGCCGAGTGATCAAGGTAATTCGTCTACTATTGATCACGTGGTCTGTCAACACAGAGATTGTGGGTTCGATTCTCACTGCAGGCAGGGTGTATTCGACTCCAATCTTAATTGACAAGGATTTTCCTACCGCAGGTCGGGGGTTTTCTCCGGGTACTCCGGCTTTCTCCCCCAATAAAAACATCATTCAAACAAACAAACAAATAAAGAATAAACTACTGTGCCACAATTCCTAAGAATTCCGGTGTATAATACTGAATACGATTTACGACAAAAGCGAAAGCATCTATTTATATATTTTATTCACTATCTCATTGTGTCACATGATTTTACACAGAATTAAATCTCAATAAAGTTTAAACTACTAACAGCGTTTGTATATCGAAGCTTATGAGTTTAAAATGCGAACATGTTATCGTGATACGAAAATCAATTCTGCTTTCGCATTTTAGCCGTCGTAATTGTTTATTTTACGATTTCTTTTAAAGTCATTCCACAATTAATGATATATAAGTATAAATGGTTTCCTTTAAATTAGGAAGTATTTGAAATTGGTTGATAGGTTTAACAGAGCTGCCCAGCGCGTCCTCAGCTGGCGGACATGGGATGTTCTCCCGTTATTTATATATATATATATATATATTTTTTTTTTGGGGGGGGGGTGGTTCAGGTCATATTAAAATTGCCGCGAACCATAGTGACATGTTTAGAGAGTGTCACGCTCCTTGTACGAAAAAAAAGGAAGTCTTACTCCCCAACCCATGCCTAATATTTTTCAAAATTGCCCTTTTGTCCATCTTTCTCTAATTGATTGAAGGAGCCGAGTGGTGATGTTAGTTCATCAACTATTGATCACGTGGTCTGTCAACACTGAGGTTTCGTGTTCGAATCTCACTGCAGGCAGGGTGCACTCGACTTAATTGAAAGGGAGCCAGTTTTCCTACTGGAGGGCGGGTGTTTTATCCGGGTACTCCGGTTTCCTTCTCAAATAAAAACTGGACGCCATGATATAGCTGAAAAATTGCTGAAAGTGGATTAAACAATATTTAAACAAGCAAACAAATCTAATTGATTTATAGTTAACTTATTCTCGTCATGAATAGAGCTGAAATACTCTCGCTGAAAGAAAAGCAAACAATCAATCAATACAATAAGTTTTTGTTTAAATTGAATGACACTCTTTTAAAGGCAAGTTTTAAAATTGTTCTGTTTCATCGATATGACACTGTAATGACAATGTTAAGACCTAAACAATTTATAACGTTTTGTTAAAAAAATTACTATTTCGTACTGAAACATGTGTCTATCTGTAACACATTTTTACGCTTAACCTCAGTATTCGCAGACAATTCTCCCCGGCGTTATTGGGGCCTAGATGGCTGATTGGCTAGTCATCTACTAGATGTCAAATGCCTGTCAACAGGTTGTGGATTTTCGAACGTCTGCAGATAGGGTGCCCCCAATTCTACTTTAATTGACAAAAGACTGTCGGTTTTTTTACCTGTACTCCGGCTTTCTCCCACCCCAGAATTGCTGTATATTTTACAATACAACTTTTGTTTAGTAAACAATGCGTTTTGATTGACAATGATTGTTTAACAGTTGAACAAAACAGTTTTACAATTGTATTTAAAATGTTGTAGACAAAATAAAAACACGCAGGCATACATTTAAGTAACTAATAATGATGTCAAAAAGACGCCACGTTCTTTCCTAAATGTGAAATAAATCTGTTACTAATTGGGGGAGTCGGGTCGGCTTAATATGTGACAAAAAATATACATGTAACAGGTCGCAAAAAATCACGAGTCGCGGGAATAAAAAAAGAGAATCAATACTGGATTACGAAAAAAAACCCATTTACCTCTTCGTTACTGATATGCCTTAAATAGAAGTTTTTTTAAGGTTTACAGGACTCGGTTCCCAGATATGTCCTGCTTTAAAGAAATGTGCTTTATTATATAATATAAAGAAAAAAAATTTCTTTAAATATGTTTATTTATTCATTTAGAACGAGACATTGTATTAACAATTCTTTTAAACGCATGTTTTTATTTTATTATAAAAAAGGTATAATAAATGCATATATTATATTCAAATGACGCAGAATCCGTTTTATCTTTAAATTATTAATTTATACGAATCCGTCAATAAACTTACCGCTTTATGCATAAAATTAAATGACGGATTCTGGATCGCACTGATTGGACTGATCGCACTGATCGCTGACGGTTACCAAGGTAATGACGGATTCATAATTTTGGACGGATGTCGTCATCATCAATCAGTCAGCGATCCGTCAGCGTTCCAAAATCCGTCAGCAATCAGTTATCAATCAGTCAAAGTGTTGCGTTTACGGGTGCAAGTACTGTATAATATTTACAAAATGTTAAATTAAATTGCTGTCTTATTAGTTGCGAAAATTCTATCGTCACACGCTTATATGAACTATTTCTACCCAATTTCCCGCTTTTAAAGGTTTTCCTTAGAGAATTTAGGTTCATCATAAAAATTTATCCCTTTTTTAATTAAAATAAATTCAGTAATGGTTTATACCTCTTACTGTACAAATATTTGTTTTTTTTATGAACCAAAACATTATTACAATCAATTATTTATTATTAAGCTTTGTACAACACGATTTCTTTACAGTTAAAGAATAAGACAAACAAATCCAGTCTCAACTTGACTCTGTACATTATGGATAGATGTCCTTCATACTTGTATGCTGTTACATTTTATGCATAAACATGATCATCAGGCTGGGCATTTTTAAGACTCTCATATTCATGACATGCATTTTCATTTTCAGATTCTGCGATCAGTGATGCGCTGTTTTCATAATGAGATGGCTTTCTTGTCGATTCGTATATGTGATTCGATACAAGCCAATCATCTTTTAATGGCTGGTACGGATTCAAATATCCATCATCTTCTGTGGACAATGAATATGGGGTATCATTTCTAGAAGAAGCCACAACAGTTCTTTGATTATTTGTGCTCATTTCAGTAGGTAGTGCGGGTACGGGGGATATTACATCCATGTTGCTATAATCTACTCGATCGTAGGGTACTTCCTCTTCAGCTACATTAGCATGTAGAGTAGTGTTAGATCTGTGTACTCTTTTATAACGCCTTAGGGAACTCACTATAGCTAGGGCAACGAGGAGGACCAGTAATGGTGAAAGAATATACCAGACAACTGTAAAAAAACGAAAACTTCGAATATGAGTTACGTTACATAACTAATAAGGATAATGACTAATACCTGGGTTTTCGTTAACATTTTATGACATTAAAAAATTAACGATTCTTTCAGAGCAAAATAAAAACAATTGTTACCCCTTGCGTGGTTCTAAAATTCAAGAGCAAGATTAATGACATTGAGTTCTATATTAGACAAATGGCCACGACTAGTCAAGGATGACCAATATGATTAGCCTTGATTATTAAAAATATATGTAAGGAATATGGAATATTAATTGCAGCAGCCTTATGTCACATTTAAAGTATTTGTTAATAATCACTGTACCTGCCGCATTTACCAAGGAAATCGATGACAGATATATGGACCCTGACAACTGATAATGGCATTAAAATTTAACAATGCAAACTGGGAGATACCAAGATGCAATCAAAGCATGGAAATAAAAAGGCGCTGTCTGACAGATAAAGACAACATTAAACTTAACCGATGAAACGGTCAAAACGGACTATCCACAATCAAAGTCCGAGGAACCGGTAACTCCAGAACCAACAACCAAAAACACAATAACTACAGCAATGGTCCTCACTTAGTACTGGCATTTCAAAAGAAATTATGGGTTAAACCAGGTTTTATGGCCTGCCAAATTCTAGCTTACATTACTTATTTCTTAAGTATTTGTATTGGTTAGTTAATTAAAAGGGGTAGTTACCATATTGCATTAGTCAATAATAGGTGAATCCAACGATCATCGTAGCACATTCACTGTACAATGAATTTAAAAATATCTTTAACCATATTTTCAATCGAGATATTCTTCGACAAGAAAGAGGTATCTATTGTAAATCAGCTTTACAAAACTATGTCAACGAGGAAAGAAGCACAATTAGCGCACAACTTTATGCATTTTTGTAGTCTTTTTTTTAAATAATTTATTGTTGTTTACTTGCGATTTATTGTTTGGCAACATGTTCTCTTCCTAAAAAATTTGAAATACTGCTTTCAGATTGTTAAGCAAAACATGCAATGTGTGTATTTAAGATGTTTTCTTCAGATTGTGCGTCGTATATAAATATTTATAAATAAACTTAAAATGCCAGAATTCAACTTACTTGAAGTATGCATGGTTTTTGATTCTGAACTATCTGTTGTGATGTCAAAGCCTGCAATACATATCAGAATTAAAATATTCCACTAATAAAAACTGTGTTCCCATCGCATGCGACACCAAGTGTATGCATTGTCAATGAATCTACATCTAATACTAAATAAACTGAAGACCAAATATGTCACACGTTAGATTTTCTGATTGACAACATATTAGTCACGTTTGGAGGACAAGTATTTCAACTGACTGTTTGCATTCAAATGGGTACTTATTGTGCTCCTCCCCTCGCCGACCTTTTTTGTACTCTTATTAGGCTGAATTCATAGAAGGCCTACTGACGAAGAAAGAAAAGACACTGACCTAGACTTTTAATTTAACATTCCGCTTTATTGATGATGTTTTTCCCTCAGCAATGCTACATTTGTTGACTATTTACATTCAATTTACCATAGCGAGCTTGAAATTAAAGACACCATGAATACACTAAGGTCAGCCTCTTACTTAGGCCTACTTCTAGAAATAGACCCAGGAAAACTACAAACTAGACACTACGACAAACGTGATGACTTCAACATTTCAATTGTCAACTTCCCGTTCATCGACAGGAACATTCCAGCAACTCCAGGGTATGGTGTGTACATTTCACAACTTATACGTTATTCTAGATCTTGCGATCTATTCCGATTTTTTAGCCCGATCACTGCTGTTGACTGCCAAACTACTCAAACAAGGGTTTGTTGTACATAGTTTGATGTTATATCTCCAGAAGTTCTATGGTCGTAACATTACTTAATTGAGCGTTATGGGAAATCAGTGTCTAAAATACGATATGAGATTTTCGCAGAGTCATAAGGTAGTGTTTCCTATTTCTTGATTTGACTTTTCTCTGGACATGACATTGAGTAACTCGACGGGTGTCTAATAAGAGGCAGGTACTGCTTACTCGTCCGGAGCACCTGAGTGAACCCATGGTTTTAAGTGGGATCGGGTTTCTCTCTTTCTGTGTTGTTTTATGTTTTTGGTTTTTGTGTTGTGTTTGTCTATATCCGGATTTGTAACTGTCCCTTAGCTTTTGGCTAATATTGTTCGGTCGGTTCTTTGCTCTTAAACATAGTAGGCTTTATTAATGCTATAAAATAAATAAGGAACATATTGTTCAACCATAAAAGATTTTCTTATCCAAAGATAAGATACTTAAGATTGACAACATGGTTATCGAAGGTCTTTTCTACGGATAAATATGCAAATATCTCTAAAACTACCTTTCAAAATTTTCTAACACATAAACAAGTAATAAAAGGTGTTTACAATCCTCTATAGCATTACATATGTTGCATAAATTGTTTGATATTTTTTGTATAATTTTCTGCAAGGCAGTTTATTATAAAAAGGCTTCCATTTAAATAATCTTAATTTATTATCTGCTATGATGTTAAATGTAAAATTAAGCGCTTGACCAGACTAAAGTTTACATTACAGTACTTGAGATTGAAGACGTAACACTTTTATCAATCCGTCAGCGATCCGTCAGCGTTCCAAAATCCGTCACCAATCAGTTTTCAATCAGTCAGATCAGTCAAATCGTTCCCAATCCGTCCATCCGTCAATTGACGGATTTGGAACGATTTGACTGATCTGACGGATTGATTTGGACTGATCGCTTCAATCCGTCCATTCAACTTCCGGTTAGTTAAATTAATATTTTGAAATGTGAAAATTCGTTTCACTCGCAAATATTAGAGGTATAAAAATGTCAGCTGTTATGTCCTCAGTTATGGCTCGTTTTATCTAATAATAGGTTAAAACTGGTCTTACGTTATTAATAAAAATCTCACTGCAGGCAGGGTGCACTCGACTTAATTGAAAGGGAGCCAGTTTTCCTACTGGAGGAAGGGTGTTTTATCCGGGTACTCCGGCTTCCTCCTCAAATAAAAACTGGACGCCATGATATAGCTGAAAAATTGCTGAAAGTGGATTAAACAATATTTAAACAAGCAAAAAAATCTAATTGATTTATATTTAACTTATTCTCGTCATGAATAAAGCTGAAATACTCTCACTGAAAGAAAAGCAAACAATCAGTTATTTTTTAAATTGAATGACACTCTTTTAAATGGCAAGTTTTGAAATGGTTCTGTTTCATCGATATGACACTGTAATGACAATGTTAAGACCTAAACAATTTATAACGTTTTGGTAAAAAAATTACTATTTCGTACTGAAACACGTGTCTCCCTGTAACACATTTTTTCGTTTAACTTCAGCATTCGCAGACAATTCTCCCGGCGTTATTGGGGCCTAGGTGGCTGATTGGTTAGTCATCTACTAGTTGTCACATGCCTGTCAACAGGTTGCGGATTTTCGATAGGGTGCCTCCGACTCCACTTTACTTGACAAAAGACTGTCGGGTTTTGCCTGTACTCCGGCTTTCTCCCACCCCACCCCAATAAAAAATGAACGCCATGAAACAAATGGAACAATCCAGTGTAATTGTATGTATACTTTTTTAAACAAATTTTATTGAATGTCCAATAAAACTTGCGACAATAATCGCTGTATATTTTACAATACAACTTTTTGTTTAATAAACAATGCGTTTTGATTGACAATGATTGTTTAACAGTTGAACAATTGTTATACACAACAGTTTTATAATTGTATTTGAAATGTTGTAGACTCAATAAAAACACGCAGGCATACATTTAAGTCACTAATAATGATGTCAAAAAGAGGCCACGTTCTTTCCTAAATGTGAAATAAATATGTTACTGATTGGGAGAGTCGGGTCGGCTTAATATATGACAAAAATATACATGTAATAGGTCACAAAAAATAAAACAGGCCGAAATTACGAGTCGCGGAAATAAAAAAAAGAGAATCAATAATAGATTACGAAAAAAACACATTTACCTCTTCGTTACTGATGTGCATTAAATAGAAGTTTTTTTAAGGTTTACAGGACTCGGTTCGCAGATATGGCCTGCTTTAAAGAAATGTGCTTAATTATATAATATAAAGAAAACAAATTTTTCTTTAAATATGTTTATTTATTCATTTAGAACGAGACATTGTATTAAAAATTCTTTTAAACGCATGTTTTTATTTTAGTATAAAAAAGGTAAAATAAATGCATATATTATATACAAATGACGGAGAATCCGTTTTATCTTTAAATTATTAATTTATACGAATCCGTCAATAAACTAACCGATTTATCCATATAATTAAATGACGGATTCTGGATCGTACTGATTGGACTGATCGCTGACGGTTACCAAGGTAATGACGGATTCATAATTTTGGACGGATGTAGTCATCATCAATCAGTCAGCGATCCATCAGCGTTCCAAAATCCGTCAGCAATCAGTTATCAATCAGTCAAAGTGTTGCGTTTACGGGTGCAAGTACTGTAGTATATTTATTTTCCCATTTAATGAAACCTGCTGGTTTTTCTTTTGGTTTGCTTAATAAACTTGTAAATTTCTTTAGTTGAAAGGTAACGTAGACAATAAATTTTCCCTAGGCTATCTTTTAAATCTATATTCATCCATGTTTAATCTTTTGTTTGTTTTGATACATTCTCATGTATGATATTTATCCATTCTTTTGGAATGGCCTTTATTAGAAAAGCAGTTGTTCTTGGAACTTAATCTTGTTATATAGTTTTGAGAAGTTTCACATTTACTAGGGTTAATTAAGTCACTGCTAAACATAAACTTGTCTTTCATCCAATGAGTACAGAATAAACATTTACCATTAAATTAATTGGTTTGGTTACACCATATAATTTGCTGTCTTATTTCTCTAAAATGTTTTGGGGCTTTTTTGGTTTTATTTATACTTTAATCATTATTTTAAAGATTTCAAGATAGAAACCAGTTAGGACATCTTTGATGTTTTCTACTGAATTGGTTTAATCTATGTTTATTTTTATGTACAAAAATAGCACTGAGAATTTTTTTTCAATTTTAGGAAGTGCTATTTCATATACCTTTTACCCGATTCATTTGAATAGTTCCTATGTATTTGTCTTTATCTATCTAAGTCCTCCATCAAGAAACTTTTGACTTAAAACATACCTTATAACGTTTTCACCTTTGTTATACCATATGAAATTATAAGTCACTGAGGCTAGATAGGTTATATTGAATAATTAATGACTTAAAAACCGTTATTCGTTCCGCTGTTGTTAGATTTCGTTTTCCCGAGTCTTTTAAAGTTTTTTTTCTGATTTTGAAAATTATTTTCTATGTTTGATGTTGTAAATAAGTTTTAATCATATCCAAAATAGCTTCCCAAAGTTTAAAAAATGTATTACACCAATTTATATTTTCATATTTGTCTTTGCAATGTTTTATCCTTCCTAACGGGAATCTTAATTGACAAGGGTTGACAGTTTTCCTACCGAGGTCGAGGGTTCCTCCCGGATTCTGCACCTTCCACCCCTCAATAAAAACTGGACGCCAAGATATAGCTGAAAATTGCTGAAAGTGGTGTTAAACATCATTCAAACAAACTACCAAAACCTTCTTAACCAGATACCTTCCGTTTTGTTTTTGTTTAATTCAAGTCCAGAGTTTGTAGCAAACATTTCTAATAAATTAAATGCTTTTGAGATCGCCAACTTGACAAATAAAGTTGTATCGTCAGCTGGTTGAGTTAATTTTAAATTATTATGTGTTACCGTCACGTTTTATTAAAAATAATTAAATTTCTTTTTTCCATCTGGTAGGAAATAGCTATAAGGGAGCTGATATCCACTCATTTTTTAGCAAACGATATTTTATATTTTTATAAAATGTCTTTACCCAATGTAGTATTGAGTATTTAAACACAAATGCACTATAATGAATCCCCATTCAAAGAAATCAAATCCTTTGGAAAGAATCTAGAAAGAGAATAGCTCCATTAATTTTATACCCTATATTCTTTCTGCCAAGTATATGCAATTATTTTGGTGTCAACATTAAGTGGGTGTTATAGGTAGGTAGTTATCTAAAGATTATAGATCATTTTATTTGTACACAAGAGTAAATAGTCCGATTTGTTGTTTGTCGGTACGCCCCCTTTGTATATTACTTATTAAAAACATTAACTATTATTTTTGTCAACTATGTCCAAAACATTCTATACTGTTAGCCCATATATTCCAGGTAATTTATTTAATTTTATGTTAAAAATTGAATTTGTGCACTCCTCTATAGTGAAAAAGCCTTCAAGATTTCATTGATACACATTATTCAGCTTTGGTGTTATCAACAGGTTATCAATGCATTCTTTTGGGGGTTCTGCTGAGGTATATAATTTAATAGAATAATCCCTTCCAAGTTCTAAAATTTAAATTTGATTTTTTCTATACTGCCATTTTGATCTTTCATTGCACTTATATCAAGGTCATACAATAGCAACACGGTAACTGTTATAAAACGTCCTTAGCAGCCATATATTTTTAGAAGCAGAATGATGTACTTTACTGAATAATATTATTTTATGACCGGAAGTGACCTGTTGTCACTAGCAACGGAATGAAAGTCCTTAACAATCATATATTTTTGGCTCGGGACCACTTTCTTTACTCAAATAACTCATTTTTATGACTGGAAATGACATTTTGTGCTATAGCAAGACACAAAATTCCATAGCATCACGTTCTTACTTTAGAGGAACAGTGGGAAAGACCTTCTCATTTGTTCTCAGAACAAATAGCGGTTTAATTTATTGATGTAGTTCATCATTCAAAAATGTCATTATTCAATTTAAAGTATCTTGGACCTTTGTTTTCTGTATTAAAGTCTATTTTTAAAAATAGGTTGGTGATCAGTACTTTAGATTATTGCCCGTCTTATATCTGCTGTCAGTATTTTTGGGCTAATACCACTGTATATGAGAAGATAAAATAATCAATATTATTAACATTGATTTCATTTTTTCGTAGGCATGTAAACTGGTATATTTTGGTGTTCAGTACTCTCCAAATATCTATCAGGTCAAACTTGTTTTTTTTAGATTTTTTGTATTATTATCATTTTGTCTATTAATTCCTTTATTAGTTTTTCTGTGCTGTGGGCTTAATGTTTCATTCATATCACCACCCAAAAATATAATGCTTAGTTTAAATTGCTCAAGTAACTTAATTACTTTTTTGAAAAAATTCTTTCTGTCTTGTTCTATATTTAGAGCATATATATTTACTAGAGTATAAATTTTGTTTAATATTTCTATGTTGACAATTATTACTCTTCCACAATTAGTGGTTAAATTAACAAAGAATGGTCTACTCTTACACAAGTATCCCATCAACCCGTCATTAATAAACGTTTGTTTGAATAATGTTGTACGCCACTTGCAGCTTTATTTCAGCTATATTATGGCGTCTCCTTTTGATTGCAGGATGAAACGTAGAAAACCCTGTGCTTTGGTAGGACAATTAACAATACCTGTATATTAAGATTAGAGTCGAGTACATTCTGCTTGCAATAAGACTCGATCTCGCCTACCTCAGTGGTGATAAACCACGTGATAAATATAAGTGAATAATAAACTCACCTCTCGGAACCAAGCTCCGCCCCACCCCATGAGAAACATGGCTACAACATTTAAAAGAGTACTACACTTCCTGCGCGATGGCGAACCCTTCTGTAGATTGCGAAAATAAGAAGGCTAGTTAAGACGCTACCAAAGATTAAATGTTTCGTTTCTACAACGACTCCAAACTCTCCACTGCCATCCAAATTTTATCCCTGTCTGTCCCTTCATTTTTTCTGTTGACTTTCTGATTTGTTCTCATCTTTAATATCTTGCTCCTTGGATGTAAGCATTTAATCAATGAATCAGTTCAAAGGTTTATTCCCATTTATATGTCTGAAGTTGCCTATGCAAGTAAGTTTTGCTGATAACCTTTCTTATAATTGATACGAATAGTAAAATATGAATGCATTTATCTTTGAATGCTAAAAAAGTGACTGCCTTAAATAAAAAATAAATGTATAAGTTGATGTGTTTGGAGATAATACGTGTCTTGCTCGATAGAGATCCCTTTTGTAGATTGTAGAACATTTAATCAGAAAATCCATTCAAAGGTGTATTACCATTTATATGTCTATACACCTATACATATACAAGTAAGTTTTGCTGATAACCTGTCTAAGAATTGATAAGTATAAAAATGCATGAATAAATTTATCTTGGAATACCAGAAAGGTGATTGCCTTAAATAAAAAATAATAAATGCACACGTTTTGATGAAATATTTAAACATGTTTAAATTCTTGAACATCATATGCAATGCAAATGAATTGCTCAATAAATATATTTAATTTAATTATAGCATTCAAATACCAATGGTTAATTAAAGATTTTCTGTAGTTCTAATGCAATTTTTGACGTAACTTCAATTCAGATATGGCAACGTCAATAATTTAATGGCAACAATTCCACAATTGATGCCGACAGACGTTAACGCAGACGTTTTTTTCTGGTAAATACAAATTGCCTTATTTAGTAAGTTCATTTTTTCCTTTAAAACTAAAAAAATAATTTTTAGACTGATATGGCATATTAAAATAATGCCTGTTGATTGGCTATTACAATTTTTGTATCTCGCCTTCGTGAAATCACCTGATTTGGCCCAAACCCTTAGGTTGTGTTATATTCCGTCTCTAGGTGACGTGAATGTCGTACATTTCCCTTCTCAAGGTGACTTCAGTCACTTATTATTGAAATCATGTGATTTTGAGTAAAAATTCACCAAATATCACAGCCAAAACTATCTGTGTTGGGGTAAAAAATTTGTTCGTGCAGGCTATTCTTGAACATCATATGCAATGCAAATGAATTGCTCAATAAATATATTTAATTAAATTATAGCATTCAAATACCAATGGTTAATTACAGATTTTCTGTAGTTCTAATGCAATTTTTGACGTAACTTCAATTCAGATATGGCAACGTCAATAATTTAATGGCACCAATTCCACAATTGATGCCGACAGACGTTAACGCAGACGTTTTTTTCTGGTAAATACAAATTGCCTTATTTAGTAGTAAGTTCATTTTTTCCTTTAAAACTAAAAAAATAATTTTTAGACTGGTATGGCATATTAAAATACTGCCTGTTGATTGGCTATTGCAATTTTTGTATCTCGCCTTCGTGAAATCACCTGATTTGGACCAAACCCTTAGATTGTGTTATATTCCGTCTCTAGGTGACGTGAATGTCGTTAATATCCCTTCTCCAGGTGACTTCAGTCACTTATTATTGAAATCATGTGATTTTGAGTAAAAATTCACCAAATATGACAGCCAAAACTATCTGTGTTGGGGTAAAAAATTTGTTCGTGCAGGCTATAAATTTGAGTATTGTCTACTTTATATGATTGTATAATTAATAATGATCTCGCATGATTGTCGGTTGTTCTTTTATTATGCCCGTACAAACAGACAAGAAGCAAGAGCGTTCTTTATCATCTTAGTCTGGTTGTACCTTTGGTCTTTGCTAATTGCAACAGAGTAAACGTAATGGTAGATGTCAAAAAACGCGAGCATTATAAGCAGATGAAAATTAATCAACAAATAAACGTTTGCCCGATATTTCTTACCTAAATTCGATTCTGTATATACTGTAGACACTGTAGATAACTTAGAAGTTGTGCTGTTTTCACCTGCCAAACAAACAAAAACAAACAAAACAAAAAACACATGTAAGAAGTAACTGGTCAATTGTTTATGAATATCTACATCAATATTTTCGACCTGATAAGCCATTTGTTTTCAAATCAGATAATATCAGCTCTTATAATGGTATATCCAAATAATTATTAAGATACGTATGTAAAACATGATCGCATGACACGTGAAACACGGAAAACGACTTTCTATAGCAAGAAGTTTTTTTTCTCAACCTGTTAGGTTGTTTCAAATGTCACAAAATTGTACGTATCAATTGCCTTTGTCGGATGAATCTGTCAATGACAATTGAGGATTGTTTACTTGAATATTGTTTAAGACACTTTCAGACATTTGTCAGCTATATCATGGCGTCCAGGTTTTGTATTGGGACAGAAGGCCGGAATACCCGGAGAAAACCCCCGACCTTAGATAGGAAAACTGGCAATCCTTGAGATTTGAGTCGAGCACACCCTGCCCGAAGTGAGACTCGAACCCGCATCTCAGTGTTGACAGACCATGTTATCAATAGTAGACACACTACCTTAACCACTCGCCCACCGGGGGAACTTTGTCGAGGAAATCGCTATACTATATGTGCCTGGAGCGGAGGATTATCATGTGGGCTTTGTGCCCTAAAAGGAATTTTCAAATGAAAATGCAACCAGACTTGAAACTTTCAGTAAAATCATAAAAGATTAATGTTGGCACACCCTTCTAAGCAGCCAGTGATATTAATTAACCTGCTTCATACGGGTTTACAGAAACGCGGAAAATTTCAACTGGCCAAACCAATCGACGAAATCCAAAAGAGTTCCTGTAGAGACTTTCAATTAACTCTTTACTAACGAAACATCATTCCAGTCTTATTCTATCTCTTCTTAAACCATAACTTGATCAACTAAACACGTCAAAACAAGCATCTTCAGATAAACCAAACATAAAAGCAATAAAGATTAAAAAGAACTGCTAGGACAATATCCCAATCACACTCCTGTTTTCCGTTGATTAACTTTGTTTATTCCTGAAATACTACTCGCTTGACGTAAAGCACACATCCAATCAACCAAATCTACTAAATGGTTTAATGAACCTGTTCATTTGCATGAAATATGTAGGTTGGGAAAGCCTCCACTACCGGATTCTAAACGAGGAACACCAAGCGTAGACAGGCGGCGTAGAACAAATTTCATACGTTTGTTGTACCTAGGTTGATGTTATCTTTCCAGAAGTTCTATGGTCGGCACCACGACTTAATTTATCGTTACGGGAAATCAGTGTCTCAAATACGATCTGACGTTTTCGCTTTGTCATAGGTAGTGTTTCCTATTTCTGGATTTGACTTTTCCCTAGACAAGACAATGAGTAACTCGACAGGTGTCTAATTAGAGGCAGGCACTGCTTACTCGTCCGGAGCACCTGAGTGCACCCATGGTTTTTATTGTTAATCTCTTTCTGTGTTTTATGTTTTTCATTTTTGTGTTGTGTTTGTCTATCCGGATTTGTAACTGTCCCTTGGTTTTTGGCTCTTGTTGTTCTGTCGGTTTTCTTTGCTACTTTCTTACAATACAAATCCTATTATTCTCCTATAATGTACAGTAGGACAGAATAGGCCCCGCTTTGACACATAAAGGTAAAAGTAACCTGTATGTAAACATTTTTCTTTCGATACTGCGACATCGATGAAAATTGTTGAGGTCAGCAAAAAACGGCATTCTGACGTTTTGTAAAATATAGTGTTAAATAAAATGTAACACTTTATAACTATTAAAGAAATTGATTAATCAGAAATTTTGGTGCATTACTGAATAAGCACGACAGAAATAATCAATAGATGAGTTAAAATCAGTGATTGAATACGGTCTTGTTGTCTATATAAACATAGAACGGGACGCCTGTTTACAACATATGCCATAGTACAAGCTGACACAAGTTTATTCCGGCCCCTTTTAAGCATTTTCAAAACTGTTTAATCTTGTTTAACGAACAGTTTATCTTGTTATATCAATCGAAATGTGTCACCATCTATCGTAAAAAGTCACGAGATTACCAACATGATGAAAACAACGAGTTTTCAATGTTGACGAACACAAGTCATGTTTACTTCACGAAATAGCCGTTAAAGAAAAAAGGTTTATTTAAATTTGACATAAAGAATGATTAGTTAAAGTCTAATATAACCTTCCCCCTTTTCACACACCCACCTACCTACGCTTTTAAGAGGGTGAATCTGTAAGGAATGAAAAATGCATATATTCATAATGCCCCATGCACGCGGAACTAATTTCTAACAATTAGACATTTTAATGAAGCCTTAAATTCCATAAAAAAACCATTCATTTACTGTGGCATCAAAAATTGTTTTCAGCTAGCCCATAATTTACAATTCATAAGTTAAGTAACCTTCTGCTTGCATCAAAATAACATATCAATATTTCTGACAAGTAGGGGTGGGCCAACAAAACACAATTTTGACTGCCACTGACCAAGCTGTGAGTATTGGCAGGTGACAAAAATACAGATTTTTACAGCAGCTGCAACGAGCTATCCCTTTTCTGATCTACAAAGGGGCCTTTATCGAGCAAGTATCGTTGCAATCTCCGAGCAACTTACCCATTTGGTCCGCGCTAAGGCTTTCCGTATCGTAACCTGACCCCCCCACAAGAAGAGGACTTCCTTCTTTATCCGCCACATATTTTCGGATTGTTAGAATTTTATCAATATTGAGTCCGATTAGTATGTGTTCTTTAGAGATACACCATATTATTAAGAATTTGTTTTGTTTTAATGGATCACATCCAGTCTTAGTGGAATGTTTAATGTTGGCGGGATAGCCGTAAATGTGCCATTTGGTGATATTTGTAAGTGTTACACGTTTAGTTGACTTGTTCTAGTTTGTTTGTTGTATTATGTTTTTAAATTACGTATATATTGGTTTTTATTTCATTTTATTGAACACGTGACCTGCCGCTGTGTAGTTCTACCTATGTGTAGATGCGTAGTGACACGCTACTGTAATTTTTAAAATCAATCAGAACGCAAACAGCTTGTAAGTAAATTTTTGTTAACACAACATCATTTTCGTTGGAATAAGACGTTAAATTATTTCTTTATAATGTTTATACCACATTTAATATTTGACGTTACTTCCGAAAACCCTATAACAGTGCCCCTGAATTCCTGTTGTAGCATGTCGTCTTTCTATGTAATGCTGACGTCACATGAATGTCATATGATTTTAAGTTTTTATTAGAGCGATTAACAGATTGCAAAAAAATATATAATGAAACTTTTGTCGTTTTTTACCGATGTCATATTTATTTTTAAGTCTACCTTTAAAATTAATTTGTGTGCTCTTCTTCATTCACTTTGTGAAATTTTTTTGACAATATCAACTTCCAGACGAAAAAAATATCAGCATTAAGCAGATCACGTGATTTTGACTTTGATTAAGTGACAATTAATTGCCGTGGAGCAAAATGCTCTTCGAGAGACGTGTGATCGCTATTAGTTGAAGCTAATAATAAGACGTCACATAAGGATTTTCATGCCACAATTTTAAATTAAGAAGAATTTGTTTACAAATTTTGAAAAAAAAACTTTAGGTTCAATGTATTCTCACAAAACGTTGCAAAATTCGTCTTGCAATAATAATAAATTAAATGTTTTAGAGATTAAAATATAAACTGAAATCGTTTAATTGCTGTAAATATTTGGTTCTTTCCAATTAAATTTAAACACACACGTGTCATTTTACATTAACACCGGTGTGGATTGTAACTACGAACTTATTTGCTACTAATTAATATTTAACTTCGAGCCGTCGATATTCGAGCTAACTTAAACTATTTAGTATATAAAATCGTGATCTCGTTAATAACGGTACACTTCTTTGGTGTGTGTTATTGTGTGCTAATCAGTTTTACTGTCGCTGTATAATTAGCATGTAGTCGGTGAATCCAGACTTGCAAAGATCATATTTGGAACAGCCACACGGTCCTTTAACGTGGTTAAAGCATAATCATAGGCTGAAGACCTTGTTATTTGTTCAAGAATATAAAAAATCATTACCAAAATGGGGTTGTACAACATGTACGTCTCAGGACAGTGTTCTTTATCAGAAGTGCGCCTCTTTTGAAGTAACAATTTTAAAAGTTGTCTTTTGCAATAATGGTACTAACCCTTTCGACACAAAGTTGTATGATTTTGGTTACAGCCCCGTGAAACCAGTTTATATTCACCATTTTTGGTCACCAACAATGCTAAGCAACTGTCTTCAGGAGGACCATCTATAATACAAAGTACTTATACTGAAAAAGCAAGGCTGTATCTAAATTGACCTTGTAAAGCAAAGACATTTCGAAGATTTCTAAGAATGAAAATATGAAATTGTAATTATAAAACGATTTGAAAGAATAAATCTTTGTAAAGGTAATTTCAAACATATTGACAGATGTGCATCAGTAACTAAAACTTTATGTAAACATATTTAATTCTACTCGTGTTTTAATGTGGCTATTAAAATTGCAAAAGAGCTTAAATACCAAATACAAATAAATGTCTGTAAAATAAATGACATGGTTTGCTTCAGATATTGGAATATCTAAATATTTATAGTTCAGGAAAACGAACGAAAGCCGTACCCGATAAAGTAGTAGAGTCATAATGGCAATTTCAAGGCGTCAATTAGAAGGAATCTGGAATCCTTGGGCAATATAACGATCTTATTTGAATATTTCGTTACTTGCTTTTGTTTCAAAATAGAAATGGGAAATTTAAACATCTTTAACATTCAATACAAACACATGTTATGTTTTTAATAAAATATTAAGACAGATATCCCTGATATATATTTTTTTTCTGATGGGCAGTTTTAAAGTTTCAAACATTAAATTGTAATTATTATCTTATTATCCGATTTGAAAGGATAAGTCTTAGTAAAAGTACTTTCAGATATTTTGCCAACTGTGCATCAGAAACTCAAACGTATTAATTTATTATTAATATATATTATTTATCTATAATAATGTTATTATACATAATACAATAAATACACTGGATAACTACTTATACATTGTATCAAATATGAAATGTTTCAAAAAGAAATCACCTTGGAATTGGTGCGAAAGTGACACTTGTTGCCGAACAGTCACGGGGTGCATGACAAATGCATTAACCTGCATTAGGTTATATGACATTAGATCATTTCTGTTTATATTAATTATACTTTTAACTAAATGTCTTTAATTATATTAAATGTTAAATTAATTTGCGCTGCATGACACATTACAGCAAAGAATGGCTACAAAATATGTGTAAATACTGCATCAAAAATTCACATTTATTGTTTATTAAGGATAATTTATTTTCACCTTTTTTAAATGTTCAACAACAAAAATATTCCTTACATATTCATTTATCATTATATATCCATTCTTATAAATGAAGTGTTTGAAGAGTAATCGGCCCAACTTATTTATATCAGTATCATCATGCATAATAAACAAAGACATCATGCAATACAGGTTAATTTTGATAAATGCACTCGATTATTCGTTCACACAATCGTAAATGACTCTTATTTATGATATCTTAATTCTTCAATAAATAAATCATAAAGTGGATTTGATACAACGTTCCAGAATTTTGATGATAAAAACGCCACAGTATTTTAGTGGAATTTAAACAATTTTGGGGGTTTGAGCGCCACAAACAAGTCATGATTAGACGAAACGCTCGTCTAGCATCGGTACCACTAGCCAAATAGTCGCACTTCTTAGCTGAGAACAAGTTCGTTGACACATTCAATTGTATAAATTTACTAACCCGAAAATTTAAAATAATAGTTTTTCTATTCGAAAAGTGTAGATGTCTTCAGCCGAATTGGGCAGAACGCTTAAGAATTTAAATGACAAAAGCTCTACAACATCATAGTTATTTTGTTTTTTAACATTTTTAGGGTTTGAGCGTTACTAATTAGTTTTGGTAAGACCAAACGCTCGTCTGTCGTAGAAACTTCTTTGACATTTTATTTGCAACTACTATGTCAATGACTCTTCTGGTGACTGTTAGTCCCAAAGAGTATCACGAGCTCGCTAGTCAAATTGCGGTGCTGACAAGTAGAACATTGCTTCTTTTAGTAATTGAGTTATTAACTAAATTAACAGCCCTAGAATTAAAAAATGATAAAATTTTAAGGTTTTTATATTTGCAAAGTGACGACTTTCGTAGCTGAAAATGGTATTACCTTACGGAATTTAGATGTTAGAATTTTTACAACACCCTAATTAGTTGGAAAGTTATTTTTGTTTGCCTTGAGCGCCACTGATGAATCTTGATTTAACGAAACGCTCTTCTGGCGTATAACCTTTTTAGCTTTGGAGATATATACAAAATATAATAAGTAATTTATTGATTTAATTTACTGATTAAATGTTTTTAAACACAGATAATACGTAAATTAAGTGTTTGAAGAGTAATCGGCCCAACTTATTTATATCAGCATCATCATGCATAATAAAAAAAAAGACATCATGCAATACAGGTTAATTTTGAAAAACGCACTCGATTATTCGTTCACACAATCGTAAATGACTCTTATTTATGATATCTTCATTGTTCAATAAAAAAATCATAAAGTGGATTTGATACAACGTTCCGGAATTCTACGATAAAAACGCTACAGTATTTTAGTGGGATTTAAACAATTTTGGGGGTTTGAGTGCCACTAACAAGTCAGCCGAATTGGGAATAACGCTTAAGAATTTCGATGACAAAAGCTTTACAACATCATAGTTATTTTGTTTTTAACATATTAAGGGTTTGAGCGTTACTAATTAGTTTTGGTAAGACCAAACGCTCGTCTGTCGTAGAAACTTCTATGACATTTTATTTGCAACTGACAACGGCTCTGTAAATGAACTTTTACTGAGGGAGAGGAAAATAGTTCTTATTTTGATATTTGACTGCGCCAAACTATAGCATAGACAGTGGATTTATTATTCAATGGAATTTTAATATTGGAGCTGTATTTAAAAAGCAGTTTCATATAGAATTTATAAATAAATTTATTCAGATAATTTATTAAATGTATTGGGTATTTTTTTATCTGATTGTTCAAAGCCTATTTCTGGACTATTTTATGGGTGTAAGGGAGTTTCCATGAGTACCCTTCGGATTTTCTAAATTTGCAAAAAATTTTATCTGACATGGCACCCCGAAAAATTTAATGTGATATACGTGAAATTCTTCCGGTCGTTTTGAGGGGTCTCTCATTACTCAACGAAACTTGGTGCCTAAGTGAGAGCAAAAAATGTCAATAGTTTCCCCTATACAAAAATAATTAAGAGGCCGTTGTCAAGTTGAATTGTTGATTTTTTACTTTGTTGTCTAAACGTTTGTATGTCAATGATGTTATAAGTTCAGCCACTGCAGCTATAATGATGTAACTTTCACTTTATTCTGTCAGATAACAGTAAACAATTAAAAAATACATCTTTCTGTCTAAATTTTACTCAAAAACATTAAAATTTATGGTTTTAAACAGTAAGTTACATAGCCTTGAATGGCATAAAATTGTCAGATTTCCTTGTAGACAGAAACTACAAAGAATTTAAGAAAAAATTGCTAAATTACTCAAAGAAAAACAGAAGCGAAATTAATTTAGTTATTAAACACTATTGCAACTAAATAAATTTAATTTTGAACAAAAACCAAAAAAAAAAAACCTGTGTGTACTTCAACCCTTTAGAACAGCAAAAAACAGCGCATGGGAAAGCTGCAAGATTAGGTTCTATATGATATTGCTCACAAATGTACTTTCAACCAAATCCATGATACTGTTTACCCAAAAAGCATGCAAAGCCAGTAAAATATGGTTTGTATTTTATTTATATCATTAATTTTTGTCTGAAAAACTGATCCAGTAGCAACAGATAGAGTCGGGTCATAATCTAGCACGCACTTTTCCCCCAAAACAAATTATGATTGCATGACCATTTCTACAAGATGTATTTAAATCCAGCATTTTCCCTCAAATGCTTAACTTTACCAAGGGGAAACACTTGTAATCAACATTCATATTTCTACCTTTTAGCAATTAACAAAATAGACACTAATAAAGTTAAAACCTTGTCAACCAAGGGAGATAATTGTAGGCACTGAAGAATGTAAACAAACTATAAAATGAAGCTTTTATTGTAAATATATGACATTGATCCATATTTAAAGAACAAAATTAGAAGATAATAATCCGATTCCTATTTTAGAAATACAATCACAGAAAAGTCTTCATGAGATTACAAAGATAGCTTAAACATTGTTTGTGGGAGGGGGGTGGTGCACATGTAGATAGAAAAAGTCAGGATATGCGCATATATATATAATAGTGACATATCAGTAGGTGGAGTGGTTTCATTTGGTAACCATGGACCTTGTACACAATAAATGCACTCGGTTACTAATTTTAAAAACATGTTTTTTTCCTTTCACCATTTATTTCAAATTCTTGTATTGATGTTTACTTGTTTACAATATATGGTTACAACATCATAGCATTATGACGTCACAGTTTGCATGATGTCATAAAGGGTACTTCAAAACTCCTGGCTGTGTAAATCTCTTCTTTAAGAAACTTCTTTGGAAATATTGTTATTAACCTATTAATAATCCGTTGAATTTTAGTAAATACAAATGTACACCCATTTCTGAACCATAATTATTTGATTTATATATTGAGTACTGTTTAATCTTATTATCCGATTTGAAAGGATAAGTCTTAGTAAAAGTACTTTCAGATATTTTGCCAACTGTGCATCAGAAACTCAAACGTATTAATTTATTATTAATATATATTATTTATCTATAATAATGTTATTATACATAATACAATAAATACACTGGATAACTACTTATACATTGTATCAAATATGAAATGTTTCAAAAAGAAATCACCTTGGAATTGGTGCGAAAGTGACACTTGTTGCCGAACAGTCACGGGGTGCATGACAAATGCATTAACCTGCATTAGGTTATATGACATTAGATCATTTCTGTTTATATTAATTATACTTTTAACTAAATGTCTTTAATTATATTAAATGTTAAATTAATTTGCGCTGCATGACACATTACAGCAAAGAATGGCTACAAAATATGTGTAAATACTGCATCAAAAATTCACATTTATTGTTTATTAAGGATAATTTATTTTCACCTTTTTTAAATGTTCAACAACAAAAATATTCCTTACATATTCATTTATCATTATATATCCATTCTTATAAATGAAGTGTTTGAAGAGTAATCGGCCCAACTTATTTATATCAGTATCATCATGCATAATAAACAAAGACATCATGCAATACAGGTTAATTTTGATAAATGCACTCGATTATTCGTTCACACAATCGTAAATGACTCTTATTTATGATATCTTAATTCTTCAATAAATAAATCATAAAGTGGATTTGATACAACGTTCCAGAATTTTGATGATAAAAACGCCACAGTATTTTAGTGGAATTTAAACAATTTTGGGGGTTTGAGCGCCACAAACAAGTCATGATTAGACGAAACGCTCGTCTAATCGGTACCACTAGCCAAATAGTCGCACTTCTTAGCTGAGAACAAGTTCGTTGACACATTCAATTGTATAAATTTACTAACCCGAAAATTTAAAATAATAGTTTTTCTATTCGAAAAGTGTAGATGTCTTCAGCCGAATTGGGCAGAACGCTTAAGAATTTAAATGACAAAAGCTCTACAACATCATAGTTATTTTGTTTTTTAACATTTTTAGGGTTTGAGCGTTACTAATTAGTTTTGGTAAGACCAAACGCTCGTCTGTCGTAGAAACTTCTTCGACATTTTATTTGCAACTACTATGTCAATGACTCTTCTGGTGACTGTTAGTCCCAAAGAGTATCACGAGCTCGCTAGTCAAATTGCGGTGCTGACAAGTAGAACATTGCTTCTTTTAGTAATTGAGTTATTAACTAAATTAACAGCCCTAGAATTAAAAAATGATAAAATTTTAAGGTTTTTATATTTGCAAAGTGACGACTTTCGTAGCTGAAAATGGTATTACCTTACGGAATTTAGATGTTTGAATTTTTACAACACCCTAATTAGTTGGAAAGTTATTTTTGTTTGCCTTGAGCGCCACTGATGAATCTTGATTTAACGAAACGCTCTTCTGGCGTATAACCTTTTTAGCTTTGGAGATATATACAAAATATAATAAGTAATTTATTGATTTAATTTACTGATTAAATGTTTTTAAACACAGATAATACGTAAATTAAGTGTTTGAAGAGTAATCGGCCCAACTTATTTATATCAGCATCATCATGCATAATAAAAAAAAGACATCATGCAATACAGGTTAATTTTGAAAAATGCACTCGATTATTCGTTCACACAATCGTAAATGACTCTTATTTATGATATCTTCATTGTTCAATAAAAAAATCATAAAGTGGATTTGATACAACGTTCCGGAATTCTACGATAAAAACGCTACAGTATTTTAGTGGGATTTAAACAATTTTGGGGGTTTGAGTGCCACTAACAAGTCAGCCGAATTGGGAATAACGCTTAAGAATTTCGATGACAAAAGCTTTACAACATCATAGTTATTTTGTTTTTAACTTATTAAGGGTTTGAGCGTTACTAATTAGTTTTGGTAAGACCAAACGCTCGTCTGTCGTAGAAACTTCTATGACATTTTATTTGCAACTGACAACGGCTCTGTAAATGAACTTTTACTGAGGGAGAGGAAAATAATTCTTATTTTGATATTTGACTGCGCCAAACTGTAGCATAGACAGTAGATTTATTATTCAATGGAATTTTAATATTGAAGCTGTATTTAAAAAGCAGTTTAATATAGAATTTATAAATAAATTTATTCAGATAATTTATTAAATGTATTGGGTATTTTTTTATCTGATTGTTCAAAGCCTATTTCTGGACTATTTTATGGGTGTAAGGGAGTTTCCATGAGTACCCTTCGGATTTTCTAAATTTGCAAAAAATTTTATCTGACATTGCACCCGAAAATTTAATGTGATATACGTGAAATTCTTCCGGTCGTTTTGAGGGGTCTCTCATTACTCAACGAAACTTGGTGCCTAAGTGAGAGCAAAAAATGTCAATAGTTTCCCCTATACAAAAATAATTAAGAGACCGTTGTCAAGTTGAATTGTTGATTTTTTACTTTGTTGTCTAAAAGTTTGTATGTCAATGATATTATTAGTTCAGCCACTGCAGCTATAATGCTGTAACTTTCACTTTATTCTGTCAGATAACAGTAAACAATTAAAAAATACATCTTTCTGTCTAAATTTTACTCAAAAACATTAAAATTTATGGTTTTAAACAGTAAGTTACATAGCCTTGAATGGCATAAAATTGTCAGATTTCCTTGTAGACAGAAACTACAAAGAATTTAAGAAAAAATTGCTAAATTACTCAAAGAAAAACAGAAGCGAAATTAATTTAGTTATTAAACACTATTGCAACTAAATAAATTTAATTTTGAACAAAAACCAAAAAAAAAAATACCTGTGTGTACTTCAACCCTTTAGAACAGCAAAAAACAGCGCATGGGAAAGCTGCAAGATTAGGTTCTATATGATATTGCTCACAAATGTACTTTCAACCAAATCCATGATACTGTTTACCCAAAAAGCATGCAAAGCCAGTAAAATATGGTTTGTATTTTATTTATATCATTAATTTTTGTCTGAAAAGCTGATCCAGTAGCAACAGATAGAGTCGGGTCATAATCTAGCACGCACTTTTCCCCCAAAACAAATTATGATTGCATGACCATTTCTACAAGATGTATTTAAATCCAGCATTTTCCCTCAAATGCTTAACTTTACCAAGGGGAAACACTTGTAATCAACATTCATATTTCTACCTTTTAGCAATTAACAAAATAGACACTAATAAAGTTAAAACCTTGTCAACCAAGGGAGATAATTGTAGGCACTGAAGAATGTAAACAAACTATAAAATGAAGCTTTTATTGTAAATATATGACATTGATCCATATTTAAAGAACAAAATTAGAAGATAATAATCCGATTCCTATTTTAGAAATACAATCACAGAAAAGTCTTCATGAGATTACAAAGATAGCTTAAACATTGTTTGTGGGAGGGGGGGGGGGGGTGGTGCACATGTAGATAGAAAAAGCCATGATATGCGCATATATATATATAATAGTGACATATCAGTAGGTGGAGTGGTTTCATTTGGTAACCATGGACCTTGTACACAATAAATGCACTCGGTTACTAATTTTAAAAACATGTTTTTTTCCTTTCACCATTTATTTCAAATTCTTGTATTGATGTTTACTTGTTTACAATATATGGTTACGACATCATAGCATTATGACGTCACAGTTTGCATGATGTCATAAAGGGTACTTCAAAACTCCTGGCTGTGTAAATCTCTTTTTTAAGAAACTTCTTTGGAAATATTGTTATTAACCTATTAATAATCCGTTGAATTTTAGTAAATACAAATGTACACCCATTTCTGAACCATAATTATTTGATTTATATATTGAGTACTGTTTCAGAATGTTTGATTGTGAAATTAATACAAAAATTAGAAAGTAAATGTAAAAATTTGTTCTGAAAGATAAGTAATGTGCCCATTTTTCTTCTAAAAAAGGTAAAATTTTTATAGCTTTGGAATTCAGAATTGATATTATTTAAAGATATAGCCTTCCTATGGTTTATTATGACATATATATAGGTTGCGAAAGCGAAAACTTATCATCCAGCTATAGATATAATGATACATGAAAATTGTTGATTTTTTTTTAAATCAAGTGTTGAGTTGAACAATTGAAAGCGTGAAAGTTTGTTCATAAAACAGGTTGAAACGGCTTTATTTTATTTCGGAATGAGATGAAACTTGGTAGATTTGCTCGTAATATGGGGAACAAAACTAAAATACAGTAAAAAGTATGAAAATTGAAAATTTTGTTTTCAATTTGACAACGGCTCTGTAAATGAACTTTGACTGAGGGAGAGGAAAATAGTTCTTATTTTGATATTTGACTGCGCCAAACTGTAGCATAGACAGTAGATTTATTATTCAATGGAATTTTAATATTGAAGCTGTATTTAAAAAGCAGTTTAATATAAAATTTATAAATAAATTTATTCAGATAATTTATTAAATGTATTGGGTATTTTTTTATCTGATTGTTCAAAGCCTATTTCTGGACTATTTTATGGGTGTAAGGGAGTTTCCATGAGTACCCTTCGGATTTTCTAAATTTGCAAAAAATTTTATCTGATATGGCACCCCGAAAATTTAATGTGATATACGTGAAATTATTCCGGTCGTTTTGAGGGGTCTCTCATTACTTAACGAAACTTGGTGCCTAAGTGAGAGCAAAAAATGTCAATAGTTTTCCCTATACAAAAATAATTAAGAGGCCGTTGTCAACTGCTATGTCAATGACTCTTCTGGTGACTGTTCGTCCTAAAGAGTATCACGAGCTCGCTATTCACATTGCGGTGCTGACAAGTAGAACATTGCTTCTTTTAGTAATTGAGTTATTAACTAAATTTACAGCCCTAGAATTAAAAAATGATAAAATTTTAAGGTTTTTCTATTTGCAAAGTCACGACTTTCGAAGCTGGAAATGGTATTACCTTACGGCATTTCGATGTTAAATTTTGTTTGCCTTGAGAGCCATTGATGAATCTTGATTTAACGAAACGCTCTTCTGGCCTATAACCTTTTTAGCTTTGGAGATATATACAAAATATAATAAGTAATTTTTTGATTTAATTTGCTGATTAAATGTTTTTTTAAACACAAATAATACGTCAAAAGGAAACCGGCTGCCAATGAAAAATTAAAGATTATCAGGTATAGGTATGTAAACTTCAGCCATCTAGCGGTTGCACTAATGGTGCAAAATGGTATTTATCGAAAGGAAAGTGACAATCTCGAAACGTCATCCACAAAGATCAGAAGTCTACAAAAAGGTTCTTTCTCTTAAGGAAAGTGGCCTTCTCATAACGTCATCCTTAACGATCCGAGGCCATTCGTTCTGTATTATGACCTGATAGCCTCCAAACAAGAAGGACTCCCCTGTCCCCCCCACACAGCGCCATCGCGCGTCGGTATGTGGCGTACAACCCTAAAATGTGGTCACAGTCCTGAGTTGTTAAATTAATTACATTAAAAAAATGGTGTTCTGGTAGTTTATTGACACTTCTTTAAGAAAATTTCTTAAACTTTTGGCCTAGTTGAATCAACCTGTTGCAGAAGTCTGTAAAATTTAGACTAAATTTCATTTATGGTGATTGATTGAATGTTTAACAAACATTTAGCAATTAACAGTGAAGGCAAAGTCCAAAAGAGAACAAATTTCCAAAAAAAAAATTAAATCAACTGGGTAATGGATGAACCAAAGGGAACAACATTCTGATTGCCATTGTAATTGTATAGAGTATTTAGTAGGGCAGAGAATGTAGCCTGTTTAAGCAGCAAGGTCTTTTTGTGCAAGAAGCGTGAGGCTCTCCAAACATGTTACCCACTATGTTTTTTTCAAGCTTTATGTAATATAACCTACTGACCCCCCGATCAACAGAACCTATCTTATATGCCACCCGGGGGAACGTTAGGCATTTTCCGCTCCCCTATAGTATAGGGTTAGGCCTTTTAATGTTGAAGACACTGACAAAAAAGCAGTGTTGAATGTTAAGGTTATTTGATTTTGTAATAAAGGTAATTTAATAGGAGACTTTCTACTAGATAAATATCATTTGATGTCTGTTATTTTTTACAGTCATGCCTGGAGCCAAAAACTATAGGCATAACCACAAATCAATGTCGCGTAGCAACTAAATCGAACTCCGGTATTCGTCCATTGAAAATTGCGTGCTGACTTCAATATTCGGTTTCTGGGCCTTATCACATGTTTTAGATTTAAACCAGATGGCTTGCATTATGCGCCACTATCCATGTTTTCTTAGTGCAATAATACTATGCAATAATAATAATACGCAATAATTATTGCGATTAAACGCAAAATATTGTTTTACACGCAATAATACTATGCAATAATAATAATACGCAATAATTATTGCGATTAAACGCAAAATATTGTTTTACACGCAAAATATTGCTATTAAACGCAATTTTTATTGCGATTAAACGCAAAAGTTTGCGAATAAACGCAATACTTATCACGAACAAACACAATAATATAGCGCGTACACTCGTGAATTATTGTCTATAAGGCAAAATTATACGATAAAGCGGTGTGATATGAGAAAAGGAGGTGCGATAAAGGGATTTGATAGAGTATTTGACAATGAAACAAAATTGCAGCTGTCATATAAAACAAAGATAAATATCATCTATTAAATATTCAGTATATATTTAGTAATAAATACAGTAAACGGTGGTTTTTTAATATCACTGATCTCTTACGCGCATGTATCCTTTATGGTACCTCCTCTCATGTCAGACCCTCATTATGGATACTTTTGCGTTATTAGCAATAGTTTATGCGTTTAATCGCAATAATATTGCGTTTAAACACAATCAGTCTTTGGGATTGTGATAAAGATTCCGACATGTTAAACAAAGTATATTTTTAGTACTAAATACAGAACTCGGTGTTTATGTATGACGCGCACCACTTATCACACCTTATTTTCGCATATTACAGCCAATATTTGCGTGTATTCGCAATAACTAATGCGTTTATTCGCAAAATATTGCGTTTAAACATAATGAGTTTTTTGGGGTTTTTCGCAATATTACAATTATGCGCAAAAGTATTACGATTTAACGAAATACTTTTCATCTAAACGCAATCTTTGCGACTATTCCCAATACTTTGCGTTAAAACGCAAAAGATGCGAATATGTCCAGATTGCGTTTTAACGAAAAGTACTGCAAATATTCGCAAAGATTGCGTTTAAATGAAAAGTATTTTGTTCAAGCTTCATTAAACTGCTTTATAACTTAGATAAATTGTAACTTTATAAATTGGATTTGATTTACTACTAATATTAATATAAAAGAAGTATATCATATTTATATTAATTTTTGTCCGTTCATCGGTATAATTTTGTCTATATTAATAATATATAATGATGCGATAGAATCGAGCACGGATCTTTAATCTGCACAAAGGTAAAACATAATTCAAGATGTTCTTGTCATGATTAATGCATTCCTTTTTATCAAGGCCACAAATAATAAATAGATATTAGCCAGTTAACCCCTTGTAAAATTTTGTAAGGCTACCATTTGAAATGTGAGTGATAGTAACGGTTTCGTAGTAACAGTTTTAGGACACAAAGAGTTTTGCTCAGTGTCACCCCGTATGACTCAAAGATACAGCGATATTATATTACCTTTGTTCCATATAATGTTTTCCGTAATGAATCGGTTGTGCCATGTTTCTTCACCTTGTTTGAAGTTGCTGTCTTTGCATTGAACATCTGGGTATATCTGAAGGAATTTGTTTTGTTTACAAGTTTTACGCGCATAATACCAGTTGACAAAAAAATGGTTGCATTCGGTGTCCCATTCTGTTCTTCCACCTTTCAAAATAATATAAAATCCCTATATATACTAAGACGAAACATACAGCGTGTATACAATTTAATACTTTGTAACAGAACACCGTATTTGGTGATAGTGTTACCTACATATTGAGCACGCTTTTATATAACAGTTGTGTACTTTATAGACCTTCGTAGGCATTTTGTCCGGATAAGAAATGAATATACGATGCAATCAGATCCATTTATTGTTGGCCATGTTTTTAAAGGAATCAGCGCTAAATTTACAAAACTCATTTTTTCTTTCTACTACAGATTATCAGAATATTGAAACTCTTTTATCCTTATTTGACTATGGTTCCAAAACGAACTGCCGCTGACAAATTATTGGGTCATGACAGACAATTATGTCTTTTCTAGCGGGAACAATAATGAGACGAACTGGATAATTCTATGGGTCGGGCACTTTGAACACCTCCAGTTAGGTCCTGCATAACGGTTTAAACGGTTATCCATAAAATCAGCACAACACAATTTTTATTGTCGTAGCGCAATTATTGTAATGTACATGTACATTACAATGGCGACAGTTAAGGTTTTACATAATATAAAGATTAATTTGTGTCTATTTAGCAATATTTCAGTGTAGAAACAATATATCAACACGGAAGACACAGGCTAACGGGAACAAACGAATAAATTAAACTTGATCATGCTTATAAACTATGTCTCTTTACATATTGATACGGGTTTTAGAAAGATTTATTGCAATTTACAATCCATCAGCATTACTAGCTGAGCATCTAATATTACGTTTATCAGAATTCGTCAACAAACTGATATTGCCAATATTCCTTGAGATAACCTTACCAGATACATAAAAAAATAATTTCGTACGACAAGTTTGTAGCAAAGCAGAATATCCTTATGTTGCAAACCGAATCTCATTCTTGCGATTTGCTCAGCTTCGTTTTGCCAATATTGCAAATTTTTAACCTTAGATCATTTCTTGTTGGTATTCTACGAATGTTTTTATTAACGCAACATAAATAATACAAAATAAAATGTCTAACAAAAACAAAAAATAATTAAACACCCGTGGTTGTATTATATCAACATTATGCTTACTGGAGATTTCTATCTTCTGACACTTAAATTTTAACTGTCTGCTGCATTCAGTATAATTTATTTGTTGTCGTTCGTTTACATAAAAGCAAAACTGCCCAACAGTGTTGAATATAGGGTCTGAAAACAAATTTAAATATATTTCATCGCATTTGGTATATATTACAGAAATCGGGTTATTATGGTTATAGTTTTATTTTGGTTTTTTTGGCGCTTTCAGTAAAAGATCAAAATTAAAAACACCAAATTGAGCATGCATCAATTGTTTACACGCCAAAATATCGGACCGACTAGTGTGTGTAAACAGAAATTACAGGTATACATTTATATGCATATTTCCTTATTTTGTTTTATAAAATTGTTAAGAAAACACAATGAATGAATTTCTATCCATACATGATTTTTGTCGCGCGTATCATTTACTAATTAGACTATGTTATTGTTAAAAAATGAACAAAATCATCGTCATTCAATCAAGATATACTGCTGGAATATACAAAAGATTAAACTTTTAATCCACGATTACTAGTAACTGACAGAAGGACAATAATGAATGTGTTTTATATGACACATGTATGTGTAGTAATAACTTAAATCTAAAAAAAATAATTAACACATTTTAGGCGTCTTAGCTGGATCTATAAGTGGAAAGATGCCGTCCCCGAAAAATTATATACCAGTATATACTATACAACAAAATATTGAAAGTGCAAATATTTAACACATGACTTTGAGAGAAAAAGGAAAAAAAAACGATTTACTATACACTTGCTTGAAACAAAAGTCACTCTGACTTGCCGTATGTTTTTGATTATTTTATGTTTATCCTGCAATCATTAAATATACTTTAGGAATATTGTTTGCGCTTTGATCTCCATTAGACGAATAACCTCTGGTACACATGTATATAATAAGTAATCAACGAAGGACAAACCGATACATAGATCACAGGTCATTTCGGGACTTCTATGCAAAGTCCGAGTATATAGGATACCAAGTGTTTTTTGTTTCAATACAGTAATCATATTAGAATTTGTACTACATTACAGGATAAAAACTGTGTGCATTGTCGAAAACGTTAATTGTACTTGCTACGTAAAGGAGAGAGTAGCTCGATGGAGCCTTGTTATTTTCATGTTTCCTAAAGCCCGTACAAATAAATAGATTGTGCAAATAGTTAATAAGACCTTGTAGTACCATTGATTTGATACAGATTTTCTTATAACGAATAAAACTTTCGTATAACGATTTAGTACATTGGAATTAAGATATGTCAGTGCTGCTAATCTGGACATGTATTAATGTGCGCCACATGCTGAACATTAAAAAAAGAAAACAAAATATGTACCTGGATTAAGTGGTTTAAACGTATAGCCGGACAATACAGTGACATCAATATCAGATCCACATCGGTTATATTCATCTCCTGGACATTTGAAATTGCATCGATCACTTGATATTTCTTTAAAGGTTGTTTTTCCTTTCCAATCGTTGTAAAAAAATTTATTTACACAGTAGCATGTTGTATTCTTTAAAAGATCAAAGTAAAGCCCTTAACAGCAAAACATCATGTCTGTATACAAAACTGAATTTATCAGCCTAGCCCAATATATATACAAGTACCAAAGAAAGTAGAAACCATATGCCTTCCATAAAAATTCCCTTGTTATCGATAGAAAATTAAAGTAAATCAATCTGCCAACAGTATAAGCGCAAATTTCTTTGTATTTAAAAATAGGATTTTTAATAGTACTCCTATAAATTGTACAGTCCGCATTGTCAATTTTTCCGATATGTGAAATATTCTCAAAATAGGAAAAGATGTAAAGGACTATGTATGATAAGGGCCAATTTTGGCCCCCATTCAAAAATTGTTCATATTTGTACCATTATTAACCCTCTGTGTTGCATTTATAAAAATGCTAATTTTGAATGGTTCATTTACTTGCTTCGTTGCCTAGCAACAGTTAAATAATCCAGTATACTGTCTTATTGAGAAAAAAACATTATTTTACATATTTTATGTCATTTTAAAGTTTTATTTTCTTTATAGCTGAATTTTTAGTAACTTAATTTTTTTTGCATTATTCTTACAATGTTTTCTCCCTAGAAACCAACACGCAATAAAACAACTTTGCGTAGAAACTAGAGTTTTCCAGCTTAAACAAGTAGGTTGAACACATACGGTTATTAAAGCCATTAACATGCATATTGAAGAAAGACTTATAATAGTATTTCTACTGACATAGGGTTTACCAAGCGCTGGTCCGAAACTAGAAACATTAAAAAGAATTATCTACATTTATGTACTTAGTATATATGTGTTATTCAACAAAGTGAGCATATTAATTTCCTCGTTGACATGCACATGATCAAGCTCACTGCAAAAGTTTGATAACCGGAATTGAAAAATGTGGATATTTCATGTGGACATTCCATCTGTTGAAAGATTTTGTTGGGACATATTTGATTTTTTTTGTTTGAATGAGGTTTAGATTTAACACCACTTTAAACACTTTGTCAGCTATATCATGAAGTCTATATGGATGATGGGAAATTGGAGGAGGAAGCCAGTCTGGAGTACCACCTGATCTTGGCAGAAAACTGGCAATAATGGCCAATTAAGGTTGATGTCAAAGCACACACTGCCTACAGTAGGTTTAAATCCTCAATCTCAGTGTTTACATGCACATGATTAACAAGCATAACAAATATGCCAGTATAAAACTTGTTAAGAACTGCATACCTGCTCATTTTAATTTCACAGAACAAAGGTTAAGGTCAAATCCCAGCTTGTATTTGTAGAGAATTTCCTTTAAGACACACTTTGTACACACTTTTGTGTTTAGAGTTTATAACCAAAGTTGGTGCACTGTACAGGTTAAGAGGTAGAAGTCGATATATTTCCAAGGTCATAGGTCAAGTTTACAACACAAATGTTAGTATTGTAAAAACATAAGTGTTTATTGGGGGAGGAGGCCAGAGTGCCCGGTTAAAAAGCTACCCGACCATCGATATGGAAACTGGTAATCTTTTAAGTACATCTTAACTGACATGAGATTCGAACCCTAAACCTAAGTGTTGACAGGCATGCGATAAATGGTAAATAACTCACTACCTTAACCACTATGCCACAGAGATATGTCTGTTAATCATAACTTATCTCAATGTTTTCATATTCAATATTGTAATTTTAAAATTGTTCTCCAACAATCGTTACCCTAAAAAAGCTTGAATGAAAGTTTGAAATCATTTAATACTGTTTCTAATAAATAAAATGTGACTGCTTCAAGTCTATTCTTCAGTACTAGCTGATGTAACTGGTGTCAAGTCTTCAGGCTTCGCAGCTGAGGCATTCAAAACAGAAGTAGTGACAGACAATCGGGATGGCTTTATACTCTTATTATGACGCTCTAATCCTAAATACCACAAGACACTAGCCACATGAGCACAGCATCCCACCATTCTTGCTCCTACTTTACAGGTGCAATACCAACCTGTAATAGGTTGGTTACATGCTTCATCAGTGCTGTACTGGATCCAAAGCATATGGATTAGTGCCTTTGAATGACGAGACTGTATTTTAACTTGAATTAAAGTTGGGTATTCTTTACAGAGTAGAAAGTCATAAGAACCGGAATCTGAAAGGTGTTGCTTTGTGTAGCTTGGAGCCTGCTTTAGTTGGTAGACACCAAGAGTAATGTCTCTTACGCTGTCGTAGGATAGTTTTGGAAAATCATCTAGATTATCAACTGCATTTAAAGGGGTATATACAGATCGGCGTCTAGCAAGATTGTTTTCCTCAACAAAGGTTTTCACGTGGTTCTCAAGTGTAGACCGATCAAGCATTTTCTGAGCTATTTCCTCATTTTCTGGCTGACGAGCTAATGCACATTTATACTTGTTGAGAATACCACATGCAATCTTGACAAGATCCCCAATACTTGGTATCATAGTGTTTGGTATAACTTTTGCAAAGGAGTGAAACTGTTTTAATCTTGCATTAGCGCTTTCGACAACCCATCTGCATTTGGTCACCAATCGTGTCAAGTTGGCTTCTGCAGTTGATAACTGTTTTTTACCTTTTGTTAGACATACAGGCATTCGGACCACGTAGCCTTGTTCCTCTAGATACTGCACTGCATCACGAAATCCTCGGTCTACAATACATATGTCATTGATCTGCAGCCAATCTGAGGCATTTTCAATATTGTGTGTGATAGCATGAGTTGTAATTGCGGCATCATTATTATGACCATCTGCAAAATAAGGACCTAACACAGACAGGATATAACCATCAGTGCCAACTATCAGCAAAGGTTTAACTAGTGGTCGGTGTTTGTGCATACTGAATGACTTGCGCTGAAAAGAATAGTCACTACTCTTCTGAATAAACAGATAGGTACCATCAAGAACTATCACTGCTTGGTTTAAATCAGTTGTGAACATTTTTTTTGCAATTGGAGTAGTATGGTTAACAACGAAGTCCTCATGTGTAATATGCTGAAAACCAACTGTATGTGGCACAAAAGTTTCCATTAAAGTTCTTCTTGTAGCATGTATAATTCTTTGTACCTGAGATATCTTAAGTCCAAACAGTATACTGAGCACATTGTTTGATAGACCAACTCTTAGTTTTGTGAGAAATACACCAAGACATGTTCGTACGGATCGGACGCCAGTATTTCTGATGGTTGACATGTAACTAATTAAGTCATTAAATTGGTCTTTTCTTACTCCAGTTAAGTTATAGTAAGTTTCATCTGTCATTAGAGCAGGAATATCAAAGTTCAGCCTGGAAGATGTTGTGTTCAGTATTGTTCTTATATCATTTAAAAGCTTGGAAATATCTGTCCGGGAAAAGTATTCAAAATCTTTAGACCACTGTAATGTATTTAATGCTTCAGATAAAAAGAATTTGTTTTCTAAATGACTTTTACAGCAGCGGCAATGGTGGGTAATAAAAATTCCCTTTTCAATGAATGCTTGTGTTCTGGCTTGAGATGATATAGTAACTAATCTGCAATGCTGACTGGATTGTTTTCTACATACAATGCAATACCTGTGTGTTCTGGGTGCTGATTTGATTTGTAGTCTGATTGATTTTGGAGAAGTGAAGAATGTTTTGGATCTGTTAGAATTATTTTCATCTATTAAAGTATCTGTATGAACTGTACGAGAACGGATTGTAATGGTTGATTTTGATTGCTTATATATCTTTCTTGTGCATCTCGAGCAAAGTCTATCTGAATCAGTGATGTTGCGTTGTAATTCTGATGTTAGGTACTTTCTAAGAACACCAGTGAAACAGCGTCTTCTGTTGTTAAGCTGACAGCGTTTCTTGTAGAGACAACAATTTATTGATTTAGCCATCAGAGAGATCTAAAAAAGAAAATTGAATATTTCTGTTATGTCTTTCAGGAATTTTTGGCCATAACAACTTGGTGGAGAGTAATACATTGGCAACATCTGCATTTATTAAATGTTTGAATATAGAGGAAATACAGAGTTAATTCTTAAAAACACATCTTTGAATTGTTACTGTTAGTTGCATACATTGAAAGATAAACAAGCTGAGTATGTTTACTATTGCTAAGTGGTGCACAAAATATGTATGAAGTTGCAACAAGGTCGAAGTATTCACTTTTTTTATAAATGCAGCACTGTGATTGTGAGATAGATTGAGGATTAAAGATGCAGAAAATGCACTTCTTTGCAGCCACATGCACGACAATAAATTGGGCCTCAGTGGCCGAGTGGTCAAGGTAGTTCGTCTACTATTGATCACGTGGTCTGTCAACACTGACATTGCTGGTTCGATTCTCGCTGCAGGCAGGGTGTGTTCGACTCTAATCTTACTTGACAAGGATTGCCAGTTTTCCTACCGCAGGTCGGGGGTTTTCTCCTGCTTCCTCCCCCAATAAAAACTGGACGCCACGAAATAGCTGAAAAATTGCTGAAAGTGGCGTTAAACACCATCAATCAATCAAGACAATTAACCAGATTTTGTGCTATATAGATAATGGAACTAGGGGAAGGGTACGTGCATACATGTATGTATAGTTTTTATCAGGCCTCCAGCTTTAATTTGTATCTTTTTCCAGACATGTTCAGTAGCAGTACACGCTTATTTGAAACCTTAACAATTTATATTTAGTATTATTCACGAAACCTCTGTATAGAGGCTCACTTAAAGAATGAATGTTATACCATGATTCTAAGCTTATAAAATCTGACTAAATTGTATAAGATGGGGTTGATATTTTCTTATAATTTGCAAATATACTGCTAACTTCTAAATTTGTTGCTATATATTCCAATTTTTTGTTACAATTATTGTTGTCTACAAAATTTATTTCACATTTCTTTGGAAAAGACGCATATCTACTATTTTTTGTAAGTTTTATTTTTTTTTAATATAAGGGAAATAACCAGGTTTGTTTACAATAGATATATGGACGTGATTTGTGACTTTTGTACATTAGATGCCTCAAAATGCGAGAATAAATACAATTATTATAAAAATAAATATAAATTGATTTATTTGTGCCATGTTGGAAGTAAACTAATACTTTGGAATACGTGAACCAATAATTCACTTGTGCATGCCTTGTAATTTATATGGCGATCGTACTATTATAGAAGCATCCGATCTATAATTAATTTTCAGTGGAATGTAAATCCCCACAATTATATTTCCAGCGGTACTTATCTGGAATTTGTTTTATTTAATTTACTCAATTTGATTTACTTAAGTTCGTAGAATGTGACTATAACATATGGCCATTGGGGAGGTGGGTCAGTAGTGAAACAACGATGATCATTGCATCGTCTACGTTGGTTAAGCCTTTCTTCAACTTTTGTGTTAAAACCTAGACGGAAATCATGTTTACCTATATATGTAACCATAAATAAAAGCAATTTGTGGAATTACATCTGCATATCTGCTGCTGATAATGTCGTCTGCCAACTGCTTTCTAAGTAACGTCGAACCGGAAGGAAAAACGATTCACGGAAAACAACCGATTTTCTCATTTCGGATAGCTAAATATTTCAAGAATTTAGTATGAGCTCAGTTAAGAACATTTAAAAAAAAATAATTAAACGTTGCATAGGCTGGAAGGCTCGTTTACTTAAAATATCTAACATATTCTCATATGCGCTCATATTAAAATATTGTCGTGAACGTTAGCGAAAATAGCCATTTATCACGAAAGTATATTTTATTAGGGTTTTGGTAAAGAAATAATATATGTAACTGTAGACAAATAAAAAATGCTAACATTTTTTGTGAGGTACACTATCTTATAATTCAACATATATTATTTTTTAATTCATAAAATAAGCTCAATATTTTTATAAATTTAGGGGCCAAATACACACCTTGTCATATATGGCTCTTTCTTTCAAGGAATCTTTTTATCATTCGCTAGCAATATGTTACCATCCGATCCTTTTACCTTTTATCTTCCACCTTTGAGGATCGAGTCAAGAATTTGTAATACCCGCGCACTGAGATCAGGATGATTTTTTGTCATGTCTCTTACACATACGTCGTGATTGCTAAATAGAACTTATTTTATATCACCGTGTATCGTTTAAAAAAAGCCCTACATCTGTGAACAATAACACCTCCTCTGTTAACGCACTGATACTAATTAGTAAATGAATTTGTCAGTGGGACAAAAGGCGGCAATGCAAATCTATATCGCACCGATGCATTCCAGTATGTTACCATGTTGTCTAATGATTTGACAGTTCAGTTTAGATTTTTATTCAGCTTGTTAAAATTGTCAAAAAACTACATTACTAAGATTATATTGGACAAAACAGTACTGAATATTACAAGTTTTCAAAATGTTTTTGTAACCCTTAATAGCTGTCTGTGCACTTAAACCGGCGTGAGATGTTCCTGTCAGGACAACCGAGAGATGTTAAACAAATTTTGTAATTAATAATTTTAAGGCAATATAAGCATATAAGCTATGCATTATTAATCATATAACAAGCTGGTAAAAAAAATTCTGATAATTTGGGGTATCGGTGGGTGAGTAGTTAAAGTTAGTCGTTTACTATTGATCATGAGGTCTGTCAACACTGTGATTGTGGCTTCGAGTCTCACTCTTATCTTAATTCACAAGGGTTGCAAGTTTTCCTATTGAAGGTTGAGGGTGTTTTCAAGCTACATCGGCTCTACTGGATGCCACGGTAAAGCTGAAAAATTAGGTGTCGTTAAATAGTATCATCCCGACTAACATATCTGTCTTTATTTCAAACTGAATATAGCTAAAATATTTTAAAAACGTTTCTGTCGGACCATCCCCCTTTGTCGTTGATCTATTTTTCGTTGAAATCATTATCGTTCTAATATGTTCATGCAATATTAAAAATAAAAGCAGAAATCATCAACAAACGATATGAAAAATGCTTGATACTATACACTAACAAGTTATTTAGTAGGGGCCTCGGTGGCCGAGTGGTCAAGGTAGTTCGTCTACTATTGATCACGTGGTCTGTCAGCACTGAGATTGCGGGTTCGATTCTCACTGCAGGCAGGGTGTACTCGACTCCAATCTTAATTGACAAGGATTGCCAGTTTTCCTACCGCAGGTCCGGGGTTCTCTCCGGGTACTCCGGCTTCCTCCCCCAATTAAAACTGGCCGCCATGAAATAGCTGAAAAATTGCTGAAAGTGGCGTTAAAACACCATTCAAACAAAAACAAACTAGTAAACGGAAAACTGTTTACTTGGAAAAAGTATAATCTTAGGGTTAATAACCCCAAAGGGGAGCCAACTCTGAAATCTTTTTATACACATTCATATATATCATGCTTTACTTTCGAATAAATGTAATGTAACCATTTTTGTAATTATTAACAAGCTATAAAACAGTTAACAACTATCTTTATATGAACAGTAGGATAAAGGGAACTATTTACAACAGCATGTTTTAGTTTATATAGGAGTGTGTAAATGACATCCTTTCTTCAAGAATCGTTTGGTTCCATTTTCGAGAAAACATGAAGTCAGGCAGTAGGCAGATGTTAACAAAACGGTCAATAAATCGTCTGCTGTCTTCCAGGCTAGATTTTGAGTAACCAATTGCTGTACTAATACGGCACCGAGTAGGCGTATAAACTTCCTTGTTGAAGTCCCTTCGTAGAGGGATCCAAAGTAGAATTCAACGGTCATGTATCCTTGATCAAGGTAACCACTGTAGAAACTAAGCTGTGATCAGCAAGCTTGGAGAATAATGGCTGTGCCAGTCGTTAATAGCCCTAGACACGTCATGGTATGACAACGATATTTACTTTTATACAGGATTGGTCAACCACAGGTAAAAAAGGATAAACCATTTCGCTTAGCATCAGGATAGAGGTGAGTATGCGGCCGGCGCACAAGAACACCAATCGGTGCCAAACATCACCACCAACGGCACATTTACAGAACAGTCAGGAACAAATGTAATAATGTGCTAAAAAATGCTAAGAAGGATTACTATTCAAAAATAAATGAAAAAATTCACTTTGAATCAGCTGGTTCTAAAAATTGGTGGACTCTTGTTAAAAAAATTACTTGGAACTAAAAATGACTGTTCAATACCGCCATTACAAACGGACGACGACTTGGTAAGCGACAATTTTGTTAAATGTGAACTTTTCAATGACTTTTTCAGTGAGCAATCAAACCTTGACGATTCTAATATGACAGTACCAGAACCGACCAACCCACCGTACGACAAATTGATACATATACATATACTGGAAAATGACATAGAAGACGTATTAAAATTACTTGACGTGACAAAAGCTACCGGACCGGATCTGATCAATCCCAGACTTCTTAAAGAGGGCTCCTCTATTTTAAAACATCCTCTTTGTAAACTATTTAACTTGTCATTGGCAACTTGTAAATTTCCGACGCAATGGAAACAAGCAAATGTAACTCCAGTGTTTAAGAAAGATAACCCTAGTAAAGTAAATAATTACAGACCAATTTCCCTCATTAGTGTTATAGGTAAAGTAATGGAAAGGTGTGTCTACAAACATATTTACAACTTTTTACACAAAAATTGTATTATTACTGAACATCAGTCAGGTTTTACTTCTGGGGATTCTGCAATTAACCAACTTCTGTGTATTACTAATGAATTTGGAAAAGCCTTAGACGATGGAAAGGAAATCCGAGTAATTTTCTGTGACATCAGCAAGGCTTTCGATCGGGTCTGGCACATGGGCTTACTTAACAAGCTTGAGAACATTGGGATAAGTGGTTCTTTGCTATTTTGGATTAAAAATTATCTTAATAACAGGAAACAACGAGTAGTCTTAGATAACGCATATTCACAATGGCGTGTTATAAACGCAGGTGTCCCCCAAGGATCGATTTTAGGGCCTCTACTCTTCTTAATTTTCATAAATGATATTGTTAGCGAAATTCATTCGTCAATAAAGTTATTTGCAGACGAAACAAGTTTGTATGTTATTGTTGACAACGCGCAAAATTGCGCAGAAATACTGAATAATGACTTGTCAACGATACATGAATGGTCGACCAAGTGGCTGGTAAACTTTAACGCTCAAAAAACAGTAACTATGACAATAACGAGAAAAACAAAAAAGCCCTCCCACCCCCCTCTAACTATGAATAAAACCATAATAACAAATGTTACAGAACATAAACATCTTGGTTTAGAAATTTCGCATGATGGCAGCTGGGAAAAGCATATTGAATTGATAACAAAAAAGGCGTTTGCTAGAGTTAATATTCTTAGACGACTTAAATTTACTCTCGATAGAAAAACCTTAGAGAAAATTTACTTAACATTCATTCGACCAATTTTGGAGTATGCCGATGTTGTTTGGGACAGCAAAACACTTTTTTTAATAAACAAATTGGAAAGCGTTCAGATAGAGGCTGCTAGAATCATCACTGGGGCGACTCGACTAGTTTCTGTTGATAAGTTGTACAAAGAAACGGGATGGCAAAAACTTCAAATAAGACGTGAACATCACAAACTAACATACTTTTATAAAATGGTAAACGGTCTGGTACCTACATATCTAAGTGACATAGTCCCTCAAAATTTTGGAAACATCCACGATTATAACACTAGACAAACCTTATGTATACCACCAGTTAGAGCTCGAACTTCTCTTTATCAGAACTATTTTCTGCCGTCTTCGGTTAGGTTATGGAACCAGGCGCCTGGTGAACTAAAAGAAAGTAGTTCCCTAGCATCTTTCAAAACCAACCTCAAATCCAGTCGTATCAAAATACCTAATTATTACTATTCTGGAACCCGACTCGGTCAAATCCACCACACGAGACTGCGAACATTATGTAGCTCCCTCAATCATCATCTATTCCTAAAAAACATTGTAAATTCGCCCAACTGTAGCTGTCAACAAGATGTGCCCGAAACAACTTCTCATTATCTTTTTCACTGTCCTCGATTTAATGAGTCGAGAAACCGATACATCCACTCGATTGATATTCCTCGGAATTTGACAGTTGATCGTCTATTATTTGGATCACCTGATCTCACGGACGATCAAAACGAAAAACTGTTTTCATGTGTACAAAACTTTATAGTCAGCAGTAAACGTTTCACATCATAGACTTCAGCAATACTAAACCTCTTTAAATTTCTTTTTCTTCTATGATCACACCTTCCCTCCTCCCCCACCCTATCCAAATTACACAACATAATTTATTAATTGATTCCTAGTGGACATCCTCCTAGAGCAATTCATAACTATTAATACTACTAACTCACACTGGATAGGGATTAATATAAGTTCTTGTAACTTGTTTCCCAATCCTATTAATTATTATATAATATAATGTAATGTAATGTATCAATATTGTACTTGTATATATAATTAATTAATAAAATATGTTTAAACTAAATATGTTTAGCGTCAAAGTAGAGGTTTAGAATTAATTATTTATTTATCTAATATCCATAATTGCTGCTCCTAAAGAGAATAATTTTCTTATTTATACCTGTAAGAACACAATTTTACTGAGTTTAAGAAAAACTGCGAAGGTCATATACGTATTTTAATCGAAAAGTTTGCCAATAGATGTGTGTTTTAAACTGGTATCCTCATATATACATTCTTCCTAATGCGAAATGTGTATAATTAAATGATTAAATAATTGATACCTTGAGTTTGTTTTGAAATTATTATATTCTACTCATCTGAAGTTCCTTATCGATTGCTTGTTCCCCTAGACCACGAGAACAGCACAGAGCGTCCCTTTGTGGTGGATAGAGGAGACACTTAGTAAGGGGATGTCAGGTCATAATACGAAAATCCTGGCCGCGGACCGAAGTGGGTAACGTGTTTGTAGAGTGACACGCTTTTTGCACGACAAAAATACCCTTTGTAGATTTTAAAAAATAATGGGTTCCTTGTAGCCGCTACAAATGGCTAAATTTTCGATAACTTTCCATGTTCCATACTTTTCAGGGGCACTCAATATTTCGTTCCCTATGTCCTAATTTTTCTTTTGACTTTGGGGCAACATCTTTAGCCGTGGTGCGACACATAAACATTTAGTTGTTACTTTTAGTAGTGATTGCAAATGAACTAAACATATCGATAATCTGGTACAGAAAGCATCCTAACAGCTAACAGTCTTACGAAAACTTAAATTTAAATTAAAAAGAGAATATCTAAAAAAAATATATTTCACTTTTCTTAAACCGATCTTAAAATAAGTATCTGAAGTTTGGGACAACTGTTGGCATGTTAATTCAGAAAGACTAGAAATAGGCTGCACGTATAACAGGTTTACCATGCTACGCTAGTATTACATCTATTTATAATAAAACGGGACGGGAAAAATTAAATTTAAGAAGGGAATTAAAAAAAATTGTTTATTTATAAAATTGTTCATAACCTGGTGCCTGATTATCTATATGATTTAGTCTTACTTCCTACATTTGAAACAAGTAATTACAATCTACGAAGTAAACTGAATATATGTATACCATTTAATCGATTTACCAAGAGTCTTTTTTCCATCGTCGATTAAATTATTAAACTTCAGAGAACTTTTTACGTTTACTTCCTTTAAATCAAAATTACAACATTTATATTTCAGATGAACAACTGTATTACATGCGAGATTGCCCAATAACTGCAGAGCACTTAATGCTGACTTTAATAAAGCAAATTTGGTACCAAATTCAAAATGTATGTGTGATTTCTATAATGAGAACGATGAACACTATTTACTAAATAGTCCTAGATTTCATACTCAGAGAACTCGTATGTATATGCAATAAAAGGAACAACTATGGAGGTTGCTCCGATTCATGTTAAACTGTTATTATACGGAAGTGAAGCTACAACCATTGCTAAAAACTGTGCAATTTTTTTTATCAGAAATAATTAATTAAAGATACTGAACGGTTCACTTTTCGACAACAACCGTAATATCTAAAAGAAATTGTCAAAAATAAGTCGTAAAAATTTAAAAAAATAGTGTTTGGTTGTACAACGCTTTGTATGATCATTGATGATGAGTCACGACTCAATGGATTTCAAATAAATAACTAATAAATAATTAAGTAAATTTACGTAAATTTTTCTGTTCCGTACCGGGAAGTTTTTTCTTATGCTTTCTCTGTTTTTTCCTGCACGTTATGTAATTGTTTTGGAGGACTAAACTTCGTTTAAATGCATGTAGATGTCAATTTTATGAATTTTGTTATAAATAAAATTGATTGTAGTTGTTTGTTTGTGTATTGTGATTTATAGATCGATGAATAAATCGAAATTAAAATTATTTGACCTAGTTTGTTTGAATCAACATTAAGGAAAGCAGACGGTGGAAATTTACAAAAAACAACACATATGTAATACATCATAAATAACTTTATTAATCGGATCATCGCATAAAACTTGCACATAGGTTTTTAACAAAGTCAACATTTATAACAAATCATCATTGGAAGCACTATAATGACAATTACATTACAAATTTGAGAAGCGAAATGTCAAGCACACAATTTTCGTAGTTACATAAAGGACGTAATCGATGTCTGTTGTGCGAAAAGTCTTTTCTTGAAGTCTCTCTGGATGAGTTTATTTTTTAGCTTACACAAGAGACTAAGTACTTCTTCACAGTTTTCTTCAGAGGCAAAAAAATCTTCAATTATGGAAGCTGCCTCAAACACTAGGCTGATAGGTGGAGGTGGTTTAGTAGTCGAGTCATCATGATCTTCGTCGTCAGCTTTTTCCTCGGTTTCTGAGTTTCTTGGAAACTTAAACTCGCTAATAAGATCTTCATCTGTGAGTTGCTCGCATGTGGATATGTCTTCGTCAATGTCGATGTAGTCTTGCATGTCGTTTATGTTAGCAAGTCTGGCGAGTGGGATATCATCATCTGGGTCGTCATTGTCACTGGTTTCAGTTGTCGTAGTGTTGTCGTCTGCTACATGTATATCGAAGTTGGCATGTCGAAAACAATTCATAATTGTCGTTGGCGTCACCATACTCCAAGCTTGTCGCAGGTTTCGTAAAGCGTCTAGAACGGTAATTTGGACTTCTTCATTTCTGTCTGCTGCCTGTAGTTGTCGTGAGATTTGCAGATTTACCCAAAACTAGGAGTGGAAATTTATCAGTACCGGTCATATTTGCGCACACTAACACCGTCAATCGTTCTTACTACATTTTCCACCCGAGCAGTCAACTTAAATTCTAACGTTTTGTCAGGCAGCAGTTTATAAAATATTGCTGTTTCGTCAGCATTTAAAATATCTTTTGGTGCGTATGTTTTCAAGATATTTTTAACCGATCTTACCATTGAGTCATGTCTGCCGAATTTTGATTTACCGACTTTGATTCACCACAGACTTTCTTAAAAGAAATGCCGTTTCTTTCCTTGAACCTATCTAACCAACCACTTGATTGTTAAAAATCTATAATGTCTAAACTATCGGCGAAAAATTTTGCTTTTTCTAATAAAAGTGGGCCTGATATGGGAATGTCCCTATCTCTCATTTGAGTGAACCATTTTAAAAGAATTTTCTCAAGTTCGTCAAAATCTCCTGTTTTCATGTTACGGCGCTTTGATCCGAATTTTTCATAGCCTTCTTTAATTGTATCGGCTTTCTTTATCCAGCCTGATAATGTATTTTTTTTGGTACATTAAACATTTTGGCAATTTCTCTCTTAGATAATTGCCCCTTTTCGACTTATAAAATTGCCTGGTATTTTTCTTCTAAAGTTTTCGAATCTAATTTTCGCTTTACTCCTCTCTTCTCTGCTGATCCAGATATCCCCCGTTGCCGGGTCCTTCTCTAGATTGCTCAGCATGACTGGTTTTATTCTCCGATCTAGGTATCCCCCCATTGCTGGGTCCTTCCCTAGATTGCTCGGAAGCCAGTTTCTGGTAAACAGATTATCTGACATCGCAGTTAAATGACAAGTAAATAATTCCAGCCCTATTTATGACAAAAAAATTTTCTCAAAATTATTCTTCGCTTGTAGAATTATCTTTAAATATAAATTAAAATTAAAATTAAACGTATTTGTTAAAAACATCAAAGTCGTAATTTTTTTCTGATTGGCATGTTTTCCTTGTGATTTTTATTATCCGTCAATTACTTAATATTCTTTAATTAGGAAATCAATAATGTAAAATCTGTTTATTGTAAACACTTATCAAATCAACAGTCATGACATAATTATCACCTGTTATTTAGTTGAATTGACCCACTTGTCACTTAATGTTATGGCTTCCGTTATCGGCGTCTTTGTACATGAAGTTTATTATTCTACACCGATGCTATAATTTGAGTTCGAGTTATTGATGGTAATTTCCGTAAGTTTACTATGAAAAGGACGTTTAAATGAGTTCGAGTTTTCGAGAAATCGGTGTTAGAATAACCGGTTTTTTTTAACATTCGCATACAGAAAAAATGACGGGACTTTAAAAACAGTTCGAGAAATCGGTGGTGTTCGAGCCATCCGAGTTAGAGCGACCGAAGTTTTACTGTATTGTTGTAATTTTATAATGTATGATGTCAATCATTGTGTATAGATATATGTTTGTTTCTGGAAAAGACAATACTAAGTTGTGAAACTTGTGTCCGATCCAATTGTTTTTCAGCAATAAAATATGTTAAAAGTAAAGTACTATATACTAAAAACTTATTTAGTAAACGGAAAACTGTTTACTTGGAAAAAGTATAATCTTAGGGGTAATTAACCAAAGGGGAGCCAACTCTGAAATCTGTTAACGAGAAGAAGTGAGGATCTACACGTTAGTCTCTGCAGCGAAGATGACTAGGACAGTACTGTAATTTACATTTATAAATAATCTTTATTGCTTGTCAGTCAGCTGCACTCATTCTTAACTTAAGTTCGAGTTAAATACTAACAGGTACGTTATTTATATTTTTTCATTTCTTTTATATTCTCCTTTGACAACTGTAAGAGTTCTAGAAGTGAAAATTATAGATTATTTCTATATTTTCTTCTTGATGATTTAGTACAAATACACTAATTTGGTATGCTTTAAGTAGTACACAATAATATTCTATATGTTGACCCCACCACCAGTCTTATTGAATCATATTTCATACATTGTTTTAAGCAGATCCAGAATTGACATAAAGAGCTGTGCTTTAATATTGGGCGAATTTATCCACGTCCTTTTACATATATAATACATAATAAAAGCTGTGTTCTAAGTTTTTTGAACATTCAGTGTCTTTTGTGTTTTTATTGTTTACGGATTTTACTGTCGAGAATGTACGGAATGTTTAACATTTGTTTGTATTTGCAATGTTTTATCAGAACTTGTCTGGTGTATATGTCAGTGGTCAATGTGACAATTTTATATTGCAGGAATGTTTCGGTATCCATTGATTACTAGGAAAATAATCACTTAAACCCGGATAAAAAGACACGTTGCTTTTAATAAGCCGATTACTGTTGTATTTAAAGATTTTCCAGCATCAGTTGATGATTTGGTGGTCAGAAACCGGGTCAGAAATTGACGTTACTGCCGACGCGTAGTCGGATCAAGAAAACATATATTTTCGACCAATTAATGCCGTTTTCTATACATGACGGTTATCTGTATTATAGTGATATGGCAAACAACTAAATTAATCACATATTTATATGTAAAATGTGCGAGTTTGAATATGTAATGACCGTAAAAGTAAGTAGTCCATATTTCTGCCCGGGGCAGATAACCGATATCTGCCCTGCGTTTATGACGTCATAGTAAAATGACAAGACGTAAAGAATTGTCGTATCTTAAATATGTTTTTGGTTTTTGGTTTGACAAAACGCCCATCTGGCATTGTAAATTCTATAACATTGAGTTACATTGTGACATTTTATTTACAACCACTAGGTCGATGTCTCTTGTGGTGGACTGTAAGTCCTCGAGGATTTCACCAGCACGATAGTAACACGTACTTCGGTGCAGATCATTGATTCTTTTTAATTCCGAAAGTGATTTTAATTTCAAAGTTTTTCTATTCGCAATGCGTAGATGAGATTAGCCTGATTTGGCATATCGTTTAGAAATTTTGATGATAAAACCTATACAGCATCTTTATTATCTGGATTTTAAAAATGTTATGGGTTTGAGCACCATTGATGATTCTTCATATGACAAAGCACGTGTCTGGCGTATTATGTTTTGTATCCTTTAAATTTTTTGTGACATTTTATTTTTGACAAGATCTGCTTTCGTTGATCGCAAAAAAAATTTTCACACAAGAATTGAAAACTGAATGCATATTGAGAATATTGACAATGCTTACATAAACAAATCTGCTGCTTATCGAGAGACTCGAACAGACTTTAATATAAACATAAAAAAATATTATTAAATAATAAATAAAAAATATTATATAACATTGTTTTAAATCACATGCAAATATGTGATAAATATATTATTACATCTCGAATTCCATATCTGCCTTGATTCCTTCCCTCGACCGATATTGGAGTCTCAGGAACATATCAAGGCAGATATGGAATTCCACATGTAATAATCTACGCTAATTGACTAAAATAGTAATATTTACATACCGGAAATAACTTGTGCGTCTGCGTAACATCTGACCACATCAATGTTGTAATTGATGTCATGAAATCATTCACATTGTCCAATCAGAATCGACGTTCATAATTGCATTAGAATTCCGAAATATTATGATTCTACATTTTCTTACAATTGTATAAAACATCCAACAAACGTACCAATATATAAAAGTGAAATTTTTAAGATTATTATTTAGTTAAGTTAAACCTTTTTTGTTTAATATTAATATATAGTACTTTACATTTTAAGCCAGGGGGAGCGGAATGAATTTGCGTAAGCATATGGAATATAACGTTTCTATGATTGGAAGACAGTAGACATTTAGGACGTGACATTTCCATCAATTGCAGGTTTGTACGTGTTTAGGCTCGGGCAAAAAAATTAACTATTAAGAGTTGTTTTTTTTGGGAGGGGGGGGGGGCATTAGCAATGAAATATTTGTTCATGTATAGAAGCAGATAAAGTTTAAATTATTATCGATTAGCAGTTCATAAAAATGCTTATTTTTGTGATGTACTAAGAATTTCTTCTACGGAGAGTTTACTCACCGAAAAAAGTATGACATCTCCATTTTTTGTGTCGTTGCAGATCGTTGAACACTGTATTATGGGATTGTCACCAAATGTTAAATTAAAGACCTGTTGTGTTGTACGGTAATATTCTGCGTTTTGATAACATCCTATTAATATATTTAAAAATAATAATTTGAAAAACTTATGAGTTAAGACCAAAACTTAAAGCAAAATTTATTCTAGTCTGAGCATGAAAATTGGGTTTAATTGCACAAGTTTAACATTCACATTCAAATTTAGATTTTAAAATTGTAGAATAAAACGCCTATTTTCGGTTGTTCATCAGAGTAAAAAAAAATAATTAGTTACAACAGGAACCTACAAATCAGTTAAATAAGTTATACTAGTCCCAGGTAACAACAACATTATAATTTGCTAGCTAATACAATGACAGCATGCAGTATATATATAAGAATTATTGGTGTCTTCCCATTTAGCCAACTTTTAAAAATTGAGGTATTCGCATTTAGCCAACTTTTATTTTGTTCACCCGTTGACTTGTTTATTTAGCAATTATGCAGGTGTAATAGGTAAGTAAAGTAACAGTATTTTTGCTCCAGGCCAGGTTGTTGATATTTTATGAAAAAATTAAGCAAATTAAATAGAATTTAATTTTTAAATAAATAAATGATAGTTATGAAATGCTAATAGTTCTCATTTTTTTAGCAAAATTATTAAATAAATAAATAATAGTTTTGAAATAGATGATACTCAAAATAATTAGAAATAGTTCTCACACATTAAGCAAAATAAATAAACAAATAAATAAAAATATAAATGATAGTTACAAAATAAATGATACTAAAAATAATTTGACACTGAGATAAAGTTCAACTCATACAGGCCAAGCATATATAAATTCAGAATACAAACACAACCCATTACTGCATCAGATTTGGTAACGTATGATTTTACATACTTAGATGGCTTCCAGACAGATAATCCTAAGATCACCAGCCTTAATAACTATAGGTGGTAAACGACAGATAAGAAAAATGTAGTATCGCACCATTGACTCAAGACATGATGGTCTTAAGCAGAGACCTCAACAGGGTGACATCGAGATACTTCAGTAGATGGATGCAGATGCTCATCTACTTAAGTTGGGATAATTGACATTTATTTACTGTTTAAGTACAAGTCAAGTTGAACATGCATAATGTTACATGAAATACATGAAATACAATAATTGTATAAACTAGTTCCTTTAAAAATGCCGTGGATAAAAAGAGAGAGTTTTTTAAATTCAACACAAACTTCTACAGCCAAGAACAATGATGAAAATATACAATAAAAACTCAACAAAAAGACAATTCAATCCATCCAATTCCAGGACAAAGTTTACTGACAATAGATATATTTCATTTATATTTTGTATTTTAAAAAAGATGATGAAATAGTACTTACCATATAACGCTATAATAAGAATAATACGTGAACGTAAAATATAACCTCGTAAAAATCTGCTCACCGTTATACTCCATAATACTAGATCGTAAAACATAGCCTCCTAACCAGTAAATAGTGTCGATTCCCATAGCCGTTATTGTTGTATTCAGAGAGTACGGTTTGCAGTTCCAAGGCTGACATCCACTCAGGACATCATTGGTTCCATTAGTCTCTTTACACAAGGATCTTGCTTCTAACCAGTTTCCTTCTTCTGTACTCACATAAACATCTGTATTAGCTGTATCATAAATAAAGTAGCAAGGACTAAATATGCAAAGTTAAATGGTTAGCTACTATTGTGTACGAATAGTTTTACATATACTTTTCTATAACAATTTTTATCTTTACTTTTTTTACACATTTTTTCCTTGTATAATGTAAATCTTCATGGTTCTTGCTAAACAACGCATGACTTACTAGCATGACGTATCATTTTATATAGCGCTAGTTAAGCATGTTCATTCTTGCTGTACCTGACCGTGGAACAACATAAAACATTTATATAATATCAATTAATAAATGATTATAAAAAAAATCCGTCATTTACATACCTTGAAATGAAGTTACAGGCGGAAACGAGACTAACAGTTTCATTAACAATGACATTAATAATGTAGTGTTCATTATTTCTAATCGTGCATTCGGGCATTAAAAGTTATAAACGACATGTACTTCCGTGTTCATTATTACACGTAATGACAAACGGATACAAATAACATGACGCTAAAAGTGGTTGAGGAAGCTTGTATCAAGTTTTTATTCATGGATAATGTACGAGATGACTTTAAATATGACAAAAATAAGTTGTAATACATTAAATTAACGAAATCTAGTTACTATGACGACTAACAAACGCACTGTAATAGATAAAGTGCTTATTTACAGTAGATCTTACGGAATTATTTTACGACACAATGAAATAGGTCATTTTGAAAGCTGAATTATCACATTATTGGCATTATATTTCCAACTGTCTTGTCAGTTTAATAAAACATAATTGATAGGATGAAAACTTTTTATCGTTTCGTTTAGTATATAGATAATCTATAAGCGGATCCTACGAAATATTTATTTCTGAGGAAGCCATGAACTAGAACTAGTTATATTTATTGAACAAAACATTTGATTTTGCATTAGATATGTAAAGTCAAATGCAAAAAAAAAACAAACAAGCCATGGCCAATCAGAAATACATGTACTTTGAAAAATAGTGTGAACAATAAACGAAAGAGTCTGTTTATGTTATATTCCCAACTTCTATGTCTATATTCCGTGAAGGTATATCGATTACATAGTACAGGTCCGAAACTTGAGGTATGATTTTATACTAGAAAGTTTAATTTGACCAATGTATGCAATTTTTGGAAAAAATCTATGCAGTGTGCGTCTCTGTCATTTGTGTCTGTTGTTCAATATTGTGAATGAAAGTCTTGAACAATAAAGATAACTTCAATTATCATTTCCCTTGCCAAAGTTTTGACATTTAAGGATCGCACAGGGTTGGGAATATATGCGTTGATTTTTACATGAAGGTAATAGCAAAATACCAAACATCGAGGAGTCAACACTTAGGTTGCGGGTTCGAGTGTCACTCCAATCTTAATTACCAAGGATTGCCAATTTTCCTACCAAAGATCCGGGGTATTTCCGGATACTCCGGCTTCTTCCCCGAATAAAAACTGGACGCCATGATATAGTTAAAAATTGTTTAAGGTGGCATTAAACACCATTCAATCAAACAAATCAAACATTGAGGAAAGATAATTCACAAATCAAAGTCCGCGAAAACGGCAAACTCCAGAACCAACCAAAGATATAATAAAATGTGTGTCAGTACAAATAATTAGAAAAAAGAAATGATTACAGTTTTTTCTGTCATTTTTTATTTGATCAGAACTCATTTGGGAAATATACAACAGGAAAATGTAAAATTTTGGGAAGATATTTAGAGAACAGAGTTTAATGTACCATTCTATCAACGGACACATATAACTTTAGCAGCATTTAAATGAAAAGAAGGCCTTTATTCGCTGTTATCATGCCTTAAAGTATAAAATACAAAATTACAAACGCCTATGCAAATATTAAGGTATCTTCTAAAAACGAGCCCGATGTTCCAATCGTCATATCATAATTCACTATGAATAAAACTATGGACTGAAATAACAATACAAAGTCCGAATTTGAGTTAAGGAAAGTAATAGTTATTGTAAATTAACTGTTTGCGATCTGTTAATCACTGCACAAAATGCATACAGCTTGTGTCAGTTATTTTACAGTTCATCACAGTTAAGTATAGTGCGTTTTAGTACTGGTAAGAACTGTTATTCATTGCTTCAGATCATGACAGTACTTCTATATTTTTAGCTTAATTTAGAAGGACTGTTATTCACAGTAGCAATCCTTGATAATTATAATCATTATTTACCTTGATTTAGATTGATTGATATTCACGAAAGTCGTTCTTGACTGACATTAATTGAGAATAACTGATATTTGTTTTTTATACGAAAATAAACATTAAATATGATTTACAGAATTTCTATAAAGAATCGCAACTTACTCGTTTATTATTACTTTAAATCTCAAAACTCAATCAATTGGAGTGAACTTAATGTGTTGTCACAACAAATAAATGAAATCCCTCTACAAATATTGCATTTCAAAGATTCTTCTTTTAATATGATTTTGACAATGTTAGAACATAAACCATTTTTGTATTCAAATTGTGTCATTGTTTGAATAAAACATAAATGACTAAAATAAATATGATATTGAAATATTATCCTTTTTAGTTTGTTTAATTTTACTTCAAATCAATATTTAAAAGCCTAAAATCATTAAAAGATGTTGAATCGTACTTTGTCTTTTGCTGTCATGTACTAATTTTACGGGGGCCTCAGTGGCCGAGTGGTCAAGGTAGTTCGTCTACTATTGATCACGTGGTCTGTCAACACTGAGATTGCGGGTTCGATTCTCACTGCAGGCAGGGTGTACTCGACTCCAATCTTAATTGACATGGATTACCAGTTTTCCTACCGCAGGTCGGGGGTTTTTTCCGGGTACTCCAGCTTCCTCCCCCAATAAAAACTGGACGCCATGATATAGCTGAAAAATTGCTGAAAGTGGCGTTAACCACCATCAAACAAACAAATAAACTTATGTTACATGCAGCTTTATGTACATTCCATTCGAAGCATAATTTAACGATTGTTTTCGTTTGCATATCGTTCGTATATGGTGCATTGTTCATCGTTGTCTCCAGCATGCATCGTATTGCTTATCGTTAATTCCAACGTTCGTCTTATAGTTTTCTTTTTGGGTTATTTTATTATACATGTACATCGTTACGTACAATTTTTAATGACCTGCTAAATAACATAACAACTTTCTGCTTTAAAGATAATAACTGTGCATTAGTAAGTTTTAAATAATTATTAAATCTATCACGTAAAAAAGTCACTAACGTTGATATAAGTTTACATTTAAAATTATCTTTACAGAATCCTGTAATTTAGTCGTCCGTCAAAAAGTAACAATAAATAAATAAATAAATACATACAAAAGATTGCATCGCATATTATTGTTTAACTGACATTATCATTGGGAACAAGTTTATATATGTGTGTATTTTATACATGTTGTTTTTAGTTAAATAGATAAAGAAACAGTACACTTGTTTCTTTAGTCTTTTTTAAATAGGTAGCAAAATATTTCACTAGACAGGAATACACCTTCGTCTTTTGAATAAATAGATTTATATACAAATTATGAATTAAATATTTATACAGACACAAAATGATACATATTCAAAAGTATGAACTGCATATATTTGTGTACGACATATCAGTTTGACACAGAATATACCTATGTAATGTATGATTTTCAAGCTTGTCTAATGGGATGAGTATGCGTACATGCATGCATATCTGTAGGAGAGAGTGTAAAATGCTCATATGTAACATTTTTGGACCTGTATGTTAAGTTCCTTAAAAATAAAGGAAGCACTTTGTTAACCTTTGTTAAATGGTAATTCAACAACAACTTGATGTATTTTTTCGAACTTTAAATACGACAGTTTGCAACTAAATTAATATAAAATTACACGTTTAACATTTATCCATAATGCTAACACGCATCTCTTAGACAATTTTATCATTTTAATTTACAACCCTCGATTTTTTGAGTGCCTTCCTTTAATATATATTTCAGGACTGGAAATTTAAGAAACCATAGAAACAGATTCATCTACATAGTGTTAGACTTACGCCTCGAATATGATAGCAACGGTCATCTTAGCACACGAACTTTCGAACGTTTGATTTTTAAAATTATAAATTTTCCTCACTTATGCAGAAATATTCCAGTTTCTGTTTCATACGGTGTCTATATTTCTCATTGATCTATACAAGCGCTTGCAGCGAGGATACTGATTTTTGCAAGCGTCACCTATTTCTTCGGAGATAAACTTATAAACCAAGGTTACAAAAAAACCAACACGTTCGCGCTTTTAATAAGTTTTATTTAAGATACCACTTCCTGGTCGATAAATATTCGTTTGCAAATATGGTGGCAGTTTTTTTCAATGTTTTAATTCCGTGGGAAGTGAATGTGTTACGGCGATTGTCGGATACACCTATTGATGGTGATGTATGATACCCATTCATTTTAATTACATAACCAGCTCACATACTACAGTAATGAAAGCGGGTTTGGCATGCCATAAAACCTGCTACATGTGTATAACCACAATTTCTCTGGAAATGATAAGATATCTAAAGGTATCAAGTTGGTATACAACTTAAACATTAATATAATAACTTCAAGAGAACACTTTAAAACGCTAAAAGACATTGTGATGATTGGAATAGTTTGGAAAGGTGACTTGCGTTTTAGAGGAATTTTTTCACAAACCACAAAGCTTCCGCCGCACCAAGACATGCACACATAGATCAGCCTATCGTTCACCTCGACGCTTCCAAACACTGTCCGTCACTGTTTCTCAAATGAAAAGATGCACATAGTATGTGAGCTCATCGTTGACGCTCTCGTGTCCATGCAAGTCGGTTTGCTCGGAGTCCCATTTTGCGTAGTCGACGTCTAAATGTATTGGATCCAATTGGCCGTCTGTGGTTTCCAATGGTCTCTCGGAATAGATCTCGTTAATGCTGGAGGTGAATGTAATGCTCTTGTTTTTCTTGTTTTGCTGCAAGTCGTTTACTGAACCCGTCTGCTGATGTCGTTGGACCAAGCGAGTAATTTTCGGCGGTGAACAATGCATCCGACGAGCTATTTCACGTCGAGACATCACTCCTTGGATCATGCCCAAAAACCTCATGTTGCTGGTTGTCTAATAGCTTTGCCATGATATCACATTTATAAAGAGTAAACCTTGAAAATTTAATTTGTGTAGCCGTACGTAAAGGTTAACTAAAAAATATGTGTTTTGGATACATGTCAAAACGAACATGATGCAGTAAGATTTTTCAAGGAACCACGTAAGCAGAACCAGAAATAGTCAAAGTACAGAAAAGGTATTCCACATTTCCACTTTTTATTCAAACAAGCAAAATAAATATAGTATAGTACAGGTTTATTTTTGTAATCTACAAATACATCTCCGTATTGGCAACGGTTCTGTAAATATTCTGTGGACTTTTTATATTGGAGCTGTGCATAAAAAGCAGTGTCTTATACTATTGAAAATCAAATAATTTAAATAACATTAAATGTATTGGCTGCTTTATTTAGCTAAATGTTCTAAATCCACCTCTGAAAAATGTTAGGTGTGTTTGTGCGTTTTCTTTTGGGTTTTGAGATTTGCACATAAAAAATGTAGTGTAATATAGCGGAAATTATTCCGCTTGTTTTTAGATTTCTCATATTACTCCACGAAACTTGGTGCCTGTGCGGAAGAAAATAATGTTTATATTTTCCCCCATGCGTCAATATTTTATTGATTTTTAACTTGTCTTTTTTTGCTAATACTTAACCCGAATACTAAACAATGCACATTCAAGAACATATTTTTTGGTTAATAAATCAAGGTTACGTTATGAATATCTTTTGAAGAAATGTTTAAGCAATATGAAATATGTTGTTTCATGAAAATATTACTTTGAGTACAGTTTTTGTTCGAAAACACTTGCTCAAAAACGTTTCCATTAAGTACGAAAATGTTGTTTAGCGTCTAAAATTTCGGTAAGGTAATTGTAGATGACATAACAATACAAATAAAAATAAATGTGATGAATGTGTCTTGGGGATGCAATCGTTAAATGATTTATGAAAATTATATATAGTCTTTGAAACCTGGTGCTGTGCGCTAAACAAGAAAATAATGAATTTATTTTAATTTCATCCTTCGTTAAAGTGATAGCTATAGAGAATTTTAATAAATAAATAATAATTGCTGATCATAATAATTTTTTTTTGTTCCTTTAAAGTATTTTAATTTCTGTTAAATACTAAACAGCTAAGTAAAATTGTCCATGTCGTATAACTTGGTATTTCAGCACGTGACTGGTTGTTGACGCCATAATTATATGTATTAATTTGATGACGTTGACTATACATGAATTCTTCCGCAAACAACAAGCGACGACACTAAAATTGTGAATTGCAAATATTATTTGATTACATGTTAAATATTGTTTTTGTTATTTCTTTATATAATATTGAATTTAAAATATAAGAATTGTTTTCAATTGTTGGTTAGATTATTTGATATAGAAGACTTTTGGGTGGGTTTACGCTGTACATAAACATTGATTTTGTCATTTGTAATGAACCACGCAATTTATTAAGATTAATTTTGTACAACTTGGTTAATTTACAGTTCCTGTCGAGAAAAAAAACAATTAAAATTTGTCTCACATTGTCTCTTGTACATTTTCAAACACATATGCACTATTAATAAATGTCATTTATACATATTTGATCATTTGTATTCACCACTGAACGTGTTTCGGATCCTAGGGATATAACATCCATGTTGCTATAGTTTATTCCGTCATTTGGTACTTCCTCCTCAATGACAATAGCATGAAGTGTAGAGTTTGGTATATGTACTTTTTTGTAACGCCACATTGAAATAACGACTACTAAAGCAACTAGCAGGAACAGTAACGGCGACATAGTATACCATACAATTGCAACTGTAAACAAAGAAACAACTACAGATACAAGTTACCTTACATGAATGATAATGATAATAATAGATACTTTAAAAAATTTCCAGTTTTTGTTAATAAACACTGCACTTGCAATTTTTACCAAGCAAAACATATGAAACCTATTAGCCGCTTACAACTAAAAATGACATTAAAATTGAATTTTGAGTGAGAGAGTTGAGAGACGTGGAAATTAGAGAGCACCTGTCACAAGTGTTTGACAGATACCTCAACAAACACAGACGACCGCAATTTAACTGTCAGAAATTCTTCTTATACAGTGTAAGCAATGATTCTTAGTAAAATAAATCGAAATTGCAGGCCCGAGACAATAAAATGTGATATTTTTACCCCATTAGCGGATGCTGAAAAAAATAATGCAGGAACATTTGATATTTATGATTAGGAAATTTCATCGCCTCGCTTGTTTTATAATTATGATATTAACCTGCCTCTGTTGTCGATTTCAAAATAGGTGTCTATAAATGCAGGAACATTTGATATTTATGATTAGGAAATTTCATCGCCTCGCTTGTTTTATAATTTTGATATTAACCTGCCTCTGTTGTCGATTTCAAAATAGGTGTCTATAGTTTAAAACTATTTGTGTATACATATTTTCATATCTATAGCAAAGGAATGTACCTGTTTGTCTCTTATTTCTTTTCAATCGTAAAAGTAAGGAACACACCAGTTTGTACTGACTTGTAAGCTTTTTTGTGAAGCACGATTAAATTTGGAACTAAACGAAATACGATCAACCTTTACCCGGATTTAAATAATGTTATATGCACATTTCATGCTTGTGCAAATTCAATAAGCAGTCGATTCCTTTAAGCAAGCTTTTAGTAGGACATAAAGAATAGATGTTTAAAAGTTGTAGGCGAAGGTTTACAAAGAAGAAATAAATCAAACTGCATTCTAATAGTTCAAAACATCATTGAAAAACAGATCCAAACAAAGATTCGTCAAAATTCAATTGAAACCAATCACAAACGACAAATACAAAGCAATTGCAGTCACAGACGATATTATGTTTAAATTTTGCAATAAAAAATTTGCATTCCACCTTAGGCGGAAATCACCGTGTGCGTATTAATTCGCCGTGTATTTAAGTCCTTTTAAAATTTTCATTAAATTTTTTTCGTTTCTTTTAATTTTGATATTTAAGGAATGAATTTTTTTTTCGTTGTGTTGGGGGTTGTCATAAAAATGCGATTCTTGTTTTGCGTCAGCGTACGCTTTGAGAACAACTAATGTTTTTTAAAAGCATAGAGCCCGTTGTGACGTAACAATTAGAATTCCTATGAGTATACGCTCAACTGAAAATTTAAAAGCTGTAGGTTCACCTGTTGACAATACAGGCCCTGTAAAATGAGGAATGTAAAGGCTTCTATAACTATTTGTATTTAAAACATATATTAGTGAAATGAATCTTTCAACGCAAAATAGATTTTTACTGTAGTTTGATGTATGTTTGAATTTTGAACCCTTCATGTGGAGATAAACAGCGAAAACACGGCATTTCAAAATATTTTATCACAAAAATTCTCCATTTTGAACATGGAACGCATGTCACATCATCGTAGATATTGAAATCCGGTCTAAACCATTTAAGACCAAGCAGATCTGTAAAAGTCTTTTGTTTGTTAACGACTACAGCCAATACGCATTTTCAGTTTTTCGTATCGTATTAACGTGCTTTTCAAAACCTTTCGACATTTTGTTTTGTCCGATTGCACCATACATATAAAGACTGCACTATAATATTGATTTCTTTTTTTTTGGTTTGTTTTTAATCCTCATTGCCTTATTTGAAAAACACAACAATTATGACGACTTAAAATTTTCCCCCGACATCAGTATAAGCTGGAAGAAAGGTATTCCCGGTTCAATAATTAGACATTGTATCCAGGGACGCGATATTTATCGCGACTTTAAAGAAGATGGTGAAGGATAGTGTAAATTTTATTACATAGTAAAAGGTTAATTAGTTTGCAAGCACGGACTTTTAATTACACATTTCTTCGGAAGCGGGACGGAGACTTATATAAACAAATAATTATTATCGAAGATAAAACAGTACACTCTGAGGTCCCCAGTTTCGGTGTTTGTAACATAAAATGTCGTCTGCAAATTGAAGCAAGAATTTATATGATGTTTGCCATCATGCTGCATAATAAAGATTATTTAACATCAAAAGATATTGTAGGATAGTATATTTCATAATTGTTATCTATTTCATCTGGATGACGACGTTTTATATCGTCTGCTTTGTATAACTCAAAGTCAGACTAATCTATAATACTACATATTATAGTCTACAAATCTTTATGTACATCGCATATTTAACTAGAGGAATGTATTCACACGAATACGACTTACCCGCCTGCCCAATTTGTTTTCGAGCACAAATGTTGAACAATATAGTACCCAATGCACAGTCAAGATCATGGGTGTACACGCACGATTCAAGCGCTTTTTTTCAATCTGTCAAAAGTTTGCCACTTGCAGCAAAAGACTTCAACATCTTGTTATTATTTCTGACTGAAAATTTTCACCATTCAGTTTGCCATTTGTTCCCAATGACACTAAATTAATATGTTGAAAAGTACACCCGACATTGTTACAATCCTGATTCGGCACGGAAACTATCAACACACTGTGTAGAATGGTAACGGACTTTTTTTTGTTTAACCGGGTTAAGCAAATGACTGTTCGTGCCAATAAACATGAAGTAACTCAGAAAAATGAGTTCAACTGATAACAAGAAGAGGTAAGTTTTATTAAGAACCATACTCACGGAATACTTAATTGATCTATGATAACTCCTAGAAAATGTTACGTCGATGTACCTCGTGGTTATTTCACAAAGTAAAAAACCAATCGAAAAATCGAGAAAAGCAAACATGAATTTCTATCGTTCATCGTCAAATTGATATAAACAATAACTTTTTATGTTTAGAGATGTGTTTTTTTGAGTTAAAAATAAATTCAATAAAGCTCTAACAATTAAAATTATACAATAATCATGTGCTTAACCCGATTAGTCCGTTAAACAGAAAAAAACTCGATAAGTCCGTTACCATTCTACACCGTGCAACAATAAGACAAATAATTAGATTAAAAAAATTAAACACGTGAAATAGATAGATAAAATCTGAGATTTTTTTTATTAAATACCCCCCCCTCCTCAATATAATGAATTGGCATTCAAAACCACGTGGGTATATTTAAATCCATTGTGTTATAATCTGCTGTGTAGGCTATTTATAGAACAGTGTGCACAGCAGTGAACAAAGAACATTAATTAGGGAATATCTCACTAATAATTTAATAAATAAAAAAAAGGAGATTTATATTAATTTAAAAAAGGTAATACAATCGATAATTTATAATCAACATTTTTTTACTATCTTTTAAAATTATTCCACGTGACTATGTTTCTAAATTATGTCACGTGACTTTTTTCACACAAATGCACAACCACGTGATATATTTAAATACCTCTGTTATCGATCGACAACGTTGGTTATTTATAGAACAGAGCACCCAGCATTGAACAAAGAAACCTTAATTAGTGAATATCTCATTAATAATTTAATTAATAAAAAAAATATTAACGCGGTTCGTCTATTGAAATGAGTCCGATAATCCCTGCAGGTAGAACAGTAGTAAATGTTTTGGCTATAGTCGAAAATACTAACATTTCTGTGATTTGCATACCTTTCTAACATTCCTCGGCATTTACCTGGACTAGAAAATTAATAAACTTTCATTTTCCATTAAAAAAATATATGCCATATATATCCGTGACCAATTCCTTTTTTCGCTAGTTACAACATTTTGAGACGCTCCGACTTTTACGTAAATTTCTAATGCAGTGAATGTAAAAATACTACATTGTTTGAAAAATTACAAAAATTTTACCTTGCAAGATCTGAGAAAAATTTTACCAATTTTTAAAACTTAATTTATGCAGGAGCTTAGAACTAAAAATTGTAGACATCTAACCACTATTGACCAAATCAGCACACAACGTAGTATTCAGTACTGTACTTAATGTAGGGTACACAATCTGGTAACCTGTTACTGGTACACATTTACTACTGTTATACCTATACCAAGTTTGAGCACTTAATTTTGTGTAGTTTTCGGATAAAAACGGTTTCACACAAAATATGTAGCGGCCAAAATTTTGCCAAAGTGAATACATTTCTTACCCGCCTCCTACAGGACGGCGGGGAAGTAATTATAGACGATTGCGAGTACTGAATAACAAAGATTTTATATATTTTAATAAGCATTTTTAGTGTAGGACCAGCATAGGACACTCAGTAAGCGCGTCTGTTGATATGAATTTTTAAAGCCTATAGTGCGAGTTCAAATCGACTGCTAATTGTTTGGGTTTTTAAGTCAAATATCGTTCTTAACGATACAGACAGGGGGTAATAATAAAACAAAAATGATACTTTATTACAAAACACAGAAAAAATCAAAGATACTATAAACTGATAGGTTTTTGTAATAGTTTCACCCGTTCTGGACAAGTTACATACCAATGTAAAACACAGATCTGTATGTGCATCGCATATTTCCTTGTACCGTGGTAATTATTAAAAAAAAACAATATAAAAGTTTTTTCTTTACACCGTGCAGACGATTGCAAGTGTTGAATACAACATACAACAAGCTTTATATATCTTAATAAGCATTTTATGCGTACGGTCAGCATAGCACAATCGGTAAGCGTGTCTGTTCATATAGAATCTGTTAAACGTGTGGTGCGAGTTCAGATCGACGGCTTATAGTTTGTTTTTTTTTCTTTCAAATATTGTTCATAATGATACAAATAGATGATAGTAATACAATAAAATAAAAATTTGTTTGGATTACGAAAACACATAAAAATGTCAAAGATAAAAAAACAAACTGATACGATGTTTTTTTCATAGTAGCAAAGTTGAAAGAAATGAAATAAACTAAATAAATGGTACATACAAAAGAGTCGGTTTGTGTCTTTGTTACCGTTAACAGTAGATTATTTATTAATATTAATAACTGTATATAAAAGAATATAATCCTACGCCACTCGGACATAGCTCAGTTGGTATAATCGCTTGTTCAAGAGGTGGAAACTTGAGTCCGAACCTATGACCATCCATTTAATTTGTTTTCAAATAGTGTTAATTGAAAGAGATGAACATATTTATTATAATTAATATGAAAAAGGTTCTTCTATGTCACAGTAATAACACTGTCATAAACCGGATCTACCATGTATTACATAGCACGTATAATATAACTAAACCAGTATTGAACACTTTTTGGAATTTATCTATGTTATGGAATTCAATATAAGATACACAGTACAACAAAACATGGCAAACCTCTTTCGCCTGATGTATCATTGCTCGACTAATATCAGTCATCGGCCCAAAAGCTCTCGAGGCTTTTGTTTATTCCTCATGGTGATACAGCAAGCGAAACGGATTTCGCATTGCATTTTTCTGTAATAGTTGTATATTATTCACTTATATAACATTAAATCAGTTCATACCATATATTTGTCGAACCAGTCCAATACGAGAATAAATAGTCTAACAAAATTGATTATTTTCAGATGCCTAGTACTGGTCCTGTCTCGTTTCTCTGTAGTTTTGGATAAAACCTTCCAAACAAAGACGGATTCAAAGAAACTACACAAAAGAACATGGTCATATACATTTAAACACATCGAAATAAGATTCAAGTAATATGCCGATTTCTAGTTTTTCTCCCCATACCTTGCACATCTCAATCGCATGCCTATTGTTTTGAGTGTAAACGGCCAGGACCAAAGTTAATACTTGTTCCAGCACAAGCTAGATTTAATTTTTTTTATTTAGAAGGCTATCATTATTCAAACTGGAAGTAGATGTTGTCCTGTTCATTTAGATGGAAAATCGTTTATAAGTGAAACCTTAAATAATTTGATCACTTCATATTTGATGCGTCTAAACAAAACAACTATTGCCCATTTATTACCTCAACCACGTGAGTTTGGGAAACACAATACCAGTAAACGCATTAATTTTAACAATAAAAAATATTAACCTTATGCTGACATAAAAAATATGACTTGTGCTAAGAAAGAAAGTTTTATCGAGCCCTGTGATTTTAGTAGACAAAACATTCGCAGTTCTTTAGACACATCACTTGGATTTTTTTTATGACAATGAAATCAGGGATGTCCAACAACTTTCTGTCTACTATATTTTCTATTTTTTGGTCTAGCTTCCGGAGAGCATTTTCCTCCGTGAGATAGGCTTCAATGAAATTCTTTCAGCTCATTTTGGGTCTTCAGCACATAACACAGAAACAAGTGATTGAAACACACACAAGACCTCGGACTCAAATCTAATTTGGAGATGGCACTAATACGCAAGTAATTTTAGTTCTTGATGGTACTTATGTTTACATTAAAAAAGTGACAGTTGATAGCTTCATAGGAGATTATTTGGTTTTCATTAAGGGAAATCATTACTAAAACACATGGTTATTGTTATCACCAAAGGATATTTATTGACTATTGTTGGACCTTATTTAGCAGATTCAAAGAACAATGATGCATCAATATTAAACCATCTACTCAAAACAAACGTCGAGAACATTAAAACTGGTTTCTGAAAATGACATCTTCGTACTTGATATGGGATTTAGGGATTTTGTATTTAGGAATTAAAGCAAAGATGCCTAGCTTTATTCAGAAAAGAGACAACAAATGACAACTGAAGAAGCTAATACAACTAGACATGATACGACGGTAAGAATTCATCTTGGGTAACGTTTACTTTGTAAATATGACTGGCATCTTTACTACACAAAGGGTCGGTTCTAGGACGTGTTGGGCCCCATTTATGCAGTTATGATAATGATACTATGCATGTAGATAACTTGACAAACATTCAGGTTTTACATGTCAATACAACTGTATTGCTGGTACTTCTTCACATGACACTTGCTACAGTTATCATGTGACCTGTACATTTAACACTGGCAAAAGATTATTTCACTTGACCACAATGCTAATAATTGTCTAAACCACTTGTGAACTGACCCCCCATTTAAGGTGCGGGGCCTCCTAGGAGAACAATTATGTGTCTCACTAATCATAATTAGCTATAAAAAAGGGTCAGGTATTTGTAAGTAATCAGATAATCAAAACCATTAAACAAAGTTAAAACATTTTGCTAAATAAACTTCCATTTGTATTCATTTGCTTTCGATTTTTGACTCTCCTTTTGGTATTTACTTGTACAAAAGTAAAGACTGAAACACTTGCCCATTAAGGTCAGAGTCGAGCGAACCTTGACTGTAGTCGGGCTCAAACTCTCAACAGGAATGTTGTATTCAAAGACGAGATACGATATATGATTGCAATATTGTTGAAAGTCATATTTAGCACCGCAAACTCAAGCACATTACAACATAATAAAACAGTGTTCTTTTGTTAGACTTCATAATAAAGTAAAAGTGAGGCGTTTTATAGTTATAATTCTTAGGACGTCATGCATAACATGTTAATAACTATCAGAATGTCATTTCATTAATTTATTTACCAACAATTCAAGCACCATACATGGGCGATTATGTGCGCATTGTTTGTGCATTATCCAACAAGTACTTTCCTCTACTTAGTCAACCATCAACTTCTGATGATATTGTGCTTGCTTCTAAAATGCTATATCTTTCTTGTCAGGTTAATCACCTTAAGAATCGTGTTGAAAGCGAACATTTGCATCTTAAATCTGCAAAGTGGGAGGTCAATACCTCAACTCATATCAAAACTTGATGAAGATCAACTGAGAAACCTGGCTTGTGGCACGCATCAGCTGAAATTGAGCTCACGCTTCATCCAGGAACACCTAGAAGGCAATTACACCTTACACGTTCACAAAGAGGACAACCGTCTGTTACAGAGTCGCCACATGTATTTTAAGACTTATTTTATATGGATTAAATATAACGACGTTAAATCTAGGTATTTTAGATATCGAGCAGGGGCGAGAGTAGTTGGTGCTCTCATATTGCATCAATTGTGTGGTATTTGTATACGCAAGATATAATCTACGTCAATCGTATGATGAACGAAACTTGGTATGGTTCGTTGAAGGTGCTGTTAAAATACCACAGAATAAGATAAAGATGACAGTGACAAATATAGTGATATTGAATAATAGGAGGTTATTTTAATTGATATGAGATCGAACTTTTTAATACATATAACTTACATTTTCATAGGCTATATACATATATTGTTTTAAAACTAGGATTCTAGCGACATCAAATCGAAACTCCGGAAATAAATCCGGATAGACAAACGCGAAACACAAAGACCAACAACACAAAAACAGATAGTAACCCGAACCCAATCAAAACCATGGGTGCACTCAAGGCATTTCCCATAACAATCAATTATGCCATGGTGACGACCATAGAACTTCTGGAGAGATCAACCTAGGTACAAAAAACACTTGTTTGTGTAGTTTAGCAGTCAACAGCAGTGATCGGTCTAGAAAATCGAAATACCGATTGCAGGATCTAGAATAACGTATAAGTTGTGAAATGTACACACCATAAATTTTTTTAAAGAGTTTCTAATGTTTTATTATTCACTTCATAGGTAACTCTTTATTTAATGTTAACTGGCTTTGATTCCTCTATCTTTTCGATCTTAATAATATTAACCGTAATTTGTATGCAAACGAAGGAAACGACTGGATATTTCTCACTTGGGAAACAATCTCCTAACAACTCGAAATACTAATACCGGACATTAGTACATAGATAATTTAAATGGCAGTCCGATGCAACGAATTCCCTTACATTAACATTTAGACTTAATAACAGTTATGATAACGATCGTAAAGGTGATCACTGACAAACAGTTTAGACCTTTGGTTATATTATTTTAACGATACAAGTTAGATTTTTTGTATTTGCATCATTTATAAAGGCCAGGTTTCTGTACAATATTTATGTTGAATATTAATGTTCACGAGTCATAACCAGACAGAGGTAGTTATTCGTATCATCGCTGTTTAGCTATTATCTCAGAATACTTTTTAATAAATATTATGGATAATATTATACTTTCCGTGTTAAGTGTCCTTCTAAAAGCAACTGTTAAAACTCTTTAGCTCTGATTCATGTCATGCAAAACCCTACGTTTTTCTCCAAAATGTTTATCTGCGTGATTTTTTAAATATTAATTGTTTAAAAAAGAAATGGATTGGACACAATTATAGCCATTTATAATGCCTGTAAATCTCATATAATACATAAATATTACATAATACATATTAAATAAATGAAGTAAAACGTATAATAGACAAGCATAAATGAGAGAAAAAAAGTTTCAAAACGCATGGTAAAAGTCAAAGATACAGAATTATACAAATAAACATATGAAGTAGAAAATGAATATACAGAGTTATAAAGAGTGTAAGTACATGTATTTTAAGGTTTTATTAAATCTGAAATGTTATTTATAGAAACTTCATCTGTTTAAATGTTTCCATGAAACTTCTAAAAGTCATGTTTGTCCGTTCACCAGTAAGCAAAGATGATGACTTTGAATGAACCGCTAAGATGGGCTGCACGAGACTAAAAGATGACTATCTGATTGTAATAAAGGAAAAATCCAGAAAATAACGAATTAATCCTTACAAAAACACTACGTTTCATTCACCAAATTAATTCTATGCAGGTACCTTTCAAAGATCTGAGTGGTAAAATAGGTTTTTATTATACTATTCAACATGTATTTTTGTTTTTTTTTGTTTTAATGGTGTTTTTACGCCACGTTCAGCAATTTTTCAGCTAGTTCATGGCGTCCAGTTTTTATTGGGGGAGGAAGCCAGAGTACCCGGAGAGAACCCCCGACCTGCGGTAGGAAAACTGGCAATCCTTGTCAATTAAGATTGGAGTCGAGTACACCCTGCCTGTGAGAATCGAACCCGCAATCTGAGTGTTGACAGACCACGTGATCAATAGTAGACGAACTACCTTGACCACTCGGCCACCGAGGCCCCTTATTCAACATGTGACTGTCATCACTGTGGTTGTGGTGTCGAGACTTACGGCGGACGGATTTTCCTCTTAGTTAATGATTACCAGTATAACTTCCGTATGTATGGGGTTCTACTAGGTACTCCGGCTTCCTCCCCAAGAATATATATCTGAACAATTTCTAAAAATTTCTAAAAACGGAGTTTAACCTCAAATAAGCAACCAAAAAAGATACACCTTTACTGTAGCTCACATGTATTAACATGAGGAAAGGAATACATTTTGATACAATTTTCTAATGGATCCTTCTTTACAATTAATATCAATCTTTTTATTGTTGTATTGGCTGATATTGCTTGTGGATTCCGTCGCCTTACTTAAACAGATAACAAAGCAACAGACCAACAAGAGGCATAAGTCAAGGGACAATTACTACTCTAGATACATTAAAACATCTTTTCACTGCAATTTGTTAGCTTTATTATGAAATTCACTTTTATTGGACGAGTGACCAGGAGTAATTAAATGAGTGATACAGAGGCTGTTTATTGGGTTTAATGCATAACACTGTCCTCCAGTGATTCACAAAACAATAAGCATTTAATAGCTTGTCAGCGGATGCTTTACAAAGTCTGTAATTCGTACATCATTATATTTCCGTTGTTGTGTGATGTATATATATTGAATCTAAATTTAATATTAACACATTAATGAGTCAGGGTTGTGGATAATCACATATCCAAAATGTATTGTGCTGCCTTACTGAACAGAGATACATTTATACATATATTTATTATTCATATTAAAGAACATAGATTTAAAGAATATTATCGATGGCACACTTGTTCTGCGCATGCGTTTATCTTTTAAGAAGAATACTAGACTTTGATCACAACATTTCCAGTTGCATCTATTTATAATTAATATTATTTACAGTTCTCGACCCACAGAGCATCCCAGTGCGTCTTCTGGTGCCGGATAATAGTCATAATACAGAATGCCTGGCCGCGAGTCGTAGTGGTTGTCGTGTTTTTTTATATTTTTTTATTTTGCCTAAACCAATAAACTTATGTTTTTTCTCATATATTGGTAAGCAAAACATTATGCTCAATGGAAACCAAACTGCAGTATGTATGTACAAAAATACGTGGTTTGTACATGGCATGTACTATTGCCGTCAATGAAAATACGATAAGCAATAAAATCTGATATAAAAATTCAAATTAAAATTATCTTAATTAACATTTCTGGAATTCTATATTTGTTTGTTGTTTGTAAACACGACAGCATTGACCTAATGCAGATCTAATGGTTCTTGTGTTAACAAGCGAAGATTTGCAGACATAACAAATTTAGAAATAGACAAACTTGTTCAGAAAACTTAAGCTGCCAACACACGAAAATACACAGAGCCAGCAGGTTTACTCTTCTGTGTTTCCGGACCTTCCCCTTCAAGTTATTTTGTGGAATAGACCACCATCCAACAGAACAAATATGTGTTGAAATTCTGAGATCAATAACCTAAAGCATTTGCAGTGTACAGTACTGTATGACCTAATGCTAATTTTAATAGAACTAGCAAAGAAAATAAAATGAACAAGGACAATTTGAGAGACAGAATAAATGCAAGATAAGTGTACCAAAAAAAAAATCAACAAATAAATGTATACCAAATACAGAATCGAGACGAATGTATGAAAAAGTACGGTTTTATTTTTGTGTTCAATTTACTTCAATTGATAAGTTAAAATTTAATGGTGTATGTTCAGAAAATGATTACATGTCTTGCTGTTTAAAAATCTAATGTAACGATAAACTCTCTGTAGCTCTTCAAGAAATCTGAGAAATTTTACCTTTAACGGTAGCTATTTTGAACATTTTAAAGCTAATAGCTCAAATTCAGGTCAGTCCCAACATATTCACAAAGTATTGTGCTAATTAGAGAAAGCATAATATAAAAAAAAAAACACAAGCGGACAAGATTTAATGGAAACAATTATAATAATAACCAGTAATAATGTGTAGGGATGTGAACACAAATGTCAATTAAAACGAAGCCCTACCGGAGTTCAGAAAATTTTAATGTTGATAGAAGAACTGCAGGTCAGCCTAAGGAACACACGCTTATAAGAAGATTGAACGAATTTTAAAGGAAAAAAACATTATTATCTTCCTGTATATCCATTTCATTAAGTCTTAATGATTTATAACATAGAACCCCTAATTCTTGAATTCAGTTTGAATGACAAAGATATACACGTAGTAAATACCCATAAACATCAAGAAGTTACTTTCAGTTGTGATGGAAAATTGAATTCGCATAAAGATAACATTTTATCAAGTGCTGCCGGTCACCTCAATATTATGAGGAAGATAAAATTTCAAATTAGTGGAAAGATTCTGGAAACATTATATTTGGTGTATATTAGACCACTTTTAGAATATGCATGTGAAGTTTGTGACAATTTTGGTACAATTCAATTAGAGGCAGCTAAAATTGTTACAGGGTAGCCTTATTTACAAAAACCGAAAGAATTTTTATGAAGTAGTGTGTGAGACTTTAAAAGCTAGAAGGAATTGAAGAAAACTTTCAAATGTTTTATACTATTACCCAAAAGATTCCCCCTCCATACTTGTGTGAACTTATTCCCCCCTCAATTCAAAGCATAACTGACTATTTTCTAAGAAACGGAGAAGACGTTATTGTTCCATTATGCAGCTTATCTCTAACTATTGATTCTGTTATTCCCTCTACAATCATGAATGGAAAAAACTAGACTCCTCTATCAAAAATGTAGATTCAGTTTCAAAATTTAAATAGATTCTTAAATGTAACAGTGTAAAAACAATGTACATCCTCAGTACTTTGGCCTAAGAAGTTATACTAACTCAGATGAGATGTAATGCGTCCTTCTTAAACTATGATTTGTACACAGTTAACATCATATCAAAACCTTCCTGTAAATGTGGCAACAGCCAACAAACCCAGTATAATTTTTTCTTTAAATATACAGAGTATACGGATATGAGAAGAGACTTATTTACAGGCTTAAATTGGTTACCAAACAATACAGCAGTCAACTTAAATCTCTTATTAAATGGCAGCAATGAACTTTCACTAGATGAAAATGAAATGATATTTACTAATGTTTATGAATTTATAAAGAAAAATAAACGATTCCTTGTTGTTTAAAAGGGTAACCATATTACCGAGCGACAACAACACACGACGCGTCATCAATTCTCCTACAACTCTTTCATTCCTTCTTTTTCCTATCATTAAGGTCTTTCCAACTACAGCGGAAAGACCTTCTTGTATTTCTTATGATTATTATTTTTCTTCTTCTTCCGCGGATGTTTGCCAAAAAGTGTCTCGACATATCATTTCGATACTTGGTACCATTAATCGGTCATATCAGGAGATGACATGGCTTATGCTTTAGACCGATCTATTTTTAGTAACAGAGTTATGTGCCCCAACACGAAAACATTGGTTCGCAGATAAACTCAGAAACTGTAACCGATTCTTAAAATTTGAAGTGTACAAAATGTCGCTGACCTATGGCAATGATGTGTCATGCATTTTTTTTCCAATCGACTTCCTGTTTACGCGTTTTTGACATGAAAAATGACGCTAAGCGCCAATTTTTTTTTCTCAAAAACCGTAAGTCCTAGAGACTTGGGACCACCACCATTGATCCTAAGTGACATATGTTACATTTAGAAATGTCAAGGTCAAAGGTCAAAAGTCAAGGTCAAAGGTCATCATAGGTCTTGTTAGCACTATATATCACAAACCATGAAAAATAGAAGCAAGAAAATAAATGGGAAAAATACTCCTCTTATTGAGGCCTTCATTTGGTACATTGACCGGAAGCTGTGCGATGAACCTATTTCGAGTAACTGCCCTTGACGTGTTTTGGTTAATCGGTTTTTGGTTAAAACTTGAAAACGGTTAGAGAAAATATAGTAAACATATAGGTTTAACATGATCTGCAGGAAAAGAACTTCAATTTGAGCCAATGCTCAAAGGTCATAGGTCAAGGTCATAACATAGGAACAAGGTGACCGTTATAAAACGTCCTTAGCAACAATATATTTTTAGAATCAGAATGATGTACTTAATTGATATATGTGATTTTCTGACAGGAAGTGGCCTTTTGTCCCTAGCAACGGGATGAAAGTCCTTAACAACCATCTATTGTGGCTCGGGACCACTTTTTTACTCATATAACTCATTTTTATTACTGGAAGTGACATTTTGTGCTATAGTAGGACACATAATCCCATAGCATCACCTTAATTTTCTGACTTTAGAGGAACAGTGGGAAAGACCTTCTCATTTGTTCTCAGAACAAATGACGGTTTAATTGTTCTAATTATTCTTTCTTTTTTGTATGATTGATTCTTTCTTTTTATCTATAAGTGAATGTAATTTATGTAATGTCAACATGTCCATATATTATTGTATCATATTTTAAACGGAGAAGACTTTATATGTATGTATTATTTTTGTTTGATCCTGTTTGTTCATTGTACAAATAAAATATGTTTAAAATAATTTCATTGACATCGGACAAACTTAAGGGGCGAGGAGTGTGGTAAAATTTACAAATTGCGGAATTTGCATCAATTGTTATCGCTAAGAATGCTCGGATATTAGAATGTGTCAATGTATCTAATTCCAGAAATCTAATTTGTGTTCTTCAATTTCCAACAGCGGTCATTTGGCTGATTCTTAATACTATTACTATGCAATTAACATTGAGGATTATTTGTCCTTAAGTAATAAAATATCAACTTGAAAGTATCCATTCAATAATTGCTTGGGGAATACATTTCTAACATGGCAATACGACATTGAATACTGTTTTTGTTGGAAAGCACTCTTGCTACTATGGTTTGCTCACAAATATTACCATAATGTAGCAGAATGTTGTCCTCTGTCATTTTTGTAATGTCATCTCGGATGACAAAAAACTACAAATTAAATAGAAATATGTTAACTTTGTAACGTTCGTAGTATTTATACTATACTTCTTTTTGTCCAGCATTTTCAGAGTAATTTAAAAACAACAATAACTATTACTCGTTTATTTCATTCATTTAGGAAAAAAAAAGTTCATATGACATTACAGTCATCATTTGAAATAAGTTGGGAAAACATTAAGCAGTTCCAGATAAGACTTTCTATGTTCAACCAATTCGAAAGAAGTACTGCGCATGAAGGCCCTGTTACCGCCTTCCGCGGATCAATACGAAAAGAAACAATGTTGCATAAGTTACATGTACACAAAATATTTAAGTTGCAGAAGAGAATATTTTACAACTTTTTACCAACTACAATAGAAACGAAATACCCTTTTCAGGGACTTTATCAAATATTAAGACTATCGAGTTTTGCCGTATTTTGGATGGTATATTTTGTACTATACGCACCACTGATGAGTCTTGCTTAAGTAAAGAGTTCGCTTGGCGGGGCACATGTTATAACCTATGTTTTTTAAGCAATGAAATTATAATTTAATCTGAATTAAAATAATTTAATTATTTTTGATAATTGTGCATATGTTCTTATAAAGGAAATTAATAGTATCAAAATGTGTTTCTCTAAACAAGAAAATGATTCATTTTATTACTGTATTTTCCGCTTTAAATTGTTTAACAAGAGAATTTTGGTACAGCATAATAATTTATCCTTCTTTATTTAAAATATACTCAATGATGTTGTATGCCTTGTACTGTACAAATCATTTGTTTCTTCATTAAAACATAATCACAAATCAATTCTTTATTATTTAGCTTTGTACAGCACGATGTTTTACAGTTTGTGTATGAATAAGGCAAACGTATGCACTCTCAACTTGTCTCAGTACATAATTAACCTAATTTATAATTATGCCGTCATATATAATATTTACAAAAATGTTAAATTAAATTGCTGTCTTATTAGTTGCGAAAATTATATCGTCACACGCTTATATGAACTATTTCTACCCAATTTCCCGCTTTTAAAGGTGTTACTTTAGAGAATTTAGGTTCATCATAAAAATTTATCCCTTTTTTAATTAAAATAAATTCAGTAATGGTTTATACCTCTTACTGTACAAATATTTGGTTTTTTTATGAACCAAAACATTATTACAATCAATTATTTATTATTAAGCTTTGTACAACACGATTTCTTTACAGTTAAAGAATAAGACAAACAAATCCAGTCTCAACTTGACTCTGTACATTATGGATAGATGTCCTTCATACTTGTATGCTGTTACATTTTATGCATAAACATGATCATCAGGCTGGGCATTTTTAAGACTCTCATATTCATGACATGCATTTTCATTTTCAGATTCTGCGATCAGTGATGCGCTGTTTTAATAATGAGATGGCTTTCTTGTCGATTCGTATATGTGATTCGATACAAGCCAATCATCTTTTAATGGCTGGTACGGATTCAAATATCCATCATCTTCTGTGGACAATGAATATGGGGTATCATTTCTAGAAGAAGCCACAACAGTTCTTTGATTATTTGTGCTCATTTCAGTAGGTAGTGCGGGTACGGGGGATATTACATCCATGTTGCTATAATCTACTCGATCGTAGGGTACTTCCTCTTCAGCTACATTAGCATGTAGAGTAGTGTTAGATCTGTGTACTCTTTTATAACGCCTTAGTGAACTCACCATAGCTAGGGCAACGAGGAGGAACAGTAATGGTGAAAGAATATACCAGACAACTGTAAAAAAACGAAAACTACGAATATGAGTTACGTTACATAAGTAATAAGGATAATGACTAATACCTGGGTTTTCGTTAACATTTTATGACATTAAAAAATTAACGGTTCTAAAATTCAAGAGCAAGATTAATGACATTGAGTTCTATATTAGACAAATGACCACGACTAGTCAAGGGTAACCAACACGATTAGCCTTGATTATTTTAAATATATGTAAGGGATATGGAATATTAATTGCAGCATCCTTTTGTCAAATTTAAAGTATTTGTTAATAATCACTGTACCTGCCGCATTTACCAAGGAAATCGATGACAGATATATAGACCCTGACAACTGATAATAGCATTAAAATTTAATATAGCAAACTGGGAGATACCAAGATGCAATCAAAGCAAGGAAATAAAAAGTCGCTGTCTGACAGATAAAGACAACATTAATCTTAACCGATGAAACGGTCAAAACGGACGATCCTCAATCAAAGTCCGAGGAACCGGTAACTCTAGAACCAACAACCAAAAACACAATAACTACAGCAATGGTCCTGACTTAGTACTGGCATTTCAAAAGAAATTATGGGTTAAACCAGGTTTTATGGCCTGCCAAATTCTTGCTTACATTACATATTACTTAAGTATTTGGGTTGGTTAGTTGATTAAAAGGGGTAGTTACCATATTGCATTAGTCAATAATAGTTGAATCCAACGATCATCGTAGCACATTCACTGTACAATGAATTCAAAACTATCTTTAACCATATTTTCAATCGACAAGAAATAGGTATCTATTGTAAATCAGCTTTACAAAACTATGTCAACGAGGAAAGAAGCACAATTAATGCACAACTTTTTGCCTTTTTGTAGTCTTTTTTGAAATAATTTATTGTTGTTTACTTGCGATTTATTGTTTGGCAACATGTTCTCTTCCTAAAAAAATTGAAATACTGCTTTCAGATTGTTAAGCAAACATGTAATGTGTGTATTTTAGATGTTTTCTTTAGATTGTGCGTCGTATATAAATATTTATAAATAAACTTAAAATGCCAGAATTCAACTTACTTGAAGTATGCATGGTTTTTGATTCTGAACTATCTGTTGTGATGTCAAAGCCTGCAATACATATCAGAATTAAAATATTCCACTAATGAAAACTGTGTTCCCATCGCATGCGACACCAAGTGTATGCATTGTCAATGAATCTACATCTAATACTAAATAAACTGAAGACCAAATATGTCACACGTTAGATTTTCTGATTGACAACATATTAGTCACGTTTGGAGGACAAGTATTTCAACTGACTGTTTGCATTCAAATGGGTACTTATTGTGCTCCTCCCCTCGCCGACCTTTTTTGTACTCTTATTAGGCTGAATTCATAGAAGACCTACTGACGAAGAAAGAAAAGACACTGGCCTAGACTTTTAATTTAACATTCCGCTTTATTGATGATGTTTTTCCCTCAGCAATGCTACATTTGTTGACTATTTACATTCAATTTACCATAGCGAGCTTGAAATTAAAGACACCATGAATAAACTAAGGTCAGCCTCTTACTTAGGCCTACTTCTAGAAATAGACCCAGGAAAACTACAAACTCGACACTACGACAAACGTGATGACTTCAACATTTCAATTGTCAACTTCCCGTTCATCGACAGGAACATTCCAGCAACTCCAGGGTATGGTGTGTACATTTCACAACTTATACGTTATTCTAGATCTTGCGATCTATTCCGATATTTTAGCCCAATCACTGCTGTTGACTGCCAAACTACTCAAACAAGGGTTTGTTGTACATAGTTTGATGTTATATCTCCAGAAGTTCTATGGTCGTAACATTACTTAATTGAGCGTTATAGGAAATCAGTGTCTCAAATACGATATGAGATTTTCGCATAGTCATAAGGTAGTGTTTCCTATTTCTGGATTTGACTTTTCTCTGGACATGACATTGAGTAACTCGACGGGTGTCTAATAAGAGGCAGGTACTGCTTACTCGTCCGGAGCACCTGAGTGAACCCATGGTTTTAAGTGGGATCGGGTTTCTCTCTTTCTGTGTTGTTTTATGTTTTTGGTTTTTGTGTTGTGTTTGTCTATATCCGGATTTGTAACTGTCCCTTGGCTTTTGGCTAATATTGTTCGGTCGGTTCTTTGCTCTTAAACATAGTAGGCTTTATTAATGCTATAAAATAAATAAGGAACATATTGTTCAACCATAAAAGATTTTCTTCCTGGATTTTGTATCCAAAGATAAGATACTTAAGATTGACAACATGCTTATCGAAGTTCTTTTAGAAGATCTATACCTTTCAAAATTTTCTAACACATATACAAGTAATAAAAGGTGTTTACAATCCTCTATAGCATTACATATGTTGCATAAATTGTTTGATATTTTTTGTATAATTTTCTGCAAGGCAGTTTATTATAAAAAGGCTTCCATTTAAATAATCTTAATTTATTATCTGCTTGATGTTAAATGTAAAATTAAGCGCTTGACCAGACTAGTTTACATTACAGTACTTGAGATTGAAGACGCAACACTTTTATCAATCCGTCAGCGATCCGTCAGCGTTCCAAAAATCCGTCACCAATCAGTTTTCAATCAGTCAGATCAGTCAAATCGTTCCCAATCCGTCAGATCGTTCCCAATCCGTCCATCCGTCAATTGACGGATTTGGAACGATTTGACTGATCTGACGGATTGATTTGGACTGATCGCTTCAATCCGTCCATTCAACTTCCGGTTAGTTAAATTAATATTTTGAAATGTGAAAATTCGTTTCACTCGCAAATATTAGAGGTATAAAAATGTCATCTGTTATGTCCTCAGTTATGGCTCGTTTTATCTAATAATAAGGTTAAAACTGGTCTAAAGTTATTAATAAAAAATGGAAATTCCCCCAATCTATTACTAATGCATCCGTGACGAAATATAAACATTACATAGTGTAATTTTATTAACAAAATAAAACAAAGTAAATTTAAAAATGCACACACACAATGACTTTAAAAAAGCATCTCGGGTGCCAAGGCTCACGTCCGTATTTTGAAAGCGGAAAACGTCTAGTATAAAGTTATAAATGATAAATGGAAATCCCCCCCCCCCCGAAAAAAATCTATCACTAATGCATCTTTGACGGCATATAAAGATAGTATGTTTGATTTAATACAGATTGTCTTGCATAGAATCTAGCTTGCTTTCTTCTAATTGTGTAGTAAATAAGTATGAACTGTATGAATATACTTTTGTTTATGTTAGAAAGAAAAACAAAATATATACCTGGAATAAGTGGTTTACACATATAGACAGAAAATACCATGGGATCTTTGTCAGATCCACATCGGTTGTATTCATTTTCTGGACACCTTAAGTTGCATTGATCACTTGATTTTTCTTCAACAGCTTCTAACTGTTTCCACTGTCTGTAATGTTTTCCCTTTACACAGTAGCATGTTGTATTCTGTAAAAATTGTGATGATGCATTTATATATTTATTAGTTTAAACCGCTGAACTTTATCAGCCTGTCAAATACTTAGCAATGCAATTATGCCCCACGTCCTTCTGACTACTAATTTTATGCTTCACAATCGCTTGGCTATGGTTACAATCCTGTTCTCTCATCTTCACTGTGGACGTTTGAGTCGTGCATTTTATTTTTAATTCCTGCGCACAGCCATCTGCATGATTTTCTTAATTATGTCTTCCGTGACCATACTGTGATGGTTCACATTTCTTGAAACCGTGACCGCAAGCAGGCTAGGACCCTTTTTTAGATTTTGATATGAGTAGGCTCGTTATAGTCGCGACTTAATTTTATATTTCCCGCCCATTCCCATACCCCATGTTTCCAGTGATATTTAAAATCTCTTCCCTTTTGACCATCTTTTCCGAATTAATTTATTGTTTGTTAAATTGTTTTCTTCCTGAATATAGCTGAAATACTGCTCGCTGGACGTAAGCAAACATCAACTGAATTAAAAATTAGTAATTTTTGTCATTTCTGACTAGTTATCAACATAACGTGGGGTTTTTACACTTTATCTTGGATTTTACATTTCGTACAAAAATTGAATTGATCAGTCAGTTCCTTTTAAAATCACTTACAATTATAAAAATGGTACTTATAAAGTATCAAAAAAGTAAACTTAAAACACACAAACTTTCAATAGAATATCAAGCACCTGTAGACAAAGATACGATTGCTAATAACATCGATCTTAATGTAATAGATATACTATTTTAAACTACATTCACGACAAACCAGACAAACCAGCCAAGGCTCGGACTTAAAATTCCATAATTTAACTATCGAGATTTGAGAAATCCGATAACCCACGAGTAATAATGTAAGATACTTTTTCTCTAATTTTAAACAGTTGTTAAAATTTGCAGAATAAATTAAAAATTCAACCAACCGCGATACAAATTCTCTCAACCACATTAAAAGAACAAGACGAATTAATACGCGGTATTTGGTTTCGTATTTTTTTTGGCCAAGTAATTTCAACAGCTGAAACTAATAAACTTTAATTGTTAAACAATTGGCAATAACTATAATATATTGGAATACACAGATAATCAGTTTTAAGTAAATGGTATTGTCAATAACAATTTTTTCCGCGTATGCAAATGTGGAGAAATATTACAGTTGAAAATATGATTTTTATTAAAGTTTGTAGAGCACACACCATTATGCCAATGTGTCATTAAATATATTTTTGAAAAGAATATTAAAAACTGAATAACGAGCATGTCATTCTGGTAAATGTCTTTACTATAAAGCTACCAATGACATAGAGTCACTTTGGAAATACATAATTTGATTGAACATAGCATGTATACTTCCTGTGAATTTGAAAGCATGTATCGAAGTAAAACTAATGAAAAATACGTTTCAATAACATGCTGCAGCTATTTTAAGGACGAACAATATTCGGAATGAAACATAGTCATTTTTTTAGTGTTTTGCTATATTCTGTAAGAGATCAAGTTCGCAACCAATAATCAAACGGGAAAATGTGTGGGATTGGACATGGTGAACAAAATGTTCACTGTTTCTGGAAAGTATAATTATTGGGTATGGTCAGAGAATTAATCATTTCTATTGGCTACAATGAACCTTCTCTTTTTCGTATTCTACAAAGTCGAATACGTAAAGGAACAAATAAACCGCTTTAGTAGGATTTACAACCAGTATATGCCAAAAACCACAAAATCTTTGGTTTTACATTTTCGTAAATACTTCTATTATACAGATTAGCCTGAAATCAATAGTGTTCCCAGTCAGAAGAGGTACAAGAACCAGTTGGTAGGGCACTAGCATGATTTGAAAAAAAAATTATACCTGTATATATAAAGATACTATGCAGCAGATGGACGTCTTGAATCTGAATTACAATTATTACTAGCATGACATCACGGAATCTGTTCTGGTTCATGTGGGTTCTAACATTTTGATTTTCATCAATTCGTTTACTATACAGAAGACCCTGGAATCAATGTCTCAGTAGAGTTTGTGTGTTCACAAAAAAGGTACAGAAACCAGTTGACAAAGCACTTGGTTGATTTGAGGAAAACGTTATAACTGTATAAAGATACTTCAGTACCACAATCATAAAATTACTACGCCAGATTTGCGTTAAGGGTAATAAAGAATAATTATACTTGAACTAAACATATTTTAAATATTACTAAATTGCAGAGGAGTTTAAAATAATTAATATTCCAAAACGTTATGCTAAACCAAACTAATGTAATATCAAGCTTAAATAATTTATACAATCACAGACTATAAACATTTGTTGAAATTTCAGCTCAATTGATTTAGACAATGACTATGTCACTATATGTATGAATTAATTTGTATTTATGTCAGCAAGCGCTAAAGATTGAATTCTGGCCTGGTGATTTTCCGGTGGATAACCATCAATCGGCTAGGGCAACAATACATTTTACAAAAAAAAAAATTACTACGACAGACGCGCAGTTAGTCTGATAAAGGCTGTTCATTGGTGCTCATCGAATATAGACTTTCCTCATTTTAAAGCAGAAAACATGCACACATTTTTCTTCAGATTAATGGTTCCTACAAAATACCAATGTTTTTGTTATGCACCAACATCTAGTTCGAACGGAAGTCTACTCACCGCCAAAAGCATAAAATCTTCGCCGTCGCAGAAGGTTGAACATTGTATTATAGAATTGGTTTCAAATGTATTATTCTTAACATTTTTTATTGTGATGTCATATGCTGCTATGTTGTAACATCCTGTACATAAAAAAGTCAAACAACTTAAGCATGAAGAACACAACTTACTCGGAAGCAAAATTTATTCGAGGTTTATTATAAAGTAATTCTACCTGGTCTGATATACCAACTCAAATGTATTAATCAGATGCCCACAAAAAGTGGTAATCCTATCAAAAGTTTACGTCTGTCAGAGAACTTTCACCTGAAGGTCGAACTATTGCTTTCTGAAGTGCACATTCGCATCCGGGTTATCTTTTTTCTCTTTTGGGTAGATAAGTTTAACGCAACGTTTCGCGTGCTGTGGGTTTTGATGTAACCTTAACATTTGATTCAAATGTGACACTTTTAATAATAACACATTTCTGTCCATGGAAGTTTTATTTCCCTTTAAAGGTAGTCTTTTGATTTTATAGCATGCGTGTACATCTTTTCGATGCAATCAACTTTAATTTCTCACACCATAGTTTGGTTAAACTTAACCTTGAATTTTGACCTCAAGGTTACATTGCTGCCTGAAAGACAACTGGTCTTCTAGCATCTACTTTTACAATTTTCTGATTATAACCTGTTTTCTGCAAGGTCAACAGATCTGTACACCATTTCACTCATATCTGGTTTTTATATATTGGTTAATTATGGGCATAGCTTTTGCAGTATAAATGCAGAAACCCATGTTGGTATTGCATATTTATCTAACAAGGGCAGTCTTTAAACAAACATAAAAATTTATATATTTCATGTATTTCTCAAAGTATGTAATAGTACTAACCGTAATACTTTATAACAAGGGAGCGTATAACATAGCCTTTCAACCAATAAACAGTGTCTTCACCCTTAGCTCTTATTCTTCTATACTTGTAATAAGCGTCGCAATTCTCGGGTTGACATCCATTCAATACGTTGTTTTCATTATTATCAATACACAACGATCTTACTTGTTCCCAGGTTCCTATTTCTGTACTCGCATAAATATCTGTATTGTCTATGTTGTACGAAAGATTAGTTAGTGTATTGCTTTAGATCTGAATATTCACAGAAAAAGATGTACCCTTTTTATTTTAGAATTGTGTTGTTACTGACCAAATACTATATGACATTATTTCGCTTGATTCTTCTTAATAACATAACATATTTTAAACAATGGATACATACTCGCTTTTACACATTGTGTGCGGATATACACCGGAAAAATCACACGCGATTGTCATGTGTTTTTATGGTATTGCGACACAAAGTAATCGCATGTTTATCATACGTTTTATCCCGCATGATTTTCATATGCTAATCAAAATGTTTACATGCAAATAAAGTTCCTACAATAATCATATCAATAATAATCTAGTGTCTCCCCAAAATATTAACTAGCAATTTTTATGTGACTTGAGTTCCTTGTCGAAGTTACCGAACTATTATTTTGGGGCAGAAATATGTTTTAATAGGTGTTACAAATAACATGTACTTGTCTGTAATAGAAGATTTCTTACGGGATAGCTTTTAATATACAAATTCTGGTTTATTTAAAGATACACTTGATATTTCAGTAATAGATAAATTTATGTTTTGTGATTCGCATAAGAATCATGATTGGCATTTTGTTCCTGTGTCTGCGTGTACACAGTACGACGATCATATTTTTGTTATACATGAACATTTTACTATAAAATAACTGATAAAAAATTACATAAATCGGGCACCTACCTTGAAATGAAGTTACAAGTGCAAAAAAGGCAACCAGTTTTATGAATAATAATGCTGATAACATTTTGTATGATTTTTTCCCACGTGTATCAAGATGTAAAACAAATGAAACTTGTAAACTACATGTACATCCTTTCTTAATGTTAAATAACAACCAGGATACAGATAGCATGATGAAGGCGTCAAGAACTTGTGACGACTGTGTCGAGAAATGTGTAATAGTATTATTGTATTATTGTTGATATATGTATAATGTACCAGATAACCTAACAAAATAATTTTAAATAAAAAAAGTTCCAGTAAATTTTTGTAAAGAAACGAAATCTAATTAAATAATGACGACTAAGGAAAAACTGTAATAGAAATTTTTTTTTCTACCATTATACAATTTGTTTAAGAAAACGTACTAGAATATTTTAAAAGCTGATATGTTGTTTTATTGGTACTACATGTCCAACTATCTTTTCATTATATTTACAGTATAATAGGGAGGGCCTCCGGTTGGTGCGGTTGTTAGGTCATAATACGGAAAGCCTGTCCGTAGTAAGGGACGTAGTAGGAAAACTTGTATGCTCATTAAAACTGAACGCTATAAGAAAGACAACAAATGTTTTGGTTTTACTTAGTTCATCTTTCTTTTTAGTTTTTTTCTTTTTATATTGTAAATTTTTAATCTCTTTCTAAAGGGATACAGTTATTAGAGCACTTGGTGTTGAAATCCGTTCTTGATGAATGAAATAACAAAAAAAACGAACACCAAGGAAAATGTAAAATATCCACATTTTGTGGATTTGACTTTTTCCTAGACAATCGTATCGATTGGTGTTTACTTAGAGGCAGGCACTTTTATTACGTGCGGGTTACTCAATTACTGCTGTGTGATTTTTTTTTTGTTTCCGTTGTTTATTTTCTTCTATATCCGGATTTGTAATTGTTCGTTGACTTTCGGCTTGTGTTGTTCGGTCGGTTGTAACACTTTTTCAAAATCTCCTGCTAATTATGAATCAAGCCTAACGTTGCTCATGCAATATATTTTTGTTTGTGAATAAATTGACCGAATGATTACTAACTCCACTGAGCACTATTTGAGATATATTCATGAGAACTACCACCGAAAAAAGTACAGAATATTGTAGAATGTAGCATTTTTAAGAAACTACAGCGAATGTATTCTATTGCGAAATGTACAAATGCCGAATCTATTCTGCTCTGCGATCAGGGTTTCCATAATTAGGCTGGAAAGCTTTTGCTTTTCGCCCATAAGTGAAGCGCCAGACACGTCTGTGTCTCGAGGAGTGCAGACCTCTCTGTATGAGACTTCGGGAGTTAAAAAAATGTAAAAGTATAACACCAAATGAGAAATCTGCAATTATATTTTATTGATGTTTCCGTTTGTTCCCTCGTAAGTTTTGCAGGAATCCAAATCAAACCAGAATTTTTCATTAATGAAATGAGGAAATAACATACTCCAGACGAATTCTATATTTTAAAGAATTATCTATGACTTGAAAAACGACATTTGTTTCATGACATTATAAGTTACCATGAGTTGCGATTTCGAGTCGAACATCAAGATGTTTTCGACACTGACCTAAGTAGACAAGTATTTCATTTCTGTCATAGGTCGGAGTGCTTTGCTTATTCTAATTCCTTACAAAAATACTGGGCGATATGACACAGTTGAAATATTGTTGAAAGTTGAGTTAAGGTAATACATTATACCAACACACAATTTCTTTTAGCAAATCAAAAATTGGCTCATGCAATAATACTGTAGTGAACATACATGTAAGATTATAAGCATCAACTAGGTCAATCTAATTAAAATTAAATGTTTCACTTGTTCCCCTTTTTATTGGTCGCTGCGTTGTAAGATCTAACGACATCTCATTTGGAGGTCACGTCAGGAGTCAAAATGTTCAACTTTGATTGTCAAATCAAATTTAAGTTCGTCTTGAGTGATTCGACCAATCAAATACTGGCTTGCATATCACACTAAGCTTTAATGTCAAAATAGCGACGTCCGATGCATTTTTACACTCTTAAAAGTGTTACAACTATTTAGAGTTCAAGAACACAAATAATGATTTTTGATTGTTCAGTGAAAGAAAGGGATTTCATTTCCGACCTTCCTAAAGCATTAGGGAAATCCTTTCCAGTTCAAATTTAGCGTAAACATTCCAAGGATGAGAAAGATGAACAAATCGTCAGATGTTGACCTGCTTTTGATATTGCTTTTGGATCGGAGGATAAAGTAAGCTGGCATTTGTTCAAAACAAAACGGCAGCATACATTAATTATATTATGAAAATATGATTTTGAATATGAAAAAAGTTTTTTTTTTTTTCTAAATACGGGTCAACTGTTTTTACAATTGTTTTGTCCAAATAGATGTGTTGAAATCAAACTACAAAATAAAATAGTTATTATAGTTATTAAATTGATATTCATGAATTAACATGAGCATCGATTTCTTTTCAGATGTCTGAAAAAGTCAGACGGATTCATTAATATCATTTGTGCATCACCAGTCAAGTTGGAAAAGCAACTTTCAAAAGTATGTTGTAAATAAGTTTTGTTTTAACTTGTATAGATCTTTAAAAAGTGGATAGTTATTTATAACTAACCTCATGTCATAGATGTATTCTAATATTCTGTAGAAATGTTATTAAAATGCAATATTAATAATCAAGAATTGATAAGGCTTTGCTCACATAGTGCAGTTAAAACAATGAATTTTAATTTTAATTCACAATACTAAATATGGCTTTTGTGGTCACATTGTTTAGATAAATACATGTACCTTGAAGAATTTCTACATTACAGAATGTTATACGAAATTTAAGTTCTTATTTTCTTCCAAGTGACTGCTCTTATTTTTTCATGTTTTCAAGTATTTAAACAGGCGAAAAGATTATCATATCATATCATATCATATCATGAACATATACAGTGTAGATGGATTACAGGCCGCTGCAGTTCAAAGTAATATACTGTTATGTGATACAGTGGATGGATAAGACGATATTGGAATTCTTCAGTTGCATTTATTTTATATTGCTATTATCATCTGCGACTTTATTAAAAATTAAAAAGTATTCTGAAAATTAAAAAAACCGTCGCATGATAGTTTTTTGACAAACAATTTTATGAATGCAGTGTACATCTGAACTAAAGACCTTGGAAAACACAAAAAATATTAATATTAAATTACTTGCATTGATTGTATATTGTTTAACTAATATTAATAAATGTATTTCAGTGACATGACAAAGTACAGTCAAAACATTAAATAAACAAAGTATGAAACCCTAGACCAATTATTGGTACCAAGCAAAATATTTCATCACATACATGTACCTTTATGATTATCAACTACAATACCAAGTTTACTTGTAGAAATAAGTTTGTTTATATGTTTGGCATTTAATACCGTTTTCAGCAATTCTTCAGATTTATATACATAATAGTCACATCCAGTTTTATTAGTGGAACAATTAACAGTTCTGTTGTGAATACCCTGACCTTCTGTAGGAAGATTAGGGATCCTTGTTAATTGTAAGTTGAGCGCACCCTGCCCACAAGGAGACTCGAACTCGCAACATCAGTGTTAACTGGCACGTAACCAACTAGGATTTAACGTCAGTCTCAATAAATTTGAAATTATATCTGTTTCCAGTTTTTATTGTCTTGCCTGTGGGGACTGGAGTCGAGACATATAGGAATCTGGCGACAACGTAAACACTATATTTGCATTACATCTTTGTAAGCTTGAGACAAAGGCATAACATATTTGGTCAAGTGGAAGCTTATGATGGGTACTTGTCAGTCAGTCACCTGACCTTGATCTCAATGTCATTGTCCACTGACTACATTAAAGTGATTGGATTATATTAGTTCCTAAGTAACCATGCATTGCAGAATAACAATATTTGGTATAAAAGTAGGAAAACTAGAAATCAATATCAATTAAGACTGTAGTTGAGCACACACTCCCAAAGCGGAACTAAAACCCAGAACCTCAGTGTTGACAGGCACTTGATCAACAGTAGATGACTAACTATGTTAACCACTCAGCCACCATGCGCACTGTAATCAAGAGACGACCCAACACCCTCCTAGATATAAGAAACGAACATCACAAAAATACTCCTGACCATTATTACAAATCGCAAAATTCTTCAATGTCTGACTTCGTTATATTAAAATGAATTTTGCACTCGATTAAAATCTATCGTGTTCGTTAACATATACCATATAGTTTTCCATAGCTTACGGTACTGTCTGGACCTTTATCTTTTTGTCATGCTTTACTTGACTGGATTTGTTTAATATACATATATATTTTAAAAAAATATATAATTTAAAATAGTTTTTTAGCTCACTGATCGTCCTTACTTTGCGTCTGTCGTCGTCGTCAGCGTCGTTTGAATCTTCAATCTTCTCTGAAACCACTGAGCCAATCTACACCAAACGTAGTAACAAAGCTCTTTCAAAGTTTGTGTTTTCAAAATTCTGATTAAAAAACCTATATGACCATCAAAGCAAGACTTAGTTTAATACATGAAAACATTGAAACAGGCTTCTTGTTTAAAACTGGTTAAAAAATAAAAACAATTTTTTTTGCCAGCAGAATTTTTTTATGGTCCTCTATAAAGTAATGTTTTTAATGCAAATCAGAAATTGAATATGCCGCCAATGTTGGACACTATAACATAGGACCCTATGTTATTTTTTACGGTTTCTACTCTGAAACTGGTTAACCAACAAAACATGCAACTTTCTAGCAATATAGTTTGGATAAAGCTAGTTTTTTTATTTCAATATGATATTCGAAATTGCTGCCACTGCAGGAGATAGTTAAACGAAGAAACATATGGAAAAAGTTTGAAAATTCTTCTTTTATAAAAATGGTTAACTAAATAGAAACAAAACGCGATTGCAATATTGTTTGAATGGTCCTATATAAGGTTTGTTTTATGCCAATCGGCATATGGACGCCCTCTTTTTGGGGTGATGTCAGTTCATAATACGGAAAGCCTAACAGCGGACCATAGTGGGAAATGTTTTTGAAGAGTACCACCTACTTGCACGACTAAGACTCTTTTTGTAAATGTCGATATCAGGTGCCGTTGTAGCCGCTACAAAAGGCTAAATTTTCCGTCCCTACCCATACCCATTAATTTTCCAGTGGTATTCAGAATTGTGGTCCTTTTGTCCATAATTCCTCGAAACGATTTGTTTGTTAATTTGTTCTTTTCCTGACTATATATCTAGCTTAAAATACTGCTCGCTGGACGTTAAGCAAACATTCAATCAATCTTACCACTTGAGTATAGTGTTTACTAAAATATCTTTAATCATTTAAAAGTTATTCAATAAAACTGTAAGTTACAGTGGCCATCTTGTAATAAGGAATTCGACTTTGTGTGTTAAATCATTGCCATAGGTCAACCGATATTTTTATCATCGATTTACAAGGACTTACGGTGTTCGGGCTGATAACTCTCTTACTAAAATTAGATTGGTTTTACTCTGAGTATGACTAATGACCATTTAATTGTGCCAATTATCGGAATTATATGTTGCGACACCTTTAAGAAACCTCCGCTAAAGAAAAAATATGAGAAATGCAATAAGGTCTTTCTACTGTAGTGGGATAGACCTTTAATAAAATTATCGACTTTTATCTTGGTGGAAGGCAATTAATATAAACACTACAAAGTGACAGGCTTTTACTTTCGATAAATATATTTTAATTATTTCTTTACTTTGCTTGAGATACCCATTCTAAGAGAGATAACTCCTATAAAATTTACCTGTAATTATAAATAGAACAATAAAGGTAGAATATTGAGTTTAATATCTACTAAAATGTACGGAAGGTGCACGAAACGGAGTACGATAGAAGGTTCATTACGCTTTTATCGTTTGGTATATCGTATGATACAAATTATTATGCAACGTTTGGTATAGCATATGGTACACGTACATGTATCATGCATATCGCATGGTTTACTGTGTAGTGCATTGTTGTCTGCCCTCAATGCTTTATTAAAATGTTCTTATTTCTTACCGATAAATGGTTATATTTTTCAGTATTTAACGTCTGTATTGTAGGCAATTCCAGGTATTAGTAAATTAATAATAACTTACAGGTTTAGATTAAATGATAACGAATCACAAATCCTTTATTTATTTTTAGCCCTCATAAACAACGCTATTTATTTGTACGGATGTTTAATAAAAAATAACTAAAAATTACTGTGTATTTAAAAAATAACTTACACTTTTGTAAATTTCTGAAATCAATTGCGTGTTCATCATGCTGTTGACGAAAAGACCACAAATATACGTTTCAAATGCATGTGCCCTAGTCATTTAATTTACATACAATCTATATAGACTTCACGATGCTTGTTCAACAGTACAACTCTGTTCGTGGAATATTTGTCAATCTTGTATATAAGTTTTACTAAATGGATAACACAGAAGCGTATACAATATTAAATGTACTTCGACTTTGATATTTTATAAAACGAAATTGTGACGGCAAAAATGCAAATGCAGAATTGATTTAAACCTTAGGCTTCGCATCTTTAACTCGGAAGTATCTATATAAAACATGTTTAGTAGTTTATTCTTCATTTGAGATTTAATTCTTGTAAATTCAACTGACACAATGTAATAGTGAATAAAATATGTAATAGATGTTTTCTCTTTTGTCGTAAATCTTATGTGATAGTATTATACCCGGAATTTGTAAGAATTGTGACACAGAAAGAAAACTTTATCAAACCACTGCAAATGATCTTTTAAAGCGTTGATAATAAAAAAAACTTCGTGGTTAAAGTAGCAGTGATCTACGATTGATCACTGAGGTTGTCTGTTATACCATTACAACGAGACGGTATGCTCAAATCAGAAAAAAACACAAACTGTAAAGGTACACACAATAAACAGTTTGGTTTCAATCGCCATAGTGGTTTCAGAGAAAAATTTTACAGACGCCGACGCGGATGGACGTTAAGTGATGACAATAGCTTAACCGACATGAAGAGTCGCTGCAGCTACAAACACAGTGGACACAGAGCCATTATTACAACTGTTGTAACTTTTGTGCGGTTTTGAGGAAGTTATAGTCCTTGGACTTGAAACATTTCATGTCAAATAACTGTTTTCCTGATCATTTGTCTAAACGGTTGCAGATATTGAGCTAATATTTGTCGTGTGAGTAAACCATCATGTCATTTGACGAAACTACGGCCTTTAGACTAAAATCTTTTAAGAAAAAAAAGTTTTAACTTTTAACTTTTGAATCCCTTTAATTTATTATGTTATTACAGTACTTGAGATTGAAAACGCAACACGTTTAGTAATTCGTTATCAATCATTTATCAATCAATAAAATCGTTCTCAATTGACGGATGCAGCACGATTTGACTGATCTTAAGGGTTTATTTGGACTGAGCGCTCCAATACGTTCATTTAACTTCCGGTCAGTGAAATCAATATTTTCGAAATGTGAGAATTCGTAACACTCACAAATATTTAAAGTATAAAAATGTCAACTGTTATTTACTCATGTATGGCTTGTTTTACCTAAACATGAGGCTAAAACTAGTGTTAAGTTTACTAATGGATCTGTGACGGAATATAAACATGTTTCATTTTATTAAAAAAATAATGTAATTATCGTCGTATTGCCCGTTAAATCTAAGTTCGAAATATACGTAAACACAGACTCGACAGAGTTTTTTTTTCAACCCGTTGATAATGACCTAAAACAATATTTGACCTCGCGTGCCAAGGCGTACCTCCCGTACTTGTCGTTGAGATTTTATAAAGCGGAAAAACCGCGAGAGACGAGAAACGTGAAGGCTGAATCATAAGTTTTTTTTTTTCATTTCGTGCTTTCGTGCATTATTTGTATTTATGTTTGTTTAACACCATTTTCAAAACCGCCGACCTTCGACGGGAAACTGGTACTCTTTGCAAATTTAGGGATGAGTCGAGTTGTCGAGTTGTTAGGGTCGAACATACAACCTTAGTGATCAATTGTGGATTACTACCTTTTTATTATAAACGCTTAAAAAGATCATTTGTCGCGGTTTGATCTTTTTAAGCCTATAAAAATTAATGACCTTTGTTTAAAAAATTAATATATCGTACTATAAAACGTGTCTATATGTTTCACATTTCTACGCTTGACAGCAGTATTTGCATTTTTCCCTCTGGCGGTATTGGGGCCTCGGTTACTGATTGATTAGTCATTTACTAGTTATCACATGCCCGTCAACAGGTGCAGACTTTCGAATGACTGCAGGTAGGGTGTGTCCGCCTCCAACTTAAAAGACATAGATTGTCGATTTAACCCTGTACTCCGGCTTCCTTCCACCACCACCCCCACCTCAGACCCATTAAAAACTAGACGAAATGAAATAACTGAAATGTTGCTGAAACCCGTAACAATCAACAATCTGGCGTATTTGTAGTGATACTTTTTAACTACTTTTATTGTATGTCAAATAAAACTTGCGACAAGAATCCCTGTATATTTTGCAATATTTTCAACTTTTTGTTAAGTAAATAACGTGTTTTGATTGACACTGCGTCAACAGTTCAACAGTTGTTGAAACATAACAGTGTTATTATTGAATTTAAAAATGTAAACTAAATAAAAACATGCAGTCATACATTTAACCGGAAACTTTAAAGCGAAAAAATGAAAATTTGATAATGTTATTCTTCAAATACAAAGAAATATAAATGTCTTTTGATGTTTTATTGTATTTTTTACCGTTACGCTTATAGAGTGGATTAAAGCTGGTAAAATTTTGTGTATGGGAGCAATCACTCTCCGGCACAGAGAACAGAAATGGTTCCCAGATCTCTGAAAGACGTCATTTCCCATTTACTGCGGGACAACATTTGTCGTCTGCTTGTAATGTTTGTAAACAAAGAATGATGTGGAACGTAACATTAATACATACAAATACTGATTACAACCCCGATTCAACCTAAAAATACATCGAAACTTCAGTACACATACTAGTGCAATCCTGACGTAAACCAATGAAATGACAAAAATATTTATAGATTTAGTAAACCACCCAATCAAGTAACAGAGAGTCATTTACTCCGAAGACTGATCGTCATTTGACTATGTATACCGTCTCCCCTGGGAGACGGTAATTACCTGACGGATTCTGAATCGCACTGATAGAACTGATCTCGCTGACGGTTACCAAGGTACCAAGGTAACGATGGATTCATAATTTTGAACGGATGTATTCGTCATCCATCATTCAGCGTTCCAAAATCTGTCAGCAATCAGTTACCAATCAGTCAAGGTGTTGCGTATACGGGTGAAAGTACTGTATAATATGTTTATATTTTATTTATTTTATTATTATTTTTTGGAACGAGACATTTGTATTAGCTATTCTTTTGAATGCTTGCGTTCATTTTATTATAAATACATAAATAACATACAAATCAAGCAAAATTCGTTTCATCGTTAAATTATTAAGTTATGCGTATCCGTCAATAAACTGTCCGATTTATGAATATAATTACATGACGGATTCATAATTTTGAACGGATGTATTCGTCATCAATCAGTCACCGACCCGTCATTATTTCAAAATTCCTCAGCAATTAGTTATCAATCAGTCAAAGTGATGCTTTTAAGGTTTCAAGTACTCTGGTGCTAAATTGGTATATCGTAACCTATATTTGTTTTTGCGGAAGAAACACTGCAAAATTGTGTGTTGCTGCAGGTACATCATATTCTACGAAAATAAGAAATTAATTAATTTTTAACATACATACCACTGCCATGCAATGCTTTTATACAGTAGATAAAAAACAACACAAAAGGGAACACGAAAAACATCCATTAAACCAAAATAAATAACATGTACAAGAGAGTAATCCGCAAAGTGGTTACATCCGATTTTCATTACTTTTCCACTTATAGATACTATTTTAAAGTGATTTTATGCTCATTAAGTACTACACGCAAACTTGAAGAAAAGGGTAGTATTGATTCTGATGCGTGTGGGAGAAGATGCGTCCCAATTGTTTTTCATTTCAAAATTGTAATCAGATTGTTATTCCGTTAAAAATTAAATTATGTTTATATAGTGTAATGCGCGCTCTGTGATACATAATGATACCTTTTTTGGCGCGGGGGTGGGGGAGTTACTGGACATTGTAGTAATCAACTTGCTCTAACTTATGATATAACATTCATATATCACTTTACAGTTAGGATTTGTTCAGTACATGTAGGACGCCATGTATTGTTACCCCATTGTTTCCCCTGTGTTTGTGATCATAGATTGTGATATCGTCTATTTAAGTTACTGTACTAGTTAATATTTATACTTTTAATCGGGTAGTCTGGCGTCTTCTCTAAATAAAAACTGCACGCTCTAATATTGGTGATACAGAGCGATTGTTACCACTGTCTTAAACTTTGTGCGTTTTCGTATTAGCCCTTTTATTTTTGACGAAGGTATAGCACTCGAAACAATTCGAACAAAAACGGGTTTCCTGATTTTTTCTCTAAATGGTTGGATATTTTGAGCTGATATTTGTTGTGTGAATAAACTATCATGAGTTACAAGTATCCGACCTTCGGTAGGGAAGCTGGCAATCCTTGTTCCGGTCAGATCATTTTGATGAAATGTTATGTCCCGTGGACTAAAATCTGTTTTCATACAATTTTAACTTTTTAATCTATTGAATTTATTATGTTATTAGTGCTATATTGTTGGAGCAAAATTATTTCTTTTAAGTTGAAGTTTGTATATTTGTTTTGTTTGTTTTTTAATGGTGTGTGACGACTGTTAAAGCAATTTTCCAGTTATATCATGGCTTCCATTTTTTGTTGTAGAAGAAGCCGGGGTACTTAGAGAAAACCCCCGACCTCTAGTGGGAAAACTGGCAATCGTTGGCTATTAAGATTGGAGTTTCACGCACCCTGCCAGTACTTAGACCCGAACTCGCAACCTTAATGTTGACAGACGTGATTAATAGTAGATTACTAACTACCTTAACCACCAGGCCACCGGGACCCCCTCCCTTTGCGAATCAAGTTTGAATTTTGATTCTGTCCGATGACTTGACGAGGTAATGGCCCATGGAACATTTCGTACAAATAACTGTTTTCCTTATTTTTTCTGTAAACGGTTACAGATTATTACCACTGATATTTGTTGTGTTAGTAAAAAATAAGTTTCATAAAAATAGCAGTTTTCCAGACTTTTGAATCTCTTGCATTTATGCTGTTATCGTGCTAAATTTGTAAAACAAGAATATTTGGTTAAGTTGAATAACATCCTCCCGAAAGGGTCTACAGGCTTCCAGTTCGTGATAATGGCAGTCCGGACTTTCTAAATGGTTGGAGATATTGAGCGGATAATTATATATAAATGTCAACTGTCATGAGTTATAGGTCAAGTTTGCAAGTTGTAAAGGTCTGATGATTTTTACCTCCGGTACAGGACAGTCTTGCATATGCAATACAATCCACACTTGTTTCATATTTTGACTTTGGTTATAGTGAGGTTGGAACGAGAATGGTTTATAAAGATTGTTTTTAACAGACGAAAAATAAACAAATACATAAAGCACATTTATTAACAAAATAAGCAAAGAAAATTAATATAATTAAAAAGTGTATTAACATTGTAAGGAAGACAAACAAAATAGGTCTACACAAATAACAAAGAATATTAACAATAAGAAATAAACAATAAAGAAAAAAAATGGAAAGAATATTAACAAGAAATGGAGAACATTAGCAAAAAAGAAAGACTTTTAATAAATAAGAAAAAGAACAAATCAGAACATTAATACTCTGTCGAAGATTGCATTCAAATTTACAATTTTCAACCCTGATATGTGCAATAAAAACGCTTTCTGTTATAATTAACTTTTTATTATAAATAGCGTGCAATATATTAAGAATATATAATTATGTAACAGCGCTTATATGGCACATATTTTTGCGTTAAATAAAACCCAAGCATAAATAGACGAAACGATAATATAATTCCTTTTTAGATAGATTTTTTCCATTGCATAACAAATATTGTTTTCGTGAATACGATTATTTTTTTGCATGACTTAATATTTACATTACGTATGTCTTTCTTCGATATCTTAGATTTCCTTTGGTTCAAACCGGTTACAGATGACGTATAATCATTCTTGCATTTCTCAATGAAACCGGTTCCAATGAAGAGCACGCGCTTTCTTGACGACGTCCACAGTAAACAAACAACGCGGAGTAATATAAATCAACAACAATATATTGTGCACGATTTAAGTCAGGACCCCGACATTTTTAACACGAAATAAAATGAAAGCGTTAACCGAGCACATTTTCGTCATGAAAATCGAAATTCATTGAAAATGTAATATTTGCAATATTTTGTAGTTAGTAACTGCACGAAATCATCAATACATCATTATTTCATGACTTGGATTAGTACTACGCATATAATGTAATCAATTATAACAAAATTAATTAAAAAATTACAAATAATTACAGGTTTATTTAAACGTGAAGATATTCGTATGATGTGTTATTTCTCTTTTTTCTTCCATATTACAACGACAATACAACAGAAAAAGATTCCTACCAAAATATGTCACTGTAACTATAATCATTAACATGACAGACCATCAATACAATGTTTTAATGTGATCAATCCCCCTCATTACAGTACCTAGTGTTCGTTTTTATTATACTCTCTTTGATATTGGCATTCATTTAACTATTATTTTATAGACACATGTCACGATGACCTCAGTCAGTAATGCAGACTTACAGGTTAAAATAATGACCTTTCTAGATTTAATTTAAACCCGACGAGTACATTTTGTCCAGATCTTTCGAATCCAAAAAAGTAAAAATAAACAACAAAGCGGGATATTTAGCATCTTAAATATAGCATTTATACATGTAGAGTCTTAACGCTTTTCAACAATTAATACATTTGGCTGACGCTACGTATAATAATTAGTTTTTTTTTAAAGTTTTTATTACAGATACAATTTCAATAATACTATTATTTTCAATAAAACATGTAACAGCAAAGATGGTTATATTCTTCATTCCTACGAACAATTCTAGTATTGCAGTTTTGTGAATAATACTACGAACAATGTATTGTTTGCCAATTTCTGATTTTTTTTGCGCGAAAGGATTTTAAGTTAAGTATACAATCGTTAATTCAAATACTTTTACAAATTAATCTGTTTAATTTGGCAGACGTACAAGTAGTTTATCAATGTCACATGATCGTGTCTAGAATTATTATTTGTTGCCTTGTATTTTAAGTTTCATTCATTAATGTCAGCTTCCTAAGGCATGATCATACATTGAGGGCATAATGTTATCTGTCCGTTTTCCTTGAGTGGTTTCATCATAAACATTCTCTAACGTTCTACTATCATCATAGAAATTGTGAACTTTGTCAGCCAATCGATCATTCGACGCGTTCGTCAAGTCGTAATCTCCATCCTTTACTCCAGAATGATCATAGATAGGACCAGATGTATTGCCCTGCCGTCGTCGTTCATCCTCGTGAAGAATGTTATAAGTATCGTCAATGTGATCATTCTTTGGACGATTTATGTCCCTTTCCGTAACATACATGTATTCTGGCGTCGTTTGAGGAGGGTTAGGTACAAGACTTGCTTTATCATTATCTGCGACAGTTGAATAGTACACACTTAGATTGGTCGGTTGCTTATCTTGAGTACCTTGGTGTTTTCTAATGAAATAAGAGGAAATTATTAAGAGTAAGTGTGCATGAATTCAGTTAATACGTATGACACGTACGTATGAAACGTACATATCTGTATAACAACACTGGATGTCTCTGGAAAATTAAACAAAAAAATAATAATATGATAGTTCATGTTAGAATTAAATATTTGTGCAGATATTTTATTATTCATGTAATTGAAATTAAATCTGAACTCGAATGTTTTTTCTGATTGTGGTGACGGTGCATTAACACAAATTAATGTAAGTTATATTAGCGGAACTGTGCCGTTATATTAAAATTAATTACCTCACCCCACCTACCATTTAAAAACATAGCACGTACATATGAGAATACATTTTTGTCCATTCGTGTATAATTAATGTACACTTTGTGTGATTTTTTACCATTCACAAAAACGCTTATTGGTTGTGAGCACAAGTAACAGCATAATGGCCTTTTATTTGACACACCCCTTTAAAATGAAAACCATAACTGCCACAAGAAAAATAACCGCCAATAATCCACCAACTGCTCCGCCTATCAGAGGACCTAAAGAAATAGTACACATGGAAAATAAATACCACACGTATACCAAAACCAAAGAGGGTAGGTAATTTATTACTTTCCACATCCAATAGAACCAGTAAAACCCTATCCAAACAATGTATTTTTTCCACACATGCGTACTATGGCCGCTATTTGACAATATCTTTATGCCAAATAAAGATAAAATGCTTGAAAGGATTCTTCAACATACAAGTGGTATGTATGATATAAATATATTCATGGAATCAGACGTATCGCTGTGTGCATTTATGATCCCAAACTTGTTAAAAGTACTGTCTGTTAATTGAATATCATTTTACAATAATTCTATATCGCGTGTATTAAATCAAAGATTTGGTACTAACCACCCAATGTTTTGTATCTCGTCTTGCGTTACATGAATATAGTAACCACGTGGTTAATTTTCCTGTCTCTAAGTGACCTGCATTTCTTATTCATAGCAATCACGCAATTTGCGTCAAAATACAAAAATATTTGCAAACAATATAGTTGAAACAATGTCCGTATCGGGGGGTTAAATTTGTTCGTGCACTCTAAATATTTCTATATTCTCTGCTGTAAAAAAAACCACACAGATTTGTCGGTTGTTCTTTTTACAAGATTCGTACAATCCGGCAAGTATGCGGCAGCATTCGTTATCATCTTAGTCTAGTTGTACCTTGTTCTTTGATATTTACAACACAGTACTAGCTCTGTCAAACACGTGGGCGTTAAATTATTAAAAAAAATAAATATGCCTGACAGTTCTCACCTTCATTATTCTGGGTAACTTTTTTGTTTGTGTCACTTGTATCTGTATTAAATTCTGTAACAACTGTAGTTTCTTTATATTTGGTACTTGTTCCACCTACCGCCACATGAAACACATTTTAAAAATAACTGATGTATATATTAATTAAAATTTACTATCTACTGTGACATTTTGTTTATAAATCAGATAGATACATCTCTTGTTAATTGATTTACGCAATTTGTTATGAATCAACGTACGTAAAACTTGATATTATGACACGTGCGAGACTGAAAATGACTGCAAGTGGTATTTTCAGTCCTTTTACATTGATTATGTTCGACCCAAACTATTGTTACAAATGTAAAAAAAAATGAACCGCAAAAGTCCATTTCAAGGAAATCTCACACTTTAACATGCTCGGTGAAAGGTCATATGGACTTCGCGTCGACACAAGATTGCCAGAAAAACAGAAAAGACTAATTCATTAGTTGTTTTATCTGTATCAATGAATATATATTTATAACTGATTGATTGATTTAATGTTTTCTTAATGTCAACGACATTGTATTTCAACCTTATTCAGGACGAGTAAAATTAACAAAAACAAAAAATCATAATGAGAAGTATTTTGCCAACGGGAATACTTTTTTTATTGCTACTGAAAACGTTGTAAATATAGTCATTTATTGTTTGATAGAATTCCAAAATTTGTCAGTTTCTTGAGTTCATTATATTGTTTCGCCTCAATAATTTTGCGCCATGAAAAGAAAATTTTTGTTGACTATTTGCTATTTCGTAAGCCCAAAGAGGTACCCTATTCAAAGCGAGGGTACGATTATTTGTTCTAATTGTGTTTCAGCATTAACAAACCATAAATCAGAATAAGAAATATTGGGCCAACGGTAATACAATTTTGACTGTCACTGAAAACGTTTGGATAAAATGTATTGTCTTGGGATAAAAGTATCGCCTTTTAAACCTGCTGCAATTTGCATACTCTTTTAATCAATATACAAAAGCGACCTTTAATGTACAAGGAGGATGGAACTCTGCGAACAATCACGCAACCCATTTTATATTATGAACCAACAATGGTGCCTCTCTTATCCGCACACTGGGGAAGCTCTGGACATATCTGTGGGTCAATCCTCAGTATTGTAAAAAGGCAATAAATACACACAATACATGCAGTTTTATAGTTTAATTTAGTTGTTTTATTGTAATATTATTATGTAACGTTATATTTTTAAGCGATAAGGTTGTTATTTTTTCTGGTTTATTTTATAACGATGAACTGTTGCTTGCAGGACATTAAGCAACAACCAATCATGCACTAACCCACAATTTGTGTCAGCAATGCATTTAAAAGGAAGCACACAGAGAGATAGTTTTGACGCAAGCATGTGTACACACAACATGCATTTTCTCTAATTTGTTATTTATAAGAATGAATTTAGTGAGACGTATGACTGCAGTTTACAAATATTACGTTGATCTAAATTCAAGGTAATCTCAGTAGCACTTAACTATTGATCACCTTCTTTTCAATGCTGTGAGTTTGAGTTTAACCCCAACGTGAGGAAGCTTTCCTTCAATTATACTTTAATTGACAAGGATTTCCATTTTTTCCGCAGTTGTTCGGATCAGGTACTCTGGCTTACAACATCAATAAAACCTTGATGCCATGATGTAGCTGACAAATTGTTGAAAATGACGTTAAACACCTTGAAAATAAACACATCAAATGAGTTACCATAAATATACCATAAATTTAAGAGACAGACATTCGTACAGACGACATTTATCACTGTATTTGGTCTGGTCTGAGGTCTTAGTTCAAGATTCAGTCATCCTATCGCGTGTTCCTGTTATTTACGACTGAATCGTAAGATCTGTCTGGTGTTCGATTGCACGTTTTATCCAAAGATAAGTATTGTTTCGTTTATTTTTTGCTAACACGTTTAAATAATTAATGACAGTCGCGATATCCCTATCTTCTCTAGAGTTAAAAGTGGTGTGCAAATGTATAAAAACAAACGTTTCTTTTGTGGTTCAATGTAGTATAAGAACGATATTGTCAAACTCAATGTTAACTACAAAAGAACTATTCCATTAAAAATTATGTTACGCAATTTTTTGAATTGCTGCAAATAATTGGTACTTTTAAAAATATAATTGATGCGTACGAGTATCATATTACAGAAACATAAACATCATTTTGAACTCCAAACTGATTACTGTTGATGTTAGCGCTTTTAAAACTTTAATTGAAAAGAGATATTTAGTTGCTTAAACTAATTTAAACTTAAACTAATTTTTGTGTGCATGAGTGCTTCCGTGTGATTGTCGAACTAAAATTAGTATTGAAGTGTAAATCTGGACTTGCAAAAGACAATTTCTTGAACACCAGCATGTCCATTGTATTTCATTCCTACGACAGAATTCTATATCATTTGACGGTTATCACTTGAGAGGATATTATACAATAATGCAATAATATTACTAACCATTTCGACACAAAGTTTTATGCTTTTCGTTACAGTCTCGTGTTTCAAGTTTATAATCACCTTTACTGGTCACCAACAATGATAAGCAGCTGTTGTAAGTGGGATCATCTGTAATATAAAGTACGCATACTGAAAACGAATATCTGTGTTTATATTTGTTGCGTCAAGCAAAGAATTAGTGACATTTCTTAGTGCTTAGTGTAAGATAAATCGTGCTTGAGTGTCTATTTAAATAGTAAATAGCTCTTTTTTAACTAAATACAAACAAACGTCTGTAAAGTGTAGACCGCACCAGGCTTTGTTGCAAGTACGTGAATATAAAACTAGAGAATGTCGATCTATCGATCACTGATACCCCCGCTTTGTAAAAATTTCCAACATTTTTCCAATTTCCCCCAAAATCGATAGGCTCCTTACCAACGTAATATATAACAATATCCCAAAGTTTCATTCAAATCGGATGCAAACTTTTTGAGTTTTTGTCCGGAAACAACTTTTTTGTTAAAATTTCTAACGATTTTCGTGGCCTGTGACCTTGAAATTTGACGGATTTCCCCCAAAATCAATAGGCTTTTTAATTACCAAACTGACATATAACAATATCCCAAAGTTTTATTCAAATTGAATGCAAACTTTTTGAGTTATTGTCCGGAAACATATTTTTTGTTACAATTTCTAATGTTTTTCGTGGACTGTGACCTTGAAATTTGACGGATTTCCCCCAAAATCAATAGGCTTCTTACCAACCCGATATATAACTATATCCCAAAGTTTCATTCAAATCGGATGTAAAGTTTTTGAATTATCATCCGAAAACCAAATGTGGAGGGACGAACGGACGACGGATGGACGGACGGATATGAGGACCACTATATACCCCCGACTCTGTCGAGCGGGGGTATAAAAATATAGTTCGGAATTGACAAATTAACCAATCAATTTGACAGAAAATATAAACACATGTTAGCTAGTAATCTTATCTGAAGGTATTATTAAAAACTTGAAAAGAAAATTAATAATACAATTTTATGTTTTTTTGTTTGTTTAATGGTGTTTAATGCCACTTTCAGCATTTTTTAGCTGTATCATGGCGTCCAGTTTTTATTGGGGGAGGAAACCGGAGTACCAGGAGAAAACCCCCGACCTGCGGTGGAAAAACTGGCAATCTTTGTCAATTAGGATTGAAGTCGAGTACACCCTGCCTGCAGTGAGAATCGAACCCGCAATCCCAGTATTGACAGCGATAAGCACGATCATCAGCAAGCTTTGGCGTAATTATCGATTCCCCGTGATCAACAAATGAATGCTCAAAGTCAATTCAGAACAAAGAATATTTAGGTAAGTTTAACTGTCATGTCACCAAAATGACAAAAAGTCTGTCTAAAGTGTGTCGATTACGTAACAGTTTCAAAAATGAAGGGATTTTAAAAAAATGTGTACAACGAGTACCATAATTAATACAATAAATATTTCAGAAATTATGACCATTCATGTTACTTGGTAAAATAACTGTCAGTCAAACATGATTTTCAACATTTGTTATCATCAGCAAAAGACATATACCTAAAACCAAGCCATATCACATAAAATGCAGTTACAGAACTTAAAAAGCTCAAAAATTGCTATAAGTGGCGTAACACATCATTCAAGCAAACAAACAACAAACGTTAACTAATGGTTAGTTTATCGGATACTTGTTGCAGAGTGGGCTATGCGACGACGATTTCAACCAAAAATTGAGTCAGTTAAAAATATAAACAGTTACTGGTCAGACCGACACAATGTCATGTCTATTGTTCATTCTTTTAGTAAAGATATGTGTTACCACATATGATTATTGGAAAGCATGGATGTAGTACAGTAAATAAGTTCAACGCCAGAAATAAGTGTATTATATTACCTTTGTTCCATATAATTTTCTCAGTCAAGAACCGGTTGTGCCATGTTTCGTCAGTGTCTGGTATGTTGTTGCCGTTGCATTGACCACCCGGATATGTCTGAAGGAATTTTCCATCTCGTTTACAAATTTTACGAGCATCATACCAGTTTGAAAACCAATGATAGCACATGGAATCCCATGTTCTTTCTGTTGAAAGGATACATTAATCATATACATGTATAATAAAAACCATACAGTGTAAGTAATTTAATATCCAGTTACGAGAAACATGTACTGGATGATGATTTGATCTACAAATAGTTCGAATGGTTGTACTAAATAAACTGCTAAGTCGTTTAACTACTGATGGAAATGCGATATATGATAACATAAAAGCAAATCTGGTCAGAGAAATGTAATAAAAATGGTATACATTGAGCGCCGAAATCTGTCGTGTTATCTCGTCTACAATAAAAACACCAACAGTCAGTATCGAATGTGTCCACTCAAGCTTTATATTTTTTAACGACGGTTGATAATATTTTTAATTTCCTAAATTTGTATTGCATTCTATTTCTACAATACATTTTTCTGCAAACACGGACAAAGTTAAAAAAAATTTAGTCTATATACATTCAATTTTGACATTTTACGTTAGTTTGTATAACAAATTGCTGGTATTTCAATTATAATATGAAAAAACTCAATAGAGTCGTGTTTATTTTCTAAACTGCATCGACATATGTTTACGTGGATCTGGGCGACATCATTCTGTGTTTTTCACGATAATCCAAAACATGGATTTATATTGTGTAATTAAATAAATGTAATAAATACATTTATAGTTTTAGATATAAATTAACTTCTCCACTCCCCCGTCATTTGTTTGTTTGTTTGAATATTGTTTAACGCCACTTTCAGCAATTTTTCAGCTATATCTTGGCGTCCAGTTTTTATTGGGGAGGAAACCGGAGTACCCGGAGATTTAGGTCAAACGCATCCTGCCCGCAATGCGACTCGTACCTCGACCTCGTGATCAATAGTAGACGAATTACCTTAACCACTCGGCCACCGAGGCCCCTTCCCCGTCGTAACTGTGGAACTGAACGCAGACAAGACACTCAATCGTAAAGGTATAAGATGTATTTTTCTGATTTTCTAAATAAAAATCGTTCCAGAGAAAGATCAGATTCCCCAGAAAGGCTTGCTGATTTTGAACAAGTAACCAGTATACTTTATCACATGAAACTGTATCGAGTGTGCCGTCTGCTTTTAATCGTACAATATATAGTTATGCACAAAACCTAATACGTAAGAGAATTAAATTTACACTCCTTTGAGAATTATTTGCTAATTTATATAAATTTAATTAAAAATTAACCTATGAAAGGATTGTATTTACATCCAATTACAAACAATAATGCCTCCTTTAAGAAAATACGAATTATACAAAAATGTACTTTTAAAAAGGTTGCATTATTAAGATCTTTTCCACTACAGTGGAAAGACCTTCTTGTATTTCTTATGATTATTATTTATTCTTCATTTTTCCTCGATATTTAGTACCATTAATTGGTTATATACGAAGATGACATGGCTCATGCTTTTAGACCAATCTATTTTTAGTAACAGAGTTATCTGCCCGAACGCTTGTTAGCAGATAAACTCAGAAACCTTAACCTATTCTCAAAATCTGAAGTGTACAAAATGTAGGCTTACCTATGACGATTATTAAACATGAAAATGTTTTCTTCCAATCAACTTCCTGCTTACGCGTTTTTGACTCGAAAAGTGTCGCAACTCGTAAAAACGTTTTCTGAAAACCGCAAGTTCTCGAGGCTAGGAACCGCCAACATTGATCCTAAGTGACATATACTACAACTTTTAAAAATGTCAAGGTCACTATAGGTCTTGTTAGCACTACATCTCATAAACCATAAAAGATAGAAGCAGACAATACATATGAAAACCCACTCCTCTCATCAAGACCTTCATTTGGTACATAGCTCGAAGCTGTGCGATGAACCGTTTTCGAGTTACAGTCCTTGACGCATTTCGGTTAATAGGGTTTTTGGTTACAAGCTGTATAGAAATAATAAATTAAATATATAGGTTTTGAGTGATGAGTAGGAAAAAGCTTCAAGTTGAGCCAAAGGTCAAAGGTTATAGGTCAGGGTTATACCACAGCAACAAGGTAACTGTTATGAAAAGTCCTTAGCAAGCATATATTTTTAGAATCTGAATGATATACTTTACTGAAAAGTGGCATTTTGTCCCTAACAACGGGCATAAAACTCCTTAACAACCGTCTATTATTGGCTCGGGATCACTTTCTTTACTCAAATAAGAAATTTTTTTATGACTTAATGTGACTGACATTTTGTGCTTAGCAAGACACAAAATCACATATATTTTCTGTCTTTATAGTGACAGTGGGAAAGACCTTCTCAGAACAAATGGCGATTTAATTATTTCTACATTTTTTTACCTGCAGTCTTCATGAGTAATTTGTTGAAGACATGATTCGGTTAAACAAGTATTTTTTTTCACTTTCAACAAATTATTGTTTATATAATCTTATAGCATTTAAGTTAGAAAAAATACCAGGAGAATCTCAGGAAGCCTTCAGACGTTCGCTTGAAATTGCAATCTTTATCCATAAAGATCAAAGTTTAACACAACTAAGTGTCTAGCGTGAACTGCCTGGCCGAGTGAAATTAATAAAATATCTAGCTGCTTCGGTAATAATTATGTTCCGTCACGTTTTTATCAATACAAATACTTTGAACCTTTGCACAATATTAATGCGATTTGACTACTGATTAATAAAAAAACTGTAATATACATTTTATTCGATAATATTACATTTAAATAAATATTTTAATAAATGATTCAGCATTGACTTTTTGGGTACTGAAATCAATGTTTAACTTAATCTATACAGATCGCTGGTTCAATAGAAGTTGTATTATGTTTGTTTTATTTATGGTTCATCTCGCAATTCCTCTTTCAATAACCTTGATATACCGTATAAGTGTTTTTTTCGAGGTTATTTAATTTTCGCTATATTTGCGGTAAAAGTTGGAACGCGAAAATAAAAACGCGAGAAATATTAAGACAACTGATAGTTATTTTGTATGATTACGGACCGCGCAAATTGCATTACGCCAAAATAAACTCGCACAGTTTTTTTAACAAAACGCTAAATTTTTCACACGCGAAAAAAAACCCATTTATATGATAGTTAATCACCAAACGTGCCTTCTTTAGAGAACTAAATTAAAGGCTTGCCGTGGCAATCCTGCTCGGGACTGAGGTTTCAAAAACTCTTTACGAGAACATTTTTGAAAAACATCCAAATAACATCCAACCTTTTGACCTAAGAATTAAATCTCATTTGGATAATCCTGGTATAAATTTAAATGAAATAGCTCCTCAAAATTTCACATAATCCACCTTGGAACCCTAAACTCGTATTTATTTACGATTTTAGAATGCATAAAAAATCCTAAACCAAACCTTTAAGTATTCAGCAACACTTTGCAGAAATAAAATCGAACTGTTCTGAACAAAGCAGAATGTATACATATTGATAGTAAAATGGTGATAAATTTGATTCAACCGCTGTCTTCGGAATGCGTGCTGAAACTCGCCGTCTTATATCAGCATTCTCTATATTCAGGACAGAGGCACAGGCTTTTCATCTTGCACTAAAACTGTTGCATCGTCAGTTAAAAGTAAATTTATTATCTGCTCCGATCCTTTATCATGTCTCCTTGCAGTTGAAAATTTAATAAGACAAACCTTGTAAAAAGAATCATTCACATTTACAAATCCTTGACAACGTTAGGTAAAGAGGTTGTGTTTTTCTGGATTCCCAGTCACGTGAAAATCCATGGAAACACAGTTATTGACCAGTAGGCCAAGGTTGCCTTAGACAGTGACATTATTAACCGTAAAATGTATTTCACTGATTTTAAATTAAATATTTTTTACATTCATGTCTAGTTTATGGCAGAGTGGTCGGGTCAAGAAGTTAATAATAAACTTTATGGGACCGAACAACTGCTTCGTGAAATAAGATAGTCAACTTATACCTCACTGTAATTTGGAAATCGCTCTAACAAATTACAATTGAAAAAAAAACTTGTGAAAAGTCTTTTGCTATGATTTGTGTATTTGTTGTATAAAATTATGTTGACTAAAATCTTCTGTTTTCTCAATGCACAGACACAAAAACAGTGTTTATTCCCTATATACTAAACTTACTTCTGCCAATCCGAAGAGATCGAATGATTTGCCGTTTACTACACAAATAAATGGTAACTTTGTACAACTAAAACAAACGGTTCACCTGATTCAGTTTCATGCAATAAAGTGTTAATGTTTCTTGTTCAAGATCGGCGCGTCTTTCTGGGACACTTAGCCTTTCAATTGGATGATTGTAAAGGTCTCTATTGCTTGTTAATGTAGACAATTAGAAATATACACCATTAGAATTGAGTGTTTATAGAACGTTCCATAGTTACGAAAGTTAAAGGACGTTCATAAAATCTATAACTATAAATGTATTTATTACATAATTAGATTATATAATATGAAACACTGATATGGATTACCGTGAAAAAGCATTGAATGATGTCGCCCAATGTTTAATACACATGTTATTTGATAAGTGAGGAGGAATTATCTGTAACCTGATCAACTGCATATATCAGTCTTTAAAATCGGTAGCGTCCCTTGGGCATGTTTTAAAACACCAATCACCATGAATGTGGCATTTGATACAACGGAAAATGACAGACATTTACCACTGATACAACTGAATTTCGATCAAGTCAACGGAAAATATATGTGACAGACAGTTTGTAACCGATACAACGGACACGTTGTTGTAACAGAATTTTGACTGTGTGATCGGACAAAATGTCTGTGACGTACACAATATGTCTTAATATAACTCCCACAGTGAAATGAATCATCTGACACAACGTTTGCAGTCTTCTACAGACATTTTTGCATGCAGTTATTTATTGTCAATCTCAGAGATAGACAGACGGAAAACGATTGCAACTTATATATACAGTCATTTTTGTAGCCAGCAAAGGATCCATGGCATTTAACGAATCAGAAGACAAATTTGGGTCGGTAGAATGCTGTTCCGCTCTTCGCGCAAATCAATTTCATCCTGACGTAAGGTCTCAGGTATCGACTGGAATTTTCTTTTACCGCATGTCCAAGCCGATTCTCGCGTTGTTCAATAGGGCTTTCCTCATGAGAAAAGAATTTCGCATAAAGTTTTAACGTTGTTTGTATTGTGGAACGTAGTTGTTAGTAGAGCAGAATGGGCTCGCATTATCATGTAGAAACAAGTAACATCTTGGTGTGTAGAAAAAAAGGTAACAACTGTTGGGCTTAAAACGTCATAGATGTAGCGTGTGTCTAGCTGTCAAATTACCAAATATCACGAACAGTAGGGTTCAATGATTAATAAAGATTGATGCCGCCCTATACTATCACGATGCCAGCGGCCCAATAATCGGTCTCTGGAACACAATAACATATAAAATTCACTTCTGCGAATTCAAACAGGTTATCGACCATCAAGAGGATGGGAGAACTTCGTCGAAACATAAACCATTGCCTTCGAGGCCACCTGCTTTGATAAAAAAATTCCAAAAGGCTATACCAAATCAGCTAAAGTTAGCAACACATTGCGATTGGAAAAGCCCAAAATTTAAACCATTGCTGAAATTTTTAAACAGCAAATTTCGACATCACTATGTCACTGAAAAAATCAACAATATTGACAGCAACAAAACGAGGTTACTGGGCTAGTAATGGCCTTTGGGACAAACAGTCCACCAACAGAGAAAATGCCTATAAATATAAATACCTTGTACAAACATGGCGTTATCGGATGTATACATATACAAATCCGATTCTTACTTTGTCGACGCATCTAATCTTTTAATGGAATTTGTGATTTGCTTAATTTGCTAATTCTGTACATAAACTACTGAATTTCATGTTTGTATTCTATTAATTTGTGTCTTATTCAACATAAGCACATTAACTTTATTGTAACAACATTGTATGCTTACCAGAGAGTTGTATCTTCTGACACTTGAATTTCAACTGGTCGCTGCATTCCTTATATTTTATTACTTTAAATGCGTCAACATAAAAACAATACTGTCCGACAGCTTTGAATATAGGTTCTAAAAATCATTTAAACATATTGTATCGCATTTTGTATGTATTATATATGCATGGATCAAAAGTCTTTTTACTTGTAAATTTTAACTGGGATGCGGAATATTAAATCATATAAATATCGTGTGTTCTTTATTTCGTTTGCTGCAAATTTTCCTTCTAGTTAATTGTAAATAACGCGGATTCAACGAGGGACAAACAGATGAATGCATCTCAGAACATCAGTGCATATGTTACACTATATATAATAGCTTGGCAGATCCTTCCTTGTGTCCCTGTTTCCAAACTGGTAAAAAAATCAACTAAACATACATTTGATATGACTTTGTTGAATGTTTGATTTAATACAGGTTGGCTGGTAAGAATCTAGCTTTCTTACAACAATGTAGTAAATGTGTGTACAGTATGTCTATACTCTTCTGCTTGTTAGCATAAAGAAACAAAATATATACCTGGATTAATTGGTTTAAAGATATAGACGGAGAATATCGTTGTATCTTTGTCAGATCCACATCGGTTGTATTCATCGTCTGAACAGTCTAAGTTGCATTGATCACTTGATATTTCTTTAACATATTCTAACTTTTTCCACTGTTTGTAAGTTTCGTCCTTTACACAGTAGCATCCTGTATTCTGTAAAATTTGAAATGATGCACTCAACACGCAAAGAATTTTTTTCGTCATTATTTTTTACCAGCAAACCATTGACCTCTATCAGCCTAGACCAATGTTACAACATGGCAAAATTCATAAATGGCTGGGATGGACAGCAGCGCTTAATAAATGGAAAATTGGAAGAAGGGTTTGGGTTTTGAAAAAAGAGCAGTTGATTACACAAAAACAAAACCATCATGCATAAAATGTGCTTAAATAAAATCACCCACAATTATACATATGGTACGTTTGAAGTACCAATCAGTTTTCTAGTAGCCTTCTGATTGATTGATTGATTGAATGAATGTCTGCTTTACGTCCAGCGAGCAGTATTTCAGCTATATTCAGGACGGGAACAAGTTAACAAACAATTAATCAACAGAAAATGGGGGTGGAATGGGTCATAGGGAATACAATTTTGACTGCCACTGGAAAAGTATGGAGTTTTGGGTAGGGGCGGAAAATTTAGCCTTTTGTAGCGGCTACAATGAGCCTACTCTTTTTCGAAATTTACAAAAGGGGTCTTTATCGTGCAAGGAGCGTGGCACTCTCCAAACACGTTACCCACTACGGTCCGCGGTCAGGCTTTCCGTATTATGACCTGACAACCCCCCAACGAGGGGTCTCCCCTATCCGCCAACCGGAAACGCGCTGGGCTGCTTTGGGTCGAGCACTGGGAACCCTCAAAGTAGTAGCATTCTATGTGTTCCCGATAAAAGTTTCGGATAAACTAGTTAATAGAACACCTGGAGAATTTGTAAAAAGTTATACCGGTATAAAGATGCCACAATCATAAAATGGTTTACGCCAGATTCGCGTTTTTGTGATAAAGACTAGTTATACTCGTACCAACAATATTGTAAATATTTCTAAATTGCAGATGAGTTTAAAATAATTTAATTTCTTAAGCGATACGCTGAACCAGACTGATATTACAAACTTGAAAATAGATAAAATAGCAGAATATCATTTTTTTTATTTTCAGCACAATAGATTTTGACAATGACTTTATTCGTACAGGAATCAATTATTAATGTATTTATGTTAGCAAGCACCTAAGTGTGACGTATGGTCTTCTGATACTCCGACGACCAACCATCAACCGACTGAGGCATCGCTACAATAGTTGCCAAAAATGTCATTAAATAAATACAATTTTCTACAACAGCGTCATAGACGCCCAAACCGAACAAATCCCAATAACTTAAATGTCGAAGAGAATTTCATCATTATATTAAATACATGCACACATTTGTTTTTCTGTTCTTCAAATTGTTGGTTCATACAAAATACTAGTTTTTGTTTTGGACCAACATTTAGTTGTAACTGAAGTCTACTCACCGCCAAAAACATAAAATCGCCGTCAGCGCCGTCGCAGGAAGTTGAACATTGTATTATAGTATTATTTTCAAATGTATTGTTCTTAACATGTTTTATTGTACTGTCAACTTTTGTTAGGCTGTAACATCCTGTACAGAATACATAACTGAAACAACTTAAGCATGAAAAACAATTTTTTAATATGATGCAAACTTTATACGAATTTAATCACGTTCCATTTGTAACTCTTCCTAATCTGACATAAAAATTCTAAATAAGTAAAGAGATCCCCACAAAAAGTGGAAATCATACCAAAGTAATCAGTCAGTCCGTAAACTTTAACATTAAGGTCACACTTTTGCTTTCTGAATGACCCATTCCTGTCCGAGCTCTAAGTTTGAAGTGAGCTTTTGATGTTTGGCGATATGGTAGACAATACAAGACAAACCATGCTTACAGAAGTTTCATCTTGCACTTAATATACCTTGTTTTCTATTCTGAGGCAGTTTTTGATGTTTTGCATGTGGGTAGATCATTTCAAGGCAACGTGTCGCCTACTATGGTTACTGATAATTTATCCTAAACTTTGATCCCAAGGTCACACGGTGCATCAATAAAATTTAAATATAAACGCAGATAAAATTAAATGATGATTACCGTGATACTCCATTATACGCGAGCGTATAACATAGCCTCTTAACCAATAAACAGTGTCTTCTACCATAACTCTTATTGTTCTATTCAGAGAATAAGCTTGGCACGTCCAGGGTTGACATCTAAACAAGACGCCAATTTCAGCATTCTCAGTACACAATGATCTTGCCTGTATCCAGGTTCCTTCTTTTGTACTTACATAAACATCTGTATTGTCTATGTTGTACGAACAGATTAATTAATCTATTGCTAAAGATCTGAATACTCACAGAAAAAGATCTACCCATTTTTATTTAATAGTTGTGTTGTTTCTGATCAATATTATATGACATATTTTCGTGTAGTTCTTGCTTGATAAAATTATTAAAAATATTTTGTTAACGATGAACAAACTACTCGCATGGCATATTATATTGTATGGATATACCCTGGATACAATTCTACACATGGTTTCCCAGTGTTTATATGTGTTGTAACAAAAACACCCCATGATTTTTATTCAATAATAAAAATTTTTACATGCAGAAAAAAGTTCATGCATTAATCATATAAATAATTACCAAATGTTGCCGCAAAATAATAACTTGCAACTTTTATTTATGTGCATCTTTTATTTATGTGATATGTGGTCTATGTTAAGGTTAAGGAACAATTGTCATGTCAATGAAATATTTATGTCCTTATTTGTTTTTATTTGTGCTAATAGGTGTTAATAGCTTGCAAGTTATTGTCTCTAATATCGAATGTCTATCGCGATTAATTTCAATGTACAAATTGGGCTATAAACTAAAAATTAACGTTTGTAAATCGTGAGACTTATGAGGGCCATTTCTTCTTGTGTACTCCTGCGAGTACGTAGGACGATATATTTTCTAGAACAAGAACGTTTTAAATGAAAAATCACTGACTTAAAATTAAATCAATCGGGCACCTACCTTGATATGAAGTTACAATTGGAAAAGTAACAATTAGTTCAATAAACAATAATGCTGATAACATACTGTATATGATATTTACACTTGTATCAGTATGTAAAAGTAATGAAATTGTAAACTAATCATGTACTTCCGTCGTAATGTTAAACGGAAACATATAACAAAATGAAGGCTATAAGAACTTGTTGAAAGTGGGTGGAGGAGAAATTTGTAATAGTATACATTGTTTAAATATGTATAATGTACTAGATAATTTATAATAATTGTTTTAAATAAAACAAACACTCATACATTTTTGTAAAGAAACTCAGCTAAACTGTGTTTTCCTACCGTTATACATTTATTTTAACATTATTGGAACATTTTGAACACTAAATTGTCACATTATTGATATTATTATTGTCATTGTAATTACACTATTAACGGGATGAAAACTAAGTTTTCAGGCTTCTTTGTTAAAGCTTACCAAATAGAATAAAGTTGCTTTAACTAAGAAATAGTAGGTATAATTTTTTCAACCGTATGTTTGAGTATTGTTTAAAGCCAAATTCAGCAATTTTTTAGTTATATCATGGCGCCCAGTTTTTATTGGGAGGAAGCCGGAATACCCGAAGATAATCCCGATCATCGGTAGGAAAACTGACCCTAACTGAATGTTATAAACTGACACGAGTTCCATTCCCGAGGTGAAATAAACTGACACGAGTTCCATTCCCGAGGTGGAACGGCTCAAAAAAAACTTTCAACTATAACAAACTCTAGCAGATTTTATTTAAACTAAATAACAATTGTTTTCTGCTTAGGAATATATTAGAGTGTATTCCCAAAACATTCCTACATATGGCTATAAAATGGGTGAGCAGTTAAAACATTTAAACGGAATATTCTTAATATATCTGTAAAGTACCGTGTCCATTTAAAGGAGGGCTTTCATGCACGTACTGATAGTGATACGTATCTCGGGCGGATTGGCAGCAGTAGCCAATACTCAAAGACCATTTTATTGAAGATATAATTTGTAACTATTAACTAAACAAATACACGAGTTGACTAGAGCTATACATGTAAAGCAAACAAGGTCATACGATTTTAAATAGAACATCTATGACATGGAGCGTACAATCTGCTGTCTTAGCATAAGCTATTGCAAAGTGTGAAGCACTCGATTTGTCAGTATCGTGATTTTTTATTTCTTTATTACACAGAGTTAGTATAGAAAATTCTTTTTTACATTTTAGTATTTGAAAACAATCTCTAGCTGCTACATACAATTTTCTCTTAAAGGGGAGGGGGAGAAAAGAAACAGAAATACGTTATATCAGCAGCAAGTGAAGACCTTCTGAACCATTTAGAAAAATTAAACTTTGCATGAAGTGATAAGTGTTGTAGAGGTCTAATATTTCTTAAGACGGTCTACAAAAAACAAAGTATAAAATAAGTTAACTTTATTACGTGGGGGCATGTATTGTTTATTTAAATTAGCTTTATATGGTAAACTATGCATGCATTGTTTATTCAAATTAGCTTTATATCGTAAACTAGCTAGTACGTATGTATTGTCAAATAATGGTGCAGAATAATCAGTGATAAAGTAGCGGATAAACTAGTAGTTGTTACTTTCACAGAAAATGTTGATATGGATATTTATTACAATCGTTGCTTAATATCTGTACAATGATCCTAATTTTCCTATAAGACATTAATAGAAATCAATGAACTACACTGAATACAGAAACATTTGCACAAGGCTAAAATGTGGTCAAAAGAGTGAAACAATACATGAAAATTGAAATCCTACAATGGGGCATTTTATAGTTTTTAAAATAAAAAAAATATGTTATCGCGGCATGGCAGATTATATATCGCTATATGTCAAATCTAGCATTTATATGAGACTGAAAATCAAAAAGTATGTTTAATTATGGTACTATGTAAGCTGTGGATGAAGAACACTTACTACTTACCCGTCTAAATATAACTATTTAATATTAATTATACCCGTAAACTAGTTTGGGGGTACATAAGAATCACCGTGTTTGTCTGTCTGTCTGTCTGTCCGTCTGTCCACTTCCCTTGTAAGCGCTTCTCCTCCTGAACCGTTTGACAGATTTTGATGAAACTTTACATGAAGGAAGTACATCATATGTAGATGTGCATGAACAATTTTCGTCGCTGTCGGATATTATTCAGGGGAGATAATTGGACTTGAAGCGAAGCGGGGGATATACCTTTGTGAGCGTGCTCACGGTCCACACCTGTTTTATTTATAGTTTATACCACCAGAATAAAATATACTGTTTAAAAATGTAACAGTTCTAAATTTGTCAAAATGCAAATTACATGTTTTACGAGGTGTAATGAAATAGTCAATTTTACCATTGGTTTTGTAAAAGTAAGATTTCAGCTTTTTTGTTCATTTGGTTTGGCTGTCTGTCAAATGAGCTTGGCGGCTATAAACATTCACTTCAATCCTATCGCCTTTAAACTCGGCTAACGTTTTTGTCAAATTAAATTTGTGGTCAAAGTGCATAAAAGGACTACGTTGGAAGCTTAAATTCATCATAACGTTAAAATAATGCCGTGCCAAGGTTGGAGCCTGTACTGCAAAATATTGTCATCGGCCGTCTGCAGTCCGTGGTGTCCCAAAGTGCACGAACTTAAATTGTAAACCATTTAGCAAATTTTTTGCTGTGAAAAATATTCCAGCAGACTGAAATCTACCAATGACTGGCATAGAATCTGGTTCAGCAACGGGTCTGTTTTCTACTACAGAAAGGTGATGGAGAATCCGTGTATACTGACACAGGGATGAATGTTTCTCTTCCTCCTGTGTCCAGGCAGTGGATAGTTTCGTTGTAAGTAGCGTTAGTAAGTAGGCGCTTATATCTTATGACCTGAGAATAGAACTGGCATATGTTCCTAGCAATATATCTACTTAACGGTAAAGAAGCGAAGCTCTCAAACCTCATCTATAGAGGGAGTCATTCCAACAAGACATTTAACAAGTATGGGAATAACTGGATAAACGTGTGCATCAGCGTCAACCTCCGATTCAGACCCATGATCATCTTTGTCAAATGTTGCAACGGGAATGGCAAATATCGTGCAGATAATATCGTATGGACATTCATTGATTCTAAGTCAAGGCGATGCAGAGCAGTTTTGGCAGCACGAGTTGCACATACACGGTACTACCTTAATCGTGACCGTTAGTATTCTTAGTTTTGTATTAGTATTAGAGTTGTATTCATTTACACAAAATTTTTCATTGCTAAACTTAAACTTTCCAATTATCAACTTTCCGTTCATCGACAGCAACATTCCAGCAGCTCTAGCGTATGGTGTATAAATTTCGCAACTAATACGTTATTTTAGATTCTGCGATCGGTATACCAATTTTCTAGACCGATCACTGCTGTTGACTGCTAAACTACTCAAACAACGGTTTGTTGTACCTAGGTTGATGTTATCTCTCCAGAAGTTTTATGGTCGTCACTATGACTAAATTTGTCGTTATGTGTAATCAGTGTCTCAATTACGATCTGACATTTTTGCTGAGTCATTGGTAGCTTCCGATTCCTGGATTTGACTTTTCCCTGGGCAGGACAGTGAGTAACTCTACGGGTGTATAATTAGAGGCAGGCACTGCTTACTCATCCGAGCACTTGAGTGCACCCATGGGTTTTATTGGGTTCGGGTTACTGTTTTATGTTTTTTTGGTTTTTTCTGTTGTGTTTGTCTTTGTCCGGATTTGTAACTGTCCCTTGGCTTTTGGCTAATGTTGTTCGGTCGAATTTCTTTGCTATTTTCTTACAGGAAACACAGATAGATGGATTTTCTGGTTTTATACGGAATATTGAGGGTTTCGAAGTGTAACACTATTTTAAGATATTACTATTTGTACTCATAGTTATTAATTACGTTACTCACTTATTCATTCGTGTATGTACTTACACGAGGGGTTGTTCAGCCTTGTGTGTAGCAACAGTGTGTACTTCTGGATTTAGTTCTTGCTATTGTTTGATTAAAATAATGCTTCGCAAAAGATCCACGACAAAAAAAAAAAATAAAAATTGTGAATGCAGAAATAAAGTTTAAATTTTAATTTCAGAAGCTGCAGCTTTGACAACATACATAAAGTAATATTTATCGGAGTTCACATAGCTTATTGAAATATCAAATAATATATGACATATATACACGTATAGTAATAAATGTGGTTATTTATACCTATAATAAAACATGATTAACTTCCTTATGCCAGAAGATAATGGTGGCAGGCGTTAAAAAAAGTATTCTCTCTCTCTAACATTTGCTTTTATGTTATGGCGTTCATATTATTATTTATTAATTGGAACAATATTTCATATGAGAGATGTTGACTATATTACCATTCAAAATGTTCGTTGTCTACAAATGTTAATAAAAAGTTCAGTTTATTCTAGAATTCGACTTCCTTAAAGTATGCATGGTTTCTGATTCTGTAGTATCTTAGTGAGTTCCAGACCTTCAATTTAAACAAATGTATGAAATTGAAATATTCCAAGAATAAACATATTGTAACTTGTAAATAGCATCCTTATCACATTCTGCAACAGCACCAGAGTAGGCTATTTTTGACTGCAGAGTAGCATACTAGCCAACGTAACATTATAGCAGTTTAGCGTCGTACATTAAGCAATGTTGAAGCAATGTTCAATCTTTGGTACACTAAATATCTGTTATAGTAAATTATTGGTGAAAACAGAGTAGGGTCTAAACGATCAATATATTGATTGCAGGACCTAACATAATGTATAAGTTGTAAAATCTGAACAATTTTAGCCGATGCTACATGTATCTTTAAGTAAACAGTAAGGAAATTAAAGTCATCGCGCTTAAATTCAATTTGTAATTTTGCTGTTTAGTCTATGTCGGGACCGAGGTCGAGACAAATGTAAATGGCCAATTTTAAAGTGCAAGGAACTTAGCACAATTCAAAATCCTTAATTGATTGAGGTCCAGCTATCCGTTTAAGACACACAAGTAGCGACGAGGTAACTGTTTTATTTGTCTTAACCATCACGATCCCTTTTCTATTTCCGCGACTCGTGATTTATTTTTTTATTGGTGATAGACTAAAAAAATATTTCTTTTTTCAATGACATGTCACATGTATATTTATTTACGCGGCCTGTCCGCCCACTCAGTACATGTTATTCATATTAACAGAAGGACATGGACTCTTTTTGAGAGACACCGTTTTTACATGGTGTTACACAAGCTTCTTCAATGAATGCCTGAATGTTTTTATTTATTTTATAACATTTTAAATTTAATTAAAAAACTGTATAAACAATCGTTGAATTGTTGAGCAAGTATTATCAATCAAAACGCATTATTTACTAAATGTAAAGTAAAAAAAAACATACAAGGAAGGTAGAATTGGAAACGATTTAACTGATCTGACCTATTGACTAGAGCGTTGACGGGTTGCTTAAAGTATTTAATCTCAAGTACTGTAGCCACTACAAAGGGTAAATTTCCCGCACCTACCCATACCCCATACTTTTCCAATAGCAGTCAAAACTTTTGCCCCTGCCTTTTGGTCAATCTTATTTTAATTGATTATTGTTTGTTAACTTTACTATATTTGCAATTCTGCTCGCTAAACGTAAAGCAATCATCCAATCAATCAACCAATCAATCTATGAATTAAAAATCAATCAATCAACCTAAAAATTAAAATATTTTTCAAGTGCATTGTCAATAATAAAGAAACATATTTTACTTAAGAATCTTTATGTTCTTTACTGTAAACAGTTAAACGATTGGAAAGGAAGGAAGTCAGCATCCCTAACTTGTCCCTGATAATTTTTCAATATACTAACAGATGCATGATAAACGTGTTCCTGTTTATATTTATTGTCTTTTCCTCATCAAGATTAAAAGCAAACGGAAGAAGTCACTCAGGATTCTCTAAACAACATCTTAAATTGAAATATTTCCTGATGCAACGAATAGTTAAGAGCAAAGTATAAGTTAACATTAACTACACAATAAAAATTAAAACAAAGCCGTTCAATCTTCACATTTATTATGAACTGTCATTTTTACATTTTAGACTGTGCTAGATTTAATTGCAACTGGTTTCTTTATTATGTCAGTAGGTTATTATTATTTAAACATTTTTCTTCAAGATTTAAATTCATAAATCCGGACAATAAATACAAGTAAATAAATAACTGATAATAAAATCTGCATTGCATTCATTAATGCATTAACATATCTAAATGGGACAATAATAGGCGAGTTAACTGTGCTCGACCCAAAGCGCTGCACAGCAAATTCCGATGTGGTGGATATGGGAGGATGTCTATTTAAATAAAAGCCATTGTTGCATTCAGGTCGTCTGCAAGTAAGCATGGCTTGCGTCTAATTCTACATCCGTCAATTACTCATAGTCATGTCCGTGAAACAGTCAACTCATGTAATACTTTAACTCAGAAAAAATATGGTACATGCATTTTCCATAACGATTGTTGTGACGATATTCATAGAACGTTTGCAGATATATCATCAACCGACATTCAACAAAATCTTCTTGGTCACTTGCAAAATACGAAAAAGAGTAGGCGAATTACAGAAAATGCGAAAAGCTAAATCTTCTATCCTTTTCAAATACTAAATACTATTATATTGTGAAGGCTTAATTGGCAGAGTGGTTCGTCTACCACAGACCACGCGGGTCTGTCAACACTGAGGTTGCGAGTCCCATTGCGAGAATCGTCTCCTAAAATTCCTTAAATCCAATCTTAGTTGGCAAAGATTGCCAGTATTCCTACGCAGGTTGGGGCGTTGTCTCCGGCTTCCTGTCCCAATAAATCAGGACCCATGATATAGCTGAACAGTTGCTGAACATTCGCCACGTAAAACAACATTCAAACAAAACAAACTACTATTATATTTATGATCCATGCCTTTTGCTATTGAATTATTGTTTGTAAATGTTCTTATTCTGAATATATGCTTTGCACAGCGATAATCCAACATTCAATCAGGTAACTGAAACTAACATGGCTTTTTATGAGGTTTGTGTCATACTTTTACGAAACGCGGTAGATGTAATAAGTCATATACGTTTCTATACCTGAAATATCCAGGTACTAGGTAAGAAGAAAAAAGTAAAGTGTTTTGAAGATATAAAGTTAAAATATCAACTTCTACGAATTACAACAAACTTATTATCCGTTTTCTCTGAAATGATGAATTAACGGCTAACAATAACGATGTAAACATGTGAGCTAATGCTAACTAGTGATACTCCGCTTTGACAAGATGACAAAGGAGCATATAATCCCTTTACACCATATGGGACTATAAGATAAAGCAAAATGCAAAATACCAGACTTTTCTTTCGTATAGTTGCGTAGAAAACTGCGATGAATATTTTGCATGTATGTCAACTATGTGTAAAAATCTAAGTATTCGGTACACAGGGAGTAGATGACCAAGGCGCATAAAATCGCGATACACCATATGGGACTATAGGATAAAGCGATAAGCAAAATATCAGGCTTCTGCATCCTACAACTGTGACGGACATTTGTTACGAACGGACGGACGGACGGAGAGACAAAGGTAAAACAGTATACCCCTCTGTGTCGAAGCCGTTACACATTTAATCCTTTTTCACGATTTCATTGTCAGGTTTACAAAGCAAACCATTTAACTATTTCCACTATTAATGAATGGTTCGTATTAATGAGCAATTAATATTTAGCAGCACCATGTTACGGTACATGGTGTCGCCCTGCACAAATTGTCGCCGGCGACAATATCTGTAGGGCGACAATACGTGCAATCTATAATACAGCATAAATTGTCGTCTGCACATAATGTCGCGACAATATATGCAGGTGTTAACAGCCGTATTTTTACCTCATGTGCGACAATATATACAGCATTGATAGGAAATATTGTAGGCAGTTATAACATTTTTCTCAGTTTTCTTAAGTAAGAACTTGCTGCACCAATTAAAAATGAAAAGCACGAGGTTGGGGAAGTTAATATAATAAGAGTAAGGTTCATCTAATTTGATTTTCTGCTGGATCAAAATGTTACCAATGTATGTTTGTCATAAAAACTTGAATTCGATTGTGGCCACCAATTTAAAAATAAAAAAAATTAAAATGGATTCTTAAACATCTTGAATCTAATGCAATTTAATAAAAATTGGTATAAAAGTGGGATAAGATATTCGCAAGTTATGACCCACATGTTGACGTTGTTTCAAATCTGCAAAAATGGAAAAATGCTCAAAAATTGGTTTCCTGTTACATAAAGATGTTAATGATCATATGTTTATTTTACAAATTTGAAATCGATAATGGCGGCCATCTCGAAATGTCTCTATTGCCTATTGATTTCTGTAAGCCGAATACTTTTTCTTACAGATCTGACATTCTGATTCATAATATTTTGTCATGTTAAGGACCCCAGAGAGACAGCTAGGTCTGCATTGTAACTTGACTTACACTCATTAGTTGACAATAAAGATCGGTTGAAAACAAACATTATCGACAAAAGGGACGATTTTAATTTTAGCAATTCACCAGCCCCAGCATACATAGTACACATCTGTCAGTTGATCAGGTACTTCAGAATTTGTATTGCCTATACAGATTCCATGGATAGAGGGTGTCTGCTGACAGAAAATTACGCGGGTGTCTGAGATTTTCCCGTCTTGCCCAACCACTGGTGTTTGATTCTATTTCTCACTAATTCGTTAAAACAATTCGGTTGTGCTATATTGAAAGATAGCAACAAATGCAGTTATCTACCCTGAACGTAATCTCCAGTGTACAGAGGTTGCGTCACAGTGTTTGTTTTGATGTTTACCGCTATCATATTGTGACATAAATTGGATCATGGAAGCTCAGATATGTTTTTTCATGTTAATATTTATAAAGGCATAACAAACCAGCACAACTTAAGTAATTATTTTATAATTTTTATTGCTGAACAGAGGGTTGACGTCACAATACATTTTTACCGAAAAAGGAGCGTGAAATACTGTTGACATAAGGATATCTCAACCGGCTAAAAAAGGTACCACAATGTCTCATTAGTGAGAAAGGATAAGGTTGCTCATTATGATTTAAAAAATCATGGAAATAGCGAGACAAATGTTTTATCTTTGCACAAACAACCAACTTGTCTAAGCTTATAAATTGAAAGATCAACGATTTGAAATTCGTTTCGTCTCTTGTAGTTTGAACTGCAACACATTTTGTCCTCAATCAAGCTATGCATGGCAAAAGTTTTGACATTTAAATATCTTTATATGAAAGTCAGTATGTTTTAGCTTTTTGAGGGGCATGATCATTCTCGTTGTATTGCTGCACATTATTTAGGACGATTATTTCATTTGGCCTTCGTTTGTAAAACTTTGGAATAAAATGAGCTACATGTACTGACTTATAATATCAATCATTAATTTCTAAAATTTCTGTTCATTTTAAGCACAATAAATGTAATCTGGAAACGTATGTAGTCGGAGATTAATTAAAAGATATCCAAGTGTACAGCGATGTGTGCAATAAGTACAAGTGCATCCTACTAGCCATTCGTGTGGTTGAAAGGATCAAAGTATCCGTACCATGACACATGTCGCACGTTTTTTTCTGGATTAAGTATTGTACTTTTATTGGTGCATGCAATGCCAGATTCAACCCAAGTTGCATCTTTTTCGAAAGGTTCTTTAACAAAAAGACATTATATACATATATACAGTAGATATACAGGAAAAACATCTATGTTTATCGTGTAAACTGTGGTTGTGTTGCAGTAAAGAGTAATATTGCATTCTACTTCACAATAGTATGTGGTACATGAAGACATAAATATAAGATATGTGTAAGAAAACAATCTAATGACAACAATCTAATGACAATTACACAGTTTTGCAAATCACAAGGGAATAACTCACTGTCATGTTAATAAATATATTCAACGAAAAACGTGTTCTGTTTTAAAGTTAATGTACTTGTATAATTAATGATCGATATGGTTGAATTTATTAATGTAATTGTAGACATTTTCAAAATGCATTAAGTAGACGAATACCTGTTGTTGAATTGGTAGCCTACTGTTGTAATATTATTCAACTCCTGGCATACAGACTAATTTTTTTATCTACTAGAATTGTAGTAAAGTCTGAATTATTTAACATATTTTCCAGATAACACTGCATAAAAAGTGACTAATTAAATACAAATACGCTGATGCAAAAAATGTTGTCCATTCTAGACATATTGCGACACTCATTTGTTTAGGGCGTTATGAAACTCCCGTAAAATATTACAAGTACTCTAAGATTAAAGCTCAGATACATTTTCCTTTGCCTCGAAATGAGTTTCCCGAGTTGGAAGTTTTGACCATCTGTCTTGTTTTCTCTTAGAAGACACGAATGCATTTGTTGGTTTGAATGAAAATCTCTTGCAATTGCGGATTCTAAATCTTTACATAAAATAGATGCATGAAACATACTGTCATATTTGACGAGTTGATACAAGAAAGAAAAGTTAAAATGTAAAATAATAACAAATCAACCTTTTGAAAGTAGTAATTGGCATTAAATATGAACACCAACTATAATAGTGCAATTTGTTAACAAAACAATATTTTGTAGATACACAATTCAGGAAAAAAGGTTACAAATTTAAAATACTCTCTTAAGTTATATAAATTTCTTTAATGCAGTTTTTAGGAAAAAGTTATACATATTATTATAAGTTGCGTAAAAACCAAGGTACATTGAACATTTTACTTTGATAATATATTGGCATAGTCTTAGTATTTTTAAATAATTTGAATTGTCCGTAAAGCAATGATGCAATTTGATAATAAATAATTTAGTACTACATGCTATATTATGTTTTAAAAGTCGTTAATACGAGGTCTGTCTACTTGTAACAACAAAAAATACCTACACAAAAAAATTAATGTATTTAAACATACTAAAACAGCAAGACCTTCTTAATATTTAAAAACCGGAAGGCACGACGGCATGTACATATATATACACGTTTATACAAACAAACATGAAACAAGTTGCAATAATTAAATGCTAGTACAAACACCCCTATTGCTATTCTTAATGCAAGAAAAACCTGCTTTCAAGACTATACTAAAATTCACACCGCCGTGTGCTCAGTTTTATTGTTTGCAATTTTATTATTCCATAATGCACTTTTGTATTGAGCAAAATCCAATAGATGTACATTTTCCATGCTAACCTTTAATATTTATTATCAAGGCTCTTGTTTTTTACATCTTGACTTTTGCTTCGGAAATTTTACATTGTAAGTCAGCATTTAATTATTTCTGGAGAGACATTGCGTTGTTTATAAACGTTTGTCTGCTTTCTTGACATGTAATGGCATTTAGACAAACCGCGAGACTTGAACGTTTCAACCGAAAACAACGTTGCACAAAAGATTCCATTTTTAGAACTGCCTAAGGAGCATCAGCTCTACCAAACCAGCTAAGAATTTTTTAGCTTAAGCTAGACCAAAAGCCGGTAAGCAGTTTTGAGTATAAGCTTGACCAAACGCAGTTTTCACTTAAGAAGAGAACGTAGTGACAATTGAAAACTGCTTACCGGGTTATAATATAATGCAACTCAATTGTCGAACCTCGTCAATTTAGTTGCATTTTATTGTTATACGTATGTTATTTACTATTATCCTATATTTAGTACACAATATGAATTTTGCATATATGATACAAGCTAAAGAAAATAATTCGTAACAGCTCTGCGTGCTGTTATTCGAACACACTCCTTCATTCTAGCTATGCAATATTAAATATAAGAAAAACATGATATGGTCTATTCATATCACACCCCATAACAACTCCTTAAACCAAACTCTTGGGATTGTTATGATATGTAATACGAAAACCATATGATATGTTATATGCACAGTTAAGGTATATTTTGGCATATGTTACTTATTGTTAAAAAACCATTTTCCCCTAGGAAGATATTGTCATCTGTCTGTTTAAACCTACTGAAAATTATATAGCATCTCTATATAATCCCGAATAGAGAAATAAGATCTAATTTTGATTATTGACAAAAAAGTGTAATTGCTACCTTCTGACATATTTCAACAATTGAGTCTCAGGTCAATATAAACGCATCAATCAGTCAATATTCTACATTAACACATCGGATAAAATGTGCAAAGATTCAAATAGAAGCAGGTTTGAAATGAAAATACAGACAAGAAAGGAATACCATCTTTTAATGATATTTTCTTGTGCATCGTGGATGAGGTCTTCAGTGTGAATGATGTCATGAAACAGTTACATAGAATCCATGTAGCTGATACCCAAATATTTTTCTTTTACATTTAGCTGTTGTTCGCGATTTTAACGCTTAGATAAAGCTGACCACAACTGACACTCACAATTATTTTAAATGACTTCCTTATCGACTTTTATTTTTGAATTATGCCATTGTCGGTATTTTATTATCGTACATACATGTATATTCAATGACAAAAATAATACCAAATATATTGTTAGAAAAATATCAATGTCTAAGTTTAGATATAGTAAATGGTACCTTAATCAGTATGTTGAATATCAACCTGCGTTGCTTAGTTGGACGACGTTACCGGCCGTTTTTCAGCCCGATTCATTATACAGTTCCAAAATTCATTCATTATTTTGTTTAAATGAACGAAATCTAAGTTTGCATTCAAATTATTCTTATAACATAACTCGTATTATTATACATTGTAATTTTAAGAATTCTGATGCTTGCATTGTTACCAAATACATGTAAGAGATAGAAAATTACTACACATTTTTCTAATAAATGTAATAATCAAAGAAAGTCTAGAATTGCCAAAATTAAATTAGCGCTTTATTGAAATTTATACAAACCATATCTAGGCGCATTGAAGCCGCAACGAGACAAATATATGTGAAATTCGTTGCAGCCCTAAAGATAGTTTCTTGACGGATCTTAATAAAAAAAACCTTATATCCATTTAGTTTAATGTGTTTGTCGTTTGTTGATTTGTTCATTGGTGTTAACGTCAAGCTAATGCACCTTTGTGTTATAACAATGCTACAACTGAAATTGCACACAAATTAAATCCGACAAACAATACAATGAATAAAGGTAAGACCCATCATTACCTTAACATTATATTTGTTCTAATAGTAAGTTATGTAAAAAGCTGAAAAATACAGTAAAATTTGAAGCAAGAGAAGGGAAATAAACATCCACGAATACTCAAAATGTATGTTATTATAATAAATCGATTGAAAGCATCATAAGTACTCGTATTTGTATATCATTAGTATTCATTAAAGCTTTCTATATTGAGTGAAATTGTCTCGATTTTACGTTGGCTTGTTTGCTTCGCCTTTGTAGTTGAAAATGATCGTATTAACAGAATTACTAATATCCAACGTCGTATCTAGAAATTAAATAACATATTTTTTTTTATTTCATACCTTAACTGTTTGGTTAATCAATCGAATTCGAGATATGGCCAATGAAATGCTAACTATAAATGTGAAGTAAGTTAAACCTTAAACTCAAAGAAAAAAATAAATAATGATTCAGAAAAGCAATATTTCTTTAAAAGGTAACTCAAAATACCAAAATATAGTTTAAATAGTAATATATGTGTACAAATAAAGAATATTTATGACAAAATAGTAGTACATTAACGTAGGATGGGCATTGAATGAATATATAACTGAAATGTGAAAACATGTCTTAGTAGCTTTACCTTGAAAACGACTGAAATTTAAAGGTATTATTTAAAGGTATAGTTTCGTTTCGCTTACCATTTCTAAAAATGACACACAAAAAGGCATTTTTCGGTATGTAAGGTCAGAACTGTTTTATGACAAAATGCTAGGAATACTGCTGTTTTGAAAGATAAATGACAATTATAATATAAAATAAAACTAACACATGTTTTTTTCGAAATCAAGACAAAATGGGTCACAATGTTTGGGGCAAGACATTGAGATTGACATATTATATTTTATTATGTTATATACGCAACAGTTAAAAAATTTGAGAGAAGTGGTCATATTTTCAACCAGTCATAAAGAAGTACTGCACTTTAAGGTCACTTTCCTCTCAACCAAATCATTTACAAAAAGGTTAGACTTGAAGTCTACAAAAGTCAGTCCTATATAATTTATCCAATTTTGGCCGATATGTTTGGTTTAAGTTCCTTTGATGTATCTTGTTTGTTACTATGTGTTCAGTTCGTTCGAAATAACTTAATCAGTTTCTAAATACAATGAAAGGAATCACAAAACTTCTCTGTACAGTTTCAAATACGAATGCAATATTTGTTTCGCTAGATTTTTTCATAAGCATGATCATCCGGGTGAGCTTTATTGAGACTTTCATATTCATGATGTATATTTTCATTTGCAGATTCTGCAAATAATGGTGCTCTGTTTTCAGTCGGCTTTCTAGCCGATTCATATACATGACTCGATATTTGCCAATCTTCTTTCAATAGCTGATACGATTCAAGTAGCCTTCTTCGTCTGTAGATAATGAATATGTGGTCTCTTCGCGTGCATCGGCATCGTCAATTCTTTGATCATTTGTGTTCACAACGGTCGGTGGTTCGGGTACAGGAGATATTACATCCATGTTCCTATAATCTATTGCATCGTATGGTGCTTCATCTCCCGTTACATTAATATGAAGAGTATTGTTTGGTCTATGTACTTTTCTGTAACGCCATAGTGAAATCACCACTGCCAATGCAACAAGGAACAGTAATGGTGAAATAATATGCCAGACAAGTGTACCTGTAAACAAAGAGGGAAGAAAACATATCCAGATTTAGAGAAACATATACAGCACGGAATGAAACATCAAAAACACAAAATCAGAAAATAAGTAACGCTAAAATTAGTAAGTTCTGGGCGAATGTAGTTTCTTCTTTATGTGCCGTCTAGGAGCTTAGCGTGTTGACAAACATGTCATTGATGACAACATCTCAAGTGTATTTAATTATGCGATTCAGAGTCGTTGATGAGGAACTAAGTTCTTTAATGTATAATTACAAAGTATTTATATTGTTTCTTTCCGTTTTGATTATACGTAGAGCTTTTAGCCTGGATTTAAGATGCAAGATCTACGGCTTCAATTCTGTTACATTTGGAAAGAGATCAAGACCTTAAGCTGATAGGTCACAACTTAGATTATATGTAAATATTGATCACATTAACAATTCTGATTAATTAACGTAAACGCATTAAAGACGCTAATAATGGCGTAATTAAAAAATAGCTAGAAACTCAACACGCACCACGACATTACCACGAATACTACAAGATGATCAATATGATTTGACTTGATTGTTATGCAGTTGTAAAAAAGGATGTGTACATTAATCTGTAATATTTATATTCCTAAAAACATACTATTAAACGCTGGCAAGTTAAAATGACATTAAAATGTTAAAATGTATAACCAAATGTAATAACAAAATCCAAATTCAATAAGGAAATAAGAATGATATTTCTATATTCCACTTGAGAGAAAATTTCTATAGAGACATTACCTTACTTTATTATTAGACAGCAGTAATTAATGATTAAACATTTACCTATAGGTGTAGTCCTGTTGATGTCAATTTGGGTTACAGTGCTTTTATCTCTTCTTTCAACTTAAAATATATAGATCGTGATGCTGCATTAATTCTACTGATAATGCTAACATGTTTCGCTACATTTATTTGCAAGAATGATAAATTAAACTGTAGCCCCAACTTAAATGTCAATAACAACAACACTAACTATGAATTTTGGCATCATATCTGACAAATCTTGTGTTTGCACTTTTTATCATTCTACTATAACAAATCTTTATAAAAATATATTTCTGGTTTTTATTATGGGTCGTATTCTAGTGAAAATCTACTTCGTGTATCTCAATTTGACGAAATTTTAGGTAATTGGTGCACACTTCTCATTAAAAATTATATATTTGCGCAACTATCGACAAACATGAATTAATCACAATGAAGAAACGCAGCAATATCTTTCTACTGTGAAAAAGTGAAAGATGTCGAGGCATGTGCTCTATCTAAAAAATGATTTTCGTTATTTAAACTATGCAATCCATACGAAATCGCGTATTCTCGTTCGTACCGCGCCTTTGTTATTTAGATTTGTCATGCCAACGGAAGTGACGTTATCGTCCCAAATAACGACCTCAGCTTACGGATGTTTTTGCTGGAAGTATTATTTATGCCAATTTGAGTAAGTATGAAATTATCATTCTTCATGTCCTACTAAGTATTAAAAAGCTAACCCGGTGGTGTTTTAAATGTGACAGTAAGTGAGCATACGATTTCCGGTCAGATCAGCGAGATCAATTGATAAATCCAATGATTGAATCATTGATTTTAAATTGTTCAACTGACAATTTGTACAATTTAAAATTTAAAATTTCTTCCGATTCTTTTTTTACATACTTGGCGATCGTAATATGTGTGCACAATACTGGGAATAAAAAAAATGTTTCAGTAGTATATTGGTTCCAGTATTGTAAGTAATGAACAAGTCTTGTTAAAATAAAATTTGTGACACTCAAAGGCAATTATAGTGTAGTTTATTATTTTATTGGAAATAACACAACAATGAAGATTGGTTAAATTGAATTAATTTTAGTCACCAAAAACATTAAACATTTAATATGAAATTAAGAAGCCTATTGTAATCAGTTACTCATATGTTAATTTGATAATTAGAAAATAACAAGAAAAGCACACACAAACCACCAGACCAGCACCTGAAAGCATGTTTTAAACCGTGAGCTGTTAAATTAAGAAGTCTGTTGTAATCATCAGTTAATAGATATTTAGAGACCAACAAGAAAAGCCCATAAATACCACCAGACCAGCACCTCAAAGCATGTTAAAGCAAACTTAGTATCATAGCTGGTATATGGTCTTTATTCTCTGACTTCCCTAATCAGATATCTATTATAGATTGAGTAAACATTATCATACATGGACAAAAAAACAACTACTTTAAAATCTGGTCTACTCAGAAATAGAAGATATGTGACATCACCAGTCCTTAAAAAAATATTACTACACTCTTTTAGATTGATTGAATGGATGTCTGCTTTACGTCCAACACTGTTTTATATACTAAGTATATAAATTTTATAACACGTTTTGTTTGAAATCTTTCATTTTATTTACACATCATTAACTAGATTTAAAAACTAACAATATTGATAAAAATACTAAGAATTGGAAATAAACCACCATACTGGAATATATTTTTATTCAAGCATTGTGCACAAGGCTTGTATTCCAGTATTGAGATAGCCGAAAACAGATGATCCCATAGTATAGTACATGTTCGGTACAGCAATTTTGAGGGCACATGAAGTGTATAAATGTACTAGTAAGTATATTCTCTGAATGTAAAAAAGCTAACAGTGGCTAATAATAATACTTTAAAACTAATAAGACAACAAAGAAAAAAGTAGAAAAGTATGACTCCATTGTTTTCCCACCTTGTAGAAACACCACAACAATGATTAGACCATGTGCTAATAAAATTTAATGCACCATATTTTCATAATAAATGTACTAGTAAGTTAACATAAATGTCTTTATATCAAATAATTTTTGTACTTTTTTACGCATCACTTTACCAAATTTTATTATACTAGTACTAGTAATACATGTTTAACATATTTTTAGGATCTATGGATAGATAGATATATATGCATGCAGACATGGATAAAACTTAATAACATATGTTGTTAGAGATGGCAAAACAGATGTTTTGTATCATCTACATGTAGTCAAATTGTGAATTATTTCTGGAGCCATTGACAAAACAAAAAGCTGCTGTGGACTTGGGTCATATTATGTTGGATACTGATTTATGTTCTGTTATATGAGGTGATCAAAACTGTTTTCTCATTAACATTTAACATCTCATAACAAAGAAGTGATATGGTTATAAACTCTTAACAGTATTTTCTATCTTTTTATCTATAATGCATTGTCTCACTGGTGAACTTAATTGGATACAAATAGGTACATTTACTGGTTCTGGCTTGCCTAAAATGTCGAAAAGTCTTGTCTTGCTCACCGTATGAATTTTCCAACAAAAGTGTGTGTACTTTCCTCAAACTTATTTTATGTAACCATCAAGCATAGGCATAACTTATACTAAGCAAATGCCTTGCTGGGGCCTCGGTGGCTTATAGCTAGTGGTTAAGGTAGTAAGTCAATTACTATTAACACTATTGCCTGTTAACACTGAGGTTGTGGGTTCGAGTCCCACTGCAGGCCGGGTGTACTCGACTCCAATGTATGCTAAGGGTTGGGCATTTTCTTAGGGTACTTTGGCTTTCTCCCCAATTAAAAACTGGACGTCATTATAGTGCTGAAAGTTGCATCAAAACACCATTCAAACATCCCAAACATGCTTAAGATTATTATTATTAGAAATTTAAGTCAATAACTTTAATGAGAAATAATATCAGTCCCTGCAGATATCTTGTAAAAACAACTACTGAACAGTTTGTTATATTAAAATGAAAATTGGTGTTCGTACATGGTATGTAAATGTGCATAGAGTTAATCATTACAAAGTGTTATTCACTTATCTCTGCTTTTAAAAGTCTGGATGTTTTGGTATTTGGTATGGTGATTTGTAATAATTTTCTCCTCGCTTAAATTAATAAATAAATAAGTGTAAAATTATAATATAATGATACTATTTTGAGAATCACTAAATAAGCCTATGTATTTAACATTTGCAGATAAATAATTCCAAAGAAATATGTGCAAGAAAACAACTTAGAATAAAAATTTGCAGAATGGGCTGCCAAAGAAGACTTAGATCTTCAAATCCCTCTACTTAGTGAAGACCAGTATAAGAGAATTTGTGGTGTTTCAAGATTCAGTGCAGACACGTTACTTTAAAGCAATACTTTATTTGGATGAAATATTCAAATAGAAATGAAGGATCATGTGTAGTAGGCGTATGTGCTCATCTGTCTGCCCTAATTTGGTATTTATGCGGTGTATGGGAAATAAGGAAATCTGATCTTGATTTAGTGTTTTTATGTCAGATGCCAATGCCATTTTCTCTGACTATTGACTATTGATTCTTCTGAATCAGCGACAGAAAGTTTTAAGTTTTGCTAAAGTGATAGAAGAGTAAATATTTTGTTATGTTCTACCATATAGCTCACAGTTTATTTGGTTACAACCATTGTTAACTCTAAAATCTATGAAGTATTGTAAATGGCTTTTACAATCAAAATGTGCATTAATATGTAAACTTTATCTCAGAAATAAAAGTTGTAAGCCATGTCTTGCAATCATATGCAAATGTCTTAATGTTTAATACATTTATTCCAGAAATCTTTGAATCGCTGAAATTTGCTTTAAAGAATAAAACCTATATGCCATTTCTTGTAATCATATATTATTGTTTTAACATTTTACTGATTGTTTCCAGAAATCCATGATTTATGATTTAAAAATAATCCTTGTTTATGTTTTAACTCTAACAAATCTGAAATATGTTGTAATTGGCCTTTAAAACCTATTAATATGAAAACTAACATAAAATAAAACCTGTATACCATTTCTTGCAATCATACATGTATATTACTGTTTAAAAAATTTTTTCCAGAAAGCCACTGTTTAACCCCCAAACCTCTTACGGGTTATAATTGGCTTTAAAATGTCTTTTAATATGAAAACTATACCTTAAATAAACACTATATGCCATTTATTACATTTATACAATACTGTTTAAAAGTTTATTGATTTTTTCCAAAAATCCATGAATTTTGTTAAAAAAACATCACTTTCTACCTACATAAATATATTATGTGTTGTAATTGTATTAAAATATATTTTGGTATGAAAACTTTTCTTGAAATAAAAGTTATTTGCTATTTCTTTCTTTCATTGTTGTTTTTAAACTTTGATTGATTTTTTTCCCAAAATTTGTTATTTTTCGTCAGAATTAACTGATTTGCCCCCAAAATTAGTCAAATTGAGAAAAATGCAAATATTCTTTATTTTATTTTATTAATAAGTTTTAATTATTCAAACTTATTCTACCAGAAAATTACAAAAAAGTTATTTTCAACATGGGGCCTAAATGGGCCCTTAGTTAACCTAGTCATATATCGAAAAGAATGTCTTTTAAACGTCTCACATAAAGATCACTTGTATCGAGTTTTTTGTTTTTTTAAAACGTAACAAAGCCATAAATAATCCGGACTTATCTATTGTTGGACCACAATATTATAATAAGGATGTATAATTTGCATGATTGTGTAAAATGTTCTGAGGACGTCGTGTCCGACTTTTCCCCGCCTTTGCCGGTTTCTAGGGATCAGTGGATTGTCTTTTTTGTCAGTTTCATCGCTGTTCGACATTTTGTTATTATCTAAATTTTTACCGGCCGGTGAAACAAACAGCAGTAAATTGACTTGACTTTAATTTGTTAGACCATTCTTTTATTTACTATATTTTATTATGTGAAACACACGTTAGAAATATCTGATGTATATATTAATCAAAATTTAGTATCTACTGAGACATGTGTTTAAGTCATATAGATGCAGCTCTTGTAGAGTGATTTCCAAAATTTGTTATGAACCAACGTACGTAAAACTTGATTACATGATACGTGAGAGACTGAAAATGACTGCAGTTGGTATTTTCCGTCCTTTTACATTGATTATGTTCGACCCAAAATGTGTTACAAATGTCAAACAAAAACCTTGAAAGGCAAAGGCCCATTTTAAAGAAATTTCATAGTTGTACATGCTCGGTGATAGGTCATATGGGCTTCGCGTCAACACAATAATGCCAGTCTATACAAATCAAAAGAAAATTAAACAAGAGCAGAAAAGACTAATTCATTAGTTGTTTAATCTGTATCACTGAATATATAATTATAACTGATTGATTGATTAAATGTTTTCTAAACGTCAACGAGCATTGTATTTCAGCCTTATTTAGGACGAGTAAAATTAAAAAAAAATAAATCACAACGAGAAGTATTGGGCCAACGGGAATACATTTTTTATTGCTACTGAAAACGTTATAAATATCGTCATTTCTTGTTTGATAGTATTCCGAAATTCGTCCGTTTCCGGTATTCATTATATTGTTTCCCCTCAATAATTTTGCACCAAGAAAAGAAAATGTTTTTTTGACTATTTGCCATTTCGTAAGCCCAAAGAGGTACCCCGCCAAAAAAGCGAGGGTACGATTATTTGTTATAATTGTGTTTCCGCCTTATTTAGGACGATTCAATTAACAAACAATAAATCAGAATGAGAAATATTGGGCCAACGGGAATACAATTTTGACTGCCACTGAAAACGTTTTGGATAACATGTATTGTCTTGGGATGAAAGTATCGCCTTTTAAACCTGCTGCAATTTGCATACTCTTTTTATCAATCTGCAAAAGCGACCTTTAATATACAAGGAGGGTGGAACTCTGCGAACAATCGCCCACCACATTTTATATTATGAACCAACAATGGTGCCTTCCTTATCCGCACACTGGGGACGCTCTGGACATATCTTTGGGTCGATCAGTTGGAACCTTCTCCGTATTGTAAAAAGGCAATAAATACACATTTTAGCAATACATGCAGTTTTATAGTTTTAATTTAGTTGTTTTATTGTAATATTATTATATAACGTTATATTTTTAAGCGATAAGGTTGTTATTTTTTCTGGTTTATTTTATAACGCTGAGCTGTTGCTTGCAGGACGTTCAGCAACAACCAATCACGCACTAACCCAAAATTTGTGTTAGCAATGCATTTAAAAGGGAGCACACAGAGAGATAGTTTCGTCGCAAGCATGAGTGCACATTACATGCATTTTCTCAAATTTGTTATTTATAAGAATGAATTTAGTGAGACGTATGACTGCAGTTTACAAATATTACGTTGATCTAAATTCAAGGTAATCTAAGTACCACTTTACTATTGATCACCTTCTTTTCAATACTGTGATTTTGAGTTTAACCCCAACGTGAGGAAGCTTTCCGTCAATTAAATTTTAATTGACAAGGATTTCCATTTTTTCCGCAGTTGTTCTGATCAGGTACTCTGGCTTACAACATCAATAAAACCTTAATTAATGATGCAGCTGACAAATTGTTGAAAATAAACAAATCAAATGAGTTACCACAAATATACCATAAATTCAAGAGACAGACATTCATCACTGTATTTGATTAAAGGAACGTCAAATAATATTATCACTAATTGGTCTTAGTCCAAGATTCAGTCATCTAATCGCGTGTTCTTGTTATTGACTACTGAGTCGTAAGATCTTTCTGGTGTTCGATTGCACGTTTTATCCAAAGACAACTACATTGTTTCGTTTTTTTTCGCTAACACGTTTAAATAATTGCTCGACAGTCTCGATATCCCTATCTTCTCAAGAATTAAAAGTGGTGTGCAAATATATAAAAACAAATGTTTCTTTTGTGGTTTAATTTAGTATGGGAACGATATTGTCAAACTTAATGTTAACTGAAAAAGAACTATTCTATTAAAAGTTGTGTCACGCAATTATTGAATTGCTGCACATAATTGGCACTTTAAAAAAATATAATTGATGCGTACGAGTATCATATTACAGAAACATAAACATCATTTTGAACTACAAACTGGTTGATGTTGACGTTAGCGCTTTTAAAAATTTAATTGAAAAGAGATATTTAATTGCTTAAACTAATTTAAACTTAAACTAATTTTTGTGTGCCTGAGTGCTTCCGTTTGATTTTCGCACTAAAATTAGGATTGAAAGTGTAAATCTGCAAAAGACCATTTTTTTTAAAACAAAGGCATGTCCATTGTATTTCATTTGGGTTATTCCAGAATCCTACGGCAGAATTCTATATCAATTGACGGTTATCACTTGAGAGGATATTATTATACAATAAGTTCTTTCATGCAATAATGTTACTAACCATTTGGACAAAAAGTTTTATGCTTTTCGTTACAGTCTCGTGTTTCAAGTTTATATTCACCTTTACTGGTCACCAACATTGATAAGCAACTGTTGTAAGTGGGATCATCTGTAATATAAAGTACTAATACTGAAAACAAATATCTATGTCTATATTTGTTGCGTCAAGCAAAGAAATAGTGACATTTCTTTGCTAAAAATTAAAAACTATAATTGAAAATAAATTTTTTTTTATAAATAATATACTTTCCAAGCATCTTGACAACTATGCAAACATAAAAACCTGTGATTAGTGTAAGATAAATTGTGTTTGAGTGTCTATTTAAATAGTAAATAGCCCTTTTTTAACTACATGTAATTACAAACAAACATCTGTAAAGTGTATACCGCACAAGGCTTTGCTGCAAGTACTGGAATAAAAAAATATAGTTCGGAATTGACAAATTAACCAATCAATTTGACAGAAAATATAAATACATGTTAGATAGTAATCTTATCTGAATGTATTATTAAAAATATGGTCTGGTAATGTGTAATAATAATACAATTTTATGTTTGTTTGTTTAATGGTATTAAATGCCACTTTCAGCATTTTTTAGCTGTATCATGGCGTCCTGTTTTTATTGGGGGATGAAGCCGGAGTACCAGGAGACAAACCCGGACCAGCGGTAGAAAAACTGGCAATTCTTGTCAATTAAGATTAGAGTTGAGTACACCCTGCCATCAGTGAGAATCAAACCCGAAATCTCAGTATTGACAGCGATAAGCACGCTCATCAGCACGCTTTGGCGTAATTATCGATTCCACGTGATCAACATATGAATGCTCAAAGTCAATTCAACTTAGGAACAAAGAATATATGGGTAAATTTGACTGTCATGTCACCAAAACGACAACAAGTTTGTCTAAAGTGTGATCAATAAAGAGACAGAATAAAAAAAGAAGGGACTTTCTTAAACTGTGTACAACGAGTACCATAATTAATAAAATACAATTTTTCACGAATTATGACCATTCATGTTACTTGGTAAAAAAACTGTCAGTCAAACATGATTTTCAGCATTTGTTATCATCAGCAGAAGACATCCCTAAAACCAAGCCATATCACATGAAAATGTAGTTAAAGAACTAAAAAAAGAGTTCAGTACATACAAATACACAAACATACATGGGTTACCAGTTATAAATGTAATATGATTACAGGAATTAAAACATCGGAGGAAAAAGAAAGACTCGGCTGTTTGATTGATGACCGGTAGAAAGAGCATGTCAAATTTTGTTTTTCTGACATTATCACAATTTTATTTTAACTTTAATCAGCTAACCAACGTACATTTTACAGTAATGGAAGCGGGAGGCTTGGCATGCCATGAAACCTGATTTAACTTACCATTTTACCATAGTGGTTGTCTTTAGTGACAGTTTCATCTATCGGTGTTTGGTATTTTGTTATTAAATTCATTCATTATGTGACCCTATCCAGCTTTGTTCTAGTGGAATACAAACTACTTTATAAATCCAGACAAATTTCAGTTTGCACAATTGGATATGATTCATGTATAGTGTTGATTAAGTATTGTTAGCTAAATGGCATTCTATTTTGTTTTAGGACCTCTTGCAGTACTGAATTATCAAAATAAAAAAATATCAATAAATAGATTGGTTTATAAATTATTCTATAATCTTTCCCAGCATTAACATTATGTGTTTGCAAGAATAACATATAGAGTGAGACACGATGAAATCAAGCACAAATTTTAAATTAACAGAAATGTCGAGGTAGGCTTGATACTTGATACGACGTATTCTTTTGATATGTTATGTGTTCATTTTTATACAAAGTTAATTGGCATAAACATCAGAACGATATCAGCCATTAAAGACTTCGATTCCTTATGGTCGTGATTTTAAAATGGCGTAGCAAAGTTGACTATTGGGGTCGGAGCTTTGATGGTCGAGAGGTTGAGTTTATCAATCAGCTTTTATTGATCACGTGATCTGTCAACAATGCGGTAGGCGGGATCAAGTCTTATGCAGGCAGAGTGAACTTAAAATGATTGTTAGTTTTCCTACCAAAGGACGGGGATTTGTCCACCTTCATCCCAAATAAACAACTGAATATAGCCAAAAAAATTGCGTCATTCATGCAAACCAACAGCAAACGTTCACTAATGGTTGGTTTACCGAATACTTGTTGTAGAGTGGGCCATGCGGCGACGATTTTAACCAGCAATTGAGTCAGTTAAAAATGTAAACAGCTACTGGTCAGACCGACAAAATGTCCTGTCTATTGTTCATTCTTTTAGTAAAGATGTGTTACCACATATGATTATTGAAAAGCATGGGTCTAGTACAATAAATGACTTAATTCAAAGCCAGATACAAGTGTATAATATCACCTTTGTTCCATATAATTTTCTCAGTCAGGAATCGGTTGTGCCATGTTTTGTCAGTGTATGGTTGTTGCTGTTGCATTGACCATCCGGGTATGTCTGAAGTAATTTTCCATCTACTTTACAAGTTTTACGAGCTTCATACCAGTTTAAAAACAACTGATTGCAATTCGAATCCCATAGTTTTTCTCCCTCTGTTAAAGGGATACAACACTCATATACATTTATAATAAAACACAACATAAATAATTTTTTTCCTGTTACGAGAAACATGTACTGGGTGATTATTAGATTTACTAATAGTAAATATAAATGGTTGTGCTAGATAAAATGCTAAGGCCTTTTTCTACTCAAAAGTGACAGAAATGCGAAATATGATAAAATAAAGCAAATTTAAAAATCTGATCAGAGAAATGAAATTGAAAAGGTACACATTGAGCGCCAGTGTTATCTCTATCACACCAACAGTCAGTATCGAATGTGCAAATATCAGTGACAGTCGTTTTCCGCGATACTTACTGCAAAAAATCTGTAAAGACTGCGAACGTTGCGTAAGACAATAAATTTCATTGTGACAGTCAAAAGATGTCCGTCACAGACATTTTTGCGTTTAGTCAGTCGAAATTTGCCTGTTACAACGGCTTTATTCGTTGTATCAATAAAGGAAGTCTGTCTCAGACATTTTCTCGTTGTATCAGTCATCATGCCACTGTCACAACACCTGATAATAATTTTTTAAATTTGTTAACGCCGATTGAATAATATGTTTAGTTTCCTGAATGTTTATGGCATTACATTTCTACAATACTATTTTCTGCAATCACCGACAAAGTTAAAAAAATATACTCTATATACCTTCAATTTTGACATTTTACGTCAGTTTTTTATCAATTTTCTAAATTGCATCGACTGATGCTTACGTGGATCTGGGCGACATCATTCTGTGTTTTTTTACGATAATCCAGAGCAAGGCTTCATATTGTGTAATTTAATAAACGTAATAAATACATTTATAGTTTTTGGATTTAAATAAACTTCTCCACTCCCCCATCGTAACTATGTAACTCACCGCAGTCGAAACACTCAATGTTAAAGGTAAAAATGTATTTTCATGATTTTCTACATTACAATCGTTCCAAAGAAAGACCAAATTCCCAGAAAGTCTTGCCGATTTTGAACAAGTACCAGTCTACTTTATCACATGGAACTGTATTGTACAATATATAGTCATGCACAAAACCTAATTGTACAATATATAGTCATGCACAAAACCTAATTGTACAATATATAGTCATGCACAAAACCTAATTAGTGAGAAATAAATTACACTCCCTTGAGAATTACTTGCTAATTTATATAAATTTACTTGACAATTAACTTATGAAAGGATTGTATTTACATCCAAATACAAATAAAAATACATCCTTTAAGAAAATACGAATCATACAAACATGTACTTTTAAAAAGGTTGCATTATTAAAGTCTTTCCAACTACAGTGAAGCGACATTTCTTATGACTGATAATTAAGGTCCTTCCTACTACAGTGGAAGACCTTCTTGTATTTCTTTTGATTAAGGTCTTACTCACTAAAGTGGAAAGACATTCTTACATGTCTTCTGATTATTAAGGTCTTTCCAACTACAGTGGAAAACCGTAACCGATTCTCAAAATCTAAAGTGTACTAAATGAAGGTAGAACTATGATTTAACATGCACATTTGTTTTCTTTCAATCAACTTCCTGTTTACGCGTTTTTGACCCGAAAAGTGTCACAACTCGTAAAAAATTTATTTCTTAAAAACGGTTAGTCCTAGAAAACTGAGACCACTACCATTGACCCTCAATGACGTATGATACATTTAAAAATGTCAAGGTCAAAGGTCAAAATTCAACGTCAAAGGTCACCATAGGTCATGTTAGCAATATATCTCGTATGCCATAAAAGACAGAAGCAGACAATAATGGGATTATACTAGCCTTATCAAGACCTTTATTTAGTACATTTGGCCCAAAGCTGTGCGGAAACCGTTTTCGAGTTACAGCCTTTGATGCGTTTCAGTTAATAGTTTCTTTTTTGTTAGAAGTTGTAAACGATTAGAAATAATAAAGTAAACATATAGGTTTTAAGTAATCAGTAGGAAAAGAGCTTCAAGTTGACCCAAGGTCAAAGGTCATACGTCAAACTTATACCATAGCAAGAAGGTAACTTCTATAAAAAGGCCTTAGCAACCAAATACTTTACTGATATATGTCATTTCATGACCAACAGTGGCATTTTGTCATTAGAAACGGGGGGCATAAAAGTCCTTAACAACCATCTATTTTTAGCTCGGGACCACTTTCTTTACTCAAATAACATTTCTATGACTGAGAGTGACATTTTGTGCATAGCAAGAGTCAAAAGCACATAGCATCTCATGCATTTTCTGCCTTAAGAGTGACAATGAGATAGACCTTCTCATTTGTTCTCAGAACAAATGGCGATTAAATTATTTCTACATTTTTTAACTTCAGTCTTTCATGAGTACTTTGTTGTTATACAAATAATTTCTTCACTTTCAACAAATTTTCGTTTACATAATATCTTCTATTTTTTAATTTATAAACATACCAGGAGAACCGCCCGAAGCCTTCCGACATTCGACAGAAATTGCAATCTTTATCAATAAAGGTCAAAGTTTTACACACCTAGATGTCTAGCTTGAACTCACAGGCCTTATGAAATTAATAAAATATCATGCTGTTTTGGTAATAATTATGTCCGGTAACGTTTTTACCAATGCAGATACTTTGAACTTTTGCACAATATTTATGCGATTTGACTACTGATTAATAAACACAAACTTTTTTTAATATACATTTTATTCGATAATATTGCATTTAAAAAAATATTTTAATAAACACTAAATATTTTAAAAATGTAATCAAAAGGTCGTACTCACAGTAATACACTACAGTACAATACTGTTTATTTAAATTCTTAGTATCTCTTTTAAAGTGTGTTCTCTATTTGTCGTTTTCAAAGGCCTTCAAAATGTGCATCCAAATAAAGTAGAGACTGGTTGTTAATTTGGCTTGTTACGATAACCATAGGCAAAAGACGATATGCGTATTCCTTTAAAGTTTATTTAGTACAGGTACACGTATCTACATGTATATATGTTTCAGCAACGACTTGTTATATTTTTAATAACTGATCTGAATGTAAAATGACTATGTAATGGCAGCATCCTATTTGGTTATGTATTTGTGTGATATGAAAATAAACCCGAAACGTTCAAATAGGAGAAAATTAATCATTGTTATTGCTTAATAAATTTAAATTATACAAAAGATCTAGAACTTAATAATTTAGAATATGATTAGTGGAAATACAAATATACCCTTTAAATAAAGCTTATTCTTCATTTGGCTCCAAACTAAAATGTACGGTACTGTCAATTAAAGTCTATACTGGCTACATGTAACGACACAATGAATATTTTTACATGAAATGGAAATTAAGATAAACAAAGATTCTGGAAAGGTTGAGTTCTTACTTTAGAAATAGCATTAATCTACATGTATGTATGAACGTGTTGACGCTCGAAAAATGATCAGAAAGAAAGTAACCTGTCAAGGGATGGGGTAATTATATTCTTCATTTTAAGACAACGCACATGTATGCACATTGCAACAGTGATGTAACAAAAATCAGACCAATCACATTTAAACTAGCCAGGATATTGAGAAAGCAATGTTCAGGCATACATACGAACGGACAGACATCAGCAAAACAATGTTCCCCACTACATTTCGTTTCACTTTGCAAAAAAAAATTGGGTATCTGGAAAACAGTTTTATGATGGCCTTACCTGCCAATACAATGTCAATACTAGGTATCATATCTGGTTCATGGTCAAAATGTTAATAAGTAAATTATTTATTATTTAATATTTTAAACGTCGATTCAGCATCGACTTGGGTGCTGAATGCGATGATTAACTTAATCTATACAGATCGCTGGTTTAAAAGAAGTTTGATTATGTATGTTTTATTTATGGTTCATCTCGCAAGTCCTTATTCAAAAACCTTGATATAGTTCATCATCAAGGATTGTGCCTATATTTCTGTGTAGAAGCAAACGAGCCTTCTGTGGAGAATTAAGCTTGGTTTGGATTGCGCAACCAAATTAAAGGCTTGTCGTGGAAATCGTGCTCACGACTGAGGTTTCAAACTTCTTTACGAAAATATTTTTGGAAAACATCCAAATAAAATCCAACATTTTTGCCCAAAAATAAATCCCATTTGGAGAATCCTGGTATACATTTAAATGAAATAACTCCTCAAAATTCCACATAATACGCATTGGAACCCCCAACTCGTATTCATTTACGATTTGAGAATGCATAAAAAAACTATTCTGACCAAAGCAGAATATATACAGATTGATCGAAAGATGGTGATAAATTTGCGAAGGCGCTGTCTTCGGAGGGCGTTTTGAAACTCGCCGTCTTATATCAGCATTCTCTATATTCAATGCAGATGCACAGGCCATTCTTTGTTCACTAAAACTGTTGCAACTGGGCATACCATGACAAAATTATATTTTAAACAATAAACCACGACAAGAATGTGTGCCATGCAACTGTGCCTGTACCATTAACTATGTCTTGATGGACTGTGTTGACGTGCCCTACATTCAGAAACGTTTTAATTATACTGTTATGTCTTATTTCAATTTGTTGACAACAGTTGCTGGCGACGACATATTTTTAAAGGAAATTATTGTGTATGCCAAAATATTACTCAAAGATATGTACATATCATCATAATATTGTATGAGACCTCAGCTTTAATTATTTTTAAAAATGGTGGTATTTGTTATTTCCGTACTAAATTATGAACTTTAAAAATGTTCACGTCCTTGAATATGGCTAAAATATTGCTTGCTGGACGTAAAGGCCAACTAATGAATCAAACATTGTCACTCTAGTCCTTCTCTGTTAAGCTCAACGAGAACCTTGCCAACAAACTATTCATTTCACTACACGAATTTCATGACAGTCCCTAACATAAAAAATCGTAAGCAACCAAAAAGGACCGGCTGCTTACTGATCCCGAAAACCACTTGAAAGAAAACCGGGAAATACGACTTTGCGTATCGCTCTTCGGGCCTAACGAACACAATTATTCACTGAAATATGAATTAAGTAATCATTATATTTGCCATGCTGATTTTAACACATAAGTGATTTTCGAGTCTATTTAATAGTATACGTTATACGATAGAAACACCATTTACGTTAAACTATATAGGAACGATATACGCACCATGTTCAAATGAATCACGAACGTACCAATGGTAAATGCACGATATACGAACGATTAGATCGTTAACTTATACATTACTGTAATTTGGAAATCGCACTACCAAATTACAATCAAACAACACTTGTGAAAAAGTCTTTTGGTAAGGAGGTGTATTGTGTATTTGTTGTATAAAAGTATGTTGACTAAAATCTGTTTTCTCAATACACAGACACAATAAAGTGTTTATTCCCTATATACTATACATACTTCTGCTACTCCCATGAGATCGAAAGATTTTCCGCTTACTACCCAAATAAATGTTAACTTTGTATGATTAAAACAAACGGTTCACCTGATTCAGTTTTATGCGATAAAGTGTGCCTGTTATTTGTTCAAGATCGGAGCGTCTTTCAGGGAAAATGTGCCTTTCAATTAGATGATTGTAAGCTCTCTATTGCTTGTAAATGTAGACAATTAGAAATATACCATTAGAATAGAGTGTCATAGAAAAAAGAAAGACGTCCGTAAAATCCATAACTATAAACATGTATATTACATAATTAGATTATATAATAAAAATCTGTGATCTGGATTATCGTGAAACAGCATCGATTTAATACGCATGTACTTTGATCAGTGAGAATTAATTACCTGTAATCTGATGAAATGCATATATTAAAATCGGTTACGTCCCTTTGGCATCTGTACACTGAAGTTTCTTATCTTATTTATTATATGCATGACTTTATTAACAAATGTACTAAATAGCTGAAAATATATCCTTAGAACTATATTTCTAAAAATCTAATGGATATGGTAAGTTATACAAAAATGAACAGTTTTTTTCAACTTTAACTTTGTTTGCTGAAATTAGTATTGTAGAAACGTAGAAACGGCTTAGGTTATGATGTCTTAAATTCGGATTTCATTTGAATTAGATGGATCATTATATTTAACCTAATGAAAAATTCAATTTACAAATATATTTTTAGGTTTAAATCCGAACATCTCCATTAAATTATTTTAAATTTAAAACATTATTCACTGTGACAGTCCCTTTTGACTGATTCATTGGAGAAAACGACAGACATTTCCCACTGATACAACTGAAACGTCGTTGTAACGGACGAATTGCGATTGAGTCGACGGAAAATATCTGTGACAGACATTTTTAACCGATACAACTGACACGTTGTTGTATCAGACATATTTTGACTGGGTTATCGGATAAAATGTCTGTGACAGACAAAACGGCCATGACATAAAATAACTTCCGCAGTGAATGAATCATCTGACACAACGTTTGAAGTATTTTACAGACATTTTTGCATGCAGTTATTTAATGTCAATCTCAGTGAGTAACAGACGGAAAATGATTGCAACTGGTATATAGTCATGTTTGTAGCCAGCAGAGGATAATTGGCATTGAACGAATCAGGAGACGAATTTGAGTATGTAGAATGTTGTTCCACTACTCGCGTAAGGCAATTTCATCCTGACGTAAGGTCTCAGGTATCTACTGGTATTTTCTTTACCGCATGTCCAAGCCGATTCCAGCGTTGTTCAATAGGGCGTACCTCATGAGAAAAGGATTTTCACGCAAACGTTTTAACGTTGTTTGTATTTAGTAACGTAGTTGTCATAAGAGCAGAAGGGGCACGAGCATTATCATGTAGAAACAAAGCAACATCTTGGTGAGTAGAAAGAAAGGTAAAAACTGCTGGGCTGGAAACGCCATGAATGTTGCGTGCGTTGAGCTGTCAAATTACCAATTATCACGAATAGTAGGGTTCAATGATTAATAAAGATTAGATACCACCCTATACAATCACGCTGCGAGCGACAAAACAATCCGTCTCCGGAACACGACAACATATAGTTTTCACTTCTGCGCATTCGGCCATCAAGATTAACCATTGCCTTTGAAGCTACCTTCTTTGATCATAAAAATTCAAAAAGTTACACCAAATCGGCTAAAGCCTGCTACACATTGCAAGCGGAAAAGCGTTAAATTAAAATCATTGGTGAAATTTTAAACGGCAAATTTTGAGATCACTACACCACTGTAAAAAATCAACGATATTATCAGAAAAAAAGCGAGGATTCTGGGCTAGTAATGGCCTTTGGGGCAAACATTTAACCAACAAAGACGATGCTTATACATAGAAATACATGGTAAACATTACCAAACATGGCGTTACCGGATGTATACGTATATAAATCCTATTCTTACTTTGCCGACGCACCTAATCTCTTAATGGAGTTTGTGATTCGCTTATTTTTTTCAATTCTGCATAAGCTACTGAATTTCATGTTTGTATTCTATTTTTTTGCTTCTTATGCAATATAAACACATTAACTTTATTATAACAACATTGTACATGTATGCTTACCAGAGAATTGTAGCTTCTGACACTTGAATTTTAACTGGTTGCTGCATTCCTTATATTTTATTTCTTTATGTGCGTCAACATAAAAACAAAACTGCCCGACAGCTTTGAATATAGGTTCTAAAAATCATTTAAACATAATGTATCGCATTTTGTATATATTATATGTGAATGGAATGCCATTTTACTTGTGAATTTTAACTGAGATGCGTAATATTTAATCATATAAATATTGTGTGTTCTAGTACTAATTTTAAATAACGCGAAATCAACGAGGGACAAACAGATGCATGCATCTCAGTTCATTGCAGTCAGAGTACAACATAAGAAGTGTCCTGTTTTGAATGCAGAAAAGATAGAAAAAATATTACTATTGTTATGACAATGCAGAATTATCAACTGTGTTTATACTGCCGAAAAACATCGGTGCATATGTACTTGTTACAAGATATATAATAGCTTGACAGATCCTTCCTCGTCTCCCTGTTTCCAAAGTGGTAAAAAAATCAACTAAATATATATTTGATATGACTTTGTTGTATGTTTGATTTAATACAGGTTGGCTAGTAAAGAATCTAGCTTTCTTATAACGGTGTAGTATATGTGTGTACAGTATGTCTATACTCTTCTGCTTGTTAGCATAAGAAAACAAAATATATACCTGGATTAACTGGTTTAAACATATAGACGGAGAATACCGTGGTATTTTTGTCAGATCCACATCGGTTGTATTCATCGTCTGGACACTCTAAGTTGCATTGATCACTTGATATTTCTTTAAGATATTCTAAATTTTTCCACTGTTTGTAAGTTTTGTCCTTTACACAGTAGCATGCAGTATTCTGTAAAATTTGAAATGATGCACTCAAAACGCTAAGAATTATTTTCGTCATTAGTTTTTTCTGATACTCCGACGACCAACCATCAACCGGCTGAGGCATCGATACAATAGTTGCCAAAAATGTCATTAAATAAATAAAATTTACAACAGCGTCATAGACGCTCAAACCGAACAGATCCCAATAACTTAAATGGTGAAGAGAATTTCATCATTATATTAAATACATGCACACATTTGTTTTTCTGTTCTTAAAAATTGTTGGTTCATACAAAATACTAGTTTTTGTTTTGGACCAACATTTAGTTGTAACTGAAGTCTACTCACCGCCAAAAACATGAAATCGCCGTCAGCGCCGTCGCAGGAAGTTGAACATTGTATTATAGTATTATTTGCAAATGTTTTGTTCTTAACATGTTTTATTGTACTGTCGACTTTCGTTAGGCAGTAACATCCTGAACAAAATACATAACTGAAACAACTTAAGCATGAACAACAATTTTTTAATATGATGCAAACTTTATACAAATTTAATCACGTTCCATTTGTAACTCTTCCTAATCTGACATAAAAATTCTAAATAAGTAAAGAGATCCTCACAAAAAGTGGTAATCATACCAAAGTAATCAGTCAGTCCGTAAACTTTAACATTAAGGTCACACTTGCTTTCTGATTGACACATTCCTGTCCGGGCTACAAGTATGAAGTGAGCTTTTGATGTTTGGCGATTAGGTAGACAAAAGTTTAATCTTGAACTTAATATACCTTGTTTTCTATTCTGAGGCAGTGTGTGATGTTTTGCATGTGGGTAGATCATTTCAAAGCAACGTGTCGCCTACTATGGTTACTGATAATTTATCCTAAAATTTGATCCCAAGGTCTCACGGTGCATCAATAAAATTTAAATTTAAACACGGATAAAATTTAATGATGCTTACCGTAATACTCCATTATACGCGAGCGTATAACATAGCCTCTTAACCAATAAACAGTGTCTACAATAACTCTTATTGTTCTATTCAGAGAATAAGCTTGGCAAGTCCAGGGTTGACATCCAAACAAGACGTCGATTTCAGCATTCTCAGTGCACAGTGATCTTGCATGTATCCAGGTTTCTTCTTTTGTACTTACATAAACATCTGTATTGTCTATGTTGTACGACAGATTAGTTAATCTATTGCTTAAGATCTGAATACTCACAGAAAAAGATCTACCCATTTTTATTTAATAGTTGTGTTGTTTCTGATCAATATTATATGACATATTTTCGTGTAGTTCTTGCTTGATAAAATTATTAAAAATATTTTGTAAACTACTCCCATGGCAAATTATATTGTATGGATATACCCTGGATACAATTCTACACATGGTTTCCCAGTGTTTGTATGAGTTGTTACAAAAACACCCCATGATTTTTATTTAATAATCAAACTTTTTACATGCAAAAAAAGTTCATGCATTAATCATATAAATAATTAACAAATGCTGCCGCAAAATAATAACTTGCATCTTTAATGGGATTTGTGGTCCATGTTGAGGTTACATGGAACAATTGTCATGTCAATGAAATATTTATGTCCTTATTTTGTGTTTAGTTGTTCTCCTGGGTGGTAATAACTTGCAAGTTATTGTCTCTAATAGCGGATGTATATCGAGATTGATTTCAATGTACAAATTGGGCTATAAACTAAATAACTTTTATTTCAGTAATAGAAAAATTAACGTTTGTAAATCGTGAGACTCATGAGCGACATTTCTTCTTGTGTACTTCTGCGAGCACGTAGGACGATATATTTTCTAGAACAAGAACGTTTTAATGACAAATCACTGACTTAAAATTAAATCAATCAGGCACCTACCTTGATATGAAGTTACAAGTGGAAATGTAACAACCAGCTCTATAAACAATAATGCTGATAACATACTGTATATGATTTTTACACATGTATCAGGATGTAAAACTAATGAAATTTGTAAACTAATCATTCTCTTCCGTCCTTATGTTAAATATGAAACAGTAATAGATAACAAAATGAAGGTTATAAAACCATTGTGAAAAGTGGGTGGAGAAATTTGTAATTGTATACACTGTTTAAATATGTATAATGTACTAGATAATTTATAATAATTATTTTAAATAAAACAAACACTCATACATTTTTGTAAAGAAACAAAGTTAAACTGTGCTTTCCTGCCGTTATACACTTATTTTAACATTATTTGAACATTTTGAACACTAAATTGTCACATTCTTGATATTATCATTGTCATTGTAATTACACTATTAATAGGATGAAAATTAAGTTTTCAGGTTTCTCTGTTATAGCTTACCATATAGAATAAAGTTGACTTAACTAAGAAATAGTTGGTCTAATTTTTTCAACCTTTTGTTTGAATATTGTTTAAAGCCACATTCAGCAATTTTTCAGTTATATCATGGCGTCCAGTCTTTATTGCGGGAAGCCGGAATACCCGAAGATAACTCCGATTATCGGTAGGAAAACTGACCCTAACTGAATGTTATAAACTGATACGAGTTTGATTCCGAGGTGGGACGGCTCAAATATCAAATCTGTGTGTACAGATGATTTTCAGAGTGGAAATTACGACATTGTTTGGTTAATTCATTAGACACTTATAAATATCATTTATCTTAACTATGTATCTTTAGTGCACTTCTAAAGATGCAATGTTGAAATACAATCAGATGTTGGGCATATATAAATATCAAGCTATGAATCAATTTTTCCTTTTTATATTTCAGATATTTGACAATGAAAAGGCATCAGTTGTTCGAACATTTTGTCATATTTATTAATATAATTTATTATTAGTACATTGTAGTAATAGCTCTGTATGTTCTTTACTTCCTTATTATTCCTAAAAAATATTGACTTGAAAAAGAAAAGCCAGAAGATTATTTGTTATTGCCTAAAGAATCGATCAAAAGAACTATTACAAACTCTAGCAGATTTTATTGAAACTAAATAACTATTGTTTACTGCATAGAGATATATTGGAGTGTATTCCTTGAGCATTTCTACATATGGCCATAAGATGGTTGAAAAGTTAAAACATTTAAAAGGAATATACTTAATGTATCTCTAAAATACCGTGTCCATTTGAAGGAGGGCTTTCATGCACGTAGTGATAATGATGCGTATCTCGGGCGGATTGGCAGCAGTAGCATATACCCAATGACAATTGTTTTGAAGATATAATTTGTAACTATTACCTTTACAAATACAAGAACATCTATGACATAGAGCGTTCAATCTGCTGTCTTTGCATAAGCTATTGCAAAGTGCAAAGCACTGATTTGTCAGTATCGCGATTTTTGATTTCTTTATTAAACAGAGTTAGTATAGAAAAATCTTTTTTTACATTTTAGTACTTGCTGCTATATAAAATTGTCTCTCAAAGGGGTGAAAAAGAAACAGAAATACGCTATATCAGCAACAAGTGAAGACCTTCAGAACTGTATGGAAAAAGGTAAACTTTGCATAAAGTGATAAGTGTTGTAGAGGTCTAATATTTCTTAAGACGGTCTACAAAAAACAAAGTATAAAAAAGTTAACCTTATTACGTGTGTGCATGTATTGTTTATTCAAATTAGCTTATATGGTAAACTATGCATGTATTTTCTATTCAAATTAGCTTTATATGGTAAACTAGCTAGTACGTTTGTATTGTCAAATAATGGTGCAGGCTAGTGATTAAGTAGAGGATAAACTATTAGTTGTTAGTTTCAAAGAAAATGTTGATATGGATATGTTTTACAACCGTTGCGTAATATCTGTACAATGATCCTATTTTTTCTGTAAGACAGTAATATACTAAATATACATTTCGTACAAATCAATGAACTACACGGAATACAGTAACATTTGCACAATGCTAAAATGTGATCAAATGAGTGAAACAATATATGACAATTAAAATTTTATAATGGGGCATTTTAAAGTTTTGAATTTAAACAAAAATATGTTATAGCGGCATGGCAGATTAAATATCGGTATATGTCAAATCTAGCATTCATATGAGACTGAAAATCAACACAGTATGTTTAATTATGAATCTATGTAAAATGTGTATGAAGAACACTTATTACTTACCCGTCTAAATATAACTATTTAATATGAATTTTATTTATAGCTTATACTACCAGAATATAATATACTGTTTAAAAATTTTCTTTATTTTTCAAAATGCATATTATCCAGGTGCCATGTAATAGTCAATTGGTTTAGTAAAAGTAAGATTTCAGCTTTTTGTTCATTTGATTTGGGTGTCTGTCAAATGAGCTTGGCGGCTCTAAAAGTTCACATCGATTATATTGCCTTTAAACTTGGCTAACGTTTTTTTCAAATGCAGTTTGTGGTTAAAGTGCGTAAAAGGACTACGTTTGAAGCTTAAATTCATCATTATGTTAAGTTAATGCCGTGCCAAGGTTGGAGCCTGTAATGCAAAATATTGTCATCGGCAGTCTTCAGTCTGTGGTGTCCCAAAGTGAGATTGCACGAACGTAAATTGTAAACCATTTAGCAAATGTTTTGCGGTGAAAAATATTCGAGCTGGCTGAAATCTACCAATGACTGGCATAGAATCTGGTTCAGCGACGAGTTCTGTTATTCACTACAGAAAGGTGATGGGTAATCCGAGTATACCGACACAGGGAATAAATGTTTTTCTTCATCCGGTGTCCAGGCAGTGGATAGTTTCGTTGTACGTAGCGTTAGTAAGTAGGCGGTTATATCTTATGACCGTAAAATAGAACTGGCACATGTTCCTAGAAATTTATCTACTTAACGGTAAACAGGCGACGCTTTCAAACCTCATCTGTATTGACCCATACTGGGAGTCATTCCAGCAAGACAATGCCAGGCATCACACAGCGCGTTTAACAAAAGACCAACTTAAATGTGCTACCGGTGTCTTCCGATTCACCGTATTTGAATCCGATTTAACAAGTATTTAAATAACTGTATAAACGTGTGCATCAGCGTCAACCTCCGATTCAGACCCGTGATCATCGTTGTCAAATATTAGAGAATATCGTGCAGATAAGATCGTAAGGACATTGATTGATTCTAAGCCAAGGAGATGCAGAGCAGTTTTGGCAGCTCGAGTTGCTCATACACGGTACTATGTTAATCGTGCTCGTTAGTATTCTTAACTGTGATTAGCTGTCTTTTGTCTTTCTCTAATGAATGAATTGTAGTTTTTTTAGCGGAAATCTATATTATTGTAAATTATTTTATCAAAAATATATTTACCAAATTCTTTAAAAACACGTTATAGGTTTCTATGTTTGCAGAGTATATGACCAGCTTGTATTTGCATGGCAAACCAGTAGGTCACAAAAATTATAAATATGTTTAACGTGTGGTTTAACGCTTTTTATCACGGCGACCAGCTTTTATAAGAAAATGAAGCTGAAGTACCCGGTAACAACCCTCGATCTGACTTATTACTAATTAGACGTCTTATGTGTCTTCACCTCAGAAATATTTAAGAAATAACGCACGAGTATTGTGTTGCACTCATTTACACAAGATTTGCCATTTTTATTTTTACATTTCCAATTGTCAACTTTCTGTTCATCGACAGCAACATTCCAGCACCTCGAGCGTATGGTGTGTAGATTTCGCAACTTATACGTTATTCTAGATCCTGCGATCGGTATTCCAATTTTCGAGACCGATCACTGCTAAACTAGTCATGGGTAGTGTTTCCTATTCCTTGATTTGATTTTTTCCGGGACATGACAGTGAGTAAATCGACTGGTTTCTAATTAGAGGCAGGCACTGCTTACTCATCCAGAGCACCTTAGTGCACCCCGGGTTACTCTCTGTGTTTTATGTTGTTGGTTTTTTGTGTTGTGTTTGTCTATATCCGGATTTGTATCTGTCCCTTGGCTTTTGGCTAATGTTGTTCGGTCGAGATTCTTTGCTATTTTCTTGCAGAAAACACAGATAAATGCATTTACTGGTTTTATACGGGATAATGAGGGTTTCGAAATGTAACACTATTTTAAGATATTACAATTTGTATTAATAGTTATTTAATTACATCACTCACTTATTCACTCGTGTATGTACTTACACGAGAGGTTGTTCAGGAATAGCCTTATGTGTACCAACAGTGTGTACGTCTGGATTTAAACAGCTCCTGCCATTGTTTGTTTTAAATAATGCTTTGCAAAAGATGCACGACAAAAAATAAAAATTGTAAATGCAGAAATAAAGTTTTAATTTTAATTTCAGATGCTGCAGCTTTGACAACATACGCATGACGTAAAGTTATATTTACCGGAGTTTATATAAGTGACGATGATATGACGTCTTATTGAAATAACAAATACTATATAACATATATACACGTATAATAATGCATGCGGTTATTAATACCTTTAATAAAACATGATTAACTTTCTTATGCCAGAAAATAATGGTTGCAGGCGTTAATAAAAATATTCTCTCTCTCGCTCTAATATCTGCTTTTATGTTATGGAGTTCCATAAAAAAATTATTATTTATTAATAATAACAATATTTCATATGAGAGATATTGACTATAATATCCTTCAAAATGTTCGTTGTCTACAAATATTAATCAAAAGTTCATTTTATATTAAAATTCTAGAATGCGACTTACTTGAAGTATGCATGGTTTCAGATGTATGAAATTGAAATATTCCAAGAATAAACATATTGTAACTTGTAAATAGCATCCTTATCACATTCTGCAACAGCACCAGGGAAGGCTATTTTTTGCCTGCATAGTTGCATACTAGCAAACGTGACATTATAGCAGTTTAGCGTCGCACATTAAGCAATGTTGAAGCAATGTTCAATCTTTGGTACACTAAATATCTGTTATAGTAAATTATTGGTGAAAACAGAGTACGGTCTAAACGTTCAATATATTGATAGCATGACCTACCATTAGGTATAAGTTGTAACATCTGAACACTTTAAGCCGATGCTACATGTATCTATAAGTAAACAGTAAGGAAATTAAAGTCATCGCGCTAAAATTCAATTTGTAATTTTGCCGTTTAGTCTATTTCGGGACCGATGTCGAGACATATGGCAATGGCCAATTTTAAAGTGCAAGGAACTTGGCACAATTCAAAAATCATAATTGATTGAGGTCCAGCTATCCATTTAGGACACAGCAGTAGCGACGAGGTAAATGTTTTATTTTCTTAAACTATCATGATCCCTTTTGTATTTCCGCGACTCGTGATTTCGGCTCTTATTTGTAACAAACGTAAAAAATATTTCTTTTTTTCTATGACATGTCACATGTAAATTTATTTTGTCGTAATTATTACCTTAACCTGTCCGCCCACTCAATACAAGAGTTATTCACATTAACAAAATGACATGGACTCTTTTTGGTAGACATCTTTTTTACATGGAATTACGCAAGTTACTTCAATGAATGCCTGCATGTTTTTATTTATTTTATAAAATTTTTAATTTAATTACAAAAATTGTTAAGTATAAACAGTCGTTGAATTGTTAAAGATGTATTATCAACCAAAAACGATTGTTTTAAGATAAAGTACAAAACATACAATTGACTGGAACTTTGACGAATTGCTTAAAGTATTCAATCTCAAGTACTGTAGCCGTCGCAAAGGGTAAATTTTCCGCACCTACCCATACCCCATACTTGTCCAAAAGCAGTCAAAACGTTTGCTATTGCTTTTAGTCTATTTTATTTTAATGTATTATTGTGTTTTCGCCTTTTAATATAGCTGAAATACTGCTCGCTTAACGTGAAGCAATCATCCAATCAATCAACCAATCAATCTATGAATTAAAAATCAATCAATCAACCTAAAAATTAAAATATTTTCCAAGTGCATTGTCAATAATAAAGACACATATTTTACTTAAGAATCGTTATGCCCTTTACTGTAAACAGTTAAACGATTGGAAAGGAAGGAAGTCAGCATCCTCAACTTGTCCCAGATAATTTTTCAATATACTAACAGGTGCATGATAAACCTGTTCCTGTTTATAGTTTCGCCATTCCGTCATCAAGAGTAAAACCAAACGGAAGAAGTCACTCAGAATTCTCTAAACAACCTCTTAAATTGAAATATTTCCTGATGTAACGAATAGTTAAGAGCAAAGTATAAGTTAACATTAACTACACAATAGAAACTTCAATATAACAAAACCGTTCAATCTTCACATTTATTTTGAACTGTCATTTTTACATTTTTATCGCACTTTTCTTGTGAGCAAACAAATTTTGACAGACCCTTGGTAGGGACAGAGAAGTTGGATACATAAAACTGGACAAAATACTGAATGCAAAACCTGTGATATGCTAATTACATCCCAGAAAATAGAAGCAATCTCACTGGTAAATCGTATTTTACTTAACCCTCTGGCCTGCTTGACTGAAAACTGTTGGAGTGTTCGCTTTGTAGACTTGGTATGTAGACGAAACACGACAGACCTTGCGGAAAAAAATGAACACAAATCGATATGATACTAACGATCCTCAATATAGGATGCTGTAAAATCACTTTTATCAAACAGATCATGATCGGTGTTTGTCCATGAAAGTACACATCATAGAAAAAAATTACAATCATATTAGTCAATTTAATCATTGAATCTTTACAGGTAACTATTAACTTTAAAGGTTAGCTCATTTGATAAGGCTCTCTGTCAAAATGAGCTCGGTGACTTTAAAAGTGCACATCATTTATTTTGCCTTGAACAAAAGGCTAGGGTTTGCTTAAGCGAACTTAGTCGTTAGTTCAACCGCTATGTCAAAACGACAAGGTTTGAAGTCTGAATTCATTAAAACGTTAAAGTAATTCCTTTCTCATCGGACGTCTCCATACCGGAGTATACCAAAATATGTGATCGCACGAACTGCAATTCACGGCTTTAAATGAGATTACAGCAGACTGGCTCCACCAACGAGTGGCGTAGATCTGCTTAAGCGAAGATCAGTGTTGGCAGTGTTGATCACTCTTACATGGCTAGAAGTATTCTTAAATGTGATCAACTTCCTTTTATTTACCAGTCTCTAAGGAATGGATTGAAATGATTTTTTAAAATTAAAACCATTTTATCGAATATTTGTATATGTAATTGTAAAATATATCTACTAAAATCTTTACATTATGCGTTTCTATTTGTCCATATCTAAAAAAGCGTGTATTCATATGGTAAATTAGTTGATCCCAGTGTTAGTAGACAAATAATTATACAATAAGCGTTTTTCTGCATGTGGTTTTACGTCATTTGTAGCAACCTATATTAACAATTATACTCGGAAACCCGCTCAGTTTTGACAGACACGTGGTCATAGTGATCAATAATAGATGACTAACTACCGAAGTCAGTATTAATGTGTGTCTTCAGCTCAAATGTATTTAAGAAGTAACACATGACGTATTGTGTTGGACTCATTTACATCAGGTTTTAGATGAGTTCTACCCAAACCATGATTTTAATTTAAATAGAATTTTATTTTGTTCATTTCTCTTTTATCTACAGAACCAAAATCCCTTTGAAACAGTGTTTTTATAGATTCCTATACTCTCCCGCCTATGCTTATTATTTTGAGGGTTTAGCTGGAAGTTTGTAGCTGCTTTTTCTGCTCTACAAATCGAATAAAATATGTAAGAGTATTATAAGAATTAAATACTATTTTATTAAGGAAATTATCTATGTGTAAACTCCATCGGCTCAGAAACTGGACATTAGGTCCTTCTGAAATCATTTAGCTTGTGAATCATCAAAGTTTCCACATCGATAGTTTTATTAATAACAAATGTGGAATCCCATTATAACTGCAGTTAATACCCATCAGAAATACTGAAAACAAGAAGTTGAAATTGTGTATAATACACATATAAATATTAAACAACTATAGAAGATACTACCCAGGACAATTTTAAGTTGAGAAAAAGCTATCTTTAAGTATGATTGCAGCGGTATTATTTTTTATCAAAAAGCTTGATAATAGCTGATTTAAAGTTGAATAAAAGTAGTATATCAGCGTTACTTTTAATCAACTTATATTTACCTAATGAACTGCTGAAATACCGCTTTTTAAAACTAATTTGCATATTTGGTTCAGTGATTAGGACAATAAGCGGTAAAGAAGTGTGAAATAAGTTGGGCTGAAGCGTCTAAATTATGTAAATTAGGTGAAGTTGGGATTGAGCGGTACAAATCAGCGGATTTGAAGTGGAATATGCAAATTAGTTGTCAGCGGTAAATAAGCGGAATATAGCAAATGTACAAAAGCGGATTTTAGGTGGTTATACAAGCGTGTTTTCAGTGTATAATCTCAGCGTACTTTAAGTTGGAGATGTCAGCGTGTTTTAAGTTGGAGATGTAAGCGTGTTTTAAGCTGGAGATGTCAGCGTGTTTTAAGTTGGAAATGTCAGCCTGTTTTAAGCTGGAAATTTAAAAAGTCTGTTTTAAGTGTTAGCGTCTCATGTGTAAATACAATTGTAATTGTCTATGTTGAGTTGAAGCATACATGATATTAAAAATTGCAAATTTGGTGTAGGTCAAGCTGTTTTAGAGCTAAAAGCAGCATTACTGTGCTCCACGAGTTAAATCTGAAATTTGGCCATTTTCTAAACCTGTCTTTTTTGTACTTGTTTTTGTGTACCTCTTGCTTCATTCTGTTTAAAAGGAATAAATAATGATAAAAAAATACAATCATATAAGTTTATTTGAGCATTCATATTTATAGTTGCATAATGTAACCTTTAAAACATAACATAATTATGAAAATAACTATTTACAAAATATTTACAACATAAATACAAGTTTAAATTGACCTCAGTTTCTGTTTTAGTTTTTCTCATCTTTTCCACTCGCATTGCTTCCCTTATTTCTCGATTGATGAACTATCATATGCAGCACATAACTCTGAAATTACAATAATTTTCATTTAATGTACAAATATTTCCAAGAATTATGTAACATTTCCAAAGATAGCTAAAAAATTTTGCTCCTGATGCTAAAATAAACAATCGTGTATTAAATATTTAAAGATATTTATACAATAATAAATAATAAGAGACATATATATAATTTACACATTTGTAACACAATGAGCGTGCAGTTGTAAACTTGTTTGATAGTTTTGTCTAAGAAAAACTCATTTGAGTTATCTTTTCCTAATATGAGTTGCTTCCCCTTCTTAGAAGCATTAAAGTTTAAAACCTAATAAATGTGTATGTTATATGTGTTAAACAACTGTTATTTGATATTTTGTGTGCTCCTTTAAAAATAAAAGTAAAAAATTTCCCCTGATTTCAGTATTAGTTACATTTAATAAAAATATAGTTCAATGAAAATGATGTTCTATAATTATAATTACTTCATGAACTTGCCAGTCATCTAAAGTGCTTTCTTTAAGCTTACTCTCTAAAAACTTAATTATTGTTTCCAGATCAAAGCAGCTTACAAACTACAAATAAAAATGTATATAAATTGTTTCATCTCACAAGCAAACACTGAACATAAACCAACATTTACAAAATAAAAAAAAATAGAACAGTCAATGTCAATTAAAAAGACATATTTATGTTGTAAATATTGGGGAAGGAAGCCAGACTAACAGGGTAAAACCCGACCTTCGGTAGGAAAACTGGCCATCCTCGTCAATTAAAATTGGAATCAAGCACACCCTTCAGCAGTGAGACTTGGTGTTGACAATTAAAGTATTCTTTGTGTTTAAATATTTCTAGAAAATTTACGATATTTTATCAATAACGCCAGTCATTTACAGGTTGTAAAACATGAATGGACTAGCTATTCTTTTATTAACATTATTGCACATGGACATACAAGTAGAATTTCTGTTACCGTGGTTATGTTGTTTTGACTGAATGGGTGAGCAGGTTTGGTAGCTGTTCCTTGAATTGGTTGTTTCACAGCAATAGTTAGGGTGGCCTTCGGAATTCTTAGTCTACAAAATAAATGAAGACATATATGCAATATATGACCATTCTTAAATCGGCTACAAAATTCTCAGCACAATACAAATTGAATATAGTGTAATTTAGATTTCTCAGTTAAATTCCCAAATATTCAAAATCTCATACTGAGATTTTGAATATGTAGGAATGTCACAATTAAATGCATGCACTTACAACTATACCCTCAAACATATGTCTAAACAATCCCTCTATAATAAATATCTTTCGGTACATGTTATCTGATAACTTATATGTCCCGATTTATTTGTACCTTAATGACTCCCAGCATCACGCACTAAGATAAAATGCTTATTGCTATGCTTATTTGTATATATATTGCAGCTAAATAATAGTGTTTTAATTTATATCCTATACTTCCTTAATAAAAATGCCATGGTTTTTGTGCATGTGTTCTTAATTATGTTTCTGCCTTTAATGCTTGGATTTAATGCTCAGTAACACTATAGTATTTGATCCTTTTTTGTTTGTCGTGCTTTTTGTGTGTTTTCACTTAATGCATAGATTTTATTATATGGTCATTGAAAGTTATATGACCGGTGACGTGCGTATAAACGATAATGCCAGATCAACATGACAAAAGTCATGTGCTTTCATCAGTATGTAGTTTTCTTCGTTATGTATAAATATGACGACTGTAAACAACAATCCTACTTACTTAATTTACTGAACCAAAGCGAAAAACTTGCCCAGCTATGTGACTATCTTTTGAATAATTCAAATTATGCGCGGGCTTTCGAAAATCGACGTCACAAGTTTACACAGATTTTCATCAGCCGAAAAATATACAAACAAAAATACCCGATAAACAAAACAATTATGTGTCCAAACAATTTGTCATAGAATATCACGTAAAAAAAGAAATTAAAAAATAAATACATTAAACATACCTGCTCTGGTACCCTTCAAAATACTTTCTTTGTAACCAGTTGAACTTCCGTACAATCTAAAGTGTAGTACCCGGAGTAAAACAAAAATGGCACGGTCAAAATATGTTCAAAAGTAAAGCAAGAAAAGGCCCGTACAATTATGGTTCAATGTGTCTCGAAGACAAAGTAGTACAAACGTCGAAAAGAAGTAAAGATAGTCACCACACGCAATTTCGACACTAAGAGAAATGCACTTACACGCGTTGCCGCCTGCAACTTGAGGTAAATATATTTTAAGTTTCACCATTTTCCTACGTATATGTTCACAATGTAAATATTTTTCATCTGTGATAAATATCAAATTTTGATGCAGTACCTTTTTACACATGTTTGCTATTGACCTTAGTGACCTATAGTCCACATTGCGTAGACAATATTCGTAGAACTACCGAAATATGCACATTCATATTAGTCGCCACAAGAATCATTTCGTGTAATTTGACATTTTTTCAAAATTTCTTATATAATTTTGTTTTCTCTGAAACATTAAAATTGTTGGCATAATTTAGCAGAATACACTATCAATGTAGAGAACAGTGTCGTTTTTTATTATACATGTTTGTCTCCATTGTAGATTGTGCAACAAATATGGGAAGTGGTGTCAGTAATTTTGAAATGCAGTATGAAGACCAATAGTAATTAAAATAGTAAGGTAAATAGCCAATACTGGGCCTATTTCAATTTAATATGACACAAATTATTATTAGGTCAAGGGAATTCAGGCTACAAAATGAATGGCCACACAATTGAAAAAAGGGGGAAACATATGGGTGTAAAATCTGTTAACATATGAAAGGGGAGATAATTTTTAGGGTATTCAGTTAAGTGTACTAAATAAAAGTGTGTTCAACTTCTTCAAATGGACATAATTCAAAGAATTTGTTAAAATATAATGTCCTAATTACACATACTCTGCAGTTAAGGTTGCGCATAATTCTAATGATTCTGCTCCGGTCACTAGTGCGGCTTGAGTAAGCGAGTAAGCATTGTAGCTCATTGGTACATGCATTTTGTAAACCTCATGTAACAGAAATTTCCGAATAATAAAATAAAAGGTTTTTGCTATGTCAACATTCTATTATTGTGTGGAATTTGCAAACTTTAGCTATGAATGTTCTTTCTTTGCAGTTTTTTCTGCAATATTATTTTTTGTGTTTTTACAGGAAAAAATGTACATCAAAGACAAGAAGGAATGAAAAATAAGAATAATAACATCAAGATGTTTTGACAGAAAAACTTTACAAAGAACATTTTGACAAGTCTGGTTTTGGATTGATTTTAGTTTCTATGAAGATTTGAAGGAAACAAATAACATTCAGCACCATATTCTACTTGCTGTCAACATTCAGAAGCAAACAACAACCGTGTGCCCTGAAGAAATATATGTACTGTAAATCAGAGGCAGAAACACTGTTTCTTCTTTCTGTGAAAAGCAGTTTGCCAAAAAATGGAAAAAGAATTGGACATTTAATATTTTTAGTAGTTGAAGCCAAACTGTCCACTGACAAATTAAATATTGTGGAGAATTTATCAGTAAAGTTATATCTTTTTACATATATTTTATAGTTCTTTCTTCATAATCATCATATTCATTGTGTTGATTATGCATTGGTTTATAAATGTTGCTTTTTAACAGTTGTAGAGGAAAATGGTGATATTAGTTATATAGCACTTCTACATAAACTAAAACATGCTGTTGTAAAAAGTTCCATTTATTCTATTGTTCATATGAAGATAGTTCTTAACTGTTTTTATTGCTTGTTAAAAATAAAAAAAATGGTTACATTAAATTTATTAGAAAGTAAAGCTTCCATTGTGGTATTTTTGAATGTGGACAAAAATTGTAGTGTTGGCTCCCCTTTAGAGTTATCTCCCCTATGATTATACTTTTTCTTAGTAAACAGTTTTCTGTTTACTACATAAGTTTGTAGTATAATGTATCAAGAATTGTTTTATATTGTGAATGTGTTTTTATGATTTCTGGTTTTTTATTGATATTGCATGAAAATATTTGATATTTAAGCTATAATTTAATATTCATCATTGCAATTGTACCATAAATTGGCAGAACATACAGCATAGAAGAAAATTTAATGTCTTTTTATTTATGTTTTGAGAATATTGGTGTTATTAGGCCATGGTCATGCTAAATTTTGTCATGTGTAATATCAGTGTCCTTGTTCTCTATTTGGATTAAAAACTTTAATCTTCATTTAAAGTAGTAATAAATAATTCCAAACATTTTCTATAGAAAATACTCAAACTGCATACTTAAGACATTTGTGCATTATTTCTGCTCTTCAATAGTAAATTGTTCATATGTGAAGTTAAAAAGCAATTTGGTTGATATAAAAATAATATAACTAATTATTTTTTGATTAGATAGTCACTAAATAATTGGAAAACAGACAACAAATAATATAAATATTTTATTGAGTTTTTTCAGTTGTTTTTAAGCGGAGTTCAACTAATATTTTATAGAGCAGAGTTAAATCAGTAGGGGAAAAGTATTTGCTGTAGCACCTTTAAGTTTTTTCAGTTGGAAAAAAACGTTCAGTTTAATTTACTAAGATAAATCAGCAGGGATTAAGTAGGTTTGTAATAAAATTAAAAATGACAAATATTTATCAGTTGGATTTAAGCAGGAATAATCAATTACCTGTAGTCTCGCTTTTTTTCTACTTAGAAAATCAGTATAGTTTAAGTTGGATAAAAGTGGAAATAAAGCATTGCTAATTATGTAGGTTAAAATTAAGCGGTAATTATGCATGTCGCTTAAATACTGCTTTTTACAACAGCGGATTCTATGCAGATAATAAGCGGCATTTAAGTTACGCTGTGACATAAAAGCGACGCTTCAAAATTGTCTGGGTAAATAATATCCTATTCTCTACATATACAATACACCTTAATCAACAATATTAGTGCAACCAATTTAGTCCAGTTTTCTTTTGCTTCTTGGCTGGCGCAGCAGGTTTACAGTCTTTGACATACATTATTCTGAAATATTGTTAGGACGTGCAATTTTCTATATTTTTCTGATAAACAAATAGTTTTTTATAATATCTCAGATTATTATAAAATGTTTGTTCTACTTTTGTTCCCCTTATCGACCTTAACCATCGAACGTGATATTTTATTTCATATTATTGCTTAGCAAAACATTCTTCTTAATAAAAATCAAACATTGCACTATCGTGAGAAATTTATATATAATATTGCTTATAATGAAAATACGATAGCCAATCAAATCTTCTTTCTCAAAATCAATCAAAATTATTGTATATAAACGTGTTTGTAAGTTTATTGTTTTTTGTATTGCTTACAACGTGGATGCATATACTGAATCCAAATCAGATGGTACTGTTAACATGTCTGATTTGCAGACATAGACATACCCCTATTTTAGAAATTGACAAAATTGTTAAGTGAGAATTGTTTTGCAAAACACGCAAATACAGAGAGCAAACAGATGTACTCGACATTTTAAACAGATCTTTTAAGACAAGGTTTTGTGGGAATAGGCCATGGGGACGGCAATAAAACTTCTGGAGGGATAACATCAACCTAGGTATAACAAACCTCTTTTGAGTAGTTTAGCAGTCAACAGCATTGATCGGTCTAGAAAATCGGAATACCAACTGCAGGATCTAGAATAACGTATAGGTTGTGAATATGCATAAGATGCATTTTCATATTCAGATGCTGCTGCGATCATTAAAGCGCTGTTTTTTTAATCGGACGGCATTTTGTCGATTTTTACATATGCAAATACAATCATCTTTTAATGGCTGGTAGGGATTCAAATATCCCTCTTCGTCTGTATGCAATGCATATTGAGTAATATTTCTTGAAGAGGCAACTAAAGTTCTTTGATCATTTGTGCTCAAAACAGGCGTAGGTTACTGGGAATATTACATTCCATTTATGAGATTAATAGAGTACTTCCTCTTTATTTACATTAGTATGACATACAGAGTTTGGACTGTGCACTTTATTGTAAGGCCATAGTGAAATAACTACTGCTAATGCAACGAGAAGGAACAGTAATGGTGATATAATATACAAGACAACTGTACCTTTAAAAAAGAGAAAATGACAAATACGAGTAACATTAACTTACATCAATCATAAGGATAACAAGTGTATCTGTGAGCGATTGCTAACTAGTGATACTTTCGCCAAAAAGTATTCGGTAAACAGGAAGTAGATGAGGTAAATTAACTTATACCTAGATTTTCGTAAACATCGAATCACATTAAAAAATCTATTAAAAAAATTAACGATATTTTCCAAAGCATAAAAGGTAATCCATTTGTGTGCTGAAATCTCAATAGCAAGGTTAGTAACGTTTTGCTCTATTTTATAACAAATTGGTCAAAGATTACCAATATGATTTTGTTTGACTATTATTAATTTACAAGAATATTGAATTGCGCAGTCGTTTGTAAAAATTAAGGTTGTGTTACTAATCAATTTACATGCAATGTTTATCAAGAAAAACGATGAAACATATTAGACACTGGCAACTCATGATGACATTTACGTGTAATGAGGTAAACTAGAAGATACCTAAAAGTAATCAGACTCTTACTTTAAACGTGTAAAGACTTTTTGTTCATGGGTAATTATGGACTATGCAGGAAGGCGTGCACTCCTTTAGAGAGGACTGTACTCTCTGAATTCTAATTGTGTAACACCTTAGAAAAAAGAGCTTGAACTGTTCTCTAGTAGTTATCTAGCAAGAAAATAAGATGGTCCTGGCTGACAGAAAACTTCTAATTACAACATTAACCAAAACTCAAAGCGAACAATAAAACAAATAATATAAGAAACTTAAATACACAGAACAAAGGGGTGATACCATTTGTTCGGGAAAGGCGAACAAAACACATGCGGATAAAACAATGATAACATTGTGTTCATGATTTCTACAAGCGCATCGGGAAGTAAATTTGGAAAATGTACTTCCATTTGTAATATTGACATGTTCAACGAATATAAGGGCTAACGGAACATGTGAAAAACATGCAAGAACGGATATGTAAATAAATATATATGACGTGGTTTTTATTGTTTAATTGGAAAGACCAGATAGACTAGTATGTACAATGTGTACTAACAATGTATTAGAAGATGAAACTCACTACTCTTTCCATTCTCCGAAATACTCGGATATAAGAAAAAAATAGAAAATGATATCAATAAATATTTAAAAATAAAGTCTTCTTGAAGTCATTTGCAGTTTGTCCCACTTATTTAAAAGTCTTAACACCAATTCTCCATAAGGATCAAAGGATGTCCATATAGGGTGAGACATGACATGTCTCAGATTTAGCTGATTTTCATTTTATAAGTTGAAATTGACCATTGGACCACAAAATAATTATTGTTTGTTATGATTTGACTTCGGTTGCCATGGTAACGGAGGCGGCCATTTTGGGCCGATTAAAATACAGTGAAAAGGGCAATATTCAAATCCCGATTTTTCAGGGGAAAATCGATTCATATTCAATAGAATTTCTTTATTTGCTTAATTCAATATCTCATTGACAATATTCAAAACAGTTACAACACTTTAAGTATATGTGTGATCAGACTGAGACTATTGAACATGTAAAGAAATAGTGCATTATTCTCTATAATTTTTGGTAAAAAATATTACCATTTTTGACACTTTTCTGACTCCATTTTCAGAAAATGCACCAATCACAAATAATCATCCTGAATATAATTACATAGATTGATGATTAATATTCAAAAATTTAAAAAATCTCAATGGGGTAAGAAAAAATGTCTTTAAAAAACACTGTTAAAGTTGGTTACCATGGTAATAAAACAAAAACGGCAATTTTTCGATATTTAAATACATGTATGACCATACTTCTAATATGAGCCAAGATAACAATTGTTGTCATCATATGTACCTAAAAGGATCTTTTCAACATAGTATGACCTTGGAAAACTTTCAAGGTCACTTGTGTTGTTCCCAAGGTCACTTAAAATTGATTTTGCTTCGAGAGTTTCATATTTGAAAGTTCAATTTTTAGTTGACCTTGACCTTGAGACACTGTACCCTGAAATGATTTCAATGTCATTTTAAGTTTATAGTATGTCTGTTAAAAATAATAATTAAGGATGATTTAATTTATTACTAAGAGAAACAGTAGTTTCATGGAAATATTGAACAATACAAAAATGGCTTTTTTCACAAGTTACCATGGTAACCATCTTTGACAGTGTTTTATATAGACATCTTTTGTTACCCCATTGAGATTTTTATAAGTTTTGAATATTAATCATCAATTTATGTAATTATATTCATGATGAGTATTTGTGATTGGTGCATTTTCTGAAAATGGAGTCAGTAAAGTGGCAAAAATGGTAATTTTTTAGTAGAAAAATTCCAGAAAAAAATCCATGATTTCTTGACATATTGGATAGCCTCGTTCTGACTACACATTTATGTTTAGTCTTGAAACTGTTTTGAATATTGTCAATGAGGTATTGAATTTAGCAAATAAAATGTTATATTGAATATGCATTGATTTTTTAATAACAAATTGGGAATTGAATATTGGCTATTTCGCAGTATGAGAAATGATAAAAAATGACCGCCTCAGTTACCATGGCAACCGTGGTCAATCATAACAAACAGTCATCATTTTTATGATCCAATGGTCAATTGCAACTTATGAAATTAAAATCAGCAAAATCTGAGACATGTCATGTCCCAGTTATTTTGGTGCTTAGGGATAATTGGTCTTAAATGCTCAGGAAAGTGAAATTGAAGATTGCATGATTCCAAATGAATTGTTGTTATTTTTGTTTATGTATGCCTTCAACCCTTCACGGGGGATAACAGTGCTTTAATTAAATAAATAAATGCATATGAAGTGGTTATTATTGTTTAATGCATTAGACAACTCATAAGATAAAAACCTTTAAGACTTTAATACATCAAATGTAAATTAACGAAATTTTATAAAAGGCAATCACAATAGGCATTTGCATTAGAAATTGTGGCTAGATAAGACGCTACACAATTCAAAGGATAAAAAACTTTGTTGTGAGATGTATTTTTCATCAATTAATAAAATAAAGTTTCTATAACTTAGAAATTACGAAATAGTTTGCATCATTTTATTGTAGCAATAAGTATACTCAGACAGACATTTTTTTCTTGAGTCAGCTTTATTCAGAGATCGTAATTAATACTTCTATACTAGAAGGCAGGTAGAGTGATTATTAACAAATACTTTAAATTGTACAAAAGGCTGCTGCATTTAATATTCCATATACCTTATATATTTTAATGATCAAGGCTAATCATATTGGTCGTCTTTGACTAGTCTTGGTCATTAGCCTGATATAGAACTCAATGTCACTAATCTTCCTCTTGAAATTATAGAACCACACAAGGGCTTTTTTTTTGTTTATTATGCTCCGAAAGTATAGTTAATTTATATTAAGTTTGTTAATGTACGTAAGCCAAGAAGGCTCATTCGAAATTCGAGATTCGGGATTCGAAATTCGAAATTCAGTATAGTTATAACCAATCAGATTGCGTGTGACATAATCGTCTACCAATCAGAATAGTTTTTATATAATCAAGATTCGAAATTCGAAATTCAATATAGTTTTAGCCAATCAGATTGCGTGTGTCATAATCTCTACCAATCAGAATTCATTGGTTAAATCGAAACTACATAAAATTTGGTTGAGTAGTTTAAGGGGAGTTAAAGCGAAAACCATGATTATTGAGGATTACTGAAAATTTCTGTTCAAAGAGCCATAACTACCACATAAATTTAGGAATCAATAATTCCTGATAATATGCACAACTACATTTATGGTGTACTAGTTACATACCAAGTTTCATAAAATTTTGTATAGTACTGAGTAGTTTCAGAGGATTTGTGCTGACAAGATAATTAATGGGTATTTTCAGCACATTTCAAAGGGCTAAAATAAGCCAGTGGCTGATCAAGTTCGAAAAAGGTAGGGGAGGGGCACTGACTGGCCAAGTGGGGCCACTTTGGTCATGCTTCAATGATTTCCTATATATCCAACCAAATTTTTCCGTCAAAAGGGAGGGCCCCCTCTGGATCCACTTCTGAAAGCCCCCACACAAAATTTGAGGGCAAAAATACCCTGATAACATGCAAAACTACATATGGAGTACATCCTTCACACCAAGTTTTGTTGAATCCCGTTTAACATGTACATTCTTGTTTCTTGATTTGTAAAATCAAGATGTTATTGTGAGCTGATTTGATAAAATACAAAATAAAGCTTATAAATTTGATTTTTTTAGCAAAACCATGTTAAACAAGTCATTCGTTGACATATATGTCGACGGTTAAAACACCAAATAAACATAATAGCACGTGGCTACGTTTATATAAGAATTATTCTGATTGGTAGACGATTATGTTACACACAATCTTATTGGTTATAACTATATTGAATTTCGAATTTCGAATCTCGAATCTCGAATTTCGAATATCGAATGAGCCTTCTGGGCTTTCGTATTAATGTGACAAATACACATTACATACATTATGTATTACGTCGAGACAGCTGTGTACATTCGTATCACTACGAAACGTCGAGTTGTGATGCGGAATGTATGCAACTGTCGAGACGTGATACAGGTAGTTGTACCTACACTTAAATGTATGTAATAAGTTTATCTAAACTTAAGAAGTATAAAAAGGACAGAATAAAACTGAATGTTAACAATTTAAAATTAAACATACAATGAAGCATTTGTTTATAAAATATAGCCCCACTATGCTACAAAAAATATAAAGAATACCATTTCTTCTATACTAAGCATTTTGAAGAAGCAATTCAGTTAATTGTGCCGTACATTTTACTGATTTTAAAGAATTAATTTGTAAATATATTTCTCGGTTGTGGCAGAGTGGTTGGGATCTAGAGGTTCATAATAAACTTCATGAGATCCTACACTACTGAACAAAAATAAATTTAATTGTTTTAAAAGTCATCGAGACCTTGTTGTTTCAACCAGGTGTCGTCTTGGTCATACCAGGACGACTCATAGTTATATTTAAAATAACGATCAACGACCGGAGTGTGTGGCATGCAACTGCCCATACACCATCAGACATGTCTAGAAAGACTGTATGGGCGTAGCCCACATTCGGAATGTTACTATACCGTAAAAGCATATTTTAATTTATTTAAAACTGTAGCAAGCGACACAATTTTAAAGTTTTTAAAAGAAATTAATTTATATAGAAAAATTTAATTATACTGTGTTATTACATACTTTTTATTCTTTTACATACAGTTGTATATATTCTCATACTTTTGTATAAATCTTGTTTTAGTATTAACGGAGGGATATTAAATGGTGGTTTATAATCAAATGTATTAATTGTTTTCTAATTATGACGTCCTGAATATATCTGAAATATTGACTGCTTGACGTAAAAAAAAACCAAACAATCAATCTTAGCACGTTATTAAAAAAGGAACTTGCACCAGGAAAGTTTGTTGATAAAACGAAATGGTAATTTGTTTTAGTTTTCGCTTTAACGTGTAAAAACTATTAAATATTTAAATATTCGACATGTGTTCGGCTGTGTTTTTGCTTGTAGATACCTGGGGTGCCACGGTAAAAGAGATAAAAGAAACTCCAATAGATGTTAACATGTTTTACTGTTAAAAATTTATCAACTTGATATTTTAAACAATAATTCTACATTTTAAGCTACAATGTCTTATGAACAGCAACCTATTTGGTTTTGGATTTGTATGAAAATCAACCCTTAATATGTCAAAATCATATAAATAGTTTAAACATTATTTTTATGTTCTCAATGTGCTTGTATCAACTGGAAACAAAAATGTGTAGTTGCATTCATGATCAAATAATTATTTATTGTTTATTTCCCGTTGATTCATTTTTATTAACTTGTTCTCTCCCTGAACACGTTGCTGGACGTTATGCAAACATCAATCAATCTATCTATCTGGCTTAACTAAATAACAGGATATATTTTGTAAAAACAAATGTCAGAAACTTTTTAAAATTTATTTTTTATCAAAGGTATGAATTTTTTTATGCAAGGATTCATTACGTTCCTAACAGCCAAAAGTTGTTATTTAATTTTGCAGTTTATAGAAGTTTTTTCCTAATTTTTAATCAATATTCATGCTTTCCAGCGTATGTGATACAAAACAAGTATCAACGTGTAGTACTTTGTGTTCTCAGCGCCGATTGGTTAAGCAATTGTCCAAACTATCTTTTCTTTTAAGACATATGAGAGTAAGCAAATGGTTGTATTGTCTGTAATTAAAATCGTTTACTTTCGGGAAAAATCTCTTGTTGACACAGTGCCATGAGGTAAATACATGGGCCATTAGATTGAGATTGCATTTGAGAATGCTGATATTTCGTAGATTGCCTAGAACAGCTGTAATGATTCGGGTAGCGAGGTAAGATTATATATTGTTTTTATTGTGTAGTGACCATTTGTTTTACCAGACTGCTATCTTGCTAGTTTAAATTAGTACAGAGAACGACATTTCATATTGTACAAGATCACGCCGACAAAATTGTCCTTTTCCAACAAAATGTTATTTTAACAGATTTACGTTGATTTTTGTTTGAATTGACTATGGATTTGATTGATTGATTGATTCGATGTGTGCTTTACGTCACGCGTGCAGTATTTCAGCTATATTCAGGACGATGACAAGTACAAGTAAGGAAGCGATTAACGAAAAAAACAGGACTGGCATTGGACACATGGAACAGAAGTTAAACTATCACCGGAAAAGTATGAAGTTTTTGGTAGGGCCTCTTTTGTAGGGGCTGCAATAAACCTCCTCATTTTCGAAATCTAAAATTGAGTCTTACCGTGCACGGAGCGTGGCACTTTTCAAACACTTACCCACTAAGGTCTGCGACCAGGCTGTCCGTATTGTAACCTCACCACCCCCAACGACAGGGTATTGCTATAAGCTACCAGGGGACGCGATGTGCTGCATTGTAAGTCGAGCACCGAGATCCCTCCTAGTATGGTACCACTTAGGGATTTCACAAAGATATAATGTTAGCTTCAAATAACTGATTAACACAGTGTAAGATATAAGGCAAATAAAAAACCTGGTGTACGGGTTTTCGAGACGTAATCTAACTATTTGAAAATAATTGTAATAAATAATGCTAGAGACTATATGTATGAAATGATGTTCAATAAAAAAAAAACCAATACGATGTACGCTTAAAGAAACGGAAAGCCATACAATTTTCTATTGGAAAAAAGGTAAAACATAAACGACGCACCAGAAAAATCATACGGTGTAAGATATACTTACATGTACCATACGCTTTTTGGCAGAAAAACGATACCATCTACGAACGTTGTGCAAGGATACACCCATGATATATGAACGATAAACCAGTTAACTCGTACGTTCCAGGTTCTGTTTGTTAATTTTGCAACTATTGTATTTAAAAAAAGCCAGCAAAGTCTCTTGTTGATGCTAAAATATATTTGAAGACTTCTGATTGAAAATTATACCTCAGTTTGTAAATTAAATTAGAATTTAAAATCCACAACAAATTAGCTATGAACCTGCTATAGATATTCTGTCAATTATTCATGAAATACACGTTTTATATAATGTATTATAAGCGGAGATAGTCAATAAATATTGCTTTTTTATTTCGCCGATCAAAATGAAACGAGACACACGTGTTTTGCAGTAATCATTACATTTGTAAAAAAAATGTAGTTAAAAAATGAAAATTGTTAACTAATCATAAAAATATAGCACATAAAAGTATTTTCCCCTTCTTCCCAGTTAAGACGGAATGAGAATGAGAATTCGTTGTAAAATGTTGCAAAATCACTAGACTTGACGTTTCAGGAGAATAGATTTTAAACATGTTAGGCCGATCACACAACATATACGTACTACTGTATTGTGCATTCAAATTTGACCAGTATGTTTGGTTTGAGTATTGATTATATTCATTTTACATTTTTCCTTCTGCGAAGTGTTTTGTCATTACAGAAAATGTCTCGTAATTAATTTTAAAAGTACTCTTTGTAATTTTTGTCTCAGTTCGTTTGAAATACACTCAGTGATGTTCTAAATGCACTGTACAATACAATCAATAGAACATAGATAAAAATGTGTGTTATTACGTTTTAATCATAAATTTGATCATCAGGCTGGTCCTTATTAAGGCTTTCATATTCATGACATGTATTGTCAGCCAGCAATGATGTGTTGTTTTCATAATCAAACGGCTGGCTAGTTGAGTCGTATACATGACTCGATAATTGCCGATTTTTCTTTAATGGCTGATAGTGATTTAAATATCCTACTTCCTCTGTAGACACTGAATATAAAGTATCATTTCCTGAAGTGGCAACATAAGTTCTTGGATCATCTGTGTTTACTACTGTAGAAGTTTCATACCTTGGGGATTCTACATCTATGTTGCAAGAATCAACTTTATTTTCAGTTACTTTAAAATGACAAGTAGAGTTTGTTTTGCGCACTTTTTGCTTTATGAAAATAACCACTACTAAAGCAACAAGTAGGAACACTATCAGTGATATAATATACATGGCAACTGTACCTGTAAACAAAAAAAGAACTACAAATACCTTGTATGAATGTTGACGTTAGCAACCAATATTTTGATTATTCGTAAATATTTTATCAAATTATAAAAAATACTTGTAAACACATTTAAGACGTCAGCAGAAGCATAATGAGAAACCTATAATGTGCTGGAATTTAAACAACAAGATATGTAACGATTTACAATATACTATAGCAGATTACCTCAACTAGTTTACAATGAAAAATGCTATTTAACTTTATTATTAAAAGAATTTGGAATATTTTAGGAGCAGCTGTAAAAATAAAAGTAATATACATGTATACTTTGCAAAACTGCAAAACAGCTACTCATTACACGGTGACAAAAGAAAACATAATCAAATTTCTAGATGTAGATCGTGGTATGAGAAAGCCTAAGCTCTCATTATGATTTCAAGTTCAATAGTGAAATACGATCAAAATAGTCATAAAATTGTGGAATTATTCAATGAAAGCAAGAAGACGGATAATTTTTTGTTTTTGTAAGAAACCTTGTATAAAATCTGAGAAGAACGTATATAGGAATGCCGACAACAGATTGTGCCATTGGAATACCGACGATCTAATGCTCAAAACGTTTATAGAACCGTTACAGAAGGTCAATAATTTCTATATAAATGCAGGACCACAAAACATGTTTGTAAGAGTCAACGAGCTCCTTTCCGGCTTATTACTTCTTCAACCTAAAACCAGGTATAAGTGAAGCAAAGCTGAATCCATTCTTTTAAATTTTCTTTCAGTTTAGTGTAAAGAAAGTAAAATAAACGATCGAAAATTCAACCGTTCTAAAGCAATAGCTAGAAGATCGTAACATGTACAACTAAAATTGACATTAAAGTTTAATGATGTAAAACAGAAGATTACCGAGAGTAATCAAAAGAACAAAATTCAATTCTTCAAGTATCTCGTGTCTAAAATTTCGAGCAATGTGGAATAAATGGGATATACGTAACCAAGTCTTCATTTGTGCAATAATAACACATTATATATATATATATATATGTAAAGCTTCTTTAGATGGATTTATCGGTTGTTTTATTTCTTTCCTATTAAAAGATATTGAATTAAGTATGCTTTATAATAATGCAAAACAGAAACCAATTCAAAACAATTCAGAGATCTTTGGTGAAGACTTAAAATTTCCATATTTTACTATCTGTCGAGATCGGAGAAATCCGACAATCTATGTATAAAAGCTTAAGATATCGTTTATCTGATTTTTAAAAAATTAGTAAATTTGTGAAATCAAATACAAAATTCTCTGCCAATTGACGTATGAAAGGATTAGGAATGATCTGACTGAATTGGAAATGATTTGATTGATTTGATTATTGCTATTTAATTGCTGGCCTATGTAAACATAGTAAGTGTAAAATCTCTAGCGATCCACATAGAATAACGAAATATTTGAAAAATTCTAAAACTGGTCGTAATAGTTACACAATATCACAAAATTAGGATACAATAATATGATATTACATAACATAATACAATATAATATAATATTATTGTTAATATATACTAATATTACACAATATAAGTAATGGCAATAGGGATATTTAATACGAATATATGAAGAATCTAGCAATAATAGAAAAAAGGTTATAAAGAATTTGTATAAAATTTGATACTGTGTAAGTTTTGAATGAATGACATAGAATTACTTATCTGCCCAACTATCATGACTATAGAGATTCACATTTAATCGTGTTTCAAGTTTTGTTACCAGAATAACAAAAATATACCAAGCTTGTAGTATATGGACAATGCTTAGTGTTCGGAGAAAAAATTGCCAAATAATTATTAATCGTATCACTATATGGCAATATCGACTTTTAGCCTTCAATATATGCGTCAGTAATGTATGTATTTTAAGAAAGTGAATAAAACCTACAATTCAAATTGCAGAATTTAACTTACTTGACGTAAGCTTGTTTTCTGTGTCCGTTATATCTTTATTTGTGAGTTCAGGGCCTACAATCAGACAAACGTATCATAATGACAATGTAACGCGTGCAATGCTGCACTATGCAAGGAAACCTTTATACCTGACTAATTTATGTTTAACGTCAATCGCTCAGTTTTTCAGTTAAACAACAATGTAGGACGAGAAAGCGTTTTAAATGCAATCAAATGGATTACCTTGTTTGGTTTGTGTCAATACGTTTGGCAGTCAGAGTTAAATAAGTATGGAGAAAGTAAATTAAAAACCATCTGTGTTTTACTTAAAAGTTCTTTATCGCGGTGAGAGCTTTGACATGCAGACACACTTGGTGTGTAGATGTACAATGAGTACCTAGAATCCCTGGCAAAACGAGCTTCTACATTGAAATCCTATATGTTTTTTACCTCATGCAACAATGGTACTCACCCTTTTGACACAAAGTTTTATGTTTTTCGCTACAATCTCGATTAACAAGTTTATATTCACTTTCCTTCGTCACCTTCAATGCTAAGCAACTTCCATTAGCTGGGTCATCTACAATAATATACACTTCTACTAAAAACGTAAGTGTATGTCTGTATTTACTTATCAATCAAATACTTAATGACAACTTATGACAAAAAATGTATCTGACAATATGTAAAGAAGCTGTTATTTGAGTGGCTTATAAAATGGTAATGAGCTGATTGTAAACAAAATAATAAACAATTGTATGTGTAGTCAAGCCCTTACATTTAACTAAATGTAACTATATTCATATCGTTCTTCTTATAAATTCTAATTATAAATTCTTAGAGTCTAGTAGTGAGAGCCCTCTTATTACGATCCCAGCATTGAAGGAATGAAAGCTGCCCTGTTATAATACCGACTACCAAAAAGATACGGAATATCAAACACCGTAACTACATATGCTGTTGAAAGCAACTTCGAACCTGTTAAACTGATGAAAAACCTTACATTCACAATAATACCAAGTCTATGATGAATTTATGTAATGTGTTAAGTTAAAGAACCTGACCCGGAAAAAATTGAATTCAAGTAGTTTCTTACAATGATGCGGTATTTTACCGCTTATGTGTGTTTCATTTGTTTGTGTCATAGGCACTAAGCAATTGATTTTCTTACCGATACCCTTAAATACAATCAATGTCACGTATATTTTTAGGTAACACCTAGCCACAAGTGCATAACACCCATGTTTTAACCAAATCAGTCTCTTTTTTGTTGATGAAGTGCGGACTGGTTAAGTCAACTTACGTTTTTCGAACGTTATCGTAAGTTTTTGATTCAAATAACGTTTTAGGTATTCTGAGACGCTATTCATTTTTTAAACTAGTAGTAAAAGCTACTCAATAAACTCGCACGAATTTCCGTTTGAAGTATTTGATCCGTTGCACTCGTGAAATATAGATAGCTGAATGGCATTCTACATGTATATTATCAAAGTTTTCTTTTTGGAATGCTATTTTATCGGAAACAAAAATATATTCTTGTAATTATAGCTAAATATAATCGGAATATGAGAAGGCTATAAAACGAGCACGGATTTTAAATTTTCACAAATATATATAATTATACAGATGCTTGGTCTTTCTATGATGAATGTATTCTTTTTGTATCCTTGTAAAAGGTTTAATGGCATATATAATAGATTTAAAACAGATAAAGCTTGTAAAATTTCATAATGCGACCATTTTTATTCTATGCGTAGTAACTTTTCCTGCGCCAGCCACGTTAACTGACGACATGCTTTATCGTTTAGTGGAGAGTAGACCATCTAACAATACTTCCAGCCAATAATTGCCTTTGTTAGGTTCAGTCTATAAAATGTAAGCAGTTCTATTACATACCGCCACAGTGTTTACTATACTTTGTTTATCATGTTATTTAAATCACCAAGAATGCGTCTAACGTGAGATCATGGATGGTGTACAATAAATGACTAATTTTAACCCAATACACTGTACACAGCAATATCCAATTACCATTGTTCCAAGTAATTTTTTCAGTCACGAATCGGTTATGCCACGTTTCTTCATTTATTCTGTTCTTTCCGATTTCGCATGGAGGCATATTGTATGTCGGAAGGAATTTCCCTTCGTGTTCACAGGTCATACGAGCATCATACCAGTTCATAGAAAGATTGTAGCACTTATTAAACCAAGTTCCGCCAGCATCTATGAACGGATAAACAATTCCATATTAATTTACTAGTAGATAAAAGACAAACAGATTGCATATAATTTCATTTCAAATTTTTGATGACTCTTTGACCCATCTTTTCATATTAATGCTTGTACAATATTAAACTGCTTTCGCGTTTATGTATTACATAAGTGCAGTAAATGTGATATAGGTAAGAATAAAATCTACAATCTGGTAAATAAAACAATAATATATTTTGACTTTCTCATTTTAATAGTGCTTAGAGAACATATAATTTTCGATTACGACCTAAATAGTCGCGACCGAAAAACCAAAATCGAAAGTCAAGGGACAATCACAAATCCATATATAGCCAAATATATACTAGTAAAACGCAAACAAAAAAAAAGGACACAAACAAAAACAGAAAGTGATTAACCGAAACCAATAAAATACAGGACTTCAAATTTCCTTTGTTGTTTGACGGTATGACTCATTTTAAGATGAATGGCATATTAACATAATTTAAATTTCGGCATTTGTTTATGAAACATCAAATCTTGCTTTTTGTTCCAGCAGCAGTTGAAAATTTTAAATCTCTGCTTTTTGTCGCGGAAGTATAGATCTTGAATAGAAATTCGTACTGCTTAACATTATCTTGTTACATGTATGTCCGACTGATTTTCAGTAAGTTAACAAAAACACATCATTTTCATCCATTTATGTATGTAAAGCAGCTTATAGTACATTTTATTGTTTTCTATTTCTTTGTGCTGAATAAATAAAACGCAGGCATAAAACAAACCACATAGTTATTTAATGCTTCTTGTTTACCCAACTTAATTCTGCTTTGTTTCGATTTCGTCATGCCGGTTGATCCAAAATATTTTGTAATTTAGAGGATCAAAAGTGAAGTGTTCGATTAAAATTAAAAGAACCCAATTTTACATTGATATAATATAAATAGGTCTCAGGATTGATATTATATGTAAAATATAGTTTTTTTTTCCCATCACTATGGTCACAGGAATGATTCTATATGTGAAATATGGTTTTTAATTGCGTCGCTTATGTCTCCAGAGTGATTTTATATGTGAGATATTGTTTTTATGGCATTACCAAGGCTTCAGGAATGATTTGATATATGAAATATGGTTTCTAGTTGCATTGCTAAAGTCTCGAGATTGATTTTATATGTTAAATATGGATTTTAATTGCATAGCTTAGGTCTCCAGAGTGATTTTATATCTGAGATATTGTTTTTTGTGGAATAACCAAGGCTACAGGAATGATTTTATATATGAAATATGGTTTCTACTTGCACTGCTAAAGTCTAGAGATTGGTTTAATATGTTAAATATGGATTTTAATTGCATCTCTTATGTCTCCAGAGGGATTTTATATGTGACATATTGCTTTTTATGGCATTACCAAGGCTTCAGGAATGATTTTATATGTGAAAAATGGTTTCTAGTTGCATTGGTAAAGTGTCGAGATTGATTTTATATGTTGAATATGGATTTTAATTGCATCTCTTAGGTCTCCAGAGTGATTTTATATGTGAAATATGGTTTCTAGTTGCATTTGTAAAGTGTCGAGATTGATTTTATATGTTAAATATGGATTTTAATTGCATGGCTTAGGTCTCCAAAGTGATTCTGTATGTGAGATATTGTTTTTTATGGCATCACCAAGGCTACATGAATGATTTTATATGTGAAATATGGTTTCTAGTTGCACTGATTAAGTCTCAAGATTGGTTTTATATGTTAAATATGGATTTTAATTGCATCTCTTATGTCTCCAGAGTGATTTTATATGTGACATATTGTTTTTTATGGCATTACCAAGGCTTCAGGAATGATTTTATATGTGAAATATGGTTTCTAGTTGCATTTGTAAAGTGTTGAGATTGATTTTATATGTTAAATATGGATTTTAATTGCATCTCTTAGGTCTCCAGAGTGATTCTATATGTGAGATATTGTTTTTTATGGCATAACCAAGGCTTCAGGATTGATTTTATATGTGAAATATGGTTTCTAGTTGCATTGCTAAATTCTTGACATTGATTTTATATGTTAAATATGGATTTTAATTGCATCACTTAGGTCTCCAGAGTGATTTTATTTGTGACATATGATTTTTGATTACACTGCTAAAGTCTTTCTAGTGATTTTATTTGTTAAATATATTCTTTAACTGTATTGCCAAGGTTTCACGATTAATTTATATGCAGAATATGGTTTTAATTCCATCTATATTGTCTCAGGATTTATTTTATATGTAAAATATGGTTTGGAATTGCATGGCTAAGGTCTCCAGAGTGACTTTATATGTGAAATAGAGTTTTTAATTTCATTGCTTCAGTGGCATTAGTGATTTTGTATGTTAAATATGGTTTTTAATTGCATCACTTAGGTCTCCAGAGTGATTTTATATGTGAAATATGGTTTTTGATTACATTGCTTCAGTATCATTAGAGATTTTATATGTTAAATATAGATATTAATTGTATTTTAAAAGTTTCAGGATTGATTTTATATGTGAAATATGATTTTTTAATTCCATCACCATGATCACTTTGGTGTCAGGATTGATTTTATATGTTGAATATTTTGTTTTAATGGTATTGCCAAAGTTTCAGGATTGAATTTATATGCAAAATATGGTTTTTAATTGCATGGCTAAGGTCTTTAGAGTAACTTTATATGTGAAATATAATTTTTAATTGCATAGCTTTAGTTTCTTTAGTGATTTTATATCTAAAATATTCTTTTTAATCACATGGCTAAGGTCTCTAGAGTAACTTTATATGTGGAATATGGTTTAAATTGCATTGCTATAGTCTCCTGATTGATTTTATATGTTAAATATAGTTTATATTTGCATTATAAATGTCTCAGGATTAATTTCATATATGAAATATGGTTCTTAATTGCATTGCTATGGGATCAGGATTGATTTGATATGTGAAATAGGGTTTTCAATTGCATCGCATAAGTATTTGGAGTGATTTTGTATGAGAAATATGTTTTTTAATTGCATTGCAAAAGTTTCTGGAGTGATATAATGTATCTAATATGGTTGTTATTTTATATTTCTATTTTCTCAGGAGTGATTTGATATGAAGAAGAAGTTTTAATTTGGGATTTTATGGGTGATTTGTTTTAAATTGTGGATTTGAGGTTAAAACACATATCCTAAGATGTAGGCAGCCAAGATTTGAAAACTAATTAATATAATTTAGTGTGAAATTAAAAGTGAAATGTAAATATTAATAATAGATTTAATGATACCGACCAGGGACAGTCTATACTATACAGTTAGTATAGACTGTCCCTGTACCGACATACAGGTGAGTTGTAACAGTATTATTATTAAATAAAAATATTACAGGTTAGGATTTATACTTTTATATTTTTATTCAACTACACAAAAAATATGATTGTTCAATCATAATAACAATAACATAATAATAATAGAAATGTAGGGAGAGCCACAGTCTTAATATGTAACCACAACGGCTTGCTATACATTTACCGAAACGCGGACGGGAAAGAAATCGTTTTCTTTAAAATAGACTGCCGTAGATTTCGTTAACTAATTTTTGGTGATCGTGACAATTTGTAACGAAATGATTAAATAAGCATATATTTTAACTTTTTGTACAAAGGGACATTTTGTAACTTGAAAATTGAAAAGCAGAGATTTTGTCCACTGGACATTTTTGTCACGTGACTATTGAAAAGCAGAGACTTTGACAATTTTTGTCCACTGGACATTTTGGTCACGTGGCAATTGAAAAGCAGAGATTTTGACAATTTTTGTCCACTGGACATTTTTGTCACGTGACATTTGAAAGCAGAGATTTTGACCGTTTTTGTCAATTTGACAAAAGCAGAGATTTGGACCGTTTTTGTCCACTTGACAAAAGCAGAGAATTTGACAATATTTAAAGCAGAGATTTGGACAAAATTTTGTCCTGTCAAAGCGGTCAAATTGACTGGTTTTTGGTCAAAAAGCAGAGATTTTTTTTCTCAAAAGCAGAGATTTTGACCAGAGATTTTGACTGGTTTAAGTTAACTTTATGTTATGTTAGGACTGCACCTAACTGTAAGAAATGTTCTTTAATTACTGTTTGAGGTAAAATTCCAATACACCTATACATGTATAGCTAAGTAGTTTCACAAGTTAAGAGAACATACTGGGAGCATCTTCAGTGCTCAACTTTCATGAGGTTGTGAGGTTACAAATAGCCTGTTCGCGGCTCATAATGTTAACGTATTGATCTTTTACACGTGAAAGACCCTTTTTGTGGTTTTTGTGGTGGTGGACACAATTTTCTGATCTGTATAACACCCCGTTTGAAAAATTAATATATTGTTTTTTTACTTGTTCTGATCTTAGGTATATATGAAATAATGATGCTCCCTTGGCGCTATTAATTACTTTTTACACTCTGTCCTCATCACAGGTTGGAACACCAATATGACATGTAAATATATCCTGACTGGTCTACAAATCAAGGCACTACTTTTGCAGTACATGACTTATCGTATGTATATGACTTCGTTGAAGATCCGTAACCCTCCTCTCAACCGACCTGATCTATTTGATCCATGGAGTGGTTTCCATTTGCCCTGCTTCCTTATCCAGTTTTGTCCATTTTTCACTATCAACTTATTTTTTGCTTGTTTGTTTGAACGGTGTTTAACGCCACTTCAGCAATTTTTCAGTTTTATCATGGCGTCTAGTTTTTATTGAGGGAGGAAGGCGGAGTATCCGGAGAGAACCCCCGACCTTTGGTAGGAAAAATGGCAACCCTTTGTCAATTGAGATTGGAGTTTAGTGCACCCTGCCTGCAGTGAGAATCGAACCCGCAATCTCAGTGTTGACAGACCACGTGATCAATAGTCTAGGTACTACCTTAAGCACTCTGCCACGAAGGCCCCAACTGATTCTTTAAAAATATTTGTTGTCTTTGTACTAATGCGTTTTTAATGCAATATAAATAGTTAAACATATAGACCTTTAAGCAACATCAATACACCTTTTAACCCATTTGTTTAGTTATAACATATCCTCACCAGAGATTTCTATATGCTGACACTTGAATTTTGACAGTCTGCTGCATTCAGTATATTTGATTGCTCTATTAGCGTCTACATAAAAGCAAACCTGCCCGACAGTGTTGAATAATATGTCTGAAAGAACAAATGTTTAAACATATTTTGTAAATATTATACGTGCATCGAACATTACTAATTGTTAGGTGTTTATTAAAACTGGTATGGTAATAAAATTGTGTCGGACACCCAAAAGCTCAAAACAAAAACGTTAAACAGGAAAACGTTTCATTCTTTTTAATTGAATGACACAACAAGTACAGATAAGTGCGCGTGAGCTCATCTGTACCCGAAATCGACCATTTACCAAAAATATGAATATTGTTTGTTCTTTTCGTCAACAATAAGTAGCTCATTATGCACCCTATTAAAGAGGTAATCAAGGAAGTTAAAACAGATAAATCAATACATTTCTGGCGAAACCATCGCAGAACGTGTATGACGAATGTATGTATTCATAACATAAACATAATATGACATTGCAAGATACAAACCGAGTATTCGTTCAAAACCAGTTTCATCTTAATATGTAACAAGAAAAAATAACTGCGAAGCCTGGCATGTCCTGCTGTTCCAATGCACCCACAAACATGTATTTAATACATTAAATAGTACTACCTTGTCGTATGCTTGAAGTATTATAAACTTCATACGTATTGTTGTGTATTATATACTAGTATTTAATGTAATATATATGTCTGTATCTTTGCGCTCTTCTGACAAAGAAATGTAAATACATACCTGGATAATTTGGTATAAGCTTGTAGACAGATAATACAGCTGGATCTTTGTCTGATCCACATCGGTTGTATTGATCGCCTGGACACTTTAAGTTGCATTTATCACTTGATATCTCTATTAACGCCGTTATATTTTTCCACTCTTTGTAAGTTTTATTCCTTACACAATAGCACACTGTACGCTAAAATTTGAAACAAAGCAGCAACTGGGAAACCACTACATTATGTAATATAATAATTGTAGATGTTAGGTATGTGCACCTGTCCTGATATAGCATTAGAAATAAGCATGTAAATAAGCATGTAAATATAGATGTTGATAAAAGTAAGGATATTCTGACCGCTACTTAAGGCACAATGCGTCGTCCCTACTTAAACACACCATACGTTATTAGTGGCAGTCTTCATAAAACGTCCAGTAAATAGCCACAATAGATTGGTTTGCTTTTGTTTCGATCTGCCTAAAACTATATATTTAAAATTTTGCTCACTGATCGAAGTTAATAGTATTCATTCAATCAACCAATTAAAATGATTTGAATATAAGAACTTAGCGCTTCATATTAGTATGGTCCCCATGTATCTTCTTCCCCATTAACACTGGTCGACATGATACAACTATGCCTAGGTTACTATTGCGATTGTGAGTTTTCTTAGCTTGAACGTCCTGAATATACTTGAAACAGGTGTGGAGTGTGAGCACGCGCACAAAGGGATACCACCGCTTCGCTTCAAGTCTAATTATCTCCCCTGAATAATATCCGACAACGACGAAAATTCTTCATGCACATCTACATATGATGTTCTTCCTTCATGTAAAGTATCATCAAAATCTGTCAAGTGGTTTACGAGGAGAAGCGCTTACGGGATGTGAAGAGACGGACAGACAGACAGGGTGATTCCTATATACCCCCCAAACTAGTTTTCGGGGGTATAATAAATTGTGCTTGCTGGACGTAAAAGAACAATCAATCTATCAATCCTAATTAGAAATTAACGATACCAGTACAAATATCTTGTTGTTACGATTGACAACGAACAAAGTAAATAATGAAATAAGTGGAGTTTGTTAATCTTTGGCAAGACCAGGAAAAATCAAAAACATAACTGATTCCATAAATACTATGGAAGATAGTGTATCCCGTTCTTAGTCATCCGTGTTTGTAAACAAAGTGCCAGCTTTGTGTATTAGGTTGTGTACTTTTGTTTACATTTATAAATAATACTAGTATAAGGAAGCTGGTTTGTGTGTGGCATACTGCCGATCATCGGTGTGTCATCATGCGAGTTTTGCGACGTGTTTTAGACTCAAACTTTAATTTGGCTTGGTAGTTTCAGGGCAAATGTTGAGGTATCTCTAACTATTTAAATTAAGTTGCCATGGTTCCCCACATACACACACCTTACTAACACCAATGACATGAGATTATTTAAGATAAAAAAAATCACTACATGTACATTTTATACATTGACGCTGGTTACCGCGGGCCTATGGGATATTTTTATGATTGGTTTCATTACAGTGGAATTAATTCAATAGTACGTTACAATGAAATCAATTAAATAGCAGGTTTGCGAGGTCTAAGCAAAGGACACATAAACCGGTATTGTGGGCGTACTGTTGTGATGAAACACAAATAGATAAGATGTCTAAAAAATCCTGAAGGTGTTAGTTATTCAAAACAATGCTACTTACCATAAAAAGAATTACGTCGAAGTCTGTGCCGTTGCAGGAATTGGAACATTGTATAATGGAATCGTTTTCAAATGTATTTTTTAGAGTCTGTTTTATTGTACCGTTAAATCTATGCTGGTAACATCCTGCAAAGATAGTTTAAACAAAATAACTTCAGCAGAAATAGTAATTAAAATGTAAGCGAGACTTATTATAAATACTGGCTCAACTTGTATCCCTGCTAAGTTTATCATACACACGTAAATTAAGTTATTCGTATTAATATATGAAATATGGTTCATAATTAAAATTTTGAAACGATTTAAGATTAACAAATTTTCAAATATATGTCGCAACTGATGCCATTGTTTCTTTGAAAAAAATTATCAATGATCAAGAATATTTTAATTTAGTAAATGTTCACAGAGCTGTCCTGCTAGTATATGTTTGTTTGTTTGAATGGTGTTTAAAGCCACTTTCAGCAATTTCTCAGCTATATCCTAGCATCCAGTTTTTATTGAAGTAGGAACCCAAGGCTGCGGTAGGAAAACTGGCAATCATTGTAAATTAAGATTGGAGTAAAGTACACCCTGCCTTCAGTGCCCATGTATATGAAATAACACATATAGCATGATATTAAAACATTAAAATTCATAACACGATACTAATAACATGCTGTAACTAAATGTGCTAACCATAATACTCCATAATCTGAGAACGTATAACATAGCCTTGCAACCAATAAACAGTGTCTTCGCCCGTGGCTCTGATTGTTCTATTCAGGGAATAAGGGTTGCAACGATCGGGTTGACATCCATTCAATACATTGTTTTCGTCATTCCCAAAACACAACGATCTTGCGTCTATCCATTTTCCTTCTTCTGTACTCACATAAGCATTAGTGTTTTCTGTATCATGAATACACTAGACGTTAATATTATTGATTTAATTTCACACACACTTAATTTATCTAGAGACTGACGGAAAAAACTTCTTGTAGAGTTGTGTTTTGTTTTTAGTTTTACATTATATCCGTACAAGTCGTGATTAGTAAAGTGATTTATGATAAACTAATCAATAATTACTATCATGAAGAATTATTGTGAAGCGCTATTTGTGTATCAAAGCAGTACCAAAAATCTTGTACATAAAGATTATGTCGGAAAAAAGAACAGCGTATAAATTGATATAATATAAGGTCAATACATTAAAAAAGATATACTACCTTGAAATGAAGTAGCAACCGGCATAAAATAAAAAACCGTCATAAACAAAAACATTGATAATAAAGTGTTCATGATTTCTGAATAAACATCGGAAAAATAAACGAAAAGTAAGAAATGATAAAGCAATATGTACTTCCGTTTTTAATAATAAAAACAATGAACGGAAGCAAATAACATAAGCAGGCCACAAGAACATGGGACGCGTGGGTTGGGGAAAGTGTAATAGCAATATGTATGTAAATATTGTAACAATACAGTTATATATATATTAGTGACAACCCCATAGGTAAATGAATGTATTAATGTTGTCACTTAGAAACATCTTATTCAAGAGTTTAATATAATAAATGTCGACGATCGGCAAATTGTTGACATTTTCGGACATCGCTATGTTCGGTATTATTTTTACTAAATCCGTCATAAAATCGGTTGGTTGACTTATTTATTGTGAATGATATGATACATAATGTTGTTACCTTTCTATTTGTGTATTTATTAAACAGTTGTCATGCATAATTGTCCGTAACCATCCAAAAGTAGGCGTGGAAGTTGCAGCGACAGCCATTGTTTACATGATGTGTTTATGTGTTTATTCAAATTTACCGGGAATTCACACACAATTTATTGTTCTCCGAGAGGCGTGATTTGATTGGCTGTTTCGCTGATGGACAGCCTATAAAAAGGGGGCTTGCGCCAACCTTCTTCAGATTTAATATCTCAATTCCTACAAGAGTGGGACTGATCTTGTGATCAAACTTCTTGATTTCAACCTTCGCTAAATAACCAGATCAACCACCATGAGATGTGAAGAGAAATTTGGGTCCAGTATAAGTTTGGTAGGTTGGCTTATGTAAAGTAGCCATGTGACGTCTGCAGTCAACCTTCTCAAGTCCCGCCTCAACCTACGTCATTTCAACCTTCTACCGGAAATCAACCTTTATTTGTTTATCGGTTGTTAAGGACTTTTAGACGTTAAAAAGAATATTACTTAGGTTGAAAGATCAACCTTGTATGATTTATTGAAATTAAATTAAAGTTTCTTAGGTTGAAAGATCAACCTTACCAGCATCCCTTCCCGTAAGTCCAGTCAACCTTCATCAGTCAACCTTCGCCAACCTTCGTTCGTAATCAACCTTCGTACATATCAGGGATGGTTACGGTTGTTTAATTATATATGCCTTGTATAAATTGTATATAGTATATTGTACAGAAATTTAATATACATAAAAATATGTATTTTTATCCTGACTGTCTGATTCAACCTTCATACCAAAGCAAAGGCCCACTCCAAATTAAGTTTCGGTTGAGCTCTTTGTATTCAACTTTACATACTAGTTGCCACTCGGATAGAAAGGGCGAAACCGTTACACTGGTGTCAGAAGTGGGATTTGTATGTCATAACTTTGCATTTGGTGGTTGAATAAATAAATCAAGAGAATTACCTAAAATTGTCTTTGAAAATGGATGATTCTGGAGAAATTATTTTTCAACCCAAACCTGATAGGTTCCAAGAGGAACATGATAATGATGAAACCTTGCCCCTGTCTGATACCTTACAAGAGAAGGTTGATTCTGTCAGGCACATGGCTAGACTTGACATAGATAGTATTACCGAATCTATTAGAACAGAATTAAAACATGATTTTAGAAGTCAACTCCTTGAGGTCACACATGATATAAAAAACTTTCAGAAAGTTATAATTGATTCAGTCAAACAGATGCAACAAGACATTGAAGAAAATATATCTTTAATAAAAAATCGCATTATGAGAATTAACGACCAGGTTCAAGAGAACATTGACACAATCATAAAAATCAAACACATTGTTGAGTGCAAAGACAACCAGACAAACCAAATTGATGAGAGGTGTTTCACCTCCTGCAAACCAAGTTCAGACCAAACAGCAGCTGAAAAACAAGAAAATAACAGACAAACAAAATACAAATAAAAATTGTTTAGTTGATAAAGAAATACAACAACACAATAGTGATTGTAAGATTTTATTAAAAGAATCTGTGCTGGATATGCTTCAACATAGGGTTGTTTATCCAAATAATATACATAAGGTTGGAAATGTGGTTATGAAACCACAGTTATATGAAGGGGAGGAAGACCTTGATGAATATTTGGCCCAGTTTGAAATACTGGCTGAAATTAATGGTTGGGATTACTAAACCAAATCATTATATTTGGCAGGGAGTTTAAAAGGGGGAGCCAGGGCTCTGTTAAATGAGTTAGTTAAAGAGTCTACTAGAGATTTTGACAGCTTGGTCAAGGTATTAAATAATAGGTATGGATCAGCTGAGAAGTCAGAACTGTACCGAGCAAAATTGCAAAACAGAATAAGGGGAAAAGAAGAAACCCTACCAGAATTAGCACAGTCAATTAAGAAATTGACTCGTCAAGCCTACCCCAGTGCCCCATCTTCTTTAACAAGTGTGTTAGCTCTTGAGCATTTTATTGATGCTATCCCAGACTGTGATATGAGGTTGAAATTAAGGGAGTCAAATATTAAAACCATAAATGAGGCAGAAACCTTAGCAGTTAGGTTGGAAACATTGAGGTTGGCAGAGCGCCAGAAGGGTAGGTTGGTTAGGCAAGCTGATAAAAATGATACCTCAGAGTGTGACAAAGGAGATAATAAAGATGTTTTAAAAGAAATTAAAGAAAATCTTTCTGTATTTAAAGATTCAATTTTATTCCTTGTTAAGGAGGTTAAGGGTCTACAATCCCATGGACATGGTGGATACAAGGGGGATAACCCAAATTATAGGCATTATCAAAACAACAATAGATCACAATTTAATGGACAAAATAAGAATTTTGACCATGGTAATGGAGGTTTCAGTCAAGAAGGTGGAAATTTAAAGTCTCAAAGACCACACTACCAGAAGAATTCTAATCAGGGAAACCACTGGAGGTCGAACTCGGGGGTCGGAGCCCGACCAGTACAAAATGGCCCGCGTCAATAAGTGTTAATGAATCCTGGACCAAAAATGAAGGTTTATTTGTAAAAGCAAAAATTTATGATAAATGTTTAGCCTTATTGGTTGACACAGGAGCTAATGTTACCATTTTAAGCAAAAAGTTTGTGCATGATTTTACTCCTGATTTGGTTCACAAGATTGAACCTGTAAATATAAATTTAATTACTGCTACTGGTGAAAGCTCACCATTTTTAGGGCAGTTAAATGTTGATATTGGTCTAGGATCAAAATTTTATCCGCATAGTGTATTGATACACTGTGATGTTTTATTGAGTAAGAATAAATTGAAATTATCAGGGGAGACAATTCAGTGTGTTCAATTTGCCAGCAGTGCAAAAACTTGCTGCAGAATATGTATTCAGGAAACCATTATGGTACCTTCCAATTCAGAAATAATTGTTTCAGGGGAGCCTACCAGTCCCATATTTAAAGGTTCAATAGGATTGATTGAACCCAATGAATAATTTTTAGAAAAATCTGGTTTGTTGAAGGCAAGAGCAATAGTAAAATCAAATAGTTATGATATACCCCTGAGAATTATGAATGTTCAGGACCAACCATGTACTCTATACAAGGGAACTCTGGTGGCTCAATATAACAAAATAAATGAAAATGATATCCAGTCTTATGAGATTGTTTTTAGTATAGACAAAGACCAAATTAATTCCAGTAAAGAGAAAGAACTCCCTGCCCATTTAAAAGATGTATTTGAATCTTGCAGAGATGATCTTAATGAAGGTCAGAAAATTAAATTTAAGGATCTCCTAATGGAATATATAGTAACATATTCTCAAAATCGTCTGAAGATATTGGGTTGACCCACTTGATGGAGCACACCATTGCAACTGGAAATCACCCACCTGTTAGACAAAGGCCTAGGCGTATACCCTTAGCAAAGATGAAAGATGCTGAGGAGGAAATTAAGAAAATGGTTCAACAAGATATAATAGAACCCTCAACAAGTCCATGGAATTCTAATATTGTTTTAGTAAAGAAATCGGATGCAACCTGGCGGGTCTGTATAGATTTTCGTGGGGTTAATGAATGTGTTGTGAAAAATTCCCACCCTTTACCACGTACTGATGATACAATTGATGCCTTGTCAGGGGCTAAGTTCTTTTCAAATGTCGATTTACGTGCGGGCTATTTTCAAATACCTGTAGCTGAGAAAGACCGTCCAAAAACAGCGTTTTCCTTCCCTGGGGGAATTTAAGAGAATGCCTATGGGACTTTGTAACAGTGCACCAGTTTTTGAAAGACTTATGGAAAAGGTTTTGTCAGGTTTGACCTGGCGTATATGTCTTGTTTATCTGGACGATATCATTATTTATTCTAAATCATTTGAAAACCATTTGGATAACTTAAGAGAGGTATTTGAAAGATTAAGTGTGGCTAATTTGAAACTAAGTCCAAAGAAATGTAATTGTCTAAAAAAAGAGGTAAGGTTTTTGGGTCACATTGTTAGTGAAAATGGAGTATTTACCGACCCTAGCAAAATTCAAGCAGTTAAAGAATGGCCTGAACCAAGAAATGTTAAAGAAACAAGAGGTTTCTTAGGTCTCACATCCTATTACAGAAAATTTATTTTAGGTTATGCAGATATAGCTAAACCATTGTAAAAAATGACAGAGAAGAACCACAAATGTGTTTGGACAGAAGACTGTCATATGGCATTGGAGAATTTAAAGGGTGCTCTGATACAGGCCCCAATCCTTTCATATCCTACACAGGATGATTTATTTATTTTAGATACCGATGCCAGTAATATTGGCATGGGGGCGGTACTATCTCAGATTCAAGAGGGGGTGGAAAAAGTTATTTGCTATTTTAGTAAGACTTTTAGTCGAGCTGAGAGAAGATATTGTGTAACTCGAAGGGAGTTATTGGCAGTGGTTGCCTCAATTAAGCATTTTCACCATTACCTGTATGGAAGATATTTTAAAGTAAGAAGTGATCATGGTGCTTTAAGCTGGTTGTTTAGATTTAAAAACCCTGAGGGGCAGTTGGCCCGGTGGTTTGAGGTTTTAACCTCTTATGATTTTAAAATTGAGCATAGAGCAGGTCGCTCTCATAACAATGCAGATGCCTTAAGTAGAAGGCCATGTTTTCACAAAGAATGTCCCCACTGCACAAGGGCAGAAGCAAACTATGAATTTTGTAAAGACCATGAGAATGTGCAAAGTACAAAGGGAGATAAGTCAGGTGTCCTTGATACTGTATGTGAACCTTGCATAGTTCAAGGTGACAGTGAAGGTCATCAATTAAATACTAGTTCAAACATGGAAATTTCGGAAGAAAATGTTGATTTAAATTCACAAATAAAATGGGATTCTCAAGTCAACCTTGATGTATGCAATGCAGGTTATGAAAATGTAATGGTCAGTACCAGAGCAAAAAATTATGAGACAGAAACTCAGGATGAAACATTTAATAGTAATAACCCCAGTACAAACAACCTTAAAGAAGCTCAGCTAACTGATGAAGTAATTAGTCAGCTAGTAAAGTGGAAAAAAGTGGATATGAAACCCAAGTGGGAAGAAATATCACATTTAAGTCCAGAATTAAAGTTTTTCTCGGCAAGGCTAGAGTCTTTAATTTTAGTAAATGAAATTCCTTATAGAAAGTGGGAAAAAGATGATGGTAAAAGCTATGACTTGCATGCTATAATTCCAAACAGTCTACAGAGATTTGTTTTGAACCAAGCTCATAACTCTGTAACTGGGGGCCACCTTGGGGCAAAGAAAGCCCTGTCCAAGATTAAAAGTAGGTATTTGTGGTACAGAATGAGGCAAGATGTAAAGTTTTGGTGTATCAAATGTGATGTGTGTGCATCCAAAAAGGCACTTTCAAGAAAGCCTAGGGCCCCTATGAGACAGTATTTGGTTGGAGCTCCTTGGGAGAGAGTAGCATTGGATATTTTAGGCCCCCTTCCTTACAGTGAAAAAGGAAACAGATACCTTTTAGTAGTACAAGATTATTTTTCTAAATGGGCAGATGCAATACCTATACCTGATGCTGAAGCAGCAACTATTGCTGAGAAGTTTATAGAAAGAATTGTCTCCATTTTTGGAGTGCCTATGTCTCTCCATACGGACCAAGGGTCCAACTTTGAATCCAATGTGTTCAAGGAAATGTGCAATATTTTGGGAATATATAAAACCCATACAACTCCATATCGACCGAAGTCGGATGGGATGGTTGAAAGGGCAAATTCTACAATAGAATATATGTTATCCGCTTTTGTAAGCAAGCACCAGAAAGATTGGGATAAAGATATATATTTATTGATGTTAGCATATAGGTCTGCAGAACATGAAAGTTTAGGAGTTTCACCATGTACTATGATTTTGGGGAAAGAGATTAATTTGCCCATGGATTTGGTTTTAGGGATACCTGAAAGAAAAAATGAGGAACCAGTTCATAAGTCAGTGTATGCTTATGAATAAGAGAAAAGGTTTGACTCTATTCATCATTTTTCTAGAAATAAACTTAAACTGTCAAGTGACAGGATGAAAAGAAATTATGATTTTGGTACACGGTTGCAGAAATTTGATGTTGGTTCAGCAGTATGGCTGCACAATCCTCAAAGAACAAAGGGTTTATGTCCTAAACTTTAAAGTAATTGGGAAAGTCCCTTTGTGGTAGTGGACAAGTTAAATGATGTGATATACAGAATACAGAGAAACCCTAAAAGCTGCCCAAAAGTGGTACACCAGGATCGACTGAAACCTTACCGAGGGGATAATCAACCCAATTGGTTTATAAGGCAGCAATCTATCTAGCACAGGTTCTTAATTTTTTATGATGCTACCCATCCAATATAAATAAAAATTAATAAAATGTTTCTTTTGTTAAAAGGTGACAATCTATACATGTGGAATATGCCATGACTTCAGTTTCGACCAGTCTATAACCTGCAAAAGACACATGGACGAGCAACATAGTGGCTTTGGTTTGAGATGTTCCGAGTGTAGGTCAGTGGTCAGTCGACAGGCAGCACATAGAAATTGCTCGGGAGTACTACAGAGGATAAACAGGTCAACAAGAGGCTGATGCCTATGACCGCTTTCTCAGGAGTCGGGAGAGTAAGCTTATAGTAGAGAAAGTCTCCTTAGAGGATAAGTTACGAAGAGTAAAGACAAACAAGGTAAAATCACATACAAAGAAGGATGGTGTGGACAAAAGGTCACCTTTGTCTGGCTTGTACCCTGATAACACCAGGGGATACAAATCAGACAAGTCAGAGGACAGGAAGAGGAAGAGAGAGCAGAGGGATACATAGAAAGAAAGGAAGCGATCAAGAAAATCGAAAGAGAATAACATCAGAAATGAAGCAGAAAGGAAGGAAAAATCTAAGAAATAAGAAAAGGAGAAAACCAAGAAAGAGGAGGTAAAGGCAACCAAGTCAAGGGAAGAGCTGAATCTAGAGAAGTTAAGGGAAGTAGCGAGGGATTCGGCCATCTCCTCTTGCGAGGAAGTATCTCTTCATGAAGATGGGAAATTTAGTTAGGATGAGGAGGAGGTATTCACTCAAGTTGTTGCTGAGCCTATAACCCCTCTAGAAATGTCTGAAGTGGAGGAAGAAGATGAGCCTGAACCTGAGGATGAAGTACTGGTACATCAGAGAGAGACACAGGTGGTAGTTGAAAAATCAACAGTGTCTGCAAGTGCTACATCAACAGCATCCACAATGGCAGAAGGGAACAGAGCAGCACAAATTATAGAAGGCCAGATGGAAGGACCAGCTGAAGCATTATATGTTGCACTCCAATCTTGGATTTGAAGCTTACCCAAATACAGGCGTCGCAACAAACACGCTTCATTTTAAATGTCGGCGGGGCACGGTTTGAAACTTCAGCACGGGTAATTAACAATGTGCCAGATTCTGTTATAGCAGCCATGATAAAGAAAGACTTTGTTACTTTTTGGATAGGGACCCGAGATATTTCGGATTAACCTTGAACTACTTAAGAAATGGTGCTCATTCAAATATTGAAATTTTACCTAGAGACATTAGACAATTGAGAGAATTACAAAGTGAGGCAAATTTTTATGGACTAACCCATTTGGAGCTGAATGTTGTAAAAAGAATTCGAGATGTGCTGGGAGGATCTATATTTTGAACATTGGGGGGTGGATTGTTAGTAGGACATTTACGGAATCATGAATATTAGTGTGAACATTGGAAGGGTGGACTTTATTTATGTATCTATAATTATTCTACTTATTACAGATGTTGAATTTTATTCTTAATTCGGCACAGCATTACCTAAGAGAAGCCCTATGACGTCTTTAATGACTGATGCTAATATTTCGCTCTTCTTCTCTCAGGTTTTGTTGTCCTGTATTGGCTTATCTATTCACATATAGTAGAAGGTGGCGTCTTGTATAAAGTGTGTCTTTTTCATGTTGAAGTACCAAAGATATTTTAATAATATTTATTCTCATAGTTGATATGTGAATACATAAGTTATCATGTTTGTTTAATTATGGTATAGTAATATATATGCATTTTATTGTTGGAGTTAACCAACCTGTATAAAGATTACCTCCCTTGCATTTGGGGACAAATGCTTTAACTGGGAGGGGGGCAGTGTAACAATACAGTTATATATATATTAGTGACAACCCCATAGGTAAATGAATGTATTAATGTTGTCACTTAGAAACATCTTATTCAAGAGTTTAATATAATAAATGTCGACGATCGGCAAATTGTTGACATTTTCGGACATCGCTATGTTCGGTATTATTTTTACTAAATCCGTCATAAAATCTGTTGGTTGACTTATTTATTGTGAATGATATGATACATAATGTTGTTACCTTTCTATTTGTGTATTTATTAAACAGTTGTCATGCATAATTGTCCGTAACCATCCAAAAGTAGGCGTGGAAGTAGCAGCGGCAGCCATTGTTTACATGATGTGTTTATGTGTATTCAAATTTACCGAGAATGCACACACAATTTATTGTTCTCCGAGAGGCGTGATTTGATTGGTTGTTTCGCTGATGGATATCCTATAAAAGGGGGGCTTGCGCCAACCTTCTTCAGATTTAATATCTCAATTCCTACAAGATTGGGACTGATCTTGTGATCAAACTTCTTGATTTCAACCTTCGCTAAATAACCAGAGGTGTGAAGAGAAATTTGGGTCCAGTATAAGTTTGGTAGGTTGGCTTATGTAAAGTAGCCATGTGACGTCTGCAGTCAACCTTCTCAAGTCCCGCCTCAACCTACGTCATTTCAACCTTCTACCGGAAATCAACCTTTATTTGTTTATCGGTTGTTAAGGACTTTTAGACGTTAAAAAGAATATTACTTAGGTTGAAAGATCAACCTTGTATGATTTATTGAAATTAAATTAAAGTTTCTTAGGTTGAAAGATCAACCTTACTAGCATCCCTTCCCGTAAGTCCAGTCAACCTTCATCAGTCAACCTTCGCTAACCTTCGTTCGTAATCAACCTTCGTACATATCAGGGATGGTTACGGTTGTTTAATTATATATGCCTTGTATAAATTGTATATAGTATATTGTACAGAAATTTTAATATACATAAAAATATGTATTTTTATCCTGACTTTGTCTGATTCAACCTTCATACCAAAGCAAAGGCCCACTCCAAATTAAGTTTCGGTTGAGCTCTTTGTATTCAACTTTACATGCTAGTTGCCACTCGGATAGAAAGGGCGAAACCGTTACAATATGTATAATGTTTCCTATAATTAAAATGATTATAATGTTTAATAAAAAATGTCTGCCTAATATAATTTTTTAGGAAAAAACTATAAGGGATTTCAGTACACTTTTTCAAAAGCACAATTATCGCATTGTTATTACCTTTCCAACTATCTTGTCATTAGCAAGTATTGAAGGACCTCTCGCTTGGGTTTGTTAGGTCAAACTTGGAATGAAATGTTTGGCAGCGAACAGTAGTAGGTGATGGGTTTGGAGAGCGCTGAACAGCTCGTTTGGGCCAAGAACTAGGACATTTTATGGTCCTTTTGTTGTTTATAGGCAATTACAAGTTATTTTCATTGATAGCATACCGTTTCTAAAGTGTTCTTTTTTATCTCTTTACATAGATATTTAATTGCTAAATAGCTATAAACAGCTCAAGAACGTAAATGAGGTTGATCAATGGATTATTTATTGTGACTGCCACAAAAAGGATAGAGAGAGTTAGTGGGAGGCAATTTAGCATTAACGTGTAACAGCATAATACAACATACAAATTAGCCACGATTGTCCAGTAATGTTTTCTTATTATAAATGTTACTTGAGTGCATACATGCATGTATTTATATTTGTATGTATAAAAAAGAAACCAAACATGTTAAATCATTCAGCTCTCAATACATGTGTTTGTTCATAGTGCGTGAATGGTTCGATTATTAACATGTTATCCCCAAAATTCCTTCTTCCATCACTAGTGTGTTATGGTAAAAAAAACGACTAAAATGGTAATCGCAGCCCAATCACAATGTACTATATAAGATACATTTGGATCAAATTAAATATTCTTGATGTTGTAGCAGTACCGATGAAAGGTACTTTTCAATGTAAAGAATCTAGATTTTTCTTTGTCGATTGCTGTGTTTTGTATAATACCGAAACCGGATGTCAACCCTTTATATAAAAGTCTACATTTACTCGATCCAATAGTTATACCAGATTTGTGTGAGAAATCTTAAACAAGTTTCTACAGTTGCCTCGAATAAATCTTCACTTTTTTACAATTGATCTTCTCAAAGGTTAGCTTTGGTTTTTCGGTTCTTCAACGAATGCAAACTACCATACAATTAACAAAATCACAATTTGTGTGTTATTTTGGGATTTTTAATATTAATGAAGTATCCAATATGACTTCCAGCAAAAATTATTAAATAATTTCTCACAAAACAAGATCTATATCCAATAACTCGAATGTAAGTCAAGCCAAAATCTGCAATCAAGTCTTATATATATATCTTCAAAATGAATGTTCCAGAATTTCGAAGGTCACGGAATGTTGTTTTTGTATCTGACTTGTTTATTATTATTGCATAATTAACAGTTCTAGAATTTTCCTTTTTCAAGTAAACAAATTACAAGATTACATTTTAATCATTTTAATAAGCATTTGCTTTAAACAAATACAAAACAAATAAACAAGTAGCTCATAACAGAAGCGGGAGGGTTGGTATGCCATAAAACCTGGTTTAGACCGCCATTCCTTTTGAAATGTCTATCCCAAAGCGAGACCATTGCTGTAGTTTCTTGTCTTTTTGCTTCGTCAGTGTTTGCTATTCTGTTATTACCTTCATCAATCACTCAATCCGTCTTTTATGTTTTCGTTGATCGAAAGGAAATTGATGCTTATGTAAATTCATACTAACTTACTTTAATACTTATGCTTACACAAACTATATTATATGTAGATTTTCCCTCACCTGTTTCGGACGGTAAAAGTTTTTAAAAACAATATATGTCTTTTTATAGACAAAATACTCCACAACATGTCTCAGTTGAATTTAAATGGTGTTTCATTTTTTGTTATAGTTGTGCCTTACCTTGTTTCTGAAACTCTAACAAGCCATGACGATTGAAACTGGAGCAACATGGATGTACAGTGTACATTTACAGTCTACCAGTAGTTGTATTACATGTAATACTCACATGTTTAATATTTATTCACCCTTGACAATCTCCTACCAATGTTCCATATGTACTGTTTTACTGTTATCTTTTTTCGTAAATATTATATCTTATCACACCGTGGTTTCTTGTTTAAAAACTCTATGCCTTACTGTGAACAGAATTATTTATATTTTCGTCAATAATTAACGTACTAATCTTTGAATGCTGCCTTTTAGTAAGTGTTCGTGCTCTTTCATAAGCAATATCAAAGGGCAGCAGAAAAACGGCTTGTTGTTTCTTAAAACGATTTGTTCATCTATATTTTCATTGGAATACACATTTGAAATGGCAAGTATTGTCCCAATATTGTAAAAAAAGGCAACGCGATCCTTTCCTTTCAAACAAAAAAATCCAAAATTATTTTTCGATTCCTTTCATTTTCTGGGTACTACATCGGACGCTGCCATTTTGACAGTGAAGGCTAATGATATATGCGAACCCCAGTATTTGATTAGTCGAATCACTCTTGCACACATCTATTCAACTAAATAGACTGACAAATCAGCTGTTCAAGGATGATCAAGTACAAGTTGAAGCTCTAGACACAATTCTTTCCATGGATTTATGGAAAATATCACATCGTAGTAGTCTTTGCAGTGTATTGACTTTTGGATGTAAGATTCCAAATTTTAGCTGCCAAGTACATTCTCTAGTTGAGGGTAGAATGCTCCATCGATATATGGTTATAACTTTATAACTTTATTAAAGTAAACACCTGATCGCCAAACCACAGTGAAGTTTGTACAGAATATAGAATATAGCGAAATAGGAAATGAAACATCTGGGTCATTGCCTCTTTTTCTTCTTCAACAATTGTTATACGAACTCGGCCTTATAAGTGTACAAAAAGAGGTCGACTAAGAGAAAATGCATTATACCAATCACAGTCTGTTCCCAGACATGTTCTCCACATATGACAAATGTGTTGTCGACAGAAAATATTTTGGCAAATTCATGTAAAGTGTTTTTTATTATCTGGTTATCTGGTCATTTACGGTGTAGTACATGTAAGTCCCGCTTTTTCTCGACAAAGTAGCATATAAGCCTGGTTGTAGGCTGCATATGAGGTTGGTACTGTATAGTGTCGAAAAATTAAGGGTGTCAATGATGTTACGTTATGGAAGAGATCCAGAACCTTAAATGTCCTTCACATATTTTAATTTATGCCAGTCCTGTAATAGCAAGGGTGTATTTTTGGAGCCCCTTTTGAACTGCTGTTTCAATAGTGGTTTATACATTTCGATAGATGTTATAGATGTAGACTAATATATTGACAAACATATTTCTACAATTTTAGTCTGAGAACAAAATAACAATAAATACATGGCAATAATTAAACTAAAAGGAACCTAATGCTAAACATAAAATATCCTGAATATGTATAAAATAATTTTTAATTAACAAAATACGTTTTTGAGATATCTATATCTTTACATTAATATAATGTAAAGATTGTATCACGACTTAGCCATTTTTTTCTGCACAGTTTCACGTTGGAATGCCGTATATATTTTTCATATGTTTAGGGTGTGCCGTTTCAATCATAAGTTTCACAACAGGCTAGGCTGTATTAGTCCATATCAAAGACATGTATTTTAAATTATAGCCTCTGCGCTGTTTTCTTAATCAGAATGATTATTTCGCGATTCGTATACGTGACCGTCCAATTGCCAAATTTCTTTCAGAGGCTGATATAGGTTCTAATTTCCTTCTTCACCTGTGGATAGCGAATGCGAAGTATCGTTTGTAGCAGCGCTGCTTTGATTATTTGTGTTTAGTTCTGCAGGTGTTTCAGGTAATGGAGATATAATATCTGTGTTGATATATTCTCGTCCATCGTATGGACTACCTTATTTAAATAAAGAGCACATATGAGGGAATGGCTTGATTTGTTTAATCTTCTGCAATACTATAGGGAAAAAACTGTTGACAAAGCAACTAACAGGAACAGTGACGGTGGTAGAATATGCATATGTCCCTGTAAAATATGAATTACGAATAAATATAATATGCATTATTAACAATTTTTAATCTGCTTTATTAGTTTACACAAAACTTGATATAAATAGTTTTACCACAGAGCTGCAAACACTTAATTAATCAAATATTATAGAATCTAAAAATACATACCACCTACTATATACTTTAGCAAATTACATAGTTTTAACTCTGAAGACATATGTTTCGTATTTTTTTTTGAGGATTTATAATGGTGTTTGGAATATTTTCAGTAGTGTGAGTAAGTCGTTGGCTTATCTTATATATGCTAAAAAATATAAACCTTTTAAAATGTACACTGGAGATTTCTTTCAGAGTAGAAAACTCAATTTGTTGACATTTGTTGACATTTTCGAACAGAACAGCACCGGATGTTTTAACGAATTGTAGAATCAAACGCAAGTGGGAGGGCTAGACGAGAAAATCTCAGACACCCGCGAGAAGGATTTCTGCCGAGTTGGATACATGTAGAATTTTTATTTTGAATGATTGTTAAAGAGTTGTTTTAATTAATATAATAATATCGAAGAATTGGTTGATTGATAGATATTTATATAACAAAAATATGTCTCACATTATTGGACTATACACTTAATTAAAGGAAACAACGGCTATATAAGTAATAAGTTTCCGAGACGAAAGATTTTACAGAAACACGTAAACAGCAAACAAATTTTCAATATAAAATTCTTCCTACATAATGTTGTATTATATCGATTGCTTTTTGGGTTTTTTTGGTAATAGGATTTTAATAAACGACAAAGGATTTGATTTTCATCTTTCGTATACTTTTCATTCCGACAACGCGCAGATAAAATAAATCAACTTACGGTACAACCAGCCGATCGTTCGTACACTGTCACAAAACATTAAAACGGTAAAAATTAAAAGTTGTCTAAACTTCCGTATGGATGTTTTTCTGAATTTTAGCCTTCAAATTTGTCAAATTGTCTACCTTTTGTCTATCCTTTTTCAGCACACATTACTTATCTTAATTCAATCGATTGATTTTTTGTCTAAATGTATGAACATGATCTCATCCAAACTTGTAAGGCAAAGTAAAATACGATAATGGGTATAAATGTGAATATTATTTTTGGTAACGGTATTAAACTGCATGAAATTATCTCAATATGAATGTTCTTAATTCATTAATCACATGATCGACACGGATAGAAGTTAATGTTTTTAAAATCGCATTTCCTTGTGGAACTGTTCATGTTTATATTTACTTTCAATCAATGGTTACTTAAATGAAACAGCTTTCTTAACACCTGTGTTTCCCCAACATAAACTCTCAAAAGGTGCTACTTCCTTCAAGCCGAAAATTCATTCTTATTTTATTTCCAAACAATTGAACTCCAAAATTTATTTTAACTTTGACAAAACAAATAAAGGAAATATTTTTAACTTTGAAACCTCAATTGTTCAACTTGTATTGCAAACACAATTGCCTAACAAATAACCATCATACATGTATTCAAGAGATTTTGGATAATTTTTCATTTCTAATTCACGTCAATTTTAATGAAGGTTAGCTAAAATTTTGCTATCTGATCGTTTAGATTTAATCAATTAATCTTTGTTTAGTGATGTCACAGTTGGTTGTTGAATAATATGTTTTATGGGTGCTTTCGACATTTTACACACATGTTGTAATTACAAAATGTTTATATCCACAAATGAGTGGCGGTCTTTCGACAACAGTTAGTGAACAGTGTAGACCTTTTGCAGACATTTGCAAATGCACGAATGATACACGCAAGATTCTTGTGCATTTAATTATACAATTAAAAAGATAATAAATGAATGAATATATATATATATGCCAAGTAAAATTTCATTCCAACATGAGAATGACTTACTTGAAGCATTGATTTCATCTGATTTTGAAATGTTCGAGGTCATTGAAGGACCTAAATTAAATTTTAATAATAAATGACTCATATTTTAACACTACACACATTTTGTCTTGATAGCAAATTATTGTGAACCTGACGGTGTTTGTCTTACTATGAAGGTATTAATATGATTAATTATATTAATTACAAATTTCATCTGCACACCTCATAACAGTTTTATAGCAATACACATTTAAATATCTTTCTTGGCGTTAAAAGCAGTTCTGTGTTTTCCTTGAAACGTTTTACACAAAATATAATCCATTGTTGAGATCTTGTAAAAGTAAACGTAATTCTATTACCTGAAAAACCTTCTAATACAAGCATATTGTGTGTAAACGTCTATATTATTACGTAAAACATGGTGCTCGGATTTTAATCTAATTTATATAATAGATGCGAGTCAAATTCAACTGGCAAAATTTTGAATGAAACACTAAATGAGCCTAGTTGCACATTATTGAACCGAGTGCTCCTACTCGAAGCAAATTCAAATACTCACATGGAATGCCTAAGGTGTTTTATGTCTTCTAAGTTACGATTTAAAAATTAATATTTATACAAGCTAAATCCAATACCGTTATGAATTACTTACTTGATTTCTCTCTTAAGAAAAGAAAACATTTTGTGGTTATTAAACTCACCACCAAATAACAGTATTTGTATAACCTTATCCTGATCCTAATGTACTGTAAACTTAAGTTGTTTAGTATTACGTATTACGACAAATGAACCAGAAGTTTTGGGCCATGTCCAATAATAGTTTTTTAGAAATACAAATTTACATTTCGTTTATAAAAGTAAATATAATACGATTACTCTAGTGATTTGTTTGTCTCTTTGAATGCTGTTTAACTCCACTTTCATCAATTGTTCAGGCTATATTATGGCGTCCAGTTTTTATCGGAGGAAGAAGCCGGAGAACCCAGAGATAATTCGCGACCTACGGTTGGAAAACTGCCAATCCTTGTCAATGAATATTGGTGTCGAGCACACTTTCTCGTACTCGTACTGTATTATAAACATTTTTCAATACATACAATATGTTCAGAATATTTTTGCTATTTACTATTTAAGATGTTAGAAAATGTATAATTCAATTGATTTACTTATTTACTAGCTTTATCGCAGACTACACAGTTTCTTTTTGTTTATATTTTTATGATGATTTAAGACTGATATAGACAGGACAGGATAAGCGTCACAAGTGTATAACAGCCAGTCCCTTACAAAAACCAAAACAAAAAAATGTTTCCGCTATTTTTAACTTTATGATAGGCGAAAGAAAGTTAATATGGGCTCTCAATTGGCCGTTTATTTATCTGACTTAAACTAAAATCCCTTGGTCATTATGTCTGTACCGTAATCAAACGAACTTAACATTTGTCTATCTTATTTATTTTGCTTGAGGTGGTTTTACTTTAAATATCAATATCAAGATATAATAGAACTAACCGGTCCCACACAAAGTCATTTCAGTGTCGAGTTTTAAGCCTAAATTCACTGTTTCTTGTCATGACAAATGCTAAGCAAGTTTCATCATTTTTCAATATTTCATCTATAATAAAATATTAAATGACCTAGTCTTGAATAAATGTGTCTCGCCGTCACCGATGTCTCGATGGGCACATTTTGGTAAACACAACCAAGTTCACGCAAGTGTGAAATATTTGCCACAGAGGTAAAATTTTCGCGCGAAGAGATCTTATCATGTAAATGTGTGCCAAGTTTTTTTAAGATTGGAAGTCGTCATCATAAATCATAAACAAAGCTTCAACGCAAAGATAAACCCTAGGTGGAACGTCGAATTAACAGACCGAGAAGCTTCTCTCTCAAGGTACGTTGGCTGGACATAAAAACCATCGATGAAGGTAATAACAAAATGCCAAACATAGTAGGAAACTGGAAAATTCCTAATTCTAACTCGAAGCAATCGACAAACTCGAGAGCTTACAACTGAAAGTAAAGCAACGACAGAAATGGTCCCGACGTGGTTGGTAAGCTAGGTTTTATGGCATTCCAATTCCGGATGCCAAGCAAATGATGTCCATTTAAGTTAACGTTGATCCACTGTAATTTGTACGACTCAGTTCAAATCAGCAATTGCGAGCAAATACAATGATGTGCTGTAAGTATTTGATATTACAGACATTGATAAGTGGGAAGAAATGTATCACAATGTACATCCAAAGATATATATATATATAGTAGAGGATAGGCTAGAAAAAGATATATGATATTGACTTACTAGCTATAGCTAAGGTCTCGCTCACTTTCTAAAGTTTAACAACCCTTTATTATTTATTTCTATGAAGGTTTATTACGTTTGTACTTTTTCAATTAAAATTTAACGTTTTTTGTAAATAATCAATAAATTTATTTCGTATTTTGACACTTATTCTCACCCTGTTGAGATTCTTGGAAGAGAACAAGTAGTGTGTCTATAAGCACACTTTTTGGAGAAATTGCACACAAGTGTCAAGGAAGTTAACATAATTATAAACAAATTAGCTTGAAATCACGCTGATCAAGGAGGAAATACTCTTTTAAATTTCATTGAAGCCGTTGTCACGCATTAGTGTATATTTTTACGTTTAGTGCATGTGTAGAATTATTTTGACACGGGTTGTTTATCTATGTTACTATTTAGATTAGATATCGATGACCAGACATGCAGCTTAAAAACACTGCTGTTACCAGTTAGTTGCGTTTTTTACCAGCTGAAATTCGTCACATTTGTAAAATTTGATCGCAGTTATAACTATTTTGCAATAATACACTGTGTTTATCACTGCTCTGTTTGGTATTCCATGTCATTCCAAATATGCATGAACATGCATATGTAAAAATATACTGTACAAATAATAATGTACAACCCAATACACATAGGGAGTCGTATGCACATATCTATTGATAGTTATAATATGTATTTTATAAATGAACACTACATGGTGTAGAAAGACATGTCAATACATTAAAACCATAAACGCTGAGCTCTTTGCTGTAGAGTTTTAAATGCAATTGCTTTCTGTCAATCTTCATTGTCGCGAATGGCGGTGATATATTTATATTCACTTTCGTTGATTAGAATGGGTAAACAGTCAAGTATATTTATGATATAATATATGACAAATGATTTTTTGTGGTTATATGTATTATAAAGACATGTGTGCGCACATTTAGAAATCGGCAAATTCACGGGGGTGTGTAATTAAGGATACTTTTAGGTAGAGATCTCCGGACTGAGATTTAATAACCCACCTTATTCATATATTTGCGGACGCTAAAAACAGGACCCAATCATATATTGAATTATAAAATCAGACATATTCATATATTTTATTACTGCACATCACCATTGACAAAATAGTACATTCACTACCAAAATGATCAAGTGATGTTAATGGAACACTTTGTAAAATCACATGACTTAACATGCTTAAGATGATAATTGAGGCATGGCCAATGATATATTTTGCAATGAAAAAAGCTACCTATTCATATATTTTGGAGAGGTAAAAAAGTGACATCTGTTTTACCCAATACATACCAAGTTACCCCCGTGGGCAAATTCAACAAGCCCTACCAGCAGGACTTGGATCCACAAGGACGTTATTGGAGAAAACGTTCGAATGCCTTCTTTGTAGAAATTGCAATGCTGATTACAAGCGAATGTTTATTAGATAGTCTCTACAAAGATGAGGTGTTTTTTTATTTCAGTCCGAGATGCTAACTACTCAACACTCATTGTTATATAAAACGTATTGTAATTATTTATGCTTTTCAGTCCTCTCCACGGACAATTTTTTTAGCCAATATAAAACTGAAAAGACAAAGTTGCATGCATTTGGCGAATATCAGATTATTTGTCTTTTTAAGCTGCCTTATTGTCTAGATGATTTGTATTTTGCCTATGCAACAAAGACCTATTCAAGGTTCTTAAAGTACAGCAAATGACCCTATTGGGTCTAAAATACATGCTTGTTATGTATGATTTGAAGAAAATATTGACTACATTATATATTATAACTGCACATAAAATAACCGTTGTAACCTCGATCCAAACCATTCCTTACAATTTATGCGTCCCCTAAAATTATTATTATTTAATTAGACTTCAAACTACAGAATACATTGGCCTGGGCAGGGATTGTGGAACACTATCGACATTGGGGGTTGCATTTGCGGGGGATGACCGATTTTGTGTGATTTGATGACGTCATCGACGGCTAGTTTCTCATCAACTTAATTGAGTTGAGGACTTTTCGTCCTAATCACCAAAAGGAATGCTATTTATTCTTTAGAGATACTCCCGACCGTCCTGTACAACTGCGTCAAGTTTGTCTTTTGGTTTCTGGTTTTTTTTTCGAAAGTCTATCTATGTCGCCCTAGTACTGGTCGATAGTTGCTTTAATCATGTAGTCGATCTCAGAGTGAAGCACTTCCTTTAGCTGTAGTGTAATTTGTGTGATATCAGACTGAGAAGTGAACAGGTGATTGTTGATAGCGATTAATCAGTAATTTGTTGGAAAGGGCCTAGGTCCGTATATATATATGCGAGTTGTGTACAACCGACGGACCTACAAGAATTGGAGAACTATCTTGGTCTTGTACAGATATATAAATATCGTTTTTAGCCTTCAGGGTTCATTTAGTTTGCCAGTTAGTCAGTTGTTTCTACAAATATGAATTACTCCAAAACAGTTCATATTCGTATAATATACAAACAGGAAATTCTACCGTCTTCAAACAGACAACGACGACTGACTCATGCATTAAAATAACTGAAACGTGTTGGTATAAAATGTATGCAGCAAACGGATGCATATTGATCACGGAAGCATTAAAGGACAAAAAACAATAGTATTTAGTTTATAGTGTGTTTTCCTTAAATATTGTTTAACTGTGCAAAGATTTATAAATGTTATCATTTTATTATATAATGTATATATGTGTATTATGTTAACTTTTCTTATGCAGAAGCCTGATATTTTCCACATTGCTTTATCCTATAATGACATATGGTGTATAGCGATTTCATGCTGCTTGGTAATCTACTTCCTGTCTACTGAATATTTTTGGCGGGTATTACTAGTGAAAATAAGCTCACAAATACACTTGCGATACCCTGAGTAATCAATATTGTAAGAAGGGCGGTCAAGGGTACCAGGAGACTTTATTCAGCTACCTTTATTGTAAAGCAAATGTAATGGTTGCAGGATAAATATACATTTTTCTTACATTGTCCTGAGTAGGATAATTTTTCTTGTACGAGAACGCGTTCTTTTGTCAAGCTCGACACAATAATCAATTTAAGAAAAATCGACTACAACATTTCGTCTGGTGGTCTGTTTCTCTGATGTTAGGTTCCATTTTATGATAATTTGCCTAACCTTACGTGAAACGTGTAACTGTCAGCAGTAGTACCAGGTTGATCACAAAAATTGTTTAGACGTTATAGGAATTCTAAGTCATTTTACGCTATGGTCCAAACTATAACGAACATCTAACACCCCACCACCACCTCTCAAAAAAGGTTTATCTCTTTTATGAACGCTGACATCTATATAGTCATTTATTGTTTTCGTTATGTAATAACATGTGTGATGAACAAATGGTTCAATTAACAACGATGTCATAAGTTGTCAGGGTGTCATCATATAATTAAATTGTCTACTTGGTGAAAGGTAATAAACATCAAAGAAAAAACATACCAGGGGTCTTTTAAAACACACTGGGACTAGTAACATTAACCATTTGCAGAATTATTGCATCAATTTATAAACATATAAATATAGTGCCAGTTCCCAGTCTTGAACAGCGTGTTGTCGATTGGCGTTTTGCGAAAGTCATAACTACGATCATATCTGTGTCCACACAAGTTCCGCTAATTATAATAAATTTACATCGTTAGACCAGCTGATGTTCAGCGTTAACGTTGCTATACATGACGATGTTTCTTTGGTGAATGCAGTGTGAAGGGAGTTATTCGTGAATAACACGCGTCTTAAAGTGGTTCTAAGTAAAATTATTTGCTGCATTTGACGGTAAATAAAATATATTTTTTAAACACAGCCAAATAATAATAATATCAGCAAAATCATAGACTAAATGACGTAAACTTTATTTCAAATCATGTTTATTTTTATCGCATTTAATTGTTGTTTTGCATACTGTCATTTGTTTCAATACCAACATTGATTTGTTTTTTAAGGCCGGTGACTTTCCGCAATTTGTTAGCCATTTCATAGCGTTTCATTTTCGTTGGGGAGGAAACGGGATTACCATGGGAGAACTACAACGTTCTGCAGAAAAAACAAAACTGAATACAAAACCAAACATTCCAATTGCTATAACTATGTTAAACAAAAGAGAAAGAACGTATGCTTATTTTAATCTGTTAAAAAGAAAACAAAATACAAACATACACCCAATATTTTATCTTCATCTAATTATTTTAGTAAAAACGTTTTGATGAGTGATACCAAATTGAATATAAATACGATGTAGAAGAGATTTATTCAAGTCTCTAAAAATAAATGCACATTTTAATGAAAGTAGCAAAGAAAACCGTCCGAACAACAAGAGCCAAAAACCAAGGAACAGTTACAAATCCGGATATAAACAAACACATCACAAAAATCAAAAACATAAAACACAGAAAGAGAGTAACCCGAACCCAATAAAAAGAATGGGTGCACTCAGGTGCTCCGGACGAGTAAGCAGTGCCTGCCTCTAATTTCTAAATTTTTGCTTTATTCGGCAGTGCCGAATAAAATCTCCTGGTACCCTTGACCTCACTTCATACGACATTTAGTATTCTGTTCTGGTTTACGACGTTTGTGACGTCAGTATCACTAGAATACGCGCCGAAAATTTTAACTGAGAAGTCGGCTAAAAGTGAAAGTTTTTCAGTATTATAAAATGTTTTAAAGGGTTGCAGGATAAAAACAATATTCGTACAGTGTCAGAAAATATAAAGTTTATTTGTACTCGCCGCGAAACAGGTGAGAAATGCTCGGCAGAGCCTCGCATGTCTACCAGTTTCTAAGGCTCGTACAAATAAATTTTATATTTTCTGACACTGTACGAATATTGTATATATAATCCAAACTATATTTATATTTATATTTTTAATACAAACATTATAACTATTACAAAAGTATGAAAAGCACTATGCACAAAAATAATAATATACATATAGTAATTCGCCATTTTGGTAATAGCAAACTCTAAGACTTTTGGGGTATGAAAAGTAGGTTTGATCAGGTGCAACGAATATAAGTTTAATAATATGCAATTTGTGTGATAGCAAACTTTTCCGACTTTGGAGGTATAAAATGTAGGTTTGATCACGTGAAAACGAACAATTCTTTGCAAGTTTACATGCCGCTTAGAGCAGCATTGACAAATGTCTCGCCGTTAACTTGCGTATTCTAGTACTACTGGTTCGTGGTACTAGGTTGTACACCACACCCCACAGAAAGAAAAAGTGTTCAAATGTATCCGTAGATTGGAGTTGTTTAATGTTTTAATCATTTTCAGCATTAAAACATTGATTATGCCGTAAATAGATAATAATTATCAGAAGACCATTTGAATAGGGTGTATTTCCCACAACAGAGTGTGCTTCCGGCCCTTTGTATGAGAATTGTCTCAAGTAATTTCCGTGGGATAGTGATAGTTCACACATACAAAATCTAAAATTGATTTCAAAACATATTTTGATCCAACAGCTAACCCTGAGTTAGCTGCAACTGAGGAAAGCAAACGTTAGATCTTTAACTACTTGGTTTAAATTTTTAGCTCTCGCAGTCCTTTTTCATTTGTAAGACCCAAAGTTATTGATATCGCTAATTATTTCATCATTAGCTACTGTAAGCGACCTCCTTTTAAAAGACATCTAGAAATTAACATCTTTCCATAATATCGTTTTTCTGACCCCATTTCCTAATAAATCTGACCCTTATTTATCCTTTCTGCATACCACATTCCTTTACCACCACTAACGAAACTAATCGTGTCCGTGCTATAACTTTTTTATCTTAATTTTGATGTAAGATTTTGATATTTGGAATGTGGGTAGATAATATCAAAGGGATGTGTAACTTACTATAGATGATAAACTTTGACCTTGAACATATCATCTCACTGATATCTTGTTTGTACTTTTAATCAACCATTTAACTACTGGTTGGGCATTCATGCTATCGACGTATATACCTTTATAAAGATTAGCACTGCTGTAATCGCAAAAAATGACTTCCGGTTGCGATTCGTAGTGTCAATTTAATGTCAAACGGAGCAACCTAGTACATATTTCCAAAACAAATTAATAACAGATATTTTAATTTTGATTGGAATGATCTTTTAGCAATCAATTACTTTAAAACTTTCTTGTCGTTTAAATTATCAACTAGTCGACAAATTAATGACAAGTAAAAGATCATTAATGCAGCTCCACATGCAAATTTTTCACGAAAGAGTCACACATTAAATTGATTTAATACAAACAAAATTAAATAAAACAAAACAAACAAATAAAACAATAAGAAACAAAACATAGCAATAAATAAAATTTGTATCTGAAAATCTTTTGTAACCACACAACAAATCCATAAAACATGACGGTTTCTAATGGCATGTTTTGCGAACGTGACTTGCAATCAACGAATATATGTATCGAACAAAACAGATGCCAACGAATAACGAAGAATCCACATTATATTATAATCTTTTTAAATGTGTGAACATATAACATAATAAAATCCTAAATGAAATAATACATTTAGTTAAGCAAACCATTTTATTTAACTACCAGTGTATGTTAATCCAGACAAAAAAATATTGTTAAAGATTTTGTTTTGTATTTTGATATGTGAACAGGAATGAAACATTGAAAATATACTGTAATCTGTCTTTGCCTAAACAAATCACCTAGGTGAGCATTATATAGAAGAAATCAAAATGGTTAACGTTCAATGAATTAAATTTCTAGTACATGTACGAGCATTGGCTTGGTTGTGTGTTAGACATAAATGCTTATCATTTAAAGCGAATAACAATAATAAAACGCCACATATATCTAAGAATGTTTCTCAATTTTCAAGCTTGGTCGACTCAGTAAAAGTCGTTTTCTTGTTGATACTCCCAAATAGTCTGGTCATTCAAGTTCTGTAATACAATATGTATTATTGACAGTAAAATTTAAGAAAACATGTGTTTTAAATATGTCAATTCAACTTAGGAAACTCAAATAGTACGTTTTCCATCGTTAAATGTCTTTGCACTTTGCCTACATAATAGTTAAATTACATTTCGTTAAACTTACAGAATAATTGCACAAATGCAGTTTCGTTCTGTTTGATTTATGCTGTAACATTTTGAGGTTCCGTGCCACGGCTTAACGTTTCTACTTCGGCGTAATGGTTTATTTCTGCTTTCTCTTCGAATGTTTCCGTATTTCCTTCTGTTTTAATAAAATCCTTAACTATGGAATAAACAGCCTCCAGTTCAGGATGTTGATTTATTTCTCTGTCCATAACGTCTCCTATATCAAGTCTGTCTTGTTTTGGTTTACATTTTCGTTTTGAACAACGACACACAAGTGTTCTTAAAAAGTACGAAAAAACCAAATATTTTGGATGATTCGTTTGAATCTAAAAAGTGTGTAGCAGCGGAGCGGATTTTTATTAGCAAATTTTAATGAGTTATGAGAGTTGATCTGAAACTGGCATCACGTTAACGTAGCCACTTTAACAGTGACTGCATGGTTTAATCCTTTTTTTTCTCTTAATGTTAAACTGTTTTGCCATAACCGGTTTCAATATATGTATTACATTATCAACTAATGTCGAATAACAAGTTGTTTTTAAGAAGTACTGTAAGCATTATTAGTTTTGCAAAATATTTGTCAACATTTTTAAATGGGTCAATATTTTCGACGTAGGCACTGATCGTGTTTATATCTAAAAATTCGCGCGTGGAGGTAGTTTTACCTATGTGGTGATAGAAAATATCTAAAAATTTTAATACCCAAAATGTTCCGCGTTTGCAATACTAGAACGAGTGGTAAATTCAGCTATCGCTGTGATTTGCAAAACTGTTTTGAGTGGTGAATTCAGCTTTCGTTGGGTTTGCAAAACCGTTTTGACATTCATAATACAGTCGAACTTCGATGGCTCGAACTCGAAGGGTCCGACATAAATAGTTCGAGAAATCGGCAGTTCGAGAAACCGGGGTTTGTGATGTCCGGAAATGATTCATGTGCGAACCGGAATCGGTATCGGTTTATATATTTCTGTTAATTTCCTGTGTAACATTGGATTAATAAAATTGTGTTTCTTCATTGCATTTCATATATAAATCTTATTTTTAAGTACGAATTTTATTTTTATTAAAATATAAATGTTTACTGTTATATTTCTTGCTTAATTTTGTGCCCGAGGATTGATAAGTATTATTGCATTACGTAATTATGTCAATGACCTCGATTCGGATTTGATAGCAATTTATTGGCGCACATTTTAATTAATTAAAAACTACTTCAACAAATTTGCCTACAAAGGAGTACATAAATACAAATTGATGACGTTAGGTTAATAATTAGGGATTATGTCATTAAAGATCAAAGTTTGGCATTTTACAGGTATGGCTTCAATCTTTACACCTTTTACGACCAATTAGTCATGCAAGCTGTCAATAATTTTAGTTCGAGTTATTCATGTTTTTTTCAATGGATTTTTAGTATTGGGACTGCTGATTTAGTTCGAGTTTTCGAGAAATCGATGTTCGAGAAATCGAAGTAATTTTAACATTGATTATATAGGGGGAAAGTTCCGTACTTTGATAGGTGTTCGAGAAATCCCGGGTGTTCGAGCCATCCGAGTTCGAGCTACTGAAGTTCGACTGTACATTACCCTGTATAGGTCATATTTAGGTTTAAGTAACTAATTAGACTTTAAAACGCGCCTTTGCGTATCGACTAAGTGGGGCCATAAAATGTGTCATCAGTGCATAGTCACACTGCGGTACTGACATCAATACTAGTAACATTTCTACGAAAGTCGAGACGATCCATTCATATTTCAGAATTCAAAATTGACAATTCAGAATAAAAAATTCTGCATTAAAACATTAGGAATTGAGAAAAAAGAAATTCTCGCCATTTTAACGTGGAAGAGCGTCTTCATTTCATTCAAAGATGGCGACAGGTTCAGAGGCGATTTCAGTTTGTAAACTTTTTATTGATTTGTTTTTAAACTATTGCTAATGAAAAAAAATATGTACATTTACTCAAGAGTTTAATTCTGAATTTTGAATTTTGAATTCTGAAATATGAATGATTTAAGATTTGTGCATGTAGAAGAAACACGAATATAACTTTACTTTCTTGGGTTTTATTATCCAAACAATATTTTGTATAATATTATACTTGTCGGTTTGAGTTTGACCCCATTTCTATTTAACAAAAGTATTAACACATGTAAAACTTTTCAAAATGAATATTAATGACTCAAAGTGATACCATTGGTGTGTGCTCGAATATACTAAATAGTTACCATTTTGCACTGAAAGAATTTTGTTGATAAAATAAGATGACAAACACTTATTTTGTTTCATATCTTAGGTTGCTTGAAGTGTTTACTGTACTGTTATTTATGAAGATACAAATACAAGCATTTTTTAAGATAACCAACTGTGATATATCCTGAAGATGCATTAATTCATTAATTGCTTTAATGTCTTTTCTTATTTTCAGAAAGCGCGGGAAACTTTTTAGTCGTCATTTTCTGGAGTTCTGAATTTTAAATGGTCCCTTTCGGCTTTAGTACATTTATCTATTTAATTATAAAGTCTGCTTTAATTTAATGCATTGAAAAAATGGTTAAATTCTAAGGTTTTTGTGACAACATAGAGAAACAATTCTGTATAAAAGGACATGATGCAAGTAAATGTGATATAATTCATGCAACAACTCGATAAAACTTGTCGGTTTTAGGGCGCTTGTCAGGCCGATTTCCATCCGAATCTTGTTTTTTTTGTCAAAAATTTGCATCTCAAAACAGAAAGTAGTGACTACAAAAAACAAAATTATAAATTGTATAAGTTGAAGGTATGCAGTAGCCTATGTAATATAAAAGACAATAATAACATGCGTGTATATGTACAATTTTCTGTTTATAACTTACCTCACAACTGCAGCTGTGACGACAAATACGATCACACATACAACTGCAAAAACAATTTTGTGTAAGCTTGTTGTAGAATTAAGCATCTTTTTGTACAATTAGGCATTTTTTATGTTTGTATAAAACAATTTTTAACAGTACATTCTTCCAATAGATGGATCCGATGTAAAATCCCAGACGTTAACGCGTATGAAATGTGTAAATGTAAGTTATTGGTCTGTACATGTAATTTCATACTTTAACATTAATATCTTTAGGAAAATACGGATATCTGTAGTTTTTCAGATGTTTGGATCATATGCAATGCATTTTGTGAAAAATTTTTATTAATTAAAAAAAAATTTTCAAATGCGATAGAGTGTTAATTATTTTTTTTAAGACAGTGTACACCTTCAGAAATAAAACTTAGAAAAGCAAAATATAAAAAAAAACTATTGTTAATACAAATGGTTTGTAAAAATAAGTTTATAAGTTGTTTCTACAAGAATTTTATCAGAATTGTAATCGCTTTTGATCCTGGGACCATTCTGGGAGGTTTTCCAGAGCTCGACACACATAGCTGCCCATCTTGTTCCTTATTCGCGGATAGGGATGTCCTTTCGTTGGAAAAAGGGGGTTGGATTGTCAGTTTGTAGTGCTTTAAACCTTGCCGCGCGCCTTAGTGGTTAACATGCTTGGAGAGTACAACACTCCTTGCACGATAAAACCCCTTTGGTAGATTTCAAATAAGTAGTCAATAAGCTATAAAAGGCTAATTATTTGGGCCTACCCACGACTTTATATTTAACAGTGGCAATTGAAATGGGTTTTCCCAATATATTTCAATTAATGTTTGTTAACTTGCTCTCGTGCTGAATATATCTTTACTACTACCTCCCTGAACTTAAAGCAAACATTTAATCAATCAAGCCACATTTTATGACGATGTAAATCAAAAATACAACAAAGTTCTAAGCAATCAGTTTTGCGAAGCCTGATGCGCGTGTCATCTATTTAAGACTCATCAGAGGCGCTCTACCCAAAAGATAAAAAATGCAAAACACTATATAAATATGAAGAGCATAAAACAATAAAACCAAACTATGCTGAACTGGAAACCAAATTATCACTAAAAACAACCTATGCCTGTGGCAGGATGAACCTTGGGGTTTTGACAATTTTGAAATGAAATTCACATGGACAATTCCATAACTTTAGTGTGTTCTTCAACACAAAAGAGTTGATGCCGGAGCGGGCTAACCTTTGGGAATTAAAACTCCACCAGCAGCGTTAACCATCACGGATAAAATGATAATTGTTCAACTTGGTGTTCTTTAGATCACGATAACAATTTAAACTTTCCATAGTTAAGTTGTCTTCAGCATGAGTAAGACGGCTAAAAGTAGCTTGTTCAACGAAAAGTTGTTGATATAATGTTTATTTGAGATGAGTAAAAAGGAGGCTCCGAGTTAGACTTGTGTTAGAAATGTCACCTCAATTAATGAAAATAAAAAAAACCATACCGATGATTATCCAGGTAGACGAGTCCTCTCTAGCCCCCGAATGGAGTGGTGTTTCAGCTTTTTGAATAAAGACGTACGCAATATTATAATGTTTTAATAGATAAAAATAATAATAATAACATATATTATTTGCATGAGTTGCCAAGATTTGATATTGCATGCATGATGTTTTAGTTATCAAAGGTTGTTAGAAAATAATTAGATTGTTTTGCTTTGAACAAAAAACAGCTTCTTTTATATAGTAGAAGACTTTGCCAATTTAATTTGCTATAAACCGCGATATTCCTTAAAGACGGTGGTTGTGCTCAATCGTGTTTTACCGATGATATTAGTTTAAAATTGTTCTAAGGTTAGCCTCTAATCAGTTGTTTTAAAGGGAATATTTTTTAATTTGAAGAAAGAACGACGGTCTTGTTATCCTGCATAACAACTTTGGATGCTTGTTGGAATGGTTGCTACTTAAATGTGTTATTGAACAAAAACACTATATTTTTTGCGAACAAACTAACAACACCGTGTAACATTCTTAAAATGTGTTATTTACTTCATGAAAATTATATATTTTACTGATTACTATACAAAAGAATTCAACAGATGACTGGAAAGAACCAGCATAATATTTACGTTGTATATGACCAGGGAATTTATTGCTACAAAATCTACACTATTTACTTGCAGCTCTTTTTTCAATTTTAAAAGAGTTCTACGAAAAGAAATACACCTTCCCTCGGTGTGAAAATGACTGGTCTCTCGGAATCTTTAAACAAATATACAAAATATTCACATATGAGCCTAATGATTATTAAAATCTATAATGTTGTATTAGAGTAATTGAATGGAAGAAATATACCAATTAACACTTTATATTTGTCAACTTACTAAGAACATGTATGTTTTTATTTCTTATTCTTAAAAAATGTTCGACATAACATTTCCATATAATGTAAAACATACATGTTCTTTTCCCTATTGTTATACAGGAACAATAACGTTGATGGGTTTAACAACCAAAACTATGAAACACACAGTTACGGCTTTGCAACACATAAGTTATTGAGACATATATTGTTGTGAATGTACTCTTGAATATACTATTTTATAAGTTTTCTTACATTATACTTGAACCCCATATTGCTGCCTAGCGCGTCCCCGGGCGGCGGATAGGGAAAACCTTCTGACCCCATTTTAGGGAGGAGGTGTCAGTCATAATACGCGTGGCCGCGTACCGTAATGGTGACGTATTTACCATGCTCCTTGCAAGATAAAGACTCCTTTTGTAGATTTAAAAAAAGAGTAGACTCATCGTAGCCGCTACAAGAAGCTGAATTATCCACCCTTAACCAGTACTCAATATTTTTCAATTAGCAGTCAAAGTTTTTTCCCTATGTCCCACTGCTTTTTCCGTTGGTTTATTGTTTCTTACCTTGTTCTTGCCTGAATATAGCTACAATACTGCGTGATGGACATAAAGTTTGGAAAATTTATAAAGGAAGCATAGTATCTGAGTCATTTTACAAACTCCAGCAGCAATGTTTGTTACCCCTTTTTGCTACAGAAAAGTAAATTATTATATTGTTTGATAGGAAGAAACTGTTAACTTACAGGAAACATTGATTGGTCCAATATTTACAGCCATGTTCTCTAACGATGAGAGTGATTGCTCAACGCATGCAATTGTCGCTTGGTTGTCTGAGGCTGTTAGCTGAACTGTTAAATTACTTGTTTCATAATATGTGCAATTTTCTGCAACCTCTTGCCAAGTTGTTACGACATCTGTGTAAATATCTGGTGTCTGCTTATACTTGTATTTTTTCCAAATAAATTTTCCTGGGGGTTTTTCTACGTTACCTCTGCAGATAAAAGAAACATGTTGGCCTTCTGATACATTGGACAATAAGGAGACTGTTGTAATACTGTCAGGTTTTGTAGCATTACCTACGTAGAAAAAGAACGGAAAATTTACTAGAAGTCTTAAACACAAGAATTTATGTAATTGATCTATTAAACTAGAACATAAAATATACAATATTGTTGTCATGGCAACTATCGAAGTAATTGACAAAGAGTTTTATCATTGTGTAGTAATGTACAATAGACAATAGTCCGGTTAAATATTATCATGTACTCGACTCCAATATTAATTGACAAGGATTGCCAGTTTTCCTACCGCAGGACGGGGGTTTTCTCCGGCTTTCTCCCCCAATAAAAACTGGACGCCATGATATAGCTGAAAAATTGCTGAAAGTGGCGTTAAACACCATCAAACAAACAAACAAAAATAAACAAATATGATCATACTTCATCATCTTTCCACAGAGCGCTCTTATTCTGAAAAACTGTCGTAATGTTTTTTTTTCAAAGACACATGTAATCAGCAAATATTAAAACGACATGGACAATCCCATTGGCATGATAATTCAAAACGTTTGCACGTGTAAAGTCAAGACAAAATAACAATCCAAATTGAGTTAATAACTTGTATACGAAGAAAAATCTCCGACGGAGCTTTACGTTTATAGATAGATGTACCTGGAAATAATCGTTTACAATTCCTTGCAATTTTATCGTATACAATGAAATTCAATGAACCTACATTAAGAGTGGTTTTAATGGAATAAAGGAGATGATCCAGTTCATAACAGCTAGTTTATTATGTAAATAAATCATTTACTTTGAATCAATAACTTGGTTGGAGTCGATTTGTCTATAGAGGACGGTCCTTTTATATCATACTGAACCTCGCATATGTAATCATTGTCATCTATACACTGCACTTCCTTTAATGTCAGGACTGCATCATTCTGTAACGTGGTCGGATTTTCAAGTTCTACGCGTCCATTTAAATACTGTCCTTGTAGCGTCAAGTTTGCGTTTTCTTGTCTTTTAGGGACAAAGAATTCAGCTATTTGGAAGTAATCGTTTTCTTCTGTTTTATTTTTTGCTTTAAATTTGATAAAATGTATATGTTCTTTTTGCTCATATATAAAAGAGCATCGCAATTTAACGTTTGAAATTCCAATGGCAGCAGAAATATTCTGGTTCATGCTTACTTTCAAACTGTTGCTGGCTAAAAAACACAGAATTTGTTGATTATAAATAAAACAATGACATTTGTTTTCATAAAAAATATAAATTTGAACACAGAAAATAAAAGTAAATTGTTCTGAACTCCCGAAAATTTTCTAGCTAACGTACGCAGCTTATACATGACTATATTCGTATTTTTGTTGACATATTCAGAGGTCTAAATGTATATATTTCTTCCATTTATATTACACAACACAATTCATTTCGGGCACATACCATCAAACCGATTTAAAAATAAGAACTTTGAAGCAAAGCCCACTCATTAATGGGCGAATTATATTTGCGGGATATAAAATTACAAGCCCATCGTCTTTTAGACAAAGTCTTCCGTAAAGTTCCTTACGTGTAATGGAAGCGGGAGGTTTGGCATGCCATAAAACGTGGTTTACCCCACCATTTCTTTTGAAATCCCTGTACCAAGTCAGGACAATTGTTGTTGTTGCTGTATTATTGCTTGTTGGTTCTGGAGTTGCCGGTTTCTTTGACATGATTTGTGGATTGTCTGTTTGACAGTGTCTTCCGTGTTCGGTATTTTGGTATGACTTTCATTGAAAGAAAACTTACTAAAGTTGTAGTGGAGGAAGTAAAGTTACACAGCCAACGTCCATTAGACAAAGTGTTTCTCAAAGTAAACTGACTTGTTCTACAATGTGATTTATTCAGCTGTAATGTTTGTTCCGTTAACTTTGTACTGCGCCATACACATGCATAGTAAATGGAACAAATGCAAACCGATGGTAATTAGATAGTCGTTTAACATTTCTAATCCATATTCTCTTCAGATGAGATCGTAGTGGAAGGGTTCCCAGTGCTCGACCATATAGCTGCCTACCGTGTACCTGAGTGGAGAGGGTTGTCAAGTTATAACACGCCTTAGTGGGGAACTTTTGGGAGAGTACCAAGTTCCTTGAATGGTAAAGAGAGTGAGCTCATTACGGTACACTACGGACAATTTAGTCTATTGTATCGCTTCAATAAGTCTACTCTTTTCAAAAAGAGTCTTATGATCTGACAACCCTGCAACTAGATGGCCTCCGCTATTCGCTAACCAGGACGCGCTGGACAGCTCTGTAGGTCGAGCACGATGAACTCTCCAAACATGAGTCCCTGGATAACGAAAAAAAAAACTGCAAAAAAACTGCACGAAGTCTAAGCCCGAAACTATTACCCCAATGCAAGCAGAAAAGCCACAAGCCATTAACAAACCCAACAAGCAACCAACACTAAAAACAAACCCACAACAAGCAAAGGGATTTACATCCGGTATTACGAAAGGGTGATAAAAAAAAATTACAAGGAAACCAACTGAACAATGAGAACCGAAAGTCAAGGACGATTACTTTCTGGATTTAGATAAACAAAACCAACACGAAACAAAAACTAAACAAACAGCCTATGACCAAAAGAAAATGTCTGATCATATTTTAGAGTTTGGATTTCCCATATCGATCAGTTATGTCATGGTGACGGACATAACTTCTGAACTGACAGCATCGACCTAGGAACAACAATCCCTGGTAAGTAGCTTATTAGTGAACAACAGTGTGTGGTCTAGAAAATCGCAATATCTAGGATAACGTATAAGTTGTGAAATGTAAACACCATACGACGGATCTGCTGGAATGTTGCTGTCGATGAACGGGAAGTTGACAGTTGTAAAATGGTTGAAGTCATCACATTTATTGTAGATTCTATTTTGTAGTTTTTTCGAATTCCAGATGAAGGTCTAAGAATGAGGCCAACATGGGTATTATATCTTTAATTAATGCTCGCTATTGTATATTAAATTCAAATAGTCACCGAAGTTATCATGGTTCAGTGAGTGACAAGATATCATCTATATACATTTTAGCGGAATTCGAAATTAAATGTCAGGCCTTGTAAGAACAAAGCCTCGTTAGAGTACACAAACTGGCTACGAGGAGATGAGCACAAATAGTACCCACTGCAATACCAATAGTCTGTTGACAAAAACACGTATGCTCTAACTTAAAAAATGTAACAGTTGACATATTTCATCTTTGTATTTATTATCTGATTTAAAGTCCTTGATGCAATAGGCTCTGCAATTGCTAATTACTAAGTATTTTTATAGTTTAATTCCGTTTTTCCTGCAAAAAATGATGAATAATATATTTAAGTATGAATTTAATCTGCAGTAAGGGATGGTATGTATATTGTTGAGAAATCAAAGGTTTCAATGTTGTAACAATGGAAAAGCGAGGAAAACTCAAGATGTCTACCAGTTTTTTAATGCTTTTAGTATCTACATTTCATATATTCCATGGTGAACAGTAATACGATAATTTTCGAAAAACAAGAAACTTCTTTAAATCTCGAAACTTAAGAATTTAAAAGAAACCATCGAAAAATTTATTCTTTTTTATTTTAATTCTAACTGACATGAAGTGGACATTTCATGGCGCCATTTGATTGTTGAATCTTATTTGATACAAATATGGTACGATGTGTTCCCGGAACGGCTACTGGATAAATACAACACCTCATTAGGTAGAGGGATTAAGGGGTCTGTCAAAGGGTTAGTAATTAGTTTACCTGTTTTTACCTTGAAAATTATAATAAAGCATAGTAGGCCTTGCGAAAAACTGTATTGACAAGAAAAATATCAAAATAATTTTTTTTTATAAGAATGGATGGTTTCAAATTAATTAAGGGGCCTCGGTGGCCGAGTGGTCGTCTACTATTGATCACGTGGTCTGTCAACACTGAGATTGCGGGTTCGATTCTCACTGCAGGCAGGGTGTACTCGACTCCAATCTTAATTGACAAGGATTGCCAGTTTTCCGACCACAGGTCGGGGGTTTTGTCCGGGTACTCCGGCTTCCTCCCCCAATAAAAACTGGACGCCATGATATAGCTGAAAAATTGCTGAAAGTGGCGTTAAACACCATCAAACAAACAAAACAAACAAATTAATTAAAATAAAGTTCCAAAATTGACTAAAAATATAAACATTATTTGTCAATAAAATAAACTTGTCCTCATAATGTTCCAAGCCAATTTATTCAGCTTTAAGGCAAGATGACAGAACTTGGATTCGACTTCAATCAAAACCACAGCTGTACTCGACTTCAAAGTAGCCACTCATAATGCACTCAAAGAAGTGTTGCCAAGACTTGAAACAATGGGGTATTTTTTCCACTCAAGCCATCGGGAGAAAGACTCAAGCACTAGGACTACAGATCCCATACAGAGACAACGACGACGTAAAGACACTAGTAAGACGAGCAGCAATCCCCCACTCATATCCATGGACGCAATAGAAGACGTATGGTTCCAAGCCCTCGAAGACCGTAACGCTGCAGACATAACTCAACTTATACATACATTTACAGACTATGTGACAAAGTAGTGGATAGGAGACAGGACCGTGTGGAACCACTTTGGAACTCAAGGACACCTGACTACCAACAACATAGAGGGTTGGCACAGCAAACTGAAGACGATGACACAGAACGAACATCTCAACATATTCACTTCAATCCAGATGTTTAAAGATATACAGAACTATAACGGCATTACCCGAGTACAGAGACAGGCTGGTGGAACCCCTCTACCCCGTGCCAAGAAATACTTCAACATCGACCGCAGACTCACGACACTGAAGGAACGTTACCAGACAGGCATCATCGTCTTAATGACTTAAGCCGACAGCTCCGCCATCTCGGATAAGTGACAAAATGACTCTGTGTTCAGTTTAGTGCTCTTGGATTTTTTTTGTTACTTAATTACTATTATTACATAAGATGTGTAGTGCTATATCATGAAATAAATGTAACGAATTTAATTTAATTTAAAAAATGTATGATTAAACTATTTTCGGTAGGTTTGACTTTGTTTTCAACCATACATTTGTCTGATACAATATTCAAACATATGAAAAACAGGTGACACCTTTAGAAGGCCCCTTAATCCCATACATTAATTAAGAAATAATTCGCACAGGCTGTGGTTTATCATTACCACGGGACGACCATTTATGTCGTATTATTTCATCCCGAGCGATAGCGAGGGATAAAATAACAACATACATGGTCTTCCCGTGGTAAAACTATGATAAATCACAGTCTCCGTAAATTATTTCTATTTAATAAGACAATTAGAATGCATTTATAATATTTTCCTACCTATAGAAAACATCATTTCCGCCATAAACTGGCTGTTCCGTCAATGTAACACATAATATACTGCAACGGATAATTATAGCGCGTGTCGCTATTTATAAGATTTATACGTCATTTGCAAAAGCTTTTCGGTGGGAGTTGTAGTTTTGTAATTGGAACAGCCATTTAAACACGCCCTTCTCAGCGCGTGTTGCTCATAGATAAATCATTTTTTTACCACAGTTGTGGTCTCAAAGCCTTTAAAGCACGTCATATTAGAATTAGATGTTTATTCAATCCAGTAGGCGTTTGGGGAATAAATCTATGGTACATTTAAAATAAATTCATTTGTCGTTAGATTAATTTGTACATGAAATTTTTAAGTTTTGACTCGTATTGTTTTGAATCAATCAGTAAATTTGAAGGATAGAAAACCTATCATGCGTTTATAAATATACTCTTAAGATGAATTGATAGTGTTTCAAAATCCATGCATCAATGACCTACATTTACTACTTATTTACCTTTTAAAAGAAACAATGTAAGAAAAATAAATATCCCGTATCCAATCATAGTTGTTAATAAATATGTAATCGATTGTGTGACAGATGATGTAACTGATTGTGGTTTTATAAAGTAATACACAATAAAAAAGTATGGTGGCTTGTTTGTGCTATTACGTTATTTCGTCACCAAAACTTAACGATAACAATGAACCGCTAAAGTCTTTTTCTTTTCTATAAAAATACAGTTCTTTGTATTTACTTCAAAACTAGACCATTAAATCCAGCAAAATAAATTGACTGATTAGATGCTTGCTTTACGTCCTTCGAGCAGTATTTCAGCTATATTCTGGACGAACAAGTTAGCAAACAATACATCAATCTGGGAAAGATGGACCAAGGACAATAATTTTGAATGCTTATGGGAAGGGACGGAAAATTTAGCCTTTGAACTTTATAGTATGGTCCAAGTTCAGCAAAATAAAATATTTATGTATTGCGGCAGTTCTTTTTTGTGCCACATGCGAAAGATCAAAGTTTGATTGTTTGTTTGTTTGAATTGTGTTATAACGCCACTTTCAGCAATTTTTCAGCTATATCGTGGCGTTTAGTTTTTATTGGAGAAGGAAGCCGGAGTACCGCTGGTGAGAACTCCCGACCTGCGGTAGGAAAACTGGCAATCCTTGTCAATTAAGATTGTAGTCGCGTACACCCTGCCTGCAGTGAGAATCGAACTCGCAATCTCAGTGGTGACAGACAACGTGATATATAGTAAACGAACATTCTAAACCACTCGGCCACCGAGGCCCCTGAAAAGTCGTATTGACTTCTGTGGTTACTACAAATGGATTCAACATTGTATATACATGTATATTACAACTGGCAAAATTTAATGAGTGCAGATTGATATTTAAAAACATTTTATCTTTTTCAAACTACCCCTAGCTATTTTACCTCCTTCACTGTTGGAAGCTGATGACATTTCATATTTAAGACTGAGAAAAAAGTTAAATTATCAATTTACATGTAACGACAAATTAAAAACTACTTAAAGAGCAGAGATCTCCACACAGGCCCTTTTAGCATCCTGGCAATGTGATGCTATCTGGGTCAAATATGATGCTTTCTGAAAACATCCTTAATATATTTTATAAGAAATGTGATGCTATAATATCAAAGCAAATGATGCTGAACATATGGTCACAAAAATGGTTAATGGCATTTAATCCCGAAAAAACTGAAATCATGTTATTTTCAAATATAATGCCACCAAATATGAGGTTTACACTAAATGACATTAATATACCAGTTACTAAACTCCATAAACATCTAGGTGTTACCTTCAGCAGTGATGCTAAGTGGAATACACACATTGATAATATTATATGTAGTGTTTCAAAGCACCTGAACGTACTCAGGAAGTTGAAATATAAACTTTCCCGAAAAAACTTAGAAAAATTATATTTAGTCTTTATAAGACCACTTTTTGAATATGCCTGTGAGGTTTGGGATAACATGGGGGTGGGGTACTGCAACAAACTTGAACAATTACAGCTTGAGGCTGCTCGAATTGTTACGGGCCTACCAATTTTTACCAAAACAATAAATATTTATACTGAAATTGGGTGGGAGTCTTTGGATGAGCGCAGGAAACGCAGGAAGTTACAAATGTTCTATAATATACAGCACGACTCGGAACCAGCATATCTCTGCAACTTAATCCCCCCTACAATACAAAGCACGACAGTGTATCCCTTGCGTAATGGTAACAATATTATGACTCCGTTCTGTAGACTATCCCTGACTGAAGAATCATTCATACCATCAACTATACGACAGTGGAACCGTTTAGATCTATCAATCCGCAATGTTAACTCTACTTTTAAGTTTAAATCTGAACTAAAGAACTTGAACCCAAAAAGAAGAGTTCCAAAGCACTATAAATATGGTCATCGAAAACTTAACATTGTTCTAACCCAATTAAGATGTTCAGCATCAATATTGAATTATGACCTATACAAGGTAAATATTATATCTGATCCATCTTGTCGCTGTGGATCCGACCGCGAAGATTCAAATCATTACTTCTTTGAATGTTCGAAATATGCTAATATTAGAAATAGATTATTCGAACACCTTCATTGGCTGCCAATCTATTGTCCAGTAAATCTAGAACTTCTTACATCTGGTAATTCACAATTGTCTAATGATCAGAATGAACAAGTCATTAAGCATGTATTTGAGTATATCAAAAGGTCAGAAAGGTTCCCAATGGTTTGATCATTACTCACAAGGATTTGAAACCACACTCATCATCACGTCCATCACATCTATCACATCATTTTTTTTCTTTATTTAATTTCCTTCTTCTCTCTATTTTTCCTTTAATATTTGTCATACAAAATTTTGATATGTCTCCAACAAACATAATATAATTTGTATTGTATAACAATGTACGCTGCTCTATCAATATTTTTGTAACATACTGTATACTGGAGAAGACTTCATAAGTTTGATTAACTTGTGTCTTATCCTTTTTGCATATTTGAGCAAATAAAATATGTTTAAACTAATGATGCTATTGAGAAAACTGAAAATACCAGGATGAACATTTCTGGGGAGAACACTGAATGCTAAATACTTGAAATCGCTTTAAAATACTAGAACCAATCTGATGTTATGGTAATGTTTATTATAACTTGCCTCTCGCGTCGATTTAATAATTTCAATTATAATGTTGAACAGTTATTTAGCCTTACATGATGGCTGGTCTTAAGTTATTGTTGTAAATTTTAATCGTTCACCCACAAAACCAAAGTGCATGATTTATTCGACATTTTCCTCAGTATTTGGTCTGACTTTATGTTTAGCTGTAAATGTTATATTTCAGTCCCATTACGTGCTTGTATATTTACCATGTTTATTGTTAAAGATCTAGTAATACTCTATAAGTGGCGTGTTTTCCTTCATATAAACAAGCAATCATTTCCTACGTGTTTTTCCTTCATTAAATCATTTACGGTTTTTCCGTTACTTGCGTTATGTTTTATTGTCTGTTTACTTATGGATATAGGTCAAGTTAATTTTAGAAACTTAGTGGTCTCTCCATAATATTTTCCCACAGTGTTTATTTTATGTTTTTTATAGTCGTTTTTCCTTGAGTTATTCTGTACTTTAAATAATACATATGTAATGCATGGCGTAGGCGTAAGCTCTTTTCCCTGGTATTATACATATATGTGGACGTTTCTGCATGTTTGTTTTGATAGTCTTTTAGAATTAAGTGTGTGGGGGGAGGGGTAGTTTTGGATCCCTTTCACCGGTTCATTGTCGACATTGTTTCCGTAATGCCTTGCTGTTTGGTTGTTTTGTCTTTTTATTTGATTTGTGATATTTGTGTTTAGCTTATAACAGTATTATCATTTACTATGAAACAAATCATCATATTAGGAACTATGATTCAAATTTTATCGCTCGTCATGTCATGTTAGAAGAAAGTTTTAGGTCTGTGTTAAAAATGTAGGATGAGTTGATTACACAAAATAGGGACCGTCTTCTTCTCCTGTGTCTTCTCGGGTCTAAATAATAGAAATACCAAGAAAATTCGGTCTGGCACACAGCACACTTATTTTTATCCACAGTTAAGCGAAAGTTAACTTTGAATTTAAAAATTAAATAAGGTTGAAAGATTTGTTTATTCCGGAATTTGCAGATGATATACACAACTTCGATAATCTTGAAATATACATATAAACAATTATCTTTGTTTATAAAGTTTGTTAACGTATAATAGTGTATTAAATAAGAATGAAAATCTTATGCAATCAGTTGATCAGTTAGTTTGTTTTGTAGAATCCTATTTAATTTATAGCGGCTAATAAATAAATAAATATCGGAGGAACTAAATTCCTTCTGTGGCAGTAGTAAATTCTGACGTAGAAAGATATGTGGGCTGTTTCGGAGATTGTATCATGGCATCTAGTTTTTATTGGAGAAAGAAGCCCGATCAGCCGCTTCAAAATTTACCTTAGGATGGATAAAATGTGCAAACAGTAATTCCTTAAATTATAAAACTAGACTTGTAATTGATAACAAATTCAAATTCGTGATAACTGTATTCGTCATGAGACATTTAAATTATATTTAGATGTCTTAACTATACTTCCATACATCAATAAACATTTGAATCTTTTGTGTGAGAATTTTTAAAAAAGGAAACTAAAACCGAAAACAAACGCGGAAATGTAAGTATTCTTTGTACTCAATAATACATTGTATACAAATGTAACAACTTGACATAATTGAAATTCACGTTTTTGTTTAACAACAGTAAATGTCAAGATGTCGATGTACATAAATAATAATATAAAGAATGAAATCTTGGGGAACGTTGGGGAGATAGTGTTAATTGTTGAATCTAGGTTCAACGCAAACATTTGTTAAGGTCCTGAAAGCAGTTATATAGCACCCAGCAAATCCGGAGGTAAAGTTGGTGTTGTGCCAGTCTTCCCTATTTGGCGTCTATGGTACGAGCCCTGCACGTTACAGAATGTTTGGTGGCAGTGGTGGGATTTATTGCGTGTGCTCAGAGTTAATAGAGATGGAGACTGTTAGAGATTTACAAGACTAGATTGCCCAATCGAGAGAGAGCTAAAGGAAAGCACGACAACGCACGTCCTATTCACTTTACCCCTATGCCCCAATTTTCGAGCCAAAGTGATTCGGGTATTATCACGACAAAACAACTGACAATTGTAAAAGTAAGGAAACCACACGGTTCTTTCATACACCTGTAAGTAATGGGTTTAATTCCGGTAGTGGGGCTAAGCCAAAGGTTTTGAAGTCAAGCGGGACTCAGGATAAAATTGTAACTCCGGTAATTGGACTAATGACTGGAATGACTACCGGTCACATTTTGAAGCATATGCACCCATTAACGGGTGAGATGACCATGAAAAATGATTGACCTCGCGGCAGCGTTGAGGGGACAGCCCCAGAGTGTGTTAGGTGATTTACCGGAGGATAGGAAGGGACAGTTTAAATATCTTGTTAAGTCCCTTGAAGAACGTTTCGCTCCCCCAAATCAAACAGAACTACACAGGATATTAGACGTGAAATCAGAATCCGAGACAGACTAAGACATACTTATTTAAAAACCCGACCTCGACTAACGAACGAAAAGACAAAAGAAATCATATGAATAATATGAAAAAGACAGCAAAGTTGAATTTCTTTAAGAGCATAGATGACACATTAACCACACTAAAAACTACAACAGCAAGCAGTACTGGAAAACAGTCAAACTAATCTTAAAAGGTGAAAACCAGTTGACAGAACGTCCACCGCTACGTACCTGTACGGACGACACTGACACAGTTTTGACAACACCGACAAATGTAACATACTTAAAGCCTATCATAGTTCCATATCTGACTTACAAGACAAACATATAAGACTGTCCGAGTTTGATGACGGTGGACCGAACACTTTGACTGAAGTCATTGTAAAGGTAGAAAATATCATTGACGCTATTTCGCTACTTGATCCGAAAAAGGCTGCAGGACACGATCTTATTAGTAATAGAATGCATTAATCATTAAGTGAACAAAAATTCCCAACATCTTGGAAGCTGGCAAACGGTATACCAATATTCAAGGATGGGACAGATCGATAGTATCTAACTATCGCCCGGTTGCTTTGTTGTGTACTGTAAGTAAAAGTTTTGAAAAAGTTATTTACAAATTTACAAATACATTTTCAACTTCATAAAGAAAAATGACTTAATATATATGTTTCAGTCTGGTTTTCTCCCAGGACATTCAACAACCCACCAACTTATTGAACTTGTTCATGACATTGTTCTTGCACTTGACAATCGGAAACTGATTTTCTTAATTTTTTGCGACGTCAGCAAGGCGTTTGACAGGGTGTGGATAAGAGGAATATTACTGAAATTAGAACAATACGGAATTAAAGGAAATATCTTGCATTGGATAGAAAGTTATTTAACTAACAAAGAACAGAGAGTGGTATTAAAGGACTCTGTGTCTACCTTAAGCAAACTTAAGGCGGATGTTCCCAAAGGGTCGATCCTGGGTCCTCTGCTCTTTCTAATCTTTATAAACGATATTGCTGACGATATGCTTGGTCTTTGCAGATTATTTGCTGATTATACTTCAATCGGGGAGAGATCATGCGATTCAGTATTCAGCAGATGGTTAACATAGACCTAGAAAATATTTCTTATTGGTCAAAACAGTGGCTAGTAAAGCTTAATCCTAATAAAACGGACATATTCTTGTTAAGTACTAGAAATGTGCACGGTGAACTGTCTTTTAGGTTGATAATATAACTATTGATACAGTGCACTGTCATAAGCATCTTGGTGTAATACTAAGTTCAGATTGTAAATGGACATCACATGTAGATAATATCGTTGAAAAAATATCAAAACAAATTGCAATACTAAGAAAGCTCAAATTTAAGCTATCTTAAACCTTTTTTAGAGAAAATATACATAACATTCATTCGTCCTCTTTTTGAATATGCGTGTGAAGTGTGGGATAGCTGTACAAATATCGATTGTCTTCTTATGCTAGCATCGCATCAATCTATAACGAAACTGGCTGGGAACGAAAAAAGCTATCTTTATTTTACAACATTGTTCAAGGGGATGTACCAAAATATTTAACTAATATTTTACCAAAATTTGTTAATCAAATACATAACTACAACCTTAGGAATTCTAGTAACATTTCACTTCCACCCGCTAGACTTAATATATTCCAAAATTCATATTTTCCTTCAACAATAAAACTTTGGAACAGTTTAGATATTCATATTAGGGAATCTTCTAGTCATGCTGAATTCAAATCTGCACTTAAAACCAAACACCAGCTGAACAGAAAGCCTCCATTACACTATGCAACTGGTAACCGTAAAATGAATATAATTCATACAAGATTACGTCAAAAATGTAGTAGTTTAAAAGGTGACCTGTTCAAATGTAATAATCGACTCACCACGCTGCAACTGCGGAGATGATAATGAGTCAGTGCACCATTTCCTTTTATATTGTAACTTGTATAATTTATAAAGAACACAAACATGTAACAACATAAGATCACTATGACTAAATCCAACCATTGAAAACCTTTTATATGGAAATAGTTCTGCTGACTTTAATTGTAATTCTATGCTATTCACTTATGTTCAAAATTATATTAAAGAAACACAGAGATTTGTTTAATTATATGAATCATTAAAATATACACAAACGAACCGTGTATACGACAAACAAGCCATCATATAGTTTATTTCAACTTAACTCAAAATAGTTGCTTCCCAGTCTGCCAGCCGCGGACGTGCCGTGCTGTTACTTGGCTTTGCTCAAATATTCCAACAAGATGTAATCAAAATTACCGTACCAATATATTTATTTATTTATGTGTCTTTCAACTCGTCATTTCTATGTTATGCATCATTCATATTTTTTTACAATTTACTGTGTGTTACATATTGTCCACGTGTAATGTTGTCAATTTAAGGGAGAAGACTTCATAAGTCTCATCCATTTGTCTATTGTTAATGACAATAAAATATTTTTAAAGTACAGAGTTCAATTAAAGGAACCTCTGAAACTTTGCCAGAATTAGGGCAGGGGATATGATGCCTAGTAAATAAAGCGTATCCAAGAGCCTGTGGTAGTTGCGAGAAACTTTAGCCATGGAACATTGGATTGATAGTATGGTGAACAGAGAAATACACATTAAAGTAAAACAATATCGCCCCAGCAATCTTAACACTGCCATATGTCTGGCAGTTGAACTAGAAACTTTTCATAAGGCGGAGTACCCTTATGCGACAGTAGACACGATGGACAATTCGGCAAGAAGTCGAACTGAAAATACGAATGAAAGTTCTGACAAGATAGAGAGAATGTTGGAGGCTATGAATGAGCAGCTGGCAAGTATGAAAAAAGAGTTAGACTAATTTGAGAAAAATAATACGAGACAAAAGCATGGGAACACAATACACTTTGCATGTTACAATTGTGAGAAGCCTGGTCACATGGCAAGGAACTGTCTCTTGACCACAGGGTCACCTAGGCTTCCAACAAGTACCAAAGACCCAAATGTTAGAATAATGAATTCAAAGCGGAGAAGTAATCGTAGACGATAACCTTATCTTGGTACCAATAAAGTCAACCAGGTCTCTACGTAGAGGTTAAGGTTAATGACACTTCAGTCAGATTTTTGGTTGACACGGGGGTATCCCCCAAGGCATCATGGCAGCCAACGGTGCTCCACTTCAGGATAAGAGTAAGGCTCTCTTTCCCATCAGCAGGGAACTTTTCATACACAATTTTAGCAGCTGTAATAGCAGAGTTATCTGAAGAAGGTATATAATAAAGTTGACCTTGAGAAGGCGGTTCTTTTCCAAGGTCATCAAGAGGTACCAACGTATATGGAGGGGCGGTTGGGGATCTTCCGAATTGCTGTTAAAAACTCCGTCAGCATTGCTCCGAGATCAGAAATCGTAATTCCCGGAACGGTTATGGACCATGTTCACGGCAGTATGGGAGTGAGCAGAATAGAGCCTCATGACGAATTTTTAAGTAAAGATGTGTCTCTTGTGGCCAAAACTCTGGTTTATGACGATGAAGTTGTACCAGTGAGATTAATGAATAAAAGTGACAACGTGAAAATTTTAAGAGCAGGCACGGTGATTGGCAATCTTAGTAAGGCAGAAGTAAAATGCGATGGTAAACAGGAAGACAGTAGTGCACAATTAAATTCTGAGCTTGACAGCCTTTTGACTAGAGCAAGTAAGGGTCTGAAGGTGAAGTCGGAAATTTGTTAATAGAATTTAGAAGTCAATTCGCCGCCTCTGATCCAGATTGTGGTCACACTGATTGTGTCCGCCATAAAATAAATACGGGAGATGCGAATCCCATCAAACAGCCCCCACGGCGCACTCCTGTGGCCATGAGAGAAGCGATTGATAAGATATAGATAGTATGTTAGCAAAGAAGGTTATAGAACCTTCCGAAGGGCCATGGTCGTCTGGAATCGTTTTAGTCAAAAAAAGGAAAGAACCACAAGGTTCTGCGTAGATTATAGACTTGTAAATGCATGCACTCTGAAAGATGCTTACCCTCTTCCCAGAATAGATGACTCCCTTGAACAGTTGTCTGGAAACAAATGAAGTAGCCACAGACCCTGACAAGATAAAGTGTATGAAAGAGTGGCCTATTCCCTGCAACGTCAGCGAGTTTCCTAGGCTTATGTGGGTATTATCGGAGGTATATCCAAAATTTTTCGGACATTGCAAAATGTTAACACCAGTTGACGGAAAAGGGTAAGGAGTTCCTATGGACCGATGAGAGTCTAGAGGCATTTGAAAATTTAAAACAGAATCTAATCCAATCCCCAATCCTATTCCATCCAGATTTCACAAAAGAGTTCGTGTTAGATACAGACGCCAGTAATCTGGTAATAGGTGGGGTCTTGTCGCAAATAATTGATGGTAAGGAACGGGTGAACGCTTATGGCAGCCGGACATTGTCAAAATCAGAACGCAAATACTGCGTAACAAGGAAAGAACGTTTAGCTGTGGTCTATTTTATCAAACACTTTCGACACTTTTTCTATGGGAGAAAGAACTGACCACTGTTCCCTTCAGTGGTTACTCAGGTATAAAAAAACCAGAGGACCTAAAGAAATATTACACATGGAAACTAAATACCCCGCGTATACCAAACCAAACGAGGGTATGTAATTTATTACTTTCCACAGCCAATACAACCAGTAAAACCTTATCCAAACAATGTATTTTTCACACAGGTGTACTATGGCCGCTATTTGACAATATCTTAATGCCAAATAAAGATAAAAGGCTTGAAAGGATTCTTCAACATAGAAATGGTATGTATGATATAAATATATTCATGGAATCTGACGTATCGGTGTGTGCATTTATTATCCCAAACTTCTTAAAAATGCTGTCTTTTAATTGACTATCATTTTACAATACTTGTAATTCTATACCGCGTGTTTAAAATCAAAGATTTGGTACTAACCACCCAATTTGTTGTATCTCGTCTTGCGTTACATGAATATAGTAACCACTTGGTTAATTTTCCTGTCTCTAAGTGACATGCATTTCTTATTTATAGTAATCACGCAATTTGCGTCAAAATATTTACAAACAATATAGCTGGAAAAAATGTCCGTATCGGGTAGAAAATTTGTTCGCGCACTCTATATATTTCCATATTCTCTGCTGTAAATAACGCAAAGTTTTGTCGGTTGTTCTTTTAGCAAGATCCGTACAAGCAGGCAAGTATGCAGCAGCGTTAGTTATCATCTTAGTCTAGTTGTACCTTGTTCTTTGATATTTGCAACACAGTACTAGCTCTGTCAAACACGTGAGCATTAAATTAATAAAAACTATTCTTGACATTTCTCACCTTCATTATTCATAGTAACTGTTTTGTTTGTGTCGCTTGTATCTGTATTAAGTTCTGTAACAACTGTAGTTTCTTTATATTCGGTACTTGTTCCACCTACTGCCACATGAAACACATGTTAAAAATAACTGATGCATATATTTATCAAAATTTGCTATCTACTGGGACATTATGTTTATAAATCAGAAAAATACAGTTCTTGTTACGTGATTTATACAATTTTTTATGAATAAACGTATTACGTTAAACTTGATAACATGACGACGCGTGAGAGACTGAAAATGACTGCAATTGGTATTTTCAGTCCTTTTTCATTGATTACGTTCGACCCAAACTATTGTTACAAATGTCAACAACAACAAAAAACATTGAACCGCAAAAGCCAATTTCAAAGAAATCTCATACTTGTACATGCTTGGTGATAGGTCATATGGGCTTCGAGTCGACACAATAATGCCAGTCTATACAAATGAAAAGATACTTTTAAAAAATCAGAGAAGACTAATTCATTAGTTGTTTTATCTGTATCAATGAATATATATTTATAACTGATTAAATAAATACATGTTGTCCTAAGTTCAACGAGCATTGTATTTCAGCCTTATGTTTATAAATCAGAAAAATACAGTTCTTGTTACGTGATTTATACAATTTTTTATGAATAAACGTAGTACGTTAAACTTGATAACATGACGACGCGTGAGAGACTGAAAATGACTGCAATTGGTATTTTCAGTCCTTTTTCATTGATTACGTTCGACCCAAACTATTGTTACAAATGTCAACAACAACAAAAAACATTGAACCGCAAAAGCCAATTTCAAAGAAATCTCATACTTGTACATGCTTGGTGATAGGTCATATGGGCTTCGAGTCGACACAATAATGCCAGTCTATACAAATGAAAAGATACTTTTAAAAAATCAGAGAAGACTAATTCATTAGTTGTTTTATCTGTATCAATGAATATATATTTATAACTGATTAAATAAATACATGTTGTCCTAAGTTCAACGAGCATTGTATTTCAGCCTTGTTCAGGACGAACAAAAAAAAAATAAATCACAATGAGAAGTATTGGACCAATAGGAATAAATTTCTAAGTGACATGCATTCCTTATTCATAGTAATCACGCAATTTGCGTCAAAATACAAAAAATATACAAAAACAATATAGCTGCAAAAAATGTCCGTATCAGGTGTTAAATTTGTTCGTGCACTCTATATATTTTCATATTCTTTGCTGTAAATAACGCACAGATTTGTCGGTTGTTCTTTTAACAAGATCCGTACAAACAGGCAAGTATTCAGAAGCGTTCGTTATCATCTTAGTCTAGTTGTACTTTAATCTTTGATATTTACAGCACACTTTACTATTGATCACCTTATTTTCAATGCTGTAATTTTGAGTTTAACCCCAACGTGAGGAATCTTTCCGTCAATTAAACATTAATTGCCAAGGATTTCCAGTTTTTCCACAGTTGTTCGGATCAGGTACAATGGCTTACAAATATCAAAATAAAATTAAAAAAAAGAATGGAAGGTTTCAAATTAATTAAAATAAAGTAAAAAACTTGACTAAAAGGTTACAGTATATACATTATTTGTCAATAAAATGAACTTGTCTTCATAATGTCCCATGCCAATTTATTAAGCTTTAAGACAAGTAGACAGACCTTGGACTCGAATTCAATCCAACACAACTGTGTTCGACTTCGAAGTAGCCACTAATAATGCACTCAAAGAAGTGTTTCCAAGACTTGAAACCAAGGGGTGTTTCTTCCCCTACATTGGAGCAATCGGGAGAAAGCACTAGGACTACATATCCCATACAGAGACAACGACGACGTAAAGACCCTAGTGAGACGAGCAGCAATCCTCCCACTCATATCCATGGACGCAATAGAAGACGTATGATTCCAGGCCCTCGAAGACCGTAACGCTGCAGACATAACTCAACTTATACAGACATTTACAGACTATGTTACAGAGCAGTGGATAGGAGACAGGACCGTGTGGAACCACTTTGGAACTCAAGGACACCTAACTAAAACAACATAGAGGGCACAGCAAACTGTAGACAATGACACAGCACGCACATCTCAACATATTCACTTCAATGCAGATGTTTAAAAATATACAGAACCACAATGACATTAACCGGATACAGAGACAGGCTGGTGGGACCACTCTACCCCGTGCCAAGAAATACTTCAACATTGACCGCAGACTCACGACACTGAAGGAACGTTACCAGACAGGCATCATCTACTTAATGACTTATGCCGACTCATCATCAGAGCTCCTCCATCTAGAATAAGTGACAAAATGTCTCTGTGTTTAGTTTAGTGCTCTGGTTTTTTTGTAACATGAAAGAAATGTAATGAATTTAAATTAATTTAATAAAATGTATGATAAAAGTATTTTCTTTAGTTTGACTTTGTTTTCAACATTACATTTGTCTGCTACAATATTCCAACTATAACAAACAGGTGACACTAATTTAAACACCTTTAGAAGGCCCCTTGATCCTATACATCATTTAGATGTTTATTTATCCAGTAGGCGTTAGGGGAATAAACCTATGGTACATTCAAAATAAATACATTTGTCGTTAGAGTAATTTGTACACGAAATTTTAAGTTTGGACTTATATTGTTTTGAATCAATCAGTAAATTTGAGGGATAGAAAACCTATCATTCGTTTTATAAAAATACTCTTAAGATTTATAGTGTTTCAAAACACATGTAGCAATAACCTACATTTACTACTTATTTACCTTTAAAAAGAAACCATGTAAGAAAAATAAATATCCCGTATCCAATCATGTTGTAAAAAGGTTAGTTTTTAATAATTATATAATTCTAATATGATTTGCATATTTAGAAATACGTTTATTTCATTGGTTGAGATTACTTCCGGTTGAAGTTTTCAACGAAATTTATTTTTTAATAAATGAAGTTGACCTAATTTATTTTTGGATAAATGACGTTGACCGAATTAATTTTACCGTTACCAACGTAAACAAAGATCGCGGCTTTCAATATCGAAAGTAGCGAACAACTTACAAATTATTTGTTTGATGAATTATCATTAATGATTTGTTAATATTAAACTTAATTGTGTTTATTAAAATCAGAACATTGTTTATGGAATAATCATACGTGAAAAAAAACCAAAATATTCATACGTTCAGTCAATCCCGCTACCAAATACACAAGAAATATGAAGTTGAGAAACACGCTAGATAAATTAATTTCTTAATGCAATTTTAAAGAATTATAAGGATTAAACACCGTTTTCAATGGATTTATCGGTATATCAACAAGACCAACTCACTCACAAACATATCATAAAAGTCTTTCGGACCTATTTAATCCTATAGTTATCGATTTTGTGACAGATGATGTAACTGATTATTGTTTTGTAAAGTTATACACAACAAAAGTATGGTGGCTTGTTTATGCCATTACGTTATTTCGTTACCGAAACTTAACGATAACAATGAACCGCTAAAGTCTTTTTATTCTCAATAAAACTACAGTTCTTAATATTTACTTCAAAACGAGACCATCAAATCCAGCAAAATAAATTGACTGATTAGATGCTTGCTCTACGTCCATCGAGAAGTATTTCATCTATATTCTGGACGAACAAGTTAATAGACAATAAATCAATCTGGGAAAAATGGGCAAATTTAGCATTTGAACTTCATAGTATGGTCCAAGTTCAGAAAATAAAATATTAATGTATTTCGACAGTTTTTTGTACCACATGCGAAAGATCAAAAGTCGTTTGCTTGTCTGTTTGTTTGAATTGTGTTAAACGCTACTTTCAGCAATTTTTCAGCTATATCGTTGCGTCCAGTTTTTATTGGGGAAGGAAGCCGAAGTACCGCTGGAGAGAACTCCGACCTGCGGTATGAAAACTGGCAATCCTTGTCAATTAAGATTGTAGTCGATTTCACCCTGCCTGCAGTGAGAATCGAACCCGCAATATCAGACCTCGTATATAGTAGACGAACAATCTTAACCACTCGCCACCGTGTCCCCTCAAAAGTCGTATTGACTTCTATGGTTACTACAAATGGATTCAACTTTGTATATACATGTATATTACAACTGGCAAAATTTAATGAGTGCAGATTAATATTTAAAAGCATTTTATCAAACCACCCCTAGCTATTTTACCTCCTTCACTGTTTGAAGCTGATGACATTTCATATTTAAGACTGAGAAAAAAGTTTAAAAAGTTAAATTATCAAGTTAACAACAAATTAAAAACTACTTAAAGCTAAATACTTAAAATACCAGAACAAATATGATGCTATGGTAAAGTTTATTATAACTTGCCACTCACGTCGATTTAATAGTTTCAATTATAATGTTGAACAGTTATTTAGCCTTACATGATGGATGGTCTTAGGTTATTGTTATAAATTTTTATCGTTCACCCACAAAACCAAAGTGCCTGTTTTATTCGACATTTTCCTCAGTATTTGTTTGACATTATGTTTAACTGTAAATGTTATATTTCAGGCCCATTACGTGCTTGTATATTTACCACGTTTATTGCTAAAGATCTAGTTATATTTTATAAGTGGCGTGTTTTCCTTCATATAAACAAGCAATCTTTTCCTACGTTTTTTCTTCATTAAATCCTTTACGGTTTTGCCATTACTTGCGTCAAGTGTTATTGTCTGTTTACTTGTGGATATAGGTCAAGTTATTTTAGAAACTTAGTGGTCTTTCCATACTATTTTCCCACAGTGTGTATTTTATATTTTTTAAAGTCGTTTTTCCTTGAGTTATTCTGTACTTTAAATAATACATATGTAATGCATGGCGTAGGGGTAAGCTCTTTTCCCGGGTATTATACATATATGTGTACGTTTCTGCATGTTTGTTTGATAGTCTTTTAGAATTAAGTGTGTGTGGGGGAGAGGGGTAGTTTTGGATCCCTTTCACCGGTTCATTGTCGCCCTTGTTTTCCGTAATGTCTTGGTGTTTGGTTGTTTTGTCCTTGTCTGAATTGTAATGTTTGTGTTTAGTTTATAACAATATTATCATTTACTATGAAACAAAACCCTATTAGGAACTATAACTCAAATTTTATCATTCGTTATCATGGTTGCTCGTTATGTCATGTTGGAAGAAAGTTTTAGGTCTGTGATAAAAATGTAGGACGAGTTGATTACACAAAATAGGAACAGTCTTCTTCTCCTGTCTTCTCCGGTCTAAATTATAGAAATACCAAGAAAAGTCGTATTGGTGGTGAATTCTGACGTAGAAAGATATGTGGGCTGTTTCGGAAATTGTATCATAGTATCTAGTTTTTATTGGGGAAAGAAGCCCGATCAGCCGGTTCAAACTTTACCTTCGGATGGATAAAATGTGCAAAAAGTAATTCCTTAAATTATAAAACTATACTTGTAATTGATAACAAATTCAAATTTGTGATAACTGTATTCGTCATCAGACATTTAGATTATATTCGCCTTGTAACGAAAAGAACTTTTTAATTTTGGGTTGCAGGAAAACAACAATATTCATACATTGTCAAAAATATAATGTGTATTTGCACTCGCCGAAAAACTGGTGGAAAATGCTCGGAAGAGCCTCGTATTCCTACATGTAGCTGTTTCGAAGGCTCGTAGAAATACATTTTATATTTTTGACAATGTATGAATATTTTATATTTATCCCCATAAACAATCTTGTAGAAAACTGACGTGAATATGCTTCTTTTTAAAACTATATGCTTATCAGATAACCCAAGACCAATCGATACACCAGCCTTTACTATAAAAAGCACATATTAGTAAAATACAATGATCCTACTCTTTCTCAAAATCTTTGTTATTGGCATGGAGTATTGCACTCTCCAAACGCGTCACTCCTTACAGTCCGCGGCCGGCCAGGCTTTCCTTATTATGAACTGACAACTCCCTAATGAGAATGCCTCCCATATCCGCCACCATGAGCCGTGCAGGGCTTCTCTGCGGGTAGAGCACAGGGAACCCTATCAGAATGGACCCAGCCGAACAATAAAAAGTAGCTCGATTTTCATGGGTTGCTTTGCATAAATTTGGGGTCGTTGTCTCTCAGAAATTAACCAAAATGTTTATAATCTATACTACTAAAATTATAGACCCCTTTTTGAAGCCCGCATAACAAAACAAAGAGAAATAATTTAATACATACATAATAACTACAGATATAGACTTCCGTCACGTGAAACAAGTGAACAGTTCGTTCTTGTTTAAATTCAGCTGGCTCACTGCAAGAAAACGATTGGAATCGAAGGGACTTGTACCATAATTTTTCAAAATTTGTGGTCTAAACACTTTTCATTTGGTATTTCTATTGTTAATAACTTTTAGATGGAGACTGATGATCATATATTGGCAAGAAAAACGCACACTGAACGTAATATCATGGCCGCAGTAAGAAAAATAATGTACCAGTAACTCGATATCTTCCCCTTCTTGGGGCACAGATAAGGACAGCCACGATGATAGTAGGGGAAAATATTCCAGAAAGTCTCTAACAATTTTTGATTTGCAGGTAAATTTTCATGAATTTTAGCTATCTGCGCAATGCATCAAGTTACTATTAGCATGAACACAAATGAATGGATTCGAGCTTTTAGACCTTATTGGAATTTATATTTTCATTTAGCTTTAGATGTGATTCAGAAATTCAGACAGAAATTTAAACCAATTGCAAAACAAATATTCTGAATTTCAACTAGATTGATCTATTATGTATTTTCAGATAGCAAATGGAGCTTCTGTATTCCAAAAAGGACTAATCTATACCAATCACCAAGCTGCCTGCAATTTCCAGCAGTAGTTTTATAGAGCAGCTGTACTCAGAGACATGACAATCGTACAAATTAAAAGTAGCCCTTATGTTGGATGAGTCAATTGACATTGCAAAAAATCAAAAACTGGTTTATGTTTTGTAAAATTGAATAATGGATTGGTTAAGAGATGCTGGTACATAAACAATGTCAGTGGTTTAGGCAGAGATGTTGCTGCTGTAATTGTTGGTCAAAGTTCTGGTCTTGGTGTAAGATTTCAAGCTAGAAAATTCTAAATGTATCCATGTTTGGTGTGCAGCACACAAGTTGGCCCTAGTGTCTTATTGGGCTGCAAAAAGAGTACCACATCTTCAAACTGTCAATGTTTTTAATTTTCATCAATATTCAGCACCTGGGTATGCTAACTCTAGAGAGCTCTAACAATTAATGGGTCAAAAGGTGAATAGGTTTAAAACGCCAACTCAGGTAAGGTGGTTATCAGTGTCGGATGCAGTTAAGGCTTGTTTGTCCTGTTAGTCAGCACTTATTCTCAGTCTTGTTCATAAAGTGTTATCAGCTTCAAACAGAGAAGGAGGTAAAATAGCTAGGGGTAGTTCGAAAAAGATAAAATGCTTTTAAATATTAATCTGCAATCTGTTTACTACAAGATTTTCTTGATTTTCTCGACAGAACATATACAAAGCTTTTAAAAAGATGAACTTGATATCCACAGAATGAAAAGTTTAATGATTGCGACTAAGGACACAATTTATATATAATGTTGTGTTTAGCATTCACTATGCCAAAATTGGCCAGGGTTGAAGACATAGTGCACGACCCGAAGTTTCTCTAAACAACAAAAAGATTCATTTTACTAATGTATTTTCCGCTTTAAATTGTTTAACAACAGAGAATTTTGGTACATCATAATTAATTATCCTTCTTTATTAAAATAATACACTCAATGATGTTGTATGTCTTGTACGGTACAAATCATTGGTTTCTTCATTAAAAAACATTATTACAATCAATTCTTTATTATTTAGCTTTGTACAACACGATTTATTTACAGTTTCTGTATGAATAAGGCAAAACAAATCCAGTCTCAACTTGTTACAGTACAGTATGTATAAATGTCCTTCAAACATTTATGCTGTTACAGTACTTGAGATTGAAAACGCAATTATCAATTTATCAATCCGTCAGCGATCCGTCAGCGTTCCAAAATCCGTCAGCGATCAGTTATCAATCAGTCAGATCAGTCAAATCGTTCCCAATCCGTCCATCCGTCAATTGACGGACTCGGAACGATTTGGCTGATCTGACGGATCGACTTGGACTGATCGCTCTAATCCGTCCATTCAACTTCCGGTTAGTGAAATAAATTTTTCGAAATGTCAAAATTCGTTTCACTCGCAAATATTAGAAGTTTACAAATGTCAACTGTTTTCTCATTTATGGCTCGTTTAACCTAATAATAAGGCTAAAACAGGTCTAAAGTTATAAATAATACGAATGGAAATTACCCCAATCTATAACTAGTTATATATGCATCTGTGACGAAATATAAACATCACATAGTGTCATGTTATAAACAAAATAATTTCTAAAAAATACACACACAATGACTTAAAACAAATTGACCACGCGTGCCAAGGCGTACGTCTCGTATTTGTCTTCGAATTTTTTAAAGCGGAAAAAGTCGAGTCTAAAGTTATAAATCATAAATGGAAATTCCCCAAATATATAACTAATGCATCTGTGACGGAATATAAACATCACATAGTGCAATTTTATAAAAAAAAAAGAAATGGAAAAAAACACAGTGTATAATACTTAGAAAGATTTACGACAAAAGCGAAAAAATCTATTTATATATTTTATTCACTATCTAGTTGTGTCACATGAATTTACACAGAATATATTAAATGTCAAATAAAGAATAAACGCGTTTGTATATAGAAGCTTACGAGACGCAAACATGTAAGCATAATTTTAAAATAAATTCTGCTTTCGCATTTTAGCCGTCACGATTTCTTTATTTTACGATGTCTGTTATAGTCATTCGATATTTGATGATATATAAGTATAAATGGTTTCCTTTAAATTCGGAAGTGTTTGAAATTAGTTACTAGGTATCACGTTTTTTTGGGAGGCGGGGGGGGGAGGGGGTTCAGGACATAATAGGATTGCCGCGAACCATATTGACGTGTTTAGAGAGTATTAGCACGCTAATGATCTCTTTTGTAGATTTCGAAAGGGAGAAGGCTTCAAATTTTCCGCCCATACCCATACCCACTTATTTTTCCAGTTGAATTCAAAATGTTTGCCCTTTTATCCATCTTTCTCTAATTGATTGAGGGGGCCTCGGTGGCCGAGTGGTAATGGTAGTCTACTATTGATCACGTTGTCTGTCAACACTGAGGTTGCGGGTTCGAGTCTCAAGGCGGGCAAGGTGCATCCGACTTAATTGACAAGGATTGCCACTTTTCCTACCGAGGGACCGGGGTTTTCTCCGGGTACTCCGGCTTCCTCCTCCAATAAAAACTGGACGCCATGATATAGCTGCAAAATTGCTGAAAGTAGCGCTAAACAATATTTAAACAAACAAACAAACAAACAAACTAATCTAATTGATATTTAACTTTTTCTCTTCATGAATAAGGCTGAACACCCTCGCTGAAAGAAAAGCAAGCATCCAATCAATCAATCAATGAAATAAGTTCTTCAAATTGAATGACAATCTTTTAAAGGGTACGTTTTGAAAAGTTCTGTTTTATCGATATGACTGTAATGACAACGTGCAAACCGATCTTCATAGACCTAGGTTAATGACGTTTTGTTAAAAAAATTTACTATTTCGTACTATAGCACGTGTCTATCTGTAACACATTTTTACGCTTAACTGCAGTATTCACAGACAAGTCTCCCCGACGTTATTAGGGCCGCAGTGGCTGATTGATTAGTCATCTACTAGTTATTACATGCCAATAAACAGGTAGCGGATTTTCAAACGATTGCAGATAGGGTGTGCCTGACTCCAACTGTATTGACTTGTCCGTTTTAACCCGTGTAATCCGGCTTCCTCCCACCTCACTCCCAATAAAAAATGGACGCCATGAAATAAATGAAACAATCCAGCGTAATTGTAATTATACTTTTTAACTTCTTTTATTGCCTGAATCAGAATCGCTATATATTTTACAATACAACTTTTTGTTTAGTAAACAATTTATTTTGATTTTATGCTTGTTCAACATTTAAACAATTGTTTATACACAACAGCTTTATAATTGTATTTAAAAATGTTGTAGACTAAATAAAAACACGTAAGCATACATTTAAGTAACTAGTAATGATGTCAAAAAGAGGCCACGTACTTTCCTAAATGAAAATAAATCTGTTACTGATTGGGGGAGTCGGGTCGGCTTAATATACAACAAATATACATGTAACAGGTCGCAGAAAATAAAATAGGCCGAAATCACGAGTCGCGTAAATAAAAAAGAGAATCAATAAAGGATTACAAAAATAAAACATTTACCTCGTCGCTACTGATGTGCCTTAAATCGAAGTTTTTTAAGGTTTACAGGGCGCAACCCGCAAATATGTCCTGTTTTAAAGAAATTTGCTTTATTAAATAATATAAAGAAAATAGTTATTTTTAAGAACGAGACATTGTATTAACTATTCTTTAGAATACTGTGGTTTCCTTTTTATTCGTGGGATACCAATTTTCGTCGTTTTCGTGGGTAGGGACATACCACGAAATTAAGAATTCAACGATTAATGATCTCAAGAAATCTATAATGAAAGTAAGCGGACATGAGAAACTGCTATGTGCGGTTGTTTACATGGATAATGACGACTGATGTTCAGGATGCATCGTGATATTGATATGTTTTCAATAGATAATGACAATTTTGCATTATGAAAAACTTTAGTGTGTTTATGACACTAAATAAACATAAAATTGATTAAATAAACATCGTGTTATTTTTAATTGAGTAATCCCGTCAGTAATGAACGTACTTCCTGTTGTGCCTTTTCGTTGTAAAGTGTTGATGTTTACAGAAATATTAAAGTAACTTTCTTAATTGAAATAAAGATCAATAAAGCAATTTATTTTTTACACCTTTTATACTGACCATCTTTGAAAACCACTAATTATATCATCAATTTTATTGTCAAACAAACAAACTTAATCTTTGCCCCAGGGGATGTACGACGAATTTACAATGAACTGTTTACTTAGAATGGTTTGAATAAAGTGACACGTTTATTAATTGTGTTTACGGCTACAAAACACAATCTGTGTAATCTTAATTACTTTATGTTTCTTTGAAAACAAAACAGTCATTATGCCGTTTTAAATATAGGTAGCTAGATGTACACTATCGCGTGATATATGGTATCGCGTGATTTTATTTAAGGCGCTTTACTCAACGCACAGTCTTTTAAAATTGTGTTTACAAACGACATAAAACGGCAAAAAATGCAAGCCCTTCCATCAATTTATGTTAAGTGTGGGCTTTGCACCACGCAACTACAAAATACACGATTCGTTTTGCACATCGTCTTTCTTAAACCGTCCCAGTTCGTTTTAATGTCGCCGCTTTTCAAATAAAGTACTGAAATTTCTATGAAATCCTGTGATCAGCATTATAATTCTCACCTCTCGAGAGCGATTATATCTTAAAAATTATGTATTTGAAAACGTACAGACTAACAGAGTATGAATATCAAAAATTTGTAAGCAATTCCCTCATTTTTCATTTTTTGATTTTTTTTTATCCCGCGAACCACGAATTTACTAATCCCACGAAATGTTTTTTTTCCTCCAACCACGAAAATTGATATCCACGAAAATAAATGAAACCACAGTACTTGCGTTTATTTTATTATAAATTTTATTATAAATGCATATATAATATACTAATCACGCAGAATTCGTTTTATCTCTAAATTATTAATGTATACGTATCCGTCAATAAACTGACCGATTTATGCATATAATTAAATGACGGATTCTGGATCGCACTGATTGAACTGATCGCTGACGGTTACCAAGGTAATGATGGATTCATAATTTTGGACGGATGTATTCATCATCAATCAGTCAGTGATCAGTCAGCGTTCCAAAATCCGTCACCAAAAAAAAAAATCAGTTATCAATCAGTCAAAGTGTTGCGTTTACGAGTGCAAGTACTGTACATTTTATACATAAACATGATCATCAGACTGGGCTTTATTAAGACTCTCATATTCATGACATGCATTTTTATTTTCAGATTCTGCCATCAGTGATGCGCTGTTTTCATAATCAGACGGCTTTCTTGTCGATTCGTATATGTGCTCCGATACAAGCCAATCATCTTTTAATGGCTGATATGGATTCAAATATCCCTCTTCGTCTGTAGACAATGAATATTGGGTATCATTTCTTGAAGAGGCACCAACGGTTCTTTGATCATTTGTGCTCATTACAGTAGGCGGTTCCGGTACATCCATTTTGCTATAATCTACCTGGTCATAGGGTACTTCCTCTTCAGTTTCATTATTATGAAGAGTTGTGCTAGATCTGTGTTCTCTTCTATAACGCCACAGTAAAATTACCACTGCTAATGCAACGATTAGGAGCAGTAATGGCGAAATAATATACCAGCCAACTGTAAAAAAGCGACAACTACGAATATGAGTTACCTTGCATCACTAATAAGGATAATGAATAATACTTGGATGTTCGTTTTATCACATTAAAAACTTAATATAAATTAACAATACTTTCAGAGAATAATAGCAAAATGGTTACCCCTTGTGTGTTCTAGAATTTCAAGAACAAGATTAGTGACATTGAGTTCTATATAAAACAAATGACCACGACTAGTTAAAAATGACCAATATGATTAGCCTTGACTGTTAAACATTTATAAGGAATATGGAATATTAAATGCAGCAGCCTTTCGTCAAATTTAAAGTGTTTGTTAATCATCACTGTACCTGCAGTGTTTACTAAACAAGATGACGCATATATAGACCCTGACAACTGATAATGACATTAAAATTTAACGATGTAAACTGGGAGATACCAAAAAGTAATCAAAGCAAGGAAATAAAAAGGCGCTGGCTGACAGATAAAGACAACATCAATCTTAACCTGCGATTTCTTGTTTCACTATACTAGATTAAGTTCAAATAGCCACCAAACTTAACATTTGTAAGTGACAAGACATCATCTTTATAGCAAAATTAGCCTTTGATGAATGATGTTAATAACAAAATAACGTACACCGATGAAACGGTCAAAACAGACAATCCACAATCAAAGTCCGAGAAACCGGCAACTTCAGAACTAACCAAAAAACACAGTAACTACAGCAATGTTCCTGACTAAAAGAAGTGATGGCTTAAACCAGGTTTTATTGCATGCTAAAATTCTCGCTTTATTACTGTAGTATTTGGGTTAGTTACATGTAGTTGATTAAATGGGGTAGGTATCATATACCACTATTCAATAATAAGTGTATCCAACAATCATCGTAGCACTTTCACTGTACAATTAATTCAGGTAACCAATTTTTCAAACGAGATGGGATATTTTTCGACAAGGAAGTGGTATCTATAGTAAATCAGCTTTACAAAAGGAGGAGAGAAGCACAACTAGTGCCCAATTTTTTTCCTTTTTTTAGCCTTTTTAGAAATGATTTATTGTTGCTTACTTGTGATTTATTGTGTTTCAACTTGTTCTCTTCGTAAATAAAATGAAATACTGCTTTCTAGTCGATAAGCAAACATTGAATCAGTGTTTGAAGACAGACAGAAGCCAATAACTACATGTATATACGCGCTTAATTTGTTTCAATATATCTTTACGCAATTTTTAGCAATTTGTTACTTTTTATTAGTAGAGGAAGTATGAGTATGTTGACATATCGGAAAATTAATTTTTACATGTACCACTCTGACAACGATGCCTTTGCAATTATGTTTTCAGTATTTAATGCTTTTTATCAATCGCAAAGTTAAGAATTATTGTAGAAATATCCTTCAATATGTGTGTCGTCTATAGATTTGAATTAGAAATTAATAGTAAATCAAGTTTTAGTACTAGACTTACTTGAATGATACACAGTGTCCGATTCCGTAGTAGATGTTGTCATTTTAAGATCTACAATTTAGACAAACATGTCTAATCATATTTTAAAAAATAGTATCCCGATCTAAAGCGGCTTCAGTGAACAACTACAAGGGTTGTCATTACATTGTAATTTAGAGCTTATTCTATGTTTCTACTCTATGTCATGAATCTGGTGATCTGTTTTGCTTGTAACGCTCAATAGATCTGAAGCAAATAATTCTCAAACAATTGCTTTGATTATCCTTAATAATTGGGGTAAAGGATATAATCATATATATCAATAGCAGATTTTAAGGTTTTCAATTCTTAATAAAGACAAATTGTAAAGAAACACTACCGTTAGTAAAAAAGAAAAAAAACAGACTCAAAATTCAGATTTAAATTTATTGATCGATTATTGTATGTTTAACGACTAGAAATCAATGTGTCAGCTATATTCAGAATGTGACCAAATTAATAACACGGCACGTGATCTATTTAATAACAATCAGTTAACTATTTAAACATTAATTTATAGATTAAACGCTGATCTCATAAAATGTGATGACTTAAACAAGTAAAACCGAATACGTTGATTAACACTATAATAAAAGTTTAAACAAAAATTATACAACTTTCTTAATACATTGATATTTATATATTTTTTTAAACAATTGACATGTCACACAATAGTATAAGAATGTGCAGAATTAAACTGCTCGTAAATGTTGGCCTTGTCAACAAAGTTCATCAAGACATATTTGATAGTAAACGAATAGGCACACACGCAACTCTTTGTTTTTTCTTTAAATATATATGGCATGTCGTAGACAACATCGTACTAGAACAACAACTTCTGTCGCCTACTACAACACAAATTAGTTTTGTGCAGAAGTCGTAAGATATCGATAAGTTTATTACAACTTCCAAATCCAAACCCCTTTGTCACAAATTAAAACTTTATTTCAAAATAAAAGACTCAGAATTATTAACTGAACATTTAAAATTTCCACCATTTAAGGCGCTCTAATACACTGTTGTTTTTTTTATGGATTTCTAAATGACTAAAAATTAGAGAAACGCATTATCCTCACCAAACCTTTTAATTATCAAATATTTCTAACGAATTCATTATATTTTTTTTATTTTAGAATTTTATGAAGGTGTTGATATATTGTTTATTAAAGATGAGTCAAAGGGCGTCTCTGAGTCAGACGGGTGTTAGAAATGTCACCTCAAATGATGCAATACAAACATACAGACGTTTATCCCAATAAACGAGTCCTCTCTAGTCCCCGAATGGAGTGGTGTTTCAGCTTTTTGAATAAAGACGTACATAATATTATAATGTTTTTAAATATAAATTTGAAAAAATAAAATATATTATTTGCACGAGTTGCATAGATTTGATATTGCAAAGAGATTTAGTTACCAACAGCTTGTTAGAAAATATTTGGATGATTTTGCTTTGAACAAAAAACAGCTTCCACAGAAGATTTTGCCAATTTATTTTGCTATTTATCGCGATATTTATAAAGACGGTGGTTGCGCACAATCGTGTTTTACCGATGCTATTAGTTTAAAATTGCTCTAATGGTAGCTTCGAGTCGGTACTTTTTAAAAGGAATATTTTTAATTTGAAGAAAAAAACGATTGTCTTGTTCACTCCAATACAATTTTGCATGCTTGTTGGAATAGTTGCTACTTAAATGTAGTATTAAACTAAAACACTATATGGTTTTGCGAACAAACTAACAGCACCGTGTAACATTTTAAAAATTTGTGTTATTTACTTCATGAAAACTGTGTATTTTTCTTAATACTCTATAAAAGAATTCAACAGATGATCGGAAAAAAACCAGCATAATATTTACGATGTATATGATCAGGGAATTTATTGCTACAAAATCCACACTATTTACTTGCAGCTCTTTGTTCGATTTTAAAAGAATTCTACAAAAAAGAAATACACCTTCCCGCGGTACGAAAATGACTGGTATCTCTGAGTCTTTAAAAGAATATAAAAAATATTCACATATGAGCCTTATGATTATTAAAAACTATAACGGTGTATTACAGTAATTGAGTTGAAGAAATGTACTAATTAACACTTTATATTTGTCAACTTACTAAGTATGTTTATATTTCTTATTCTTAAAAAATTTTCGACATAACATTTCCATATAATGTTGTAAAACACACATGCTCTTTTTCCTATTGTCATACAGGTACAGTAACGTTTATGGGTTTAACAAACAAAACTATGAAACACACAGGTACCGCTTTGCAACACCTAAGCTATTGAGACATATATTGTTGTGAATGTAATCTTGAATATACTATTTTATTAGTTTTCTTACATTATACTTGAACCATACATAGCTGACTAGCGCGTCCCCGGGCGGCGGATAGGGAAAACCTTCTGTCCCCTTTTTTAGGGAGGGGGTGTAAGGTCATAATACGGAAGACTTGGCCGCGTACAGTAATGGTTGACGTGTTTGAAATTCTTCTTGCACGATAAAGACCCCTTCTTTTGTAGATTTAAAAAAGAGTAGAATCATCGTAGCCGCTACAATAGGCTGAGTTATCCACCCTACCCAGTACTCCATACGTTTCCAGTTGCAGTCAAAGTTGTGTTCCCTATGTCCCATTCCTTTTTCCGTTGATTTTTGGTTGTTAACTTGTTCTCTTCTGAATAAAGCTACAATACTGCGCGCTGGACATATAATTTGAAGAAATGATAAAGGAAGCATACAATCAGAGTCATTCAAACAAATCCAGCAGCAATGTTTGTCACCCCTTTTTGCTACAAAAAAGTAAATTATTATATTGTTTGCTAGCAAGAAACTAGTAACTTACAGGAAACATTGATTGGTCCTATATTTACAGCCATGTTCTCTAACGATGAGAGTGATTGCTCAACGCATGCAATTGTCGCTTGGTTGTCTGAGGCTGTTAGCTGAACTGTTAAATTACTTGTTCCATAATATGTGCAATTTTCTGCAACCTCTTGCCAAGTTGTTACGACATCTGTATAAATATCTGTTGTCTGTTTATACTTGTATTTTTTCCAAATAAATTTTCCTGGGGGTTTTCCTACGTTACCTCTACAGATAAAAGAAACATGTTGGCCTTCTGATACATTGGACAATAAGGAGACTGTTGTAATACTGTCAGGTTTTGTAGCATTACCTAAGTAGAAAAAAATGGAAAATTTACTAGAAGTCTCAAACACAAGAATTTATGTAATTGATCTATTAAACTAGAACATAAAATATGCAATATTGTTGTCATGGCAACTATCGAAGTAATTGACAAGGAGTTATATCATTGTGTAGTAATGTACAAGAGACAATAGTCCGGTTAAATATTATCATGTACTCGACTCCAATATTAATTGACAAGGATTGCCAGTTTTCCTACCGCAGGTCGGTGGTTTTCTCCGGCTTTCTCCCCCAATAAAAACTGGACGCCATGATATAGCTGAAAAATTGCTGAAAGTGGCGTTAAACACCATCAAACAAACAAACAAAAATAAACAAATATGATCATACTTCATCATCTTTCCACAGAGCGCTCTTATTCTGAAAAACTGTCGTAATGTTTTTTTTCAAAGACACATGTAATCAGCAAATATTAAAACGACATGGACAATCACATTGGCATGATAATTCAAAACGTTTGCACGTGTAAAGTCAAGACAAAATAAACAATCCAAATGGAGTTAATAACTTGTATACGAAGAAAAATCTTCGACGGAGCTTTACGTTTATAGATAGATGTACATTAGAAGTGTACCTGGAAATAATCGTTTACAATTCCTTGCAATTTTATCGTATACAATGAAATTCAATGAACCTACAGTAAGAGTGGTTTTAATGGAATAAAGGAGATGATCCAGTTCATAACAACTAGTTTATTATGTAAATAAATCATTTACTTTGAATCCATAACTTGCTTGGAGTCGATTTGTCTCTAGAGGACGGTCCTTTCATATCATACTGAACCTCGCATATGTAATCATTGTCATCTATACACTGCACTTCCTTTAATGTCAGGACTGCATCATTCTGTAACGTGGTCGGATTTTCAAGTTCTACGCGTCCATTTAAATACTGTCCTTGTAGCGTCAAGTTTGCGTTTTCGTGTCTTTTAGGGACAAAGAATTCAGCTATTTGGAAGTAATCGTTTTCTTCTGTTTTATTTTTTGCTTTAAATTTGATAAAATGTATATGTTCATTTTGCTCATATATAAAAGAGCATCGCAATTTAACGTTTGAAATTCCAATGGCAGCAGAAATGTTCTGGTTCATGCTTACTTTCAAACTGTTGCTGGCTAAAAAACACAGAATTTGTTGATAATAAATAAAACAATGACATTTGTTTTCATACAAAATATAAATTTGAACACAGAAAATAAAAGTAAATTGTTCTGAACTCCCGAAAATTTCCTAGCTAACGTACGCAGCTTATACATGACTATATTCGTATTTTTGTTGACATATTCAGAGGTCTAAATGTATATATTTCTTCCATTTTATATTACACAACACAATTCATTGCGGGCACATACCATCAAACCGATTTAAAAATAAGAACTTTGAAGCAAAGCCCACTCATTAATGGGCGAATTATATTTGCGGATATAAAATTACAAGCCCATCGTCTTTTAGACAAAGTCTTCCGTAAAGTTCCTTACGTGTAATGGAAGCGGGAGGTTTGGCATGCCATAAAACGTGGTTTACCCCACCATTTCTTTTGAAATCCCTGTACCAAGTCAGGACAATTGTTGTAGTTGCTGTATTATTGCTTGTTGGTTTTGGAGTTGCCGGTTTCTTTGACATGATTTGTGGATTGTCTGTTTGACAGTGTCTTCGGTGTTCGGTATTTTGGTATGACTTTCATTGAAAGAAAACTTACTAATGTTGTTTTGGAGGATGTAAAGTTACACAGCCAACGTCCATTAGACAAAGTTTTTCTCAAAGTAAACTGACTTGTTCTACAATGTGATTTATTCAGCTGTAATGTTTGTTCCGTTAACTTTGTACTGCGCCATACACATGCATAGTAAATGGAACAAATGCAAACCGATGTTAATTAGATAGTCTTTTAACATTTCTAATCCATATTCTCTTCAGATGAGATCGTAGTGGAAGGGTTCCCAGTGCTCGACCATATAGCTGCCTACCGCGCCCCTGAGTGGAGAGGGTTGTCAAGTTATAACACGCCGTAGTGGGGAACTTTTTGGAGAGTACCAAGTTCCGTGAATGGTAAAGAGAGTGAGCGCATTACGGTACACTACGGACAATTTAGTCTATTGTATCGCTTCAATAAGTCTACTCTTTTCAAAAAGACTCTTATGATCTGACAACCCTGCAACTAGATGGCCTCCCCTATTCGCTAACCCGGACGCGCTGAACAGCTCTGTAGGTCGAGCACAATGAACTCTCCAAAGATGGGTCCCTGGATAACGAAAAAAAAACTGCAAAAAAACTGCACGAAGTCTAAGCCCGAAACTATTACCCCAATGCAAGCAGAAAAGCCACAAAGCCACTAACAAACCCAACAAGCAACCAACACTCAAAACACACAACAAGCAAAGGGATTTACATCGGGTATTACGAAAGGGTGATAAAAAAATTACAAAGAAACCAACTGAACAATGAGAGCCGAAAGTCAAGGACGATTACTTTCTGGATTTAGATAAACAAAACCAACACGAAACAAAAACTAAACAAACAGCCTATGACCAAAAGAAAATGTCTGATCATATTTTAGAGTTTGGATTTCCCATAACGATCAGTTATGTCATGGTGACGGACATAACTTCTGAACTGACAGCATCAACCTAGGAACAACAATCCCTGGTAAGTAGCTTATTAGTGAACAACAGTGTGTGGTCTAGAAAATCGCAATATCTAGGATAACGTATAAGTTGTGAAACACCATACGACGGATCTGCTGGAATGTTGCTGTCGATGAACGGGAAGTTGACAGTTGTAAAATGGTTGAAATCATCACATTTATTGTAGATTCTATTTTGTAGTTTTTCGAATTCCAGATGAAGGTCTAAGAATGAGGCCAACTTGGGTATTATGTCTTTAATTAATGCTCGCTATTGTATATTAAATCTAAATTGTCACTGAAGTTATCATGGTTCAGTGAGTGACAAGACACCATCTATATACATTTTAGCGGAATTTGAAATTAAATGTCAGGCCTTGTAAGAACAAAGCCTCATTAGAGTACAAAAACTGGCTACGAGGAGATGAGCACAAATAGTACCCACTGCAATACCAATAGTCTGTTGACAAAAACACGTATGCTCTAACTTAAAAAATGTAAAAGTTGACATATTTCATCTTGTGTATTTATTATCTGATTTAAAGTCCTTGATAGGCTCTGCAATTGCTAATTACTAAGTATTTTTATAGTTTAATTCCGTTTTTCATGCAAAAAATGATGAATAATATCTTTAAGTATGAATTTAAGCTGCAGTAAAGGGATGGTATGTATATTGTTGAGAAATCAAAGGTCTCAATGTTGTTACAATGGAAAAGCGAGGAGAACTCAAGATGTCTTCCAGTTTTTTAATGCTTTTAGTATCTACATTTCATACATGCCATGGTGAACAGTAATACGAGAATTTTCTAAAAACAGGAAACTTCTTCTTTAAATCTCGAAACTTAAGAATTTAAAAGAAACCATTGAAAATTATTTTTTTTTATTTTAATCCTAAATGACATGAAGTGGACATTTCATGACACCATTTGATTGTTGAATCTTATTTGATGCAAATATGGTACGGTGTGTTCCCCGAACGGCTACTGGATAAATACACCTCATTAGGTAGATGGATTAAGGGGCCTGTCAAAGGGATTCCCTTTATTAGTTTACCTGTTTTACCTTGAAACTTATAATAAAGCATAGTAGGAATTGAGAAACTGAATTGACAAGAAAAATATGAAAATAACATTTACAAAAAGAATGGATGGTTTCAAATTAATTAAAATAAAGTTAAAAAATTGTCTAAAAATATAAACATGATTTGTCAATAAAATAAACTTGTCCTCATAATGTCCCAAAACAATTTATTAAGCTTTAAGACAAGATGACAGACCTTGGACTCGACTTCAATCCAACCACTGCTGTACTCGACTTCAAAGTAGCCACTCATAACGCACTAAAAGAAGTGTTTCCAAGACTTGAAACCATGGGGTGTTTTTTCTACTCAAGCACTAGGACTACAGATCCCATACAGAGACAACGACGACGTAAAGACCCTATTTAGACGAGCAGCAATCCCCCCAATCATATCCATGGACGCAATAGAAGACGTATGGTTCCAGGCCCTCGAAGACCGTAACGCTGCAGACTTAACTCAACTTATACAGACATTTACAGACTATGTGACAGAGCAGTGGATAGAAGGAGACAGGACCGTGTGGAACGAACCACTTTGGAACTCAAGGACACCTGACTACCAACAACATAGAGGGCTGGCACAGCAAACTGAAGACGATGACACAGCACGCACATCTCAACATATTCACTTCAATCCAGATGTTTAAAGATATACAGAACTATAACAGCATTACCCGAGTACAGAGACAGGCTGGTGGAACCACTCTACCCCGTTTTTAGAAATACTTCAACATCGACCGCAGACTCACGACACTGAAGGAACGTTACCAAACAGGCATCATCATCTTAATGACTTATGCCGACAGCTCCTCCATCTCGGATAAGTGACAAAATGACTCTGTGTTTAGTTTAGTGCTCTTGTTTTTTGTTACTTAATTATTATTATTACATTAGATGTATAGTGCTATATCATGAAATAAATGTAACGAATTTAATTTAAATTTTAAAAATGTATGATTAAACTATTTTCGGTAGGTTTACTTTGTTTTCAACAATACATTTGTCTGCTACAATATTCCAACTATAAAAAACAGGTTACACCTTTAGAAGGCCCTTTAATCCCATACATTAATTAGATGTTTATTCAATCCAGTAGGCGTTTGGGGAATAAATCTATGGTACATTCAAAATACATTAATTTGTCGTTGGAATAATTTGTACATGAAATTTTAAGTTTTGACTCGTATTGTTTTGAATCAATCAGTAAATTTGAGGGATAGAAAACCTATCATTCGTTTATAAATATACTCTTAAGATGAATTGATAGTTTTTTAAAATACATGCAGCAATAACCTACATTTACTACTTATTTACCTTTTAAAAGAAACCATGTAAGAAAAATAAATATCCCGTATCCAATCATGTTATAAAAAGGTTAGTTGTTAATAAATATGTAATCGATTGTGTCACAGATGATGTAACTGATTATTGTTTTATAAAGTAATACACAAAAAAAGTATGGTGATTTGTTTGTGCCATTACGTTATTTCGTCACCAAAACTTAACGATAACAACGAACCGCTAAAGTCTTTTTATTCTCTATTAAACTTCAGCTCTTTGTATTTACTTCAAAACTAGACCATCAAATCCAGCAAAATAAATTGACTGATTAGATGCTTGCTTTACGTCCTTCGAGCAGTATTTCAGCTATATTCTGGACGAACAAGTTAACAAGCAATAGTTCAATCTGGGAAAGATGCACCAAGAACAACAATTTTGAATGCTTCTGGGAAAGTATTGGTATGGGAATGGACGGAAAATTTAGCCTTTGAACTTCAAAGCATGGTCCAAGTTCAGCAAAATAAAATATTTATGTATTGCGACAGTTTTTTGTGCCACATGCGAAAGATTAAAATTCGTCTGCTTGTTTGTTTGTTTGAATTGTGTTTAAAAGCCCTTTCAGCATTTTTTGAGCTATATCGTGGCGTCCGGTTTTTATTGGGGACAGAAGCCGGAGTACCGCTGGAGAGAACACCCGACCTGCGGTAGGAAAACTGGCAATCCTTGTCAATTAAGATTGTAGTCGAGTTCACCCTGCCTGCAGTGAGAATCGAACCCGCAATCTCAGTGGTGACAGATCACGTGATATATAGTAGACGAACATTCTTAACCACTCGACCACCGAGGCCACTCAAAAGTCGTATTGACTTCTCTAGTTACTACAATGGATTATACTTTGTAAATACATGTATATTACAACTGGCAAAATTTAATGAGTGCATATTGATATTTAAAAGCATTTTATCATTTTCAAACTATCCCTAGCTAATTACCTCCTTCACTGTTGGAAGCTGATGGCATTTCATATTTCAGACTGAGAAAAAGTTTAAAAAGTTAAATTATAGTTAACAACAAATTAAAACATACTTAAAGCTAAATAGTTGAAATCGCTTTAAAATACCAGAACAAATATGATTTTATGGTAAAGTTAATGATAACTTGCCTCTCACGTCGATTTAATATTTTAAATTATAATGTTAAACAGTTATTTAGCTTTACATGATGGCTGGTCTTCACCCACAAAACCAAAGTGCTGGATTTATTCGACTTTTTCGTCAGTATTTGGTTTATCTTTATGTTTAACTGTAAATGTTATATTTCAGGTCTATTACGTGCTTGTATATTTATCACGTTTATTTTTAAAGATCTAGCTATAGTCTATAAGCGGCGTGTTTTCCTTCATTTGAACAAGCAATCTTTTCCCATGTTTTTTCCTTCATTAAATCCTTTACGGTTTTTCCATTACTTGCGTCATGTATTATTGTCTGTACTTGTGGATATAGGTCAAGTTATTTTAGAAACTTATTGGTCTTTCCATAATATTTTCCTACAGTGTGTCTTTTATATTTTTAAAGTCGTTTTTCCTTGAGTTATTCTGTACTTTAAATAATGCATATGTAATGTATGGCGTAGGGGTAAGCTCTTTTCCCGGGTATTATACATATATGTGTACGTTTCTCCATGTTTGTTTTGAGTCTTTTATAATTAAGTGTGTGTGGGGGGTGAGGGGTAATTTTGGATCCCTTTCACAGGTTCATTGTCGCCCTTGTTTTCCGAAATGTCTTGATGTTTGGTTGTTTTGTACTTTTATTTGAATTGTGATGTTTGTGTTTAGCTTATAACAATATTATCATTTACTATGAAACAAAATCCTATAATTCAAATTTATCATTCGTTAGCATGGTTGCTAGTCATGTCATGTTGGAAAAAGTTTTAGGTCTGTGTTAAAAAATGTAGGATAAGTTGATTACACAAAATAGGGACCGTCTTCTTCTTCGGTCTAAATTATAGAAATTCGATATTGCACACTGAACACTTATTTTTATCCACAGTTAAGCGAAAGTGCAAATTTGAATTTAAAAAGTAAATATTAAGGTTGAAAGATTTGTTTATTCCGGAAATTGCAGATGATGTACACAACATGGAAAATCTTGAAATAAACATATTTACGATTATCTTTGTTTATATAGTTTGTTAACGTATATGAGAATGAAAAACTTTTAACAAGTGCAATCAGTTGATCAGTTATTTTGTTTTGTTTAATCCTATTTAATTTATAGCGGCTAACAAATCAATAAATATAGGAGGAACTAAATTCCTTCTTTTGCAGTGGTGAATTCTGACGTAGAAAGATATGTGGGCTGTTTCGGAGATTGTGTCATGGCATCTAGTTTTTATTGGGGAAAGAAGCCCGATCAGCCGGTGCAAACTTTACCTTTGGATGGATAAAATGTGTTAAAAGTAATTCCTTAAATTATAAAACTAGACTTGTATTGATAACCACTTTAAATTCGTGATAATTGTTTTCGCCATCACACATTTAAATTATATTTAGATGTCTTAACTATACTTCCATACATCAACAAACAATTGAATCTTTTGTGTAAGAATTTTTTAAAAAGGAAACTAAAACAGAAAACAAACGCGGAAATGTTTGTATTCTTTGTACCCATTTATATATTGTATACAAATGTAACAACTTGACATAATTGAAATTCACGTTTTTGTTTAACAACAGTAAATGTCAAGATGTCGATGTGCATAAATAATAATATAAGAATGTAACTTTGGGGCACGTTCGGGAGATTTGTATAGTGATTGAGGGGAACGTCAATACTACCAAGTTGTCGTAGTAAGGATTTTTATTTTATGAAAATATACATTTGGTGAAGTAAAGTTTCAGCAAAACATGTATTTAGTATACATGTCCGATGCGTATTTAGAAAAGTCATAACGTTTATAATATATTTTTAAGAAATGTATAAAAATTAAGATTTAGAAATATTTTCCCTTTGTTATTTTTATACATTTAATGTGTTCAATCCATGTGTCACAAGATTGATAAACATGTTGAAATTAGTATTCACACATACCATTCTTTGATTAAGCCGTTTTACATATTTGAGTTACGTAAATTGCAAAATTTCCCTCGGCAAATTATAAAAGGTTGACATGTGAAACTTTCGTAAATATAATTAACTCTATTGTAATTTTTTTCTAATTTAATTGTTTGTTCAAACAGCGATCCAAGCTGATCAGCCAAAAATTTTTTAATTAATTAGCACCTTGTTGTAGGCGTGTCTTACACGTCGTGACATTTCTTGAAGCATGTTGCCGTGTTTAATTTAATTAACGCATGATTTTAATTGGTTCGCCCTGAAACAAGCAGACAGGTTTGGTTATAAATTATTTTGTGATCGCCTTATTTTTACATTCGCTTTCACAAAATAAAGACCAGAAAACTATTCTAATAGTTTTATTGTATTGCTTCAGGCCTTTACTCAGAATTTAAGAGCCGTAAAGGTGTCTGGTTGGTTTGATTTCAACGACAACTTAAGTCTTATAAAAACCCTCAAAACAGAATTGGAATCCGACATTCAGATACCAATTCTGACATAGTCATCGAAAATAAATATTCAGAGTATCTATTTGGTAACACTAATATAAGAATGTAACCTTGGGGTACGTTCAGGAGATTTGTATGGTGAGTGCAGTGAACGTCAATACTACCCAGTTATCGAAAACAAATATTCAGAGTATCTATTAGGTACAGTTTTGTAACACTAATATAAGAATGTAACCTTGGGACACGTTGGGGAGATTTGTATGGTGAGTGCGGGGAACGTCAATACTAGTACTATTTAATTCAACATTATGATATATTGTTTCATGAACAATGAAGGATGCTGTCAGACAACCTAAGCCCCTCTGAAAACCTTGCTGAAGTTGATTTAAAAAATGTCGGTAGTCAATACGAGAGACTGTTAGCGAGATAAAATAATCTTCTCGAAGGTTTTGAGAACACAAGAGAGTAAACATACCGGCCTGTAACTGTCAGGTGAAGTCCTAAGCTTATCGCCGCCTTTATAGATCGGTACAATCAGTCCTCTCTTCCACTGTTTAGGAATTTTGCCTTTCGTGATGATATTATTAAAAGAAATGTCAAGCTCTTGACTACGGCAGAACCGCCGTGTATAAGATGTTCATTTTGGACTTTGTCTGGGCCACACGCTTTTCGTAATTTTAACTGTTTTAAAATAGATGCTACTTCATTGTCACAAATTGCACCACCAGGTAGAAAAGGAATTTCATCATTCATACACGAATCACTTATTGCAGAATGACTGGAATCAATATCTTCAAAAAACATATTGTTAAATGATGGACTTGAAGAAGGCGAGTATAAGTATTCAAAGTAGTCAGCAAAACCGTCTGTAATAGCTTCAGGGGTTTGGTAAATATTGTCTTTATAGTGTATTTCAGTAAGAGTTTTTGATCGACGTGGTTTCCGTCTTTTCACTAGTTTTTCACCACAATCAAAGAGTTAATGCAAATTACTATCTGAACTTAAGACCCAATACAACATACATGATACGCTACAGAAAATGTTATGGTAGCCAAAAAACATTTGAGTTGTTCCCCTTGGAACACAAATTTACGTTGTGCCATCCAAAAATTAATTACTGTCTTGTCACTTATCATAAATACCTGATTTTTTTTTAATTCAACAAATGGTAGCTGTGCTATCCGAAGAAAATATTTTATAAGAGCACTAAAAATAATTTAAAAGTAGAAAAAAAATAATTTTGACAATGGATAACATTAAAGAGTTTATTTACATGTATACACATGTGAATCATTATTGCATGTCGGAAACATATGTGTCTACAGCTGGACTAATCCGAGAATCCTCTGGCGTCCAACGCCTTTTTTTTTCTTTTGCGTCCCACGCAAAAAAAAAGCGTTGGACGGCACAGGGTTCTCGGACTACAGCTGGACAAAGCTTATTGGACAATTCAGCTTACGTTTAAACCAGTTGTTATTCGAAATTCTAGCGGAATGATCGATCGTCTACGAATAACTTGTTGCCTGCGACAATATATATCTATATATATATATATATACAAATTAACAATTATCACAACCAATGACAATCCTTGTTTTGAACGGCTTCATAGCGCTAGCTTTGGAAGTTAAACCCAAAAATTTCTTCGTGACTTTTATATGTTTCAATACAAACACAACAATTAATAAACAAACAGTAAACGGCCAGACTCAAGCCAGCGAACAATTGCAGCGAACAATACATGTAAGGAGGTATTACTAAAAACCAACGAAAGACATAAGGCTACCATAAGATTTTAAACGCTAGCGAACAATTAGGAATAGGTAGCGAACAAATATATCTTATATTGTTTTCAATATCATAAAAGCGAATTTTAAACATGAAAATAAGTATATATTAACACGACCTGTCCAGGAGGTGTGTTTTAATGTAGACATTGAAGTAGTGGATTCAGCAATACCTTGTATTTATAGAACTTAAATAAGACAATACCCTAAGTTCTAAACGAAATATCAATTTCGTAGAAAAGTAGAGGTCATGTTCGAAAATTTAAAGTTCGGAACGAAAAACCAATTTCGAACCCAAGAAGATAAGGTGGGTCTATATATGCCCGATTTTGGTCAATGTTTTGAGATCGTGACGGGGACCGGCTATATAGGTGTTGTAGAGGAGACACAGGGTCATCGTTATCAGAAGAGAAAAGTAGAGGTCATGTTCGAAAATCTAAAGTTCGGAACGAAAAACCAATTTCGAACCCATGTAGATAGGGTGGGTCTATATATGCCCGATTTTGGTCAATGTTTTGAGATCGTGACGGGGACCGGCTATATAGGCGTTGTAGAGGAGACACAGGGCCATCGTTATTAGAAGAGAAAAGTAGAGGTCAGGTTCGAAAATCTAAAGTTCGGAACGAAAATGAGCATAAATATCAACTAACTCGCAACTCAGCAGAAAAAAACGAAATGTCAATACCCCACCGTGATCCCCTTGATTTTACTGGTTGCACTGTAGTATTTTGATTTATCCTTGAATTAGTCATCTTTGGCGTGTGTTCGTGCATTGTTCTAACTGTTACAAAAATTTTATTGACTTGCATTTATTTTGAAATGACAATAAAATCAACTCGATCGTGTCGTCTGGTAATTTTACACTCTCATCTAAAGCCTCCTTGTGAATCTTGTGTGTCCTGTGTGCGCTTGTAAGTGGCATATGTTCTTCACGCAAGTGCTTGTTGACATTGATCAAGTAAAAAAAATATATTAAAATATTTGCTGCTCCTGCATTAATTAAAACAAAATAAATAACAGATAGAAGAGAGGGCGATAGGTAAGATTGTTACCCTCTCATCTTTATGTAATTTATATTTCCGAATTTTTCGGATCACACGGTATAAATGAACTGCAGCATTGACTCGAGTTATAATTACAAATTGCTTTAAATTGTATTATTCCTTAAATTAAATTATAAACCTTTAAATACAATTACAAACTAGACAAATAATCTAACGAACCAATACGGAGTACATATTTCGGAAGATAATATCCGTTCAACAGACATAGTATTTCCGTCCTCGTGAAGAGTGACTGTCGGTGGTTAGCTGAACTTGTATTGTGTGCTATGTGGGATGAACACGTATTCATGGTAATTAAAACTTATTTTTCTTTATTTATTTTAGAAGAATAAAAACTGTTTTTTCATTTAAACGAATTACATGTAATCAATCATGAACAGCAGATCTAGAGTAACGGAGTGCAGAATTCGAGAAATCAAATGTGTTTTATACTACTAGTATGAGCATTTGTTTTCTATTCGTTTCCTGTATTAAAATTTAGAGACGTTTGACCGACACCAAAACATTAGTTGTGCTTGATTTTTTTAATGAAGCTTGTCAAATGCTGATTTCAAACTATAAATAAAAACGTGTTAGACACCTTCTTTTAACTAGAGCTGGTCACAAAATTTTACAGACCAAAAAAATACACACTTCTGATTGTAAATGCCTGTGCTACAAAAATAACATAAAACTGAGTCGCACAATATAGGCTAAATTTTCTGTCCCTTTCTAGCTTTCTATACTTTTACGCTGACGGTCAAAATTGTGTTCCTTAATTTATTAGGGCCTATATTGATCAGTCTGTTCGTCCGTCCGTCCAAAGCTAATCGTGTCCGACCTATAACTTTTTTTTTATCTTTTGAGGTAGGCTTTTGATATTTTGGTATGTGGGTAGATAATATCAAGGCGATGTGTCGCATACCATGGTTGATGACCTTTGACCTTGACCGCAAAGTCGGCGTGGCCCACTGAGATGGGTACCATCTCACTGATATCCAATCCTTCTGGTTTTTTGACATTTTTCGTCATAAACGATTATAATATACAGCTGAAATTCTGACTAAACGTAAAGAAAAATTTAATCAATCCATGGAATTTAACAAATTTTGCAAGTTCATCACTTTCTAAAGTGAGCGTCAACGAGAGCTTAATGGTTAATATTGTTTCTCTTTTTTCAGAACAATTCTGCGTGCAAAAAGTAGATGTCCGTACATAAATGGCTGAACTCGTCCATTCGTTGTATATTCACCTAATACTGTTGAATGTGGTTTTCTGCAGTGAAGTGAGTATTTTCTACACTTTGCGTGAAGAAATGCCTGTTAACATTTACATCGGAAACGTTCAAACGGACGCAAATCTTTCAACTGCTGAATATGAGAATATTACTTGGACCTTCTCCCTCGTCACAACGGACAATAGATATAAAGATTTATTTATCATCGATTCAACAAGAGGATCGCTGTATACATTAACAGTGGTAGACCGAGAGGCTCTTTGTCTTCATAAAGCTTACTGTATATTACCTTTTGAGGTCAATGTTACCAGTGACGACATAAACAATTTCACTTTCTTGATAATCAACGTTTCTATCAAAATAAATGATATAAATGATAACGCGCCCATTTTTCCTACCCCGCCTTTATGCTTGAGATCTATCTCTGAAAACGCTCATATTGGTACCACACTTAACATTACAGACAAACGTGCTGATGATTTGGATTATGGTATAAACGGAATTCAAATATACCGCATAGTATCATTGGACGGGAACAATGTTCCCTTTTCAATCAATCCTGATTGGTCGTCTTCTCTGGAACTCTCTCTAGACAGACCATTGGACAGGGAAATACAAGAGACTTATGTGTTTACAATCCTTGCAGTAGACGGTGGAACACCTCCAAGGTCTGCCGAATTGAACGTCGTCATAACTGTAAATGATGATAACGACAATATCCCTTATTTTTCTCAACAAAACTACAAAACCAATATAAGTCGAGATTATCCATTAAATTGTACAATTTTACGTGTATCAGCTACTGACATAGATGCTGGTGTTAACGGGTTGGTTTCCTATCGATTGAGTGCAGTTCAGAAGGCAAGGAATCTTGAAGTTTTTGATGTTGACCACAAAACAGGAGACATAAAACTTATTGCGTCATTACGCAATGTATCACAAACACAGTATTCTTTAAGAGTAGAAGCCTACGATGCTGGTATTCCATCGACTTATAACGAGGTAATTGTTACAGTGATTGTACAGCTGGCATCATCTACTACTTCTGATGGCGTTTCTCAGTCTGGACAAGGTATGCAATAATTTTATTATTAAAAATGACATTTAACGAAGGAACAACTTAAATTCCATCAATATAAATATTACAGTAATTAAAATATACCAAAAGTATCTGTACATTGCACAAGGTTACATGAAATACAACAAGTCTTACTTCGTGATTCCAGCTTTCATTTATAATATAGAATTTTTTTTCAAACACAGGGCATCGTGGCCGATTGGTTATGGCAGTTCGTCTACTATTTATCACGTGGTCTGCTCAGCACTGAAATTGATGGTTCGAGTATCACTGCGGGCAGGGTTTACTCGACTCCGATATTAATTGGCAAGGATTGCCAGTTTTCCTACCGAATGTCAGGGGTTTTCTCTGTGTACTCCGGCTTCCTCCCGCAATAAAAACTGGACGCCATGATATCGGTAAAAACTTGCTGAAAGTGGCGTTAAACAACATTCAAACAAACACAGTAAGACGTAGATAATGTGGCAAGATATTTTAAGTTATTCAATGTTACGTTTACTTACCCTATAGTTCCACTATAAGATAAGTGTACAATATATATTCTCAAGTTGACATTTTTTAAAGTCATAGTATAAAATTAAACAACGTGTAGATTTATTTCAAATTCATCACATTATTAAACTTTACTTTTTGGTGTACATAATGTTGTTTGCAGTGACACTGTTGTCTGTCATTTGACTGGATAGTATTACTCTGTATTAAAAATTCCTTCCTCTGCCCACGTTTATCTTGAAATCTGGCGTTGAGTTTTTAGGTCATGTTTTAATTTTCGAAGTTCTCTAATTTTACCTATTTCACATCTTTAGACATCTTTAGACTAATTTGTTAACGACCTTCTTTCCGTAGTTTCATTACGTACAAATTTGTGATGGAAATCCTTAATCGCTATATCTATAATTATGGCCCCGCCACATGGGTAGATATAATGTAATATCAAGGCGATATGTTGCATAGCATGGTTGATGAATTTTTACCTCAAGGAGAGCGGGGCCCACGGAGATGTATATCATCTAGTTTAATCTATTTCACAGCTATAAGCTTCAGTATCGTTTATAAAATTAGTCCCATGAAAACTAGGTCACGCCTCCCTTTAATCGCTATATGTAGTACCCCTCATTATGTTTTGCTTATTTTATTCTAATATAAACATCCAAACAATAAAAACCATTAGTAATACATTTTTATATTAAAGCTGGCAAGCTACCATTCTGCACTTACAGTTTATTTAATTTTTACTGCAGGGAATTCTTCAAATGTTATTGTAACACATCATGGAATAAACGGTAAGATTTTTTAATTGTCATAATGTTCGTGCTGAATACGTGTTGTAAGAAGCATAATTTAAATGGGCTTTAGTGGCCGAAAAGGTGTTCCCGTATTGTGAAAATATCACACAACTCAATGGAAGCCTTTGATTAATGGTCGATATTTATTAAATATATTTGGCCGGATTTCAGAGTAAAAATCCGGGTTATAATATGGTGAACATCGGGCGGGCGGGCGCGCGCGGAAAAAAAATTTCGTAACAGTTTTCTCAGCAACAACAAACCGCATTCTCTTGAAATTTGGTATGCAGCATCAGCATGGTCTCCCATAACGTGGGATTTGATTTCAGATTTGTCGCTCACCTACTTCCTGTTTTCAACAATCCGGCCATTTCTGTCTTTGAAGGATTTTTTATTTAGTGTTTACCTATTAATAGTACATGATTAGGTACATATTAAACAAATGGGGAGAATCGATGGCCGAGTAATATTTAGTTTACTATTAATCATATGCCGAGCAAAAATAAGGTTTTCGGTTCTAGTCGTTCTGCAGGCAGGGCGTACTGGACTGCAGTCTTACTCATCTAGGATTGCAAGTTTTCCTATTTTTTTTTCAGAGAAACGTGCTTCATTCTCAAAACAAACTAGAAAGTGGCGTTAATCAAAAAATAAACAAATCCAACGAGATTACTTGAACAAAATTTTTACAATTAACTGGGACACTAACCATGACATGACTTGCAGAGATGTACTGGGACGCATGACATGACCCATAAATTTGTACTGGGACGCTTCCCATGGCATGACCCACAGAGATGTCCAGCGCGTGACCGGGCCATGAACAGGAAATAGGCATGGTAGGCCAAATATAACCCGCTAATAAAAAAGACTGCCTGCCATATTTTAATGTGTTAGTTTAGTTTTTCTCCCTAACCTTTCCAAGATTCCAACATTAATGTATGCATGTACATTTGTGTTACGCCAGTTTTTAACGAGACGTAATTGTTTGAATTTTATATATAGTGTATATTTATAGAAACATCAACAGTTATTATACAGACAGAGGACCACAAAACAGATCGTGAGTTTTTAAGTCATATTTACAAATCTTTACTATCAAATGGAAATTACAATACTTGCTTGAATTGACGTTGGTTTAGCATATTGCAGTTGTTTTAATACCCATTCATTACTCATTACATGTACATATATTACGCATCGTTGTAACGTGGACGTTGGTATTGGATAGGACGTTGGCATTGCAACAGCTCATTGCTACATTGTATTTCGTTTCGACAAAGTTATGCAAATAAACATAGTGTCCTTTGCAGTCATTTTTCAACTATATCGTGGCGTCCCAAGGAAGCCGAAATACCACCTGCGATTTAATTTAATTACATATTTCTGTTAACATCTAGTACATACATATACGTCATCTCAGAAGACTTCTATCGTGCTTAATCCGCACAGCGTGGAAAAAAAGTATTTTTTGAAGGCGTCGCGACCTAATACTTTTCATTATTAGCATTATTTTATATAGCAGAAATCCTTATTCCGAATATTTTTTTTCTTACCATCTGCTTCCAAAATATTTTTTCCATCAAAAATCATTTTCAAAATATTTATTTAGGAAAAAACCAAGGCCCCCCTGCAAGTTAAATGGTCGGTCCCTAAACAAATGCGGATCTAAATACACGCGAGCCTGCCCAGTAATAGATGGCTATCAAACAAACTCAGTAAACGAAATCGACAAGAGATGAGTTGTTAAGTGTTGATTTATGAGAAATGTTTTTTATTGTGACTTGTTCTTGAGTATTTAATTTTAAAAAGCTTTCCCAAACGTTAAAATGGCAATTCCAGGAAGAATGACAAATATTAAATATATTTAATTCAAGTATGCATTAACTTGTATTAGGAGAATACCACTCTATTTCGCACGTAAAGGATTGTAAACAATGTACTCGGATCTTCATGCTTTTTGTGTGTTTGGCCGCAAGACTTGATTTTCGAATCGATTCTCCAGTTACTCAAAATTTACCTCTAATCAGTTTATTTAATTCTTTAGTTGTTTAAACTTGACCATATTATATGTTTAAATATCGCCTGCATTAACAGTAGATAACTTATTTTATTTCCAGGTAGTTATGGATGGTACATTGCCTCGGGAATAGCAGTATTTGTCTTGATTGTCGTCGTTCTTGTTGTATACTTGTGTAATTGCCGAACACGACATAGTACCTTGGTGAAATTCAAATCTAACAAATCAGATAATCGCGTGTCTGGCAATTCCGGTAAAAATACCAAAAACTATAAAGACACATATAAATATGATGAGATTGAATGTAATGTTCGACTCAGTCGTGTTCAAATGACAGACCAAGCGGGAAATCTTATTCCAATCGAAGAAACTGTCCAGACTAGGACTGAGACATCCGATAACCTCACATACCAGGTTTTGAAAGAAAATCGAAAATCGGCTACGCACACGTATGACGTCAGAAGTGGCAATACGTACCAATCACTTACAGAAAAGAAACAGTCCCATTCCCACGAGTCTATGGATCATGGGAGCACCGAACACACAAGGCAGATAACAAAGGAAACAGTAAGCAGATTAACAGACGAAGATAAACACATCTATGAGCCTTTAACTGCGGACCAGGAGTCAGATTCCCACATTTACGACTCTACAACTCGAGCCAGCTACTGTAACAACATTGAGCAGCTTCCACAGGCTGACACAAAACAGAAATATAATCGGGATTCTGAAGCTTATACAATTATAACTATCTGGAGAAAGTTATACGCCGAAATACCAAAAACAAAGGAAGAACCATGCGAGAAAAAGTCAAAGTCAAGACTTAAAAAGCTTAAGATAAAAAGATAAAGTCAAGACTTAAAAAGCTTAAGATAAAAAGATAAGAGATCAGTTACTGGTTATCTAAATTTAATTGAAGTGTGTTTTATCGTACTTCTTTTTCACAAAAATTGTATGTTTTTTGTTTTTTTTCTAACTTAACCGATAAGATACATATTTATATAACGTGTTTTACCTTTACATATGACTACTATTTTTCAAGGCATTGTATTCTTAAGGAATTTTTCATTTGAACAACAAATCACGCCCTTTAAGAAAAATAGCAAAGAAAACCGACCGAACAACAAGAGCCAAAAATAAAGGGACAGGTACACATCCGGATATAGACAAACGCAACACAAAAATCACACAAAACAGAAAAAAAGTAACCCGAACCCAATAAAAGCCATGGGTGCACTCAGATGCTCCGGACGAGTAAGCAGAAGTATTAACATTATTAGCCATCACACTGCATTTGGACATTTTTCAAAATTTTGATTATACAAATTTGAATCCCCGAGAAACTATTGTGCGAAAATGTTCTGCAATACTGAGTACACCGTGTGGAATAAGTGTGTAAAAAAAAATATTGCATAAAACACAAATAAATGCACTAAAATACGCAAGCAAGGTTGATTGTTTGCTTAACGTGTAGCGAGCAATATTTTAACTGAAAAAATAAGAAAAATTTGGCACAGATAGTCTTTTAACGGCTACAATGTCATGAGCATCTTCTCTTTCAAAATCTACAAAAGGGTCCCTATCGTACAACCACTCTCCAAACAAGTCACTACTGACCTTATCCTCCGGTTGGAAACGCATTGGGCAGCTCTAATGGCCGAGAATTAAACCTTCACTGTATGTTCCCAAGGCAAGCAAATGCAGAACATCGTCAACAAAACGTACTTTGCCCTCCATTATGGAGAATTTGCCCGAGTTGGATTGGCCTAGACTGTGTCAATATATTCAAACTGACTTTGATGCTTCTGCAAAATGAAAATATATTACGATACTTGGTCAGACAGAATAATGTGTCATGACCTAGGGACCGTTAAGTCAGTAGTACAGCTTATATCTGGTCTATATTACAAATTTGAACATGACTTCCTTCACACGCTTGGAAAACAAATTATGTTTAAATATGAAATAAAATATTGTCCCGCGTGTATATAAAGTTTTTTTACTTTTCTTTTCAAACCAAAATGCGTCTAAACATCAATGTTTGTATTAAGTTGGACTTTCAAAGCTTAAAACAATTTTCAACAACATAATTGTACGTATGCAATTGTGTGTAATATTTTGACCTTTTCGCTTTCGTCGCAAATGTTCTTGAGTCCTATCTGTCTTCTAATGAAAGGTACAACTGTTTTGTTAAATCACAGTGTTGATGTTCAAAATTATTACTTTGAATTTTTATTGATTATTTAAATATAGGTAACCGTTATCTTCATGTTTCTAGCACTTGCTAACACTCGTGGCAAAATATTTTTCAGTTTTATGTCTACCCATATAAAATAATAAAAGATGAGAAGCCATAAATTATTTCTCAACTAGATTTATGAACACATGTGTATTAGACAGCACAATGATCAGATTGATGGTGTGTAAAAATATTATATGCACTCACACATACATAAAATATGTATCGAGGTGTTATTTTAGTCAGTGGTATTTTCATGGACACCTTGCTTTGTAACTGTTACCTATACGCTGCAATTATGTGCTCACATTCTGCTTCGCTGATTTTATGTGCATTATACACACACACTTACACTTTCAATACCACAGTACAATACTTGGAGAGTTTCCAATGCTCTACGCAGGTGTTTAGAGAGTGCCCCGCTTCTTGGACAATATATACTTCTTTTTTGTAGATTTCGAAAAAGTAGGCTCATTGTAGCAAACGGATAGACCCAATTACTCCATATTTTGTTCAGTTGCAGTTGAATTTTTATAGTTGGTCCATCCGTTTTCCTGTTATATTAATATTGTTATTCTTGTTCTCGTCCTGAATATAGCTGAAATATTCGCTAGAATCAATTAGTTAATTAATCATTCATTAACATCACTTCCAATACATACTACAGGATTGTGCTGTACCCTTATTACAATAATTCACAATATTAGACTATATGATGCTAATTTACGATATGTGAACTGATCCTTACAAGGCCAAGACGGACAATAATAATAATAAATGGTTTCATTCATTTATCTAAGCAAATATATGTAAACAGATATACCCATAAATCTACAAGATACAAATTGTGAAGCCGTCGTGTATTTCCAAACACAAATCATATGTTTAACTTTTATGTTTTAGACGTACAGGTTAAAACTTTTTATCATTTCAGTTCCTTAATATGTTTCCCCAGTAAATAAATACTGTCAATTAACTGATACAGAAATAGGGTCAATTTTGTTACTCGAAGTAACGACAACAACACAAGTTTTAACATTTTTATTTTACATATCCATATTGGGAATAATTATATGTGAATTAAAAACATGATAAGTACAGACTTAGGCAATTTTTTTTTGCAAGAAACAAACGAAGCTAACAGCCATCGCCTATCCCCCTCCCATGGAACTTTTAGGACATAGGTGCCCTTTTCAGAAGGGATTATTGCGATGGATCCTTCTTAGTGCCAAAACACCAAATATATCTACATAACAAACAGACAAACAGAATCAATAACGTAATACAATTTGTACACTGAGCTATAGATTCGAGTCTTATTTGTTGTTAAATTAAAACAAACAACACATAGTCAGAAGACCTTTAATGAGTCTCCGACGCACTCATTTCTTTTATTCACTGCACAATTAAAAGGTATCAAATATACATTTAGCCTTATTGCTCATAATTATAATTTTTCTAGTTGCCATCTTATGCTATGTTTGTTGTTCAATTAGCTTAATTACATGGTTTGCTGATACTAAAATGTGTATATACATTACTAAACATGTAAATGTGGAGCGAATATACAACCCGTCAACGATTCATTCGGAAGCTACACTCTTTTATATTTTTTGTCATTTTACTAATTTTGGAATTCAAGTGATATAATTTATTCCGGAAATGTTAGCTTATACATATTGACTAGTGACATCCGAAATGTAATTGATGACCAGATATCTGTTTGAGATCATAAAGGCTAGAAGAGATAGGTTACTTAGAAAAAGAATATTCCTCACAATCTTTGTGACGTACACTTTATTTTATAATGGCGAACATAATTTACGTACAGACTACCCATCGTGTATGTCAAAATAATAAAAAAAGACAAATAAAATACAATATAAAATGAACGCTTCTATTGGAATATTAAGAATTTAAAACACAAAAATAATTATATTCAACAATTGTATTTGTCCCAATAAAGTTCAAATAAACCTTCACTGAATGCAAATGTTGAGTTAAAACACATGTTCTTTATACAATGATTGCACAAAATTCTGAATTTAAATAGCAACGAAACCGCCCGAACAACAACAGCCGAAGGTTAAGGAACTATTACAAATCCGGATATAGACGCACAAATACAACGCAAAACAAAACACAAACACGGAAAGTGAGTAATCTCAACCCAAAAAAAACCATTTAAAGCACGTCGAGTTGGTCATGGTCATATCTAGAAAATAATCCTGTAATAGGACATACTATTTATGACTCAGCAAAAGTGTCCAATCGTATTTGAGACATTTATTTCCTATAACGGTCAATTAAGTCATGGTGACGATAATAGAACTTCTGAAGGGATAACATCAACCTAGGAACAACAAACGCTTTTTTGAGTACTGTAGAAGTCAGCAACAGTGAGTAGTCGGAATATACTGATTGGAGGATTAAATGTACACTCCATACGCTGGAGCTGATAGGATGTAGCCATCGATGAGCGGGAAGTTGACATTGGAAAGTTGAAGTCATCTCGTTTTTTTAGAGTCTAGTTTGTAGTTTTCCTCCGAATCTATTTCTAGAAGTAGGACTAAATAAGAGGTCGACCTAAGTTTATTGGTGGTGTCTTTAATTTCAATCTCGCTGGAGTAGATTAAATGCAAATAGTCAACAAATTAAGCATTTTTTAAGGGAGAACCACAAGTATGATATAATAAATAAATCTAAATGAACGAGTAAACAGTAAAACTTCTAAATTATTGACTTGTTTATGTCCGCTGAAAGTATTCTTAATAACAACTTATTACCAGATTTTCAAAAAGTACGAATGAAAGATTACCTGTGCTGAATTTCCGTTCTAGATTAACGAACGCTTGTTTTTTTCTTATTGATCAGACGCACATTTTAATACTTAACATTAACAACTGTATGCGACAGCTTGTTTCTGCAGAGACAATAAAATAAAGATTGTTAACAATAAAAAAGTCAGATAATTACTGCATCACTAATCTTTCATCTTTTCTGTGCTTTCGCGTCGTCCGCTCGCGTCACCAGTGTCATATTCATTTTCACCATTGCCCATAATGTCATAAATTCCTCCTATCGCTTTCAGACCAGTGCCCCGTTTATTGGCACCACTGATGTCATATTCATTTTCGTCATGTCCCATAATGTCATAAATTCCTCCTGTCGCTTTCAGACCAGCGCCCCGGTTAATGGCTCCACTGACGTCATATTCATTTTCGTCATGTCCAAATGCACCATAAACTGCTCCGGATGTCGTTACAGTAACACCAGTATCTCCTAAATGATTATAAAGGTCATCTTCTGTGTTATTTATTAATTCGCGTTGTTCTCCAGGTGTACGACTGTTCATACGAGGCTCAGGATTGTCATTTACTGTAGGTAGTAGAGTCAAGTCCTGCTTATGTACTGTCGTCTTCCTGCAACGAGCAGCATACAACTATTGCATAATTATTGACTAGTAGATAATATCTATCAAGCATAATTTCTGTAATCAGAATTAATGAGGAAGAACAATTTATCAAACGAGAACGTTTTGACTTGCTCCTGAGACTATGAACCTCTTTTCTCCAAAATATTAAAAATGGATACTTCTGTGCAGTATTGCTCATGAGAGTTGAGCAAAACAGAAAATTTTAACGGCTAAACATAGCATACTATTTTTGACGTGTACAGGGGATTTAATCAACAAGGGTATCACTGCAAACATAGCACCCATAATAATCACCGCTCAGCTCTTCGGTATGTTTATCTGCAAGTCCCTTAACAAGATGGTACGTCTATTTGTCACCTATAGACATTTTGGATAGCTTTTCAAGTCAACCTTGGGAACACATTCCCTTCTCCCCCGGGTATCTAACAGTAATTTGTGTATTGCTCAAGTTTTTTCTTTTTAATTAACATAAGTTTTAAGAAACACATATATCAGCTTCAATGTAACAATAATACGATAACTAAAGAAGAAAACAAGTATAATTGTACGTTGTTTTGTCTATGAATGTTCAACTTAATGAAATAACGGTATGGAAGGCTGTATGCAACATTAGATTGATTGTAATATTGCATTCTCATGGAATTTTTGTGTAAAATACATTTCCATCGTATTGTTTTATATATTATCTGGGCAAGTTTGATGAAAGTTTAAGGTTAACAGTACTAAATAACTTGGGAGTCATACATAAGTATTATTTTAAAAGGCCTTTTACGATTTTGACACCTCCCCTAAATAAAAACTGGACGCTATGAGTTTAAGTGGTTACAGTTGGGTCAAACCTTATTCAAGCAGTCATTTGTACTTCAATAATTTGAAGCTAGAGCTTAACGCTTATTCATCCGTTATATTATATCAAGTAAGGTCAACTTTGATAAGCATACCAAATCAGAAAAATGATTTAGAAATGGAAATTAATTAACTGACTTTATTTTAAATTAAATGTTATCAATATACCAGATTCTAACATTAAGTTCGACTAATGGGTGGAGCTAAAAAAAGCATTGGAAAAGTAAATATTCATACGCTGAAGGGTAAAACATCGTACTCCAATCCAGCTATTGTGTCTTGTAGTTATATATTTACCTTCTACGCTTTATGCATATAACAATAACAACTACAACAATGATCAGCATGACAGCCCCAGAAACAGCACCAACTGTAACTACAATGTACATAATAACAACGATCAGCATCACATACACAGAAACAGAACTAACTGTAACTACTAGAATATACATAATTTAAAAATAAGAAAACAAAATATATTTTCATCAGGAAATGGTTTATCCTAATCAAATATATTGTTATTAAAACAAAGACAGGATTTCTGTTGAAGAATTTTTTTGAAGTTATATTTTTTTGTTATAGTGTATACTTCTATTCTATTTATTGCTGACTCGAGCAATTGTATGTGTTATGTATTATTTTCCAAGCTAGTAGTCAATGTATGCTAATTTGGATTCGTATATTTTTGGTGATTAGATGTTCTGTTTTTTTACTGTCTCCCATGGGAGACGCTATAGATAATCAAAAGGCTAACAGTCTTCGGAGTAAATGACTATCTGTTATTTGATTGAGTCGTTCAATAAATCTTGAAATATTTTTGGCATAAAATTGGTTTACGTCAGGATCGCACTAGTATGTTTACTAAGATTTCAATAAATTCTTGGGTCGAATCGGGATTGTTATCAGTTAATGTTACGTTCTACATATTGACTTCTATTTCATTCAGTGCGCGTTCCACATATCGACTTCCATTTCATTCAGTTCACGTTCCACATATCGATTTCTATTTCATTCAGTGTACGTTCCACATATCGACTTCTATTTAATTCGGTGCACGTTCCACATATCGACTTCTTTTATTCAGTGCACGTTCCACGTATCGACTTTTATTTCATTCAGTGCACGTCTACATATCGACTTCTATTTCATTCAGTTCACGTTCCACATATTTACTTCTATTTCATTCAGTGCATTGGTCAGTCAGCAATTAAAAGGTTAATATTGTGCTAAAATCTCCCTACTCGTTAAAGCTGTTTTGGAAAAAATGATATTTTATATATCTTTTTTTTCGTTCTGATATTGATGCCAATAGAACAAAACATATTTTTACCGCTCATTTTGAACATTTGTTCAGGGAATCAATTTTTGTTTAATTATTTTTAAAAAAGCACGTGTGAAGTGACGACGGGTATTTAAATCTCTCAAGCACCTTTGGTAATAGCTTAGGGTAACAATGTCCTTAAAAGGAACATGTGTTTACTTATCCTACATACTATAAATCACAAATAACAGATACTTCAATAAAACCCATAAAATTGGAAATGCTGCTAAGAGACGGTTATTATTTTAGAAAAGCTAAACATGTAATGATAAGCTGTTAGGTTTGTGTTTTGTTTATTTCCGTTTTGTATTATATAAATAGCATATAGAAGCACCTATCGGATCTATCATCCCTCAATCAACGTTTTTTACTGCAATTATTCCGATTTATTTCAGTGTGGAATTTGCATATGAAATGTTTAATTTATTAAGTTTTAAAAGTGTATGATTTGTTGATTTTTAGTCAATTTCTTGAAGTAAATTTGAACTATTGGCCTCTGTAAAATTTCAACAGAAAATTCTTCTGCTCGATCAATGTCAACTAAGCGCTTATTTAAAGATAAAACATGTTTTTAACAAGCGAACACAAGGCCCACACGATTAACATGGATGCTTTAGATGAGCGTGTGACATTACACAAATTGTTACCCACTGAGCTAGGCGGACAGATTGTTACCCTCGCCTTATATAATAAATTTACAGCTAGCATGCATGAAGTATGATGAACAAGATTGTTTTTCGTGTTATTACTTTGTCGAATTATTCACACCAGTCAACAATGAATTTAAGAATACTTTTGCTGTATTGTCACTATAAGAAGTTGAGTGTTTACAGTTTAACTATATTTCTTTTTCGACTTTAGAGACAATCATACTCGATATATAGACACCAGTAAATACTGACTAAACATTTACCAGTAGTTGATCTGTTGATGATATTTTGTGTAATAGTGCTTTCTTCTCTTCTTCCAACTTAAAATATATAGTTAATGAAGCTACATAAGCTTTTACTGAAAGTGCTAACAAAATTTGCTACATGTATTTGCAAGAAAACATGCATAGATGATCAACTCTAGACACAACAAAAATGCAATAACGATAACCCAAGCTGTAAATCAACAAATTTCTTAATCATTGGATCTAAACAACACTTAATCCTCCACTAAAAATGTTTAATGTGGAATATTTTCTTTTAATCTCATATGTATTTTATCGAACAATCGAACGTCCCTATTTTACTGTACAAACCAGCGATATAAACGGAATTAAATGTATAATCTTTATCTTGAATTATTCAATATTGAGAAACATACGCACTTGAGGATTAACTATATTTTCTCCATCAAGAGATAACCAGATTTCCGTTTTGCACATTTTATAATACGAACAACGAATTATATTAAATGTGCACAATGGAAATTGTGTCATCCGTCAATGGATTGGTTTTTTTTGTTTGTTTGATGGTGTTTAACGCCAATTTCAGTATTTTTTAGCCATATCATGGCGTCCAGTTTTTATTTGGGGAAGAAGCCGGAGTACCCGGAGAAAACCCCCGACCTGCGGTAGGAAAACTGGCAATCCTTGTCAATGAAAAAAATACAAATTTTTTGTAGTTCATAGTATTAAATAAATTCAAACAATACAATAAATTCAACATTTTTTGTGATAGGACATTTTTGAAAAAGAGATCAACATAAAAACTGTTAGTTTCCCGCAGAGTAATATATGAGGTCAAAGGGTGTGTGTCCCCATAACGATAGTTTTTCCATCTTCTCATAGAAAATATTTTTATTATTTGGATTTTAACGGCCTTTTAAATAAAATATACCAACATCATCTGTAATAATTTTTTCCATTTATTTTATACTAATATCGCAATAATTGAGGTTTATATTGTACACAAATCAAGCATTAAGATTTCTCGTAGTTGTGTTGCTTTAATTTCCTATCTAATTAAACCTAAATCTTTTACTTGCTTACCACTTTTTTTATTGTCGCTTCACGCGTAGTAACAGAGAAAACAATCTTTATATATCTTAATCTAATTAAAATTATATCTTCGCTTGGCTCCACCTTTTTGCTATTGTCGTCACGGCAACAATAGCAAAAAGGGGGAGACAAGTGAAGATATAATTTTAATTAAATTGTATATATCTATTCTTCATTTCAATGGCAGAATCTGAGTACTGCGATGGGTTTGCAACTCTTAACCCAAACAGCTGTTCAGCCCAGGCCCAAAACTGACTTAATTTGTTGTTGGTGGGAAATGTGAGGTTATGAGCCGTATGGCTTAACCGTGGACCATAGAAGGCAACGTGAATGGACAATTATATTATAATCCAACTTCATATAGGGATGGCAAATGTGTCAAAATTTCAGTTAACGAACAATTAATATTTTGTCATAATATAGCAGTTATATTGCTGTTACTGGCTTTTTATGAAACATTCAATTATATTAATTTATATTCAGTAAATCATGTGCATGTAATTCAGTTAAAATACTTGTTTAACATTATTTCCCATTTCGTATCAATATTTAATAACAAGCTTTTTATGTTCAACGAAAATTTTATCATAGCAATCTTATGTCGAGTTCACAAACCTGTATAGTTTTTGCTTGGTAAAACTAGTTTCTTGGTTTTCTGTTGAACAATGACAATACATGTATTATAAGTACATTACAGTTTGAAACATCCATTTATTGTTGCCTTTTATGGATTAAAATGTAAAATTAGTTTTTGAACAAGCATATTTTAGATACGATAATAAATTGTAAAAATTGTGTCCAATTAGATCATGCGGTAAAATTGACTGTACACTTATTATACCATCAGATAAAATGTATATGGAGATTCACGCCCGTCGATCTGTCGGTGTTACTTTCTCAACTACCGTTGTTTGGATTTTGATTTAACTTTACAGGACTGGTAAACTTGTAAATACCCAGTTTAGTGACGAATATAGTTGGACAGTTATGACCGGTTTGATTTAATTCTATTTTATGTCCTTTTTATATTTACTGACTACATTTTGTTTACCCTATTTCCGGCTACTATTGGTGTGATTTTGATTTAACTTCAAACATTTGTGACAATCCTTCATGACCGACTAAATTTTAAATGAGTTATGACCCTTTGTTATGTATTATTTGTCGCTGATAGTTCTTCTTGGTATACATTAGTTATGAGTTTAATCTAAAATATTGAGACGAATAGATAAATATGAATGCTAATAATGACACAAACAGAAAGTTTAAACTGTTTCAACCATTAAAGCTGTAAGAATGTATAAATATTTGACGATCATGTAGAGAAATCGACAATTATTTATGGAAAATTAGTTGCTTGCTTTCCACTAGATATCTCGAGTTTGACGGTATTATAATTTATCACATGTAAGTACCTCCGTTTTTTCCCAATCGATACAGCTGGAAGATGTAACACCGGTGTCAGCCCTGATGACGATATCAAAGACGACGGGCTGGTATTGATGACGTTACCATTTAATTATAATATACAGTTAAAATAAACATGTACGTGTATCCTTCTATTTGTGCGGCTCCAGAAAACCACTTCAAACACGTGAAATGATGGATATTTCATTTATTAGTTATTTATGTTTTTGTGACGTCACCAACACATAGAGAAAGACTTCACGTCACCAAAGTAATGCATGCAGGGACTGTTAGATTGCTCTGAAGTATCGCCATGACACATACAATGTGCGATGCACATATGTAGGCTGCGCCTATATTCATAATAGTTATTGTAATATTTAATTATTATGTAAATTAGAAAATAGTTCCAATTTGTTTCTTAAACGGCATTGATTTTGAAAAACATGGCAATTCACTTTCTATAGTTTGGATCATTTAACTTGAGTGAAATAAGGGGATATTACAAAGACATTAAACGTGAAAAAAGATCTATTAACAACAATGAAATGACCTTCCTCATTTTTATATTTCGAACACTAAAGAATTTTTCTGACACATTTCTAGAAGTACTTACTATAACAAAGTTTGATCATAACACTTATGGAAAAAAAGAAAAAACAACTGCAACTGTCAGAATTTGGAACACTGCCAATTTATTCCTGTAGCAACAAGGTTAGTTATGCTAAGGTTTTAATAGTTTGCTTGATTTTGGTTCATAAGGGGTAAATGAATTCAATAAAGAAAGTTATCAAAATCCGATACAAATTAAAAAAATATATAAACAACTGGAAATGCACTCTTAAATATAATAACGCTACTCCATCTTTCTCGCTCAGTAAAATAAATGTAACGCTGTAATATAAATGAAAAAAAAAATGCCAATAATGTCATATCCTATCCGTACTCAAACAAGGAAAACAAGCAACAAATCAGAACAGTTTTAAAGCAAACGCAAACGATCACATACTGAAGTCTGTGTTGTGTGTGGAGCTATCTCTCGCTTGATCAGCACTGTAGTCTGTATATGATGGTGAGCTATCGTCGTGTTTTTCGGTTGCAATAATGAATATTAATGATTAAGAAGTTTTTTATTTGATTGAGTCAGCTAGAGTGATTTGAGTAGCAACACTGAAAAAAATAATCAGTCAAACTGATGACTACTTTAATCAAATGCTCCCTATAAGATAATCAAATTAGCTTTTGACATAAGACATAATCAAATTGATGATGAAGTTGATCCAGACTTGAAAAGCACGTGCTACAGTATCAAATATTACGCATGTGCAATAGCCGCCATTATTGAGAATCAGGAGTATTGACATAGAATTGTACCGTGTTAAAAGAAATCTAGACTTGTCCGGCATATCAAAAAGATATAATGGGTAAGTTTTTAAACTCAATATATAACAAAATGCATATTCAAACAAAGACATTACGGTAAGACATTTAGCACGATCATCACGGCACCGACGCCTCTTTAAGGAGTGTTTTACAAAAACAATTAAGACAAGTTTATTTTAATCTCAATTACCAAAGCATTAGTGATCTTTGCATTCGGCACACCCGTTTGTCCATTTGAACGACAAAATTTTCTGGCATATAAAAATCGGTTTCTCTTCCTTCTCTTTAACGTCCCAAATGTGTAACAATGAAGACAGTAATGTTCGAACTCTCCACAGCCTTTCAGAACAACTTGTAATTACATGCAGGAACTAATATAGCTACATAATTTTTACATGTTTGTTACTTTTGACGGTTGGCACATAATGTAAACAACTTTAAGAGTTTCTGATTCTCTCTTAGTGGAACTAGTCTATTGTCTATTGATCTTCTGTTTCAAGACTAAATCAGTAAATCTGTCATTTAATCTAAAAATGCAGAAATGAGAGTTGATGTCATCGGGGTACTTGTTTTCAAGAATGGGTGCATATCTCGGTGTCTCGAAACAAAGTGGGTGAATTCACTTTCATTATAAATAATTGGCCCATTTCCAGTTTTACATGATTTATGTCCCCTTGACTTCCTGTTTAAAAAAAAACTACGACTGTCATCAGTAAAAGACTGTGATATTGAAATAAAGGTTTTGCATTGTTTTTTTATATTGGCAATGCCAATCATATTTTATCTAATTAACCTCATTATTAGATGTTACTATAGCCATAGGCAACAGGTGAGTTTGAATATTAAAATACAATATAATAACATCCTCACTCAGGTATTGACACCTAAAAATGCAGAAATGAGAGTTGATGTCATGTAGGGATTTGTTTTTGAGAATGGGTGCATATCTCGGTGTCTCAAAACAAAGTGGGTGCATGACTTCACTTTCATTATAAATAATTGTACCTAAACTTTATATGAAAATTAATATTTTTGGAAGACCAAATTTGTCACATATTCTAAAAATTGAGGAATGAGAGTTGATGTCATCTAGTTGTTTGTTTTTGAGAATAGTTTTATATCTTGGCATCTCGAAACCCAAAGTGGGTGACTTCACTTTAATTATAAAAAGGTAGTATTTTGATCTTTCTATTAATAAGCTAAATATGTTAAATGTACAAAATACACGTGAATGAACTGACAGAACAAAAATAGCTGAAAGTCTGCAATCCAGGAAAAAGCGTTTGTTTAAATGTTGTTTAATACCACTTTCAGCAATTTTTCAGCTATATCATGGCGTCCAGTTTTTCCGTGTGAGTAAACTGAAGCAAACCCTTGACCATTTCTAGGAAAACTGGCAAGCCTTGTCAGTTAATATTGCAGTTGAGTACACCCTGCCCACAGTGAGACTCGTATCCGCAACTTCAGTGCAGACAGACCACGTTATCAATAGTAGACGAACTATTAACCAGTCGGGAACAACAGAGGCCCCGCAATCAAAATAAGGAAATTAGTGAAATATATAGGGTGTGACTTTTTACCCAAACATATCCAAACTATATGTATCTATTCTATTAATATTGGAAAATGTTACAACAGAAGTCCCCATATATGCTATTACATAAAATATTCGCACAAAGAAATAAATTTTGGAAACATTTTATATTATCCTTTTGTATGATATGACTTCACTCAAAACATCAATGGATTGCAGCAGGTGATAAATATTTCGTACGATCTCTAATTATTTTGGGGTTATTTTGTCTTAAATATTGCACTGTCAAATAAATATTCATTATTTAACTGAGTTTTAGTGGTTTACTATATGTTGTTTATTAAAATACTGAAAATGCTATTTTAACGAGTGTTTTGGGTACAGTTGGGTAATGCATTTCTACTCGATTATGAGGAGCTTCAGAAGATCGACTTTAACACAAAAAAATGTGCATGGTAACTGCACGTAATAACATTTTCAAAATATAGAGTATATAAAACGTTTAAACAGAATAATACTGTCAAAAAATGTTATATTAATGTGTTTTAAGTATAGTTTGGGTAAGTTTGGGTATATTTGGGTAAGTTTGGGTAAAAAGTCCCACCGTAATATATATGCTTAAAAATAAAATCATGTTTGCAGTGTCCAGTTTCAATCACCTCTTACCATTCTGGTCATTCCATGTCATTTTTTCTCATAAAAGTTGAAGGGAAACATTTATCTTTTTGAAATATCCATTGATATTTAGATGTTTTAGCATTCAATATTTTAAAAGAGAGGCAGAGTGATTGATGGATTACATGCCTGTCAACACTTAGTTTTCCTACCGAATACCGGGGGTTTCCTAGTCCGGCTTCCTCCCCCAATAAAAATTGGACACATTGATACAGCTGAAAAATTAATGTAAGTGATGATATAGTAGAAGTGACCTCCTGACATTGATGATGTCATGCTATAAACGTGTTATACTTCCTAGGCAAGAACCTCACATACTAAAGTCAAATCAATTTATTTAATAATTACCATATTAAAATCATAATAAATTTTTAAGACATTTAACTAAAATCTAGCATTAAATCCATAAAGGCTCTTATTAAATTTTAATGGATGAAATGCTATAAATTCAATAAATCTAATGTCCTAAATTTAACATCAAGAGATCATTCATTTGACATATTTGATCAGAAAGATGTCTCAGTACAATTTATTTTTCCTGTTGTACTATGAATTGAAATGATTAGAAACAATTATGACTGCATTTTTCTTTCTCTTTTCAGTCCTTAACATTGCCATCTGTTATTAAAGTTGTGCCATGCATATGAGAGGTGACAACTTAAAATTTTTTGTTGAAGACATATTCAAATGAACTAGTAGCTCCCCGCTGAAGGCAGTCCTTGACCAGTTACCGTGATTTGCTTGGACTAGATTGGGGAAATATGGTTGTTTCATATAATTACCTACATGTACCATATGAGGAAATACATTTGCACTTTATTCTGAAAGAATGTGTTCTAAGAATGAGAAGATGGAAATGTTCGTGAAATTATTTCTACATAAGACAACACGACAAGATTGATAATGGACAAGACTAGAACATGTTGCATTTTTACTTTAATTTAATATGTAATTTAAAAATAGGAACATATAAACTTTTAAAGATTAATTTATCTTGTTTATAGTTTATATTCAAAGTTTAACTATAATATTTATTCTTGCTTTTGAAATGTTTACTTCTAACAAACTTATGTTACGGATTACACTATAAAAATTGACTTGTGTGATGTAATTTGTGTCTGTCATATCATCTATTAATAATATTTTTATGCTGTTTTTATCTTTTTGGGACATTAAACAGTTGAAATAATTTTTTTTCTTTGTATGTTTTTTATCTATATTTTTGAAAACTTAAACATAAACATATTAAACTGTCTTGGTGGTGAAAGGTCGGTATTGATTGCAGTCTTCATTTGATGGTTTCACATAATGTGAATGTCCCAAAATTTATAAAATCAATATTATTGTCCTGCATTTTATGAATATACTTTGCACAGTGTTGAAAGTACAGAACATCACACACCAAAGAATAATTGCGCTCTAATGAAACAGTCAAACAAAGATGTCAATTTGTTAAATCATAATTTGCTTTATTAGTACTGATAAAAACCTATTTTTTGCGATCAAACCATCATTACTCTTATTTGGATCGATCAAGCTTTAAATCAAACCGATTAAAATAAAAATCAATTTGATCAAACAATGCAGCATTTTGATTATCTTGCTTAGTCATGTTGATTGAAGTTTTTATCAAAAATTATTACAAAAGATTAATAAATTTGATTGTTATGTTAAATCAAAATTATATATAGGATCTTACATTGGTAAGAGTGGATTATCGGATTTCTCCAATCGAGATAGTTAAATTATGGAATTTTAAGTCCGAGCCTTGGCGAGGACTTAAAATTCCATAATTTAACTATCGAGATTGGAGAAATCCGATAATCCACGAGTACTAATGTAAGATTCTGTTTCTCTAATTTTGAAAAGTAGTAAATTTGCGAAACGAAGTACAAATTCTCCCAACCCCAATTTTACGTTCATGACTTGAATACGCGGTAAATGGAAGGTGTTTTGTTTATGACGTCATCAGTTCTTATTGTGACGTTATTATTTTTAACCAATCAACTGCTGAGAACAACAAATTCACTAGTGACGAGAAATTTTTTTTCCACACCGGTCAAGCGGTTGAAATATTACGTCAAAATTAGAGAATAATTGTTTAATCATCTTGATTAAAATTAAATTCATTTTGATTAGAAGGGTCGTCGTCCTCGGGACAATCAATTTGACGACTTTTATCAATCAAGTTGACGACTTTTTTTTCAGTGAATCTACTAATGATAATCATCAACGGCAATTCAACTCTGGGGTTAGGAGTTCGATTCTGACTACGCCGATGTTAGAAGTTCTTTTCTGGAACTCCGGGTTCTTATAACCCCCCACCACCCCACTCCCAAAAAAGCTTATATTTTAATCAGCTGTTATAAAAATCCACCAAACTACTGTTCGTATTTATTTGTATACATTGTTACATGTTTTAATCAACATTACATGCCCAGCTGACCGTTTCGTTGATGCTATCTACTAATTTATTGTTTGGATGTCTGTTATCATCCAGAATATAGCTATAAAGGGTTAGAGCAAGATGAAGTTAAGCGTCAGTCAATCAAATACACTGTATTTCCTGGAAGTTTGTAAAAGGAAATGTCACAACGATGCCATCGAAATAGACGACAAAAGTCTTTTTTTTCAATATGCCATAAACTAAACTTATGTGCTTCAATAATTAAACAATTTTTAAACATTAATTTTAACACCACTTGTTATTCCATCTAAATATTGTAATCGATATAGTGCGATCATTCGTGAGTTATGTGAAACAGCAGATTAATCAAAGCTAGTAATGCCACGATCTTGAAGAAGAGCTTCACTTGAAATGCTGCGTCTTTTTCAAAAGTTTACTTCTACATGACAAGTAATTGGCGCCAATCACTATAGTCCGATGCCTCATCGGATTTAAACGCACTCATTGTTCTAATAAAAAAGCTATGAGCAGTCTTTTCTTTCATTAAATAATTTTTACAAACTTGCAAACTACCTGACCTCGTTTCGATTACCAATATCTACATTAGGTAACAATGCTGACGATGAATGAAACGTATCTATTTAAGTTTCCTTCAAAACATCAATGAATCGCAATCGGCTTTTTTCGTTAGTGAAAAAAAGACCCCGTAATATTCAAAATCATACTTTTACTTTTATCACGATCACGAATGGGACATGATGAAAATTGCGTTTGGTTGTCATCGCATAATGTGGTGCGTCAAACCGGACCACGCCGAAATTGAATTGTGAATTGCATTTACAGCAGTGAAGATTTGGCCGCAAATATAAATGTGAGCGCTGTTATATAATACAAGAATAAATATTTATTAAAGATAATTCTAAGTCAATTAAATACCGAACAGTGGAAAATGCAACATAAATAGACAGACTTTTGCCTTGGCCATAAAAAGCTTGACAAAATGCTTAAAGGCAAACAACGCTAAATATTTTAATAAAGGTTCAGAACTTATCTAGGTCATATATGTCTCACAATATAGCCAAACAATTTAGGTCAGTTTGTGTTAAATATATCACTATAAAGTACTTTAACACAAATTAAATTTACGAGTATTATATGTAATGCAAGTAGTTAAACGTAGAAACTTACGATATAACGACTTTAATTTATTACTACATTCATGACCTTTAAACTCATATTCTGCTTTCTTTTGATCAACATGTAATGACAAACATCTGCAATTGCTGTCTGTTGGTAAATCATCTGCAATGCAAATTGTTCGAATATAGATATAAAACCTAAATGTGTATTACTGAAATGGGAATTTCTGGTGTAATTAATGCATCGTTTTACTGTTTTAATTGTTATCTTGTGGAAACATCGCATTTCATAACATTAATTGAAACTGAAAACTTTCGATAAATAGTACTTCCGTAAATTCGACATGGCAATAGATTAAACAATTTCTTTAAATATTACGGCACATCACGCAAATCATGAAACACAACCAACAATATGAAAGTAGCAAAGAAAACCGACCTAACAACAAGAGCCAAAAGCCAATGGACAGTTGCAAATCCGGATATAGACAAATACAACACAAAAACCAAAAACATAAAACACAGAAAGAGGGTAACCCGAACCCAAACAAAACATGGGTTCATATACTGCAAACAAAGTCGGACAAGTACTTGAATGGGTAGTCAATAATATTTATTGTACTTTTTTATATACACTTAGGACAATAAAAATTTATTATCAACATTTTCAACCAACTTGTTTACAAAATTTTGTTGACCGTTAAAAAAGCACTTAGATTACATTTACTGCGGTTTTCCATATTTGAGATAAAGGCATACCATGCAACGAATTTCAGTTTTACTTTATCTAGATTTTAACATACTATAATATGTTAATTATTTTATTTAAAAATTTGTTCGATTTATCTTTCAACCCTGAACTATTTCCCTTCGACGCCTCATCGGGGAATAGTGTTTCAATGAAGATTTAATCGCTATATCTCTCGATGCCGTTTAGTTGCTGTATAGTGTTGCTTCAATTGGTATTGTTTGTAATAGATATCACTTTTAATGAAAGAAAATATATTACAATTGTTCCATATGATTTTGTCTTCAACATTATATCCCATCCAGTAGTAAAACTTTGAGCAGTTGATGAGTGGATTTGTTTTTACTTCATGAAAAGAAAACAGTTGCATGTTTTTCCTCTGGCAATCCCGTTGAGCTTCATACCATGTGTTAGTACTTAAACTGCATTCATAACTAAAACCAGTATCTGTAACAAAGAAAGTCTTTTGTGGGCAATTCTTGTGTAAGAAACTGTGCAGGATGTTTTTTAATGAAAAGAACATCATTCGGTTATTAGTCTGATATGATCAACTGAAGGAAGTTGGTACACAAAACAAGACTTAACACAAATTTACTAACTTAGCTCAAATGTATGTCCCATCCAAATCTTATATACGACACTCAGGTGGCGGATAAGGAGGTTATTGTTTTATAATACGGATGTGCGGACCTCGTTAAGAAAACATGTTTTAAGACTGCTTCGCCCATAGCATGATTAAAACCGAGTGCAGTTTTTGAAAAATAGTAGGCGCATTTTAGCAGTCATAAAAAGCTACATTTTGCGCCATAAACAAATGCATTTCACTGTTCTTTGATCAATCCCAATTACAGAATTGCTTGTTTGTTCATTTGATCTCGACCTGAATATAGCCAAAATACAGCTTGTTCAATCATTTAATAAATCAATTAATCAAATATGTGAATTAATTGCCATTCCATATACATGTAGTAACGCATTGCAAGGATCTTATGTGTGTACAATATTTAGAAATACCGAACTTTAGAAATAAAGTATGTCCATTTTTAATTCATTTTACTGTATATGTAGAAAGAGAAGGGTTTGTCTGCTTCTTTAAATTATTCGTCAATTAAATTCTGTTGTGTTTATTGTCTTACCTGGACTGTATTGCTCACATATACTCCTCCTATTTATGTTGCAATTGATATATTGGTAATTCATGTGTGAATCATTTATGCTACGAACCAAAGCGCATTGATGACCTACATTCAAAGTAGTCCTGGGCCTGCCTACAATAGACAAAATTGTGTATAATACATGTATAATAATATTTATTTTTTTGGCCTATATTATGTAGAATATCTAATCTAGCCAGAAGTTCACATGACTTAGTAAGCATAAGAAAAGAAAGTCCCTTTTGGTATGTCCATTTTTATTCTTTTTTTAAAAACAAAAATCGTTTTGTTACATAATTTAATATGCACTATCGCAAGCGCAATACGATTTGTAGCGCGCTATATATATACATGTATATACAATAACGTCATTTTAAATATATACATTCTTAACAGTACCTGCCGGTTGTGTGTCCACAACAGTAAAAAAATATTACCCAACACCATGTTCTCGAATTACTTACTTGCTATAGATATGACCTAAAGTGAAATCATCACATAAATTTGGTAAGCAATATTTGTTTATAGTAAATCTTTATAAACAGACGCATGGCTAAACTAGATTGCTGGCAGTCAATTTTTAATGCTTTAATTCATTTTGAGTCTACAGTCTATAAACTGACTAATTTTGTGCTAAAGTAAATAAGGTATGAATAGGACTGTTTGGAAAAATGGATTCATGTTTTTCTAACAGATTATGTTAAAAGGTTTAATACACTCTTCGGGAATAAGTAAGGTTGGTAGAGGTCGAGAGTTTCAAGATAACACACAAAACGCTGGTGCGCTTCAAACAATTATCTGTGTCGATGTCGATTACGGCTTCGTGTCCATATCTTGATTTCCATTATGCCACGTTAACTTTGGTCTTATTTTGTTCTTCTTTAAGTTAAAAGTATGTGGTGTACCTCTCCGGGAAATTATATAGTTGTTTGCGTAGCAATATGTTTGACGTCGTATACACTTTAATAACACGAAAGCAAATGATTAACGCTACAGACTTTAGACGTTGTTGATCCTTCTAGTTACTTTTTTTATTTCCTAAATTATATTTAAAGGTAATATTTTCTTAGCGAACTGATAGGACACGTATTGTTATCCGATTTGTGATTTTTTTGCCCACCCAACCCAAAGTAAGAGGTAAACTATTCTCATCGCTTGACGTCTTCGTCATCGTCGGCCGTAAACTTTTCACATTTCAATCTCCTTCTGCAAAACCACCTGGCCAAATTGGAACTAAACTTAGCAGACATATTTATTGTGTAGTTCTCAACAAAGAGACGAAGCTATGAAGATGTTCGTCGACGTGGAACATAACTTTACATAAGATCTTATGGGAGAAAAATACAAATAGCGTCTTCTTTAAAGCTGTTCCAAAAATTAAACCGAAAATAATAGTGCAGAAATTAAACCAGGATAATGCCCTTATTATCTTGACTTTTTTTATCTGATTTTAAATTCAACATGGCTGCAGGGCTGCTAATGCTGTATAAAATAAATTATGGTTGCTTACAAACACAAAAATAATTTGATATTGTAGAAATATTTTATTTTCCTTTAAATACTCCATGGCTGAGCAACCTTATCCATTTAGTATAACCTAACTTGGTATTTCAGCACGTGACGGATTGTTGACGTCATAATTGTATGTATTGATGACGTTGACTAAACTTGAATTCTTCCGCAAACAACAAGTGACGACACTAAAAATTGTAAATTGCAAATATTATTTGACTACTGTTTAAATATTGTTTTTGTTATTTCTTTTCATAATATTTAATTTAAATATAAGAATTGTTTTCTAATTGTTTGTTAGATTATTGAATGTAGACGACTTGGGTGGTTTTACGCTGTACATTGGCGTCACTAGATGAGGTGGGCGGAAAATTGAGTGATAAAAAGTAAAATACACAGAATTAAAATTATAGTTCAACTTTACTTTACAAAGTTAAGACCTTTGTCACGTAAAATCACAGATCACAAACTTTGAAAAGGTCCATTTCAAAGTATTTTGTTGAGGTTTTTTTTATCAATTTGTGGAACTGTTTTTAAAACTTTTATCTCCTCTACCCTCCAAATCTTCTAACAGTTTTATATCCCAAATCTTACATGTTCGGGCCACATTCTCTCAAAATGTCATCGCCATTTTAAAACGTAAGAAATAACCAGCTTTAAGGGTAAACCCCACTCTAAAATTAGCACTTTCATATAAAAAAATGTTGGCTAATAGGTCACGCAGTCAATGTGACATACAACTTCTAACCAACATCTATGTTCTAAAATGTAATTTGTCCTATTTAGTGTATTGATACCATATTGATTATCGCGTTCCAGTAAACATGTCGATAAGGATAGTTGACAGTTTCTAAGTAACTACGCAATGTTACAAACCAGCGATAAAAGATTAATGTTTGCTTTATTTCCTCGATCTTATTATCCATATTCCAGCAAGCGCCTTGAATTAATTTGTATTCATGTGTTTCCAGTCATTTAAAAGTGTAGTCTAATCTATGAGGATATCCATATGCTATTGAACAATTAAAACTACTATAAAAATGTCTTATAGTCTAATTTATTTATATTCTTTTTTTGCGTACAAAAAGGTAGTTGTCATTTAATATTCCCAATATATCAGTTTGGTGCTTTGCGGCAAGTATTGGGCACATAAAGTCGAATCGTAAACTGCAACATTTTCTTTTTATGAAAAATCCTTTTCGGTTCCAAAGGTGTTTGATTTCAGAACAATATCATTCACGGAAAGTAACTTTCAGTTTTAAAAAGTCCATAAAGCCTATATTTTCTGTTTCAAGACAATAAAAGGCACTTCCGCAAATAAATCTGGGAAAGACCATCTGCTAATTGTTCTTTAATCTTCTAATTTACAAATTTTATCAGTATTCTGTTTATCAATGAGTAAATGCACATCGAAATATAATAATACTTGCCACTAATAACTTTATATACACTGTAGTAAACAACGTCACTTTCTTCAAAACCACCGCACATGTAGTTTTTATTCCCTGGGCATGACATGTTACATTTGGATGTGGACGCCTGAGTAATGGACGATGTTACGTTCATATCTTCTAACATACATGTGCAAAGATCATCCTGCAAAAACAATCATGTGTCTTTTCGTATTACTTCTGTATATAATGCAGTATTTTGTCAAATGTTAAAATCTGATGTATTATTCGTACAGTTACTTCAACGGTTTATCGCGTCAGGCTCATCTTTCTTGCATGTTTTGGCAAATAAAATCTAAACTCTGTTAGTATAATACGAGTGTGTATTTGTGTCCATATCTTATAACGAGATTTAAATGATCTAACACTTACAGGAGGACCGGAACATCTCAGACACCCAAGTTAAAAGATTTCTAGTCTCCAACAAGGCTCTGAAGGTGCTGTTCTGTTGTAAGATGACAACGAATATATATATAGAGTTATGTAAACTGGAAGTTAATCTCCAGAGTACATTTATTGAGTAAATGTGTTTGTTTTGATGTGAACTGCTATAAAGAAACAGGTACCACGCTGTCTCATTAGCTAGAAAGAGAATTACCACTAATGAGATAGCCGGATGAGATATCTTTGTCTCAATTTGTGAGTGAAATAAGAATTTTACGCTCCTTTTCCCGCAAAAAAATTATTGCGATTTCAGATCAGCAATAAAAAATCATAAAATATTTGCTTTTTGGTGTTTATTTACTCTGCATCTTCAACAATTAACATGAAACATCATATCTGAGCTTCCACGACCAAACTGTTGCCGTTGCCACAATATGATAGCAGTTGACATCTTCCAACAGAATAGCACCGGATGTCTTAACCGGTTTTAGGGTGAGACGAGAAATTCGCACTAATCAGACATCGCGGTTCCTATTTTTAGCTGGTTGAGATATCCTTGTTTCAACTCGTGGGTGATATAAAAATTTCATGCTCCTTTTCGCGTAAAATTGCATTGTGCCGTCAGGTTTCGGTTCAGGAAAAAAAAACATAAAATATTTGCTTTTGTTGTGTATGCTTACCATTCCTTTTTAAAATATGAACATGAAAAACATATCTGAGCTTCAACGACTAAATTTGTGCCACAACATGATAGCATTACACATAAAAACAAACTCGTTTACGCAAAAAATGTACACGTGAGATTTCTTTAGGGTAGATAACGCAATTTATTGAAATCTTCCAATAGAACAGAACCGGATTTTTAACTAATTAGTGAGAAATAGAATCAAGCACTGGTTGGAGGGCTAGAGGAGAAAATCTCCGACACCCGCGTGAAAGATTTTTTTTGTCTCCAACTCGACAGAGTCTCGTTGGAGACCAGAAATATTTTCACTGGGTGTTTCAGATTGTCTTGTCGTTAATAAAATATTAGTTGACGGAAGTAACTCTTGTGTTAAGCGATAAGTATTTTTAATTGCAAGTATTGTGTAAATGTTACCATACAGTATCCCATACAGTTCATGAAAACCCATTTAAGACTTATTGATCCATTCTTGGCGGGACACATACACTATGCATTGTTTATTTCTATCGAGTATAACATAAATGCTTTCCACATAAATCGGAAGCGACAGTAAATTCAGTATACTGCAACCACAAACACATAAATTAATTAAAGATCAACTGTTCGGTTGAACATTTGAGGGTCTTTCCACATTAATTTTAATTTTGTATTACATGATGACATTTAAAATATTCATCTTTTTGCAAAATATTATAACTTTGCTATAAATATTTAAAAAAGAAATTATTTTGTATTATTTGTTACGGATTGGCATTCTAAGAGAGATAACTCTTATAAAAGTTTGATACAACTTTTCACGCCATGTATTAATTTACTCGTAATTATTAATAGAACATTTTAGGACGAAAATAATTTCAATATCTTTAAAAATAGCAAAGGTCAAAAACTAGTACGTGACTTTGACCCATACAAGTTTTCAAGGTCAAAAGACATGAGGGTCTATTTTGAAGACCCCATGCCTCTATCATTAATAGTTAATGAGTTACATGTGAAAAACCAATAAGTTACATATATAATGGGAGATAACTCCTATAACATGACTTCAAATCCTATTCCTGAAATGTGACACAGTTACTTCTTAAAAACATCAACATTTTGCAATCTTTAGTTAAACTTTAAAATTAATAGTTAATGAGTTACATGTGAAAAACCAATCAATTACATATATAATGGGAGATAACTCCTATAAAATGAAGTCAAATCTGTTTGCTGCAAATTTAAAAAAAATTGCTCCTTTGAAAGACCAACATTTTGCACTCTTTAGTTTCCCTTTATCATTAATAGTTAATGAGTAACATGTAAAAAACCAATAAGTTACATATATAATGGGAGATAACTCCTATAAAATGAAGTCAAATCCTTTCCATGTAAAAGTAACAAAGTTGCTCCGTTCAACGATCAACATTTTGCACTCTTTAGTTTCCCTCTATCATTATTAGTTAATGAGTACCATGTTAAAAACCAATCAGTTACATATATAATGGGAGATAACTCCTATAAAATGAAGTCAAACCCGTTTACTAAAAATGTAAAAAAGTTGCTCCTTTAACAGACCAACATTTTGCACTCTTTAGTTTCCTTATATCATTAATAGTTAATGAGTAACATGTAAAAAACAATAAGTTACATATATAATAGGAGATAACTCCTATAAAATGAAGTCAAATTCCTTCCCTCCAAATGTGACAAAGTTGCGTCTTAATAAGACGAACATTTTACTCTCAATAAGTGTTTATCTATCTTTTACCGTTTCAAAGGAGTAGCGGACACAAGCAAATGTCAAAATTTAGAACGTCACCTTGACCTTTGACCAAAGGTCATGATGGTCTAAAGTGAAGACCCCAGGCCTCTATCTCTTTTAGTTGTTGAGATTAGTTTGAATATCACTTACTACTTTTATTTAAAGGGAGATAACTCCTATAAGATGTGTCAGAACCCTTCAATCAATGTGTCCCAAAGTTGTCCAAGGCTATTTGACACATTTTGGTAAAGGTTTGGTATTACTATCTTTTGTAGTTTAGGAGGAGTAGCAGGAACAAGCTTTTCAGTAAAAGGGAGATAACTCCTTAAAGGAAAATTGTGCGGTCAGTCAGGGTGAACTGCGAAAGCGCAATGGGTAACCGATATCAGATATAAAATATCAAAGCGACATGTCGCGAAGTGAAAAAACCAGACATCGAAATAAGTTGGCAGAAGAAAAGAGAAAATAATTAAAGATCAACTGTTCGGTTGAACATTTGAGTGTCTTTCTACATAAATTTTAATTTTGTATTACGTGATGACATTCAAAATAATCAACTTTTTGCGAAATGTTATAATTTTGTGATAAATATTTAAAAAAGCACTCTTTGGTTTCCCTTTATCATTAATATTTAATGAGTTACATGTGAAAAACCAATAAGTTACATATATAATGGGAGATAACTCCTATAAGATGACTTCAAATCATTTTCCTGTAAATAAGACAAAGTTGCTCCTTTAAGAGGTCAACTTTTTGCAATCTCTGGTTTTCATCTATCATAAATAGTTAATGAGTTACATGTGAAAAACCAATAAATAACATATATAATGGGAGATAACTCTTGTAAGATGACTTTAAATCCGTTTACTGCAAATGTAACAAAGTTGCTCCTTTAAAAGACCAACATTTTGCACTCGTTAGTTTCCTTTTATCATTAATAGTTGATGAGTTACATGTGAAAAACCAATCAGTTACATATATAATGGGAGATAACTCCTATAAAATGAAGTCAAATCCGTTGACTGCACATTTAAAAAAGTTGCTACTTTAAAAGACCAACATTTTGCACTCTTTAGTTTCCCTTAACCATTAATAGTTAATAAGTAACATGTGCCAAACCAATAAGTTACATATATAATGGGCGATAACTCCTATAAAATGAAGTCAAATCATTTCCCTGTAAATGTAAAAAAGTTGCTTCTTTAAGAGATCAACATTTTGCACTCTTTAGTTTCGCTCTATCCTTAATAGTTAATGAGTTACATGTGAAAAACCAATAAGTTACATATATAATGGGAGATAACTCCTATAAAATAAAGTGAAATCCTTTCCCTGTTAATATGACAAAGTTGCTCCTTTAAAAGACCAACATTTTGCACTCTTTAGTTTCCCTCTATCGTTAATAGGTAATGAATACTATGTGAAAAACCAATAAGTTACATATATAATGGGAGATAACTCCTATAAAATGAAGTCAAATTACTTCGCTCCAAATGTGACAAAGTTGCGTCTTAATAAGACAAACATTTTACTCTCAATAAGTGTTTATCTATCTTTTACCGTTTTAGAGCAGTAGCGCACACAAGCAAATGACAAAAGTTAGAACGTGACCGTGACCTTTGACCTTTTGTCCATTTTCAAGGTCAAAGGTCAAGATGATCTATGGTGAAGACCCCAGGCCTCTATCTCTTTTAGTTGTTGAGATTTGTTTGAATATCACTTACTACTTTATTTAAAGGGAGATAACTCCTACAAGATGTCGTCAGAACCCTTGAATCAATTTGTCCCAAAGTTGCGCAAGGATATAGGACACATTTTGGTAAAGGTTTGGTATTACTATCTTTTGTAGTTTAGGAGGAGTAGCAGGAACAAGCTTTTCAGTAAAAGGGGAGATAACTCCTTAAAGGAAAATTGTGCGGTCAGTCAGGGTGAACTGCGAAAGCTCAATGGGTCAACGATATCAGATATAAAATATCAAAGCGACATGTCGTGAAGTGAAAAAACAAGACATCGAAATAAGTTGGCAGAAGAAAAGAGAAAATAATTAAAGATCAACTGTTCGGTTGAACATTTGAGGGTCTTTCTACATAAATTTTAATTTTGTATTACGTGATGACATTCAAAATAATCAACTTTTTGCGACATGTTATAATTTTGTGATAAATATTTAAAAAAGCACTCTGGTTTCCCTTTATCATTAATATTTAATGAGTTACATGTGAAAAACCAATAAGTTACATATATAATGGGAGATAACTCCTATAAGATGACTTCAAATTATTTTCCTGTAAATGGGACAAAGTTGCTCCTTTAAGAGGTCAACTTTTTGCAATCTCTGGTTTTCATCTACAGTGTAAATAGTTAATGAGTTACATGTGAAAAACCAATAAATTACATATATAATGGGAGATAACTCCTGTTAGATGACTTTAAATACGTTTACTGCAAATGTAACAAAGTTGCTCCTTTAAAAGACCAACATTTTGCACTCTTTAGTTTCCTTTTATCATTAATAGTTGATGAGTTACATGTGAAAAACAATCAGTTACATATATAATGGGAGATAACTCCTATAAAATGAAGTCAAATCCTTTTAATTTAAATGTATCAAAGTTGCTCCTTTAAATGACCAACATTTTGGACTCTTTACTTTCCTTTTATCATTAAAAGTTAATGAGCTACTTGTGAAAAACCAATCAGTTACATATATAATGGGATATAACTCCTATAAAATGAAGTCAAATCCGTTGACTGCAATTTTAAAAGTTGCTACTTTAAAAGACCAACATTTTGCACTCTTTAATTTCCCTTAACCATTAATAGTTAATAAGTAACATGTGACAAACCAATAAATTACATATATAATGGGCGATAACTCCTATAAAATGAAGTCAAATCATTTCCCTGTAAAGGTAACAAAGTTCCTCCTTTAAGAGATCAACATTTTGCACTCTCTTGTTTCCCTCTATCCTTAATAGTTAATGAGTTGCATGTGAAAAACCAATAAGTTACATATATAATGGGAGATAACTCCTATAAGATGACTTCAAATCATTTTCCTTTAAATGGGACAAAATTGCTCCTTTATGAGGTCAACTTTTTGCAATATCTGGTTTTCATCTATCATAAATAGTTAATGAGTTACATGTGAAAAACCAATAAATTACATATATAATGGGAGATAACTCCTGTAAGATGACTTTAAATCCGTTTACTGCAAATGTAACAAAGTTCCTCCTTTAAAAGACCAAAATTTTGCACTCTTTAGTTTCCTTTTATCATTAATAGTTGATGAGTTACATGTGAAAAACCAATCAGTTACATATATAATTGGAGATAACTCCTATAAAATGAAGTCAAATTACTTCGCTCCAAATGTGACAAAGTTGCGTCTTAATAAGACGAACATGTTACTCTCAATAAGTGTTTATCTATCTTTTACCGTTTTAGAGTAGTAGCGCACACAAGCAAATGACAAAAGTTAGAACGTGACCGTGACCTTTGACCTTTTGTGTATTTTCAAGGTCAAAGGTCAAGATGATCTATGGTGTAGACCCCAGGCCTCTATCTCTTTTAGTTGTTGAGATTTGTTTGAATATCACTTACTACTTTTATTTAAAGGGAGATAACTCCTACAAGATGTCGTCAGAACCTTGAATCAATCTGTCCCAAAGTTGCGCAAGGATATAGGACACATTTTGGTAAAGGTTTGGTATTGCTATCTTTTTTGGTTTAGGAGGAGTAGCATGAACAAGCTTTTTAGTAAAAGGGGAGATACAGTTGGGTGCAGTCCTAACATAACATGCTAGTTAACTTGTAAAGCAGAGATTCTGACTGCTTTAAGTTAACTTCGAGCAGAGAATTTGACTGGTTTGAGCAGAGATTTTGACAAACCAAGTTAACTTGGGCTGTTAAAATGTTAAAATGTTAAAATGGGCTGTTGACAATTTTTTTATACAATATATTTCTGTCCATTTGACAATTTGTTGACAATTTCTGTCCACTGGACATTTTTGTTCTTTTGACAATTTTTGTCCACTGGACTTTTTTTTCTTTTGACAATTTCTGTCCTGTGGACAATTTTTTTTCTCTTGACAATTTTGTCACGTGACAAGTTTGTCAACAGGACATTTTTTGTTCTGACAATTGAGTCCCCTGGACATTTTTTATTTTGGAAATTTATGTCCACTTTGTCAACTTGCTAACCTTTCGACTGCACTTTAAAGCACTTTTAACTTTTACCTTTTTAATGTTTTTTGACATTTTTTGTTACGAAAGACCGACTGGTTGTACCGTACGTCCATTTATTTTATCTGCGCGTTGTCGGAATGAAAAGTATACGAAAGATGAAAATCAAATCCTTTGTCGTTTATTAAAATCCTACTACCAAAAAAATAAATCGATAAATATACAAAATTAGTTAATGAAAGAATTGTATATTGAAGATTTGTTTGCTATTTACGTGTTTCTGGAGGATATCATATCAACAAAAATGTTTTAAATCTTACGGCTCGGAAACATATTACTTATTGCGCCGTTGTTTCCTTTAATTAAACATTAATGTATAGTACAATAAAGTGAGACATATCTTTGTTAAAATAAATATCTATCAATCAAGCAATTCTTCCATATCATCATATAAATTACAACTCTTGAACTATGCAATCATTCAAAATATAAATTAAGTCTACATCTATCCAATTGAAAGTACATCTACATGATTGTATCCAATTGAAAGTACATTGCAATATCCAAAATGTGTGATAATAATAAAAAAAGGTTAAAAATCTATGAGAGTTCTGTATTTTAACCTCTAAATCTTATTAATTAAAGTACACAACAATTAAACAATAATGTAAAATATCTTATATTTACAATGGTAAAACCCACATTTTGGTTGCATCTTTGGGTATCAGGAATAATTTTATATATAAATATGGTTTTAATTCCATCACTAATATCCCCGGAGTGATTTTATACATAAAAGTATGGTTTTTACTTTTATAGCTCAGGTCTCAGGATTGATATTATATTTAAAATATAGTTTTTTTTCCCATCACTATGGTCGCAGGAATGATTTTATATGTGAAATATGGTTTTTAATGGCATCGGTAAAGTCTCGAGATTGATTTTATATGTTAAATATGGATTTTAATTGCATCGCTTTGGTCTCCAGAGTGATTTTATATGTGATATATTGTTTTTTATGGCATTACCAATGATTCAGGAATGACTTTATATATGAAATATGGTTTCTAGTTGCATTGCTAAAGTCTCGAGATTGATTTTATATGTTAAATATGGATTTTAATTGCATAGCTTAGGTCTCCAGAGTGATTTTATATGGGAGATATTGTTTTTTATGGCATAACCAAGGCAACATGATTGATTTTATATGTTAAATATGGATTTTAATTTCATCTCTTAGGTCTCCAGAGTGATTTTATATGTGAGATATTGTTTTTTATGGCATAACCAAGGCCTCAGGATTGATTTTATATGTGAAATATGGTTTCTAGTTGCATTGCTAAAGTCTCGAGATTGATTTTATATGTTAAATATGGATTTTAAATGCATCACTTAGGTCTCCAGAGTGATTTTATATGTGACATATGATTTTTGATTACATTGCTAAAGTCTTATTAGTGATTTTATATCTTAAATATATTTTTTAATTTTATTGCCAAGGTTTCACAATTGATTTATATGCAGAATATGGTTTTAATTCCATCAATATGGTCTCATGATTGATTTTATATGTAAAATATGGTTTGGAATTGCATGGCTAAGGTCTCCAGAGTGACTTTATATGTGAAATATAGTTTTTAATTTCATTGCTTCAGTGTCATTAGTGATTTTGTATGTTAAATATGGTTTTTAATATCATCACTTAGGTCTCCAGAGTGATTTTATATGTGAAATATGGTTTTTGATTACATTGCTTTAGTCACATTAGAGATTTTATATGTTAAATATAGATATTAATTGTATTTTAAAAGTTTCAGGATTGATTTTATATGTGAAATATGGTTTTTTAATTCCATCACTAAGGTGTCAGGATTGATTTTATATGTCGAATATTTTGTTTTTATGGTATTGCCAAGGTTTCAGGATTGACTTTATATGCAAAATATGGTTTTTAATTGCATGGCTAAGGTCTTTAGAGTAACTTTATATGTGAAATATAGTTTTTAATTGCATAGCTTTAGTTTCTTTAGTGATTTTATATCTAAAATATTCTTTTTAATCACATGGCTAAGGTCTCCAGAGTAACGTTATATGTGGAATATGGTTTAAATTGCATTGCTATAGTCTCCTGATTGATTTTATATGGTAAATATAGTTTATATTTGCATTATAAATGTCTCAGGATTAATTTCATATGTGAAATATGGTTCTTAATTGTATTGCTATGGGATCAGGATTGATTTGATATGTGAAATAGGGTTTTCAATTGCATCGCTTAAGTATTTGTGATTTTGTATGAGAAATATGTTTTTTAATTGCATCGCAAAAGTTTCTGGAGTGATATAATGTATTTAATATGGTTGTAATTTATATTTCTATTTTCTCAGGAGTTATTTGATATGAAGAAGAGGTTTTAATTTGGGATTTTATGGGTGATTTGTTTTAAATTGTGGATTTGAGGTTAAAACGCATATCCTACCTAGGATGTAGGCAGCCAAGATTTGAAAACTAATTAATATTATTTGGTGTAAAATTAAAAGTGAAATGTAAATATTAATAATAGATTTAATGTACCGACATACAGGTGAGTTGTAACAGTATTTATTATTAAATAAAAATATTACATGTTAGGATTTATACTTTTATATTTTTATTCAACTACACAAAAAATATGATTGCTCAATCATAATAACAATAATACTTATAATAATATATAATATTTATAATATATAATATAATATAATTATATTATAATATTATAATAGAAATGTAGGGAGAGTTACAGTCTAAATATGTAACCGCAACGGCTTGATATACATTTACCAAAACGCGGACGGGAAAGAAATCGCGTTCTTTAAAATAGACTGCCGTAGATTTCGTTAACTAATTTTTGGTGAACGTCTCATTGACAATTTGTACCGAAATGATTAAATAAAGCATATATTTTGACTTTTTGTACAAAGGGACATTTTGTGACTTGAAAATTGAAAAGCAGAGATTTTGTCCACTGGACATTTTTGTCACGTGACATTTGAAAGCAGAGATTTTGACCGTTTTTGACAATTTGACAAAAGCAGAGATTTGGACCGTTTTTGTCCACTTGACAAAAGCAGAGAATTTGACAATATTTAAAGCAGAGATTTGGACAAAATTTTGTCCCGTCAAAGCGGTCAAATTGACTGGTTTTTGGTCAAAAAGCAGAGATTTTTTTTCTCAAAAGCAGAGATTTTGACCAAAGATTTGGACTGGTTTAAGTTAACTTTATGTTATGTTAGGACTGCACCTAACTGTAACTCCTTAAAGGAAAAGGGTGCGGTCAGTCAGGGTGAACTGCGAAAGCGCAATGGGTCACCGATATCAGATATAAAATATCAAAGTGACATGTCGCGAAATGAAAAAACCACACGTAAGTTTGCGCAAGAAGTGGGAGAAGAATAATAATGAGTACCATGTGAAAAACCAATCAGTTACATATATAATGGGAGATAACTCCTATAAAATGAAGTCAAATCCTTTCCATGTAAAAGTAACAAAGTTGCTCCGTTCAACGATCAACATTTTGCACTCTTTAGTTTCCCTCTATCATTATTAGTGAATGAGTACCATGTTAAAAACCAATCAGTTACATATATAATGGGAGATAACTCCTATAAAATGAAGTAAAATCCGTTAACTACAAATGCGAAAAAGTTGCTCCGTTAACAGACCAACATTTTGCACTCTTTAGTTTCCCTATATCATTAATAGTTAATGAGTAACATGTAAAAAACAATAAGTTACATATATAATAGGAGATAACTCCTATAAAATGAAGTCAAATTCCTTCCCTTCAAATGTGAAAAAGTTGCGTCTTAATAAGACGAACATTTTACTCTCAATAAGTGTTTACCGTTTCAAAGGAGTAGCGGACACAAGCAAATGTAAAATTTAGAACGTGACCTTGACCTTTGACCTTGTGTCTATTTTCAAGGTCAAAGGTCATGATGGTCTAAAGTGAAGACCTCAGGCCTCTATCTCTTTTAGTTGTTGAGATTAGTTTGAATATCACTTACTACTTTTATTTAAAGGGAGATAACTCCTATAAGATGTCGTCAGAACCCTTCAATCAATGTGTCCCAAAATTGTCCAAGGCTATATGACACATTTTGGTAAAGGTTTGGTATTACTATCTTTTGTTGTTTAGGAGGAGTAGCAGGAACACGCTTTTCAGTAAAAGGGGAGATAACTCCTTAAAGGAGAATGGTGCGGTCAGTCAGGGTGAACTGCGAAAGCGCAATGGGTAACCGATATCAGATATAAAATATCAAAGCGACATGTCGTGAAGTGAAAAAACCAGACATCGAAATAAGTTGGCTGAAGAAAAGAGAAAATAATTAAAGATCAACTGTTTGGTTGTACATTTGAGGGTCTTTCTACATAAATTTTAATTTTGTATTACGTGATGACATTCAAAATAATCAACTTTTTGCGAAATGTTATAATTTTGTGATAAAAATTTTTAAAAAGCACTCTTTGGTTTCCCTTTATCATTAATATTTAATGAGTTACATGTGAAAAACCAAGTTACATATATAATGGGAGATACCTCCTATAAGATGACTTCAAATCATTTTCCTGTAAATGGGAAAAAGTTGCTCCTTTAAGAGGTCAACTTTTTGCAATCTTTGGTTTTCATCTATCATAAATAGTTAATGAGTAACATGTGAAAAACCAATAAATTACATATATAATGGGAGATAACTCCTGTAAGATGACTTTAAATTCTTATCTTGTAAATGTGACAAAGTTGCTCCTTTAATAGATCAACATTTTGCACTCTTTCGTTTCACTGTATTGTTAATAGTTAATGAGCTACATGTGAAAAACCAATAAATTACAATTATAATGGCAGATAACTCTTATAAAATGAAGTCCAATCCTTTCCCTGTAAATGTAACATAGTTGCTCCTTAAAGAGATCAACATTTTGCACTCTTTAGTTTCCCCCTATCATTAAAAGTTAATGAGTACCATATGAAAAACCAATCAGTTACATATATAATGGGAGATAACTCCTATAAAATGAAGTCATATCCGTTTACTGCAAATGTAAAAAAGTTGCTACTTTAAAAGGACAACATTTTGCACTCTTTAGTTTCCCTTTATCATTAATAGTTAATGAGTAACATGTAAAAAACCAATAAGTTATATATATAATGGGAGATAACTCCTATAAAATGAAGGCAAAGCCTTTCCCTGTACATGTAACCGAGTTGCTCCTTTAAAGGATCAACATTTTGCACTCTTTACTTTACCTCTATCATTAATAGTTAATGAGTACCATGTAAAAAACCAATAAGTTACATATATAATGGGAGATAACTCTTATAAGATGACTTCAAATTCTTATCTTGTAAATGTGACAAAGTTGCTCCTTTAAGAGATCAACATTTTGCACTATTTCGTTTCACTGTATTATTAATAGTTAATGTGTAACATGTAAAAAACCAATGTTACATATATAATGGGAGATAACTCCTATAAAATGAAGTCAAATCCTTTCCCTGTAAATAGGACAAACTTGCTCCTTTAAAAGGTTAACATTTTGCACTCTTTGGTTTTCATCTATCATAAACAGTTAATGAGTTACTTGTGAAAAACCAATAAATTACATATATAATGGGAGATAACTCCTGTAAGATGACTTTGAATCCGTTTACTGCAAATGTAACAAAGTTGCTCCTTTAAAAGACCAACATTTTGCACTCTTTAGTTTCCTTTTATCATTAATAGTTGAGGAGTTACATGTGAAAAATCATTTACATATATAATGGGAGATAACTCCTATAAAATGAAGTCAAATCCTTTAAATTCAAATGTATCAAAGTTGCTCCTTTAAATGACCAACATTTTGGACTCTTTACTTTCCCTTTATCATTAAAAGTTAATGAGCTACTTGTGAAAAACCAATCAGTTACATATATAATGGGAGATAACTCCTATATAATGAAGTCAAATCCGTTAACTGCAAATTTAAAAAAGTTGCTACTTTAGAAGACAAACATTTTGCACTCTTTAGTTTCCCTCTATCCTTAATAGTTAATGAGTTACATGTGAAAAACCAATAAGTTACATATATAATGGGAGATAACTCCTGTAAGATGACTTTAAATCCGTTTATTGCAAATGTAACACAGTTGCTCCTTTAAAAGACCAACATTTTGCACTCTTTAGTTTCCTTTTATCATTAATAGTTGATGAGTTACATGTGAAAAACCAATCAGTTACATATATAATGGGAGATAACTCCTATAAGATGACTTCAAATCCTTATCTTGTAAATGTTTTTACATGTTACTCATTAACTATTAATGATAAAGGGAAAATAAAGAGTTTTTTATTAAGATGATCTATGGTGAAGACCCCAGGCCTCTATCTCTTTTAGTTGTTGAGATTTGTTTGAATATCACTTACTACTTTTATTTAAAGGGAGATAACTCCTATAAGATGTCGTCAGAACCCTTCAATCAATCTGTCCCAAAGTTGCCCAAGGATATAGGACACATTTTGGTAAAGGTTTGGTATTGCTATCTTTTTTGGTTTAGGAGGAGTAGCATGAACAAGCTTTTTAGTAAAAGGGGAGATAACTCCTTAAAGGAAAAGGGTGCGGTCAGTCAGGGTGAACTGCGAAAGCGCAATGGGTAACCGATATCAGATATAAAATATCAAAGCGACATGTCGCGAAGTGAAAAAACCAGACACCGAAATAAGTTGGCAGAAGAAAAGAGAAAAGGATAATAATAATAATAATAATAATATTAAAGATCAACTGTTCGGTTGAACATTTTAGGGTCTTTCCATATTAATTTTAATTTTGTATTACATGATGACATTTAAAATAATCATCTTTTTGCAAAATGTTATAACTTTGCTATAAATATTTAAAATAGAAATTATTTTATATTATTTGCTACAGATTGGCATTCTAAGAGAGATAACTCTTATAAAAGTTTTATACAACTTTTAACGCCATGTCTTTATTTACTCGTAATTATTAATAGAACATTTTAAGACGAAAATAATTTCAATATCTTTAAAAATAGCAAAGGTCAAAAACTAGTACGTGACCTTGACCCATACAAGTTTACAAGGTCAAAGGGCATGAGGGTCTATGGTGAAGACCCCATGCCTCTATCATTAATAGTTAATGAGTTACAAGTGAAAAACCAATAAGTTACATATATAATGGGAGATAACTCCTATAAAATGAAGTAAAATCCGTTAACTACAAATGTGAAAAAGTTGCTCCTTTAACAGACCAACATTTTGCACTCTTTAGTTTCCATATATCATTAATAGTTAATGAGTAACATGTAAAAAACAATAAGTTACATATATAATAGGAGATAACTCCTATAAAATGAAGTCAAATTCCTTCCCTTCAAATGTGAAAAAGTTGCGTCTTAATAAGACGAACATTTTACTCTCAATAAGTGTTTATCTATCTTTTACCGTTTCCAAGGAGTAGCGGACACAAGCAAATGTAAAATTTAGAACGTGACCTTGACCTTTGACCTTGTGTCTATTTTCAAGGTCAAAGGTCATGATGGTCTAAAGTGAAGACCTCAGGCCTCTATCTCTTTTAGTTGTTGAGATTAGTTTGAATATCACTTACTACTTTTATTTAAAGGGAGATAACTCCTATAAGATGTCGTCAGAACCCTTCAATCAATGTGTCCCAAAATTGTCCAAGGCTATATGACACATTTTGGTAAAGGTTTGGTATTACTATCTTTTGTAGTTTAGGAGGAGTAGCAGGAACAAGCTTTTAAGTAAAAGGGGAGATAACTCCTTAAAGGAGAATGGTGCGGTCAGTCAGGGTGAACTGCGAAAGCGCAATGGGTAACCGATATCAGATATAAAATATCAAAGCGACATGTCGCGAAGTGAAAAAACCAGACATCGAAATAAGTTGGCTGAAGAAAAGAGAAAATAATTAAAGATCAACTGTTTGGTTGTACATTTGAGGGTCTTTCTACATAAATTTTAATTTTGTATTACGTGATGACATTCAAAATAATCAACTTTTTGCGAAATATTATAATTTTGTGATAAAAATTTTTAAAAAGCACTCTTTGGTTTCCCTTTATCATTAATATTTAATGAGTTACATGTGAAAAACCAAGTTACATATATAATGGGAGATACCTCCTATAAGATGACTTCAAATCATTTTCCTGTAAATGGGAAAAAGTTGCTCCTTTAAAAGGTTAACATTTTGCACTCTTTGCTTTTCATCTATCATAAACAGTTAATGAGTTACTTGTGAAAAACCAATAAATTACATATATAATGGGAGATAACTCCTGTAAGATGACTTTGAATCCGTTTATTGCAAATGTAACAAAGTTGCTCCTTTAAAAGACCAACATTTTGCACTCTTTAGTTTCCTTTTATCATTAATAGTTGAGGAGTTACATGTGAAAAATCATTTACAAATATAATGGGAGATAACTCCTATAAAATGAAGTCAAATCCTTTAAATTCAAATGTATCAAAGTTGCTCCTTTAAATGACCAACATTTTGGACTCTTTACTTTCCCTTTATCATTAAAAGTTAATGAGCTACTTGTGAAAAACCAATCAGTTACATATATAATGGGAGATAACTCCTATATAATGAAGTCAAATCCGTTAACTGCAAATTTAAAAAAGTTGCTACTTTAAAAGACAAACATTTTGCACTCTTTAGTTTCCCTCTATCCTTAATAGTTAATGAGTTACATGTGAAAAACCAATAAGTTACATATATAATGGGAGATAACTCCTGTAAGATGACTTTAAATCCGTTTATTGCAAATGTAACAAAGTTGCTCCTTTAAAAGACCAACATTTTGCACTCTTTAGTTTCCTTTTATCATTAATAGTTGATGAGTTACATGTGAAAAACCAATCAGTTACATATATAATGGGAGATAACTCCTATAAGATGACTTCAAATCCTTATCTTGTAAATGTTTTTACATGTTACTCATTAACTATTAATGATAAAGGGAAAATAAAGAGTTTTTTATCAAGATGATCTATGGTGAAGACCCCAGGCCTCTATCTCTTTTAGTTGTTGAGATTTGTTTGAATATCACTTACTACTTTTATTTAAAGGGAGATACAGTTAGGTGCAGTCCTAACATAACATAAAGTTAACTTAAACCAGTCCAAATCTCTGGTCAAAATCTCTGCTTTTGAGAAAAAAAATCTCTGCTTTTTGACCAAAAACCAGTCAATTTGACCGCTTTGACAGGACAAAATTTTGTCCAAATCTCTGCTTTAAATATTGTCAAATTCTCTGCTTTTGTCAAGTGGACAAAAACGGTCCAAATCTCTGCTTTTGTCAAATTGACAAAAACGGTCCAAATCTCTGCTTTCAAATGTCACGTGACAAAAATGTCCAGCGGACAAAAATTGTCAAAATCTCTGCTTTTCAATTGTCACGTGACCAAAATGTCCAGTGGACAAAAATTGTCAAAATCTCTGCTTTTTAATAGTCACGTGACAAAAATGTCCAGTGGACAAAATCTCTGCTTTTCAATTTTCAAGTCACAAAATGTCCCTTTGTACAAAAAGTCAAAATATATGCTTTATTTAATCATTTCGTTACAAATTGTCAATCAAAAAATTAGTTAACGAAATCTACGGCAGTCTATTTTAAAGAACGCGATTTCTTTCCCGTCCGCGTTTCGGTAAATGTATAGCAAGCCGTTGTGGTTACATATTTAGACTGTAGCTCTCCCTACATTTCTATTATTATTATGTTATTGTTATTATGATTGCAAAATCATATTTTTTGTGTAGTTGAATAAAAATATAAAAGTATAAATCCTAACCTGTAATATTTTTATTTAATAATAAATACTGTTACAACTCACCTGTATGTCGGTATCATTAAATCTATTATTAATATTTACATTTCACTTTTAATTTCACACTAAATAATATTAATTAGTTTTCAAATCTTGGCTTCTTAGGATATGCGTTTTAACCTCAAATCCACAATTTAAAACAAATCCCCCATAAAATCCCAAATTAAAACTTCTTCTTCATATCAAATCACTCCTGAGAAAATAGAAATATAAAATTACAACCATATTAGATACATTAAATCACTCCAGAAACTTTTGCGATGCAATTAAAAAACATATTTCTCATACAAAATCACTCCAAATACTTAAGCGATGCAATTGAAAACCCAATTTTACATATCAAATCAATCCTGATCCCATAGCAATGCAACTAAGAACCATATTTCACATATGAAATTAATCCTGAGACATTTATAATGCAAATATAAACTATATTTAACATATAAAATCAATCAGGAGACTATAGCAATGCAATTTAAACCATATTCCACATATAAAGTTACTCTGGAGACCTTAGCCATGTGATTAAAAAGAATATTTTAGATATAAAATCACTAAAGAAACTAAAGCTATGCAATTAAAAACTATATTTCACATATAAAGTTACTCTAAAGACCTTAGCCATGCAATTAAAAACCATATTTTGCATATAAATTCAATCCTGAAACCTTGACAATACCATTAAAACAAAATATTCAACATATAAAATCAATCCTGACACCATATTGATCATGGTGATGGAATTAAAAAATCATATTTCACATATAAAATCAATCCTGAAACTTTTAAAATACAATTAATATCTATATTTAACATATAAAATTTCTAATGATACTGAAGCAATGTAGTAAAAAACCATATTTCACATATAAAATCACTCTGGAGACCTAAGTGATGCAATTAAAAACCATATTTAACATACAAAATCACTAATGACACTGAAGCAATGAAATTAAAAACTCTATTTCACATATAAAGTCACTCTGGAGACCTTAGCCATGCAATTCCAAACCATATTTTACATATAAAATAAATCCTGAGACAATATAGATGGAATTAAAACCATATTCTGCATATAAATCAATCATGAAACTTTGGCAATTACTATTAAACAATATATTTAACAAATAAAATCACTAGAAAGACTTTAGCAGTGTAATCAAAAATCATATGTCACAAATAAAATCACTCTGGAGACCTAAGTGATGCAATTAAAATCCATATTTAACATATAAAATCAATCTTGCGACTTTAGCAATACAACTAGAAACCATATTTCACATATAAAATCAATCCTGAAGCCTTGGTTATGCCATAAAAAACAATATCTCACATATAGAATCACTCTGGAGACCTAAGAGATGCAATTAAAATCCATATTTAACATATAAAATCAATCTCGACACTTTACAAATGCAACTAGAAACCATATTTCACATATAAAATCATTCCTGAAGCCTTGGTAATGCCATAAAAAACAATATGTCACATATAAAATCACTCTGGAGACATAAGAGATGCAATTAAAATCCATATTTCACATATAAAACCAATCTTGAGACTTTAGCAGTGCAACTAGAAACCATATTTCACATATAAAATCATTCATGTAGCCTTGGTTATGCCATAAAAAACAATATCTCACATATAGAATCACTTTGGAGACCTAAGCGGTGCAATTAAAATCCATATTTAACATATAAAATCAATCTCGACACTTTACAAATGCAACTAGAAACCATATTTCACATGTAAAATCACTCTGTAGACCTAAGAGATGCAATTAAAATCCATATTTAACAGATAAAATCAATCTCAACACTTTACCAATGCAACTAGAAACCATATTTCACATATAAAATCACTCTGGAGACATAAGAGTTGCAATTAAAATCCATATTTAACATATAAAATCAATCTCGACACTTTACCAATGCAATAGAAACCATATTTCACATATAAAATCATTCCTGAAGCCTTGGTAATGCCATATAAAGCAATATGTCACATATAAAATCAGTCTGGAGACATAAGAGATGCAATTAAAATCCATATTTAACATATAAAACCAATCTCTAGACTTTAGCATTGCAAGTAGAAACCATATTTCACATATAAAATCATTCCTGTAGCCTTGGTTATGCCATAAAAAACAATATCTCAGATATAAAATCACTCTGGAGACCTAAGCTATGCAATTAAAATATATATTTAACATATAAAATCAATCTCGAGACTTTAGCAATGCAACTAGTAACCATATTTCATATATAATATCATTCCTGAAGCCTTGGTAATGCCATAAAAACAATATCTCACATATAAAATCACTCTGGAGACATAAGCGATGCAATTAAAAACCATATTTCACATATAAAATCATTCCTGTGACCATAGTGATGGGAAAAAAACTATATTTTACATATAATATCAATCCTGAGACCTGAGCTATAAAAGTAAAACCATACTTTTATGTATAAAATGACTCTGGGGATATTTTTATAGTGATGGAATTAACACCATATTTTACATATAAAATTATTCCTAATACCCAAAAGATGCAACCAAAATGTGGGTTTAACTATTGTAAATATAAGATATTTTACATTATTGTTTAATTGTTGTGTACTTTAATAAGAATAGTTGTTAAAATACAGAACTCTCATAGATTTTTAACCTTTTTTAATTATTATTACACATTTTGGATATTGAATGTACTTTCAATTGGATACATGTAGACTTAATTTATATTTTGAATGATTGCTAAGATCAAGAGTTGGGGAGTAATTTATATTATGATATCGAAGAATTGCTTTAATGATAGATATTTATATAACAAAGATATGTCTCACTTTATTGGACAATACATTAACATTTAATTAAAGGAAACAACGGCGCAATAAGTAATATGTTTCCGAGCCGTAAGATTTAAAACATTTGATATCCTACAGAAACACGTAAATAACAAACAAAACTTCAATTCTTTCATTATCTATAATTTTGTATTTTATCGATTGTTTTTTTTTGGTAGTAGGATTTTAATAAACGACAAAGGATTTGATTTTCATCTTTCGTATACCTTTCATTCCGACAACGCGCAGATAAAATAAATGGACGTACGGTACAACCAGTCGGTCTTTCGTAAAAAAATTGTCAATAAACATTCAAAAGGTAAAAGTTAAAATTGTTTAAAAGTGCAGTCGAAAGGTTAGCATGTTGACAAAGTGGACATAAATTTCCAAAATAAAAAATGTCCAGTGGACAAAATTGTCACTTGACAAATTTGTCAGAAAAAATGTCCTGCTGACAAACTTGTCACGTGACAAAATTGTCAAGAGAAAAAAAATTGTCCAGAGGACGGAAATTGTCAAAAGAAAAAAAGTCCAGTGGACAAAAATTGTCAAAAGAACAAAAATGTCCAGTGGACAGAAATTGTCAACAAATTGTCAAGTGGACAGAAATATATTGTATAAAAAAATTGTCAAAAGAACAGCCCAAGTTAACTTGGGTTGTCAAAATCTCTGCTCAAACCAGTCAAATTCTCTGCTCGAAGTTAACTTAAAGCAGTCAGAATCTCTGCTTTTCAAGTTAACTAGCATGTTATGTTAGGACTGCACCCAACTGTAACTCCTATAAGATGTCGTCAGAACCCTTCAATCAATCTGTCCCAAAGTTGCCCAAGGATATAGGACACATTTTGGTAAAGGTTTGGTATTGCTATCTTTTTTGGTTTAGGAGGAGTAGCATGAACAAGCTTTTTAGTAAAAGGGGAGATAACTCCTTAAAGGAAAAGGGTGCGGTCAGTCAGGGTGAACTGCGAAAGCGCAATGGGTAACCGATATCAGATATAAAATATCAAAGCGACATGTCGTGAAGTGAAAAAACCAGACACCGAAATAAGTTGGCAGAAGAAAAGAGAAAAGAATAATAATAATAATAATAATAATATTAAAGATCAACTGTTCGGTTGAACATTTGAGGGTCTTTCCATATTAATTTTAATTTTGTATTACATGATGACATTTAAAATAATCATCTTTTTGCAAAATGTTATAACTTTGCTATAAATATTTAAAATAGAAATTATTTTATATTATTTGCTACAGATTGGCATTCTAAGAGAGATAACTCTTATAAAAGTTTTATACAACTTTTAACGCCATGTCTTTATTTACTCGTAATTATTAATAGAACATTTTAAGACGAAAATAATTTCAATATCTTTAAAAATAGCAAAGGTCAAAAACTAGTACGTGACCTTGACCCATACAAGTTTACAAGGTCAAAGGGCATGAGGGTCTATGGCGAAGACCCCATGCCTCTATCATTAATAGTTAATGAGTTACAAGTGAAAAACCAATAAGTTACATATATAATGGGAGATAACTCCTATAAAATGAAGTAAAATCCGTTAACTACAAATGTGAAAAAGTTGCTCCTTTAACAGACCAACATTTTGCACTCTTTAGTTTCCATATATCATTAATAGTTAATGAGTAACATGTAAAAAACAATAAGTTACATATATAATAGGAGATAACTCCTATAAAATGAAGTCAAATTCCTTCCCTTCAAATGTGAACAAGTTGCGTCTTAATAAGACGAACATTTTACTCTCAATAAGTGTTTATCTATCTTTTACCGTTTCCAAGGAGTAGCGGACACAAGCAAATGTAAAATTTAGAACGTGACCTTGACCTTTGACCTTGTGTCTATTTTCAAGGTCAAAGGTCATGATGGTCTAAAGTGAAGACCTCAGGCCTCTATCTCTTTTAGTTGTTGAGATTAGTTTGAATATCACTTACTGCTTTTATTTAAAGGGAGATAACTCCTATAAGATGTCGTCAGAACCCTTCAATCAATGTGTCCCAAAATTGTCCAAGGCTATATGACACATTTTGGTAAAGGTTTGGTATTACTATCTTTTGTAGTTTAGGAGGAGTAGCAGGAACAAGCTTTTAAGTAAAAGGGGAGATAACTCCTTAAAGGAGAATGGTGCGGTCAGTCAGGGTGAACTGCGAAAGCGCAATGGGTAACCGATATCAGATATAAAATATCAAAGCGACATGTCGCGAAGTGAAAAAACCAGACATCGAAATAAGTTGGCTGAAGAAAAGAGAAAATAATTAAAGATCAACTGTTTGGTTGTACATTTGAGGGTCTTTCTACATAAATTTTAATTTTGTATTACGTGATGACATTCAAAATAATCAACTTTTTGCGAAATATTATAATTTTGTGATAAAAATTTTTAAAAAGCACTCTTTGGTTTCCCTTTATCATTAATATTTAATGAGTTACATGTGAAAAACCAAGTTACATATATAATGGGAGATACCTCCTATAAGATGACTTCAAATCATTTTCCTGTAAATGGGAAAAAGTTGCTCCTTTAAAAGGTTAACATTTTGCACTCTTTGGTTTTCATCTATCATAAACAGTTAATGAGTTACTTGTGAAAAACCAATAAATTACATATATAATGGGAGATAACTCCTGTAAGATGACTTTGAATCCGTTTATTGCAAATGTAACAAAGTTGCTCCTTTAAAAGACCAACATTTTGCACTCTTTAGTTTCCTTTTATCATTAATAGTTGAGGAGTTACATGTGAAAAATCATTTACAAATATAATGGGAGATAACTCCTATAAAATGAAGTCAAATCCTTTAAATTCAAATGTATCAAAGTTGCTCCTTTAAATGACCAACATTTTGGACTCTTTACTTTCCCTTTATCATTAAAAGTTAATGAGCTACTTGTGAAAAACCAATCAGTTACATATATAATGGGAGATAACTCCTATATAATGAAGTCAAATCCGTTAACTGCAATTTAAAAAAGTTGCTACTTTAAAAGACAAACATTTTGCACTCTTTAGTTTCCCTCTATCCTTAATAGTTAATGAGTTACATGTGAAAAACCAATAAGTTACATATATAATGGGAGATAACTCCTGTAAGATGACTTTAAATCCGTTTATTGCAAATGTAACAAAGTTGCTCCTTTAAAAGACCAACATTTTGCACTCTTTAGTTTCCTTTTATCATTAATAGTTGATGAGTTACATGTGAAAAACCAATCAGTTACATATATAATGGGAGATAACTCCTATTAGATGACTTCAAATCCTTATTTTGTAAATGTTTTTACATGTTACTCATTAACTATTAATGATAAAGGGAAAATAAAGAGTTTTTTATCAAGATGATCTATGGTGAAGACCCCAGGCCTCTATCTCTTTTAGTTGTTGAGATTTGTTTGAATATCACTTACTACTTTTATTTAAAGGGAGATAACTCCTATAAGATGTCGTCAGAACCCTTCAATCAATCTGTCCCAAAGTTGCCCAAGGATATAGGACACATTTTGGTAAAGGTTTGGTATTGCTATCTTTTTTGGTTTAGGAGGAGTAGCATGAACAAGCTTTTTAGTAAAAGGGGAGATAACTCCTTAAAGGAAAAGGGTGCGGTCAGTCAGGGTGAACTGCGAAAGCGCAATGGTTAACCGATATCAGATATAAAATATCAAAGCGACATGTCGTGAAGTGAAAAAACCAGACACCGAAATAAGTTGGCAGAAGAAAAGAGAAAAGAATAATAATAATAATAATAATAATATTAAAGATCAACTGTTCGGTTGAACATTTGAGGGTCTTTCCATATTAATTTTAATTTTGTATTACATGATGACATTTAAAATAATCATCTTTTTGCAAAATGTTATAACTTTGCTATAAATATTTAAAATAGAAATTATTTTATATTATTTGCTACAGATTGGCATTCTAAGAGAGATAACTCTTATAAAAGTTTTATACAACTTTTAACGCCATGTCTTTATTTACTCGTAATTATTAATAGAACATTTTAAGACGAAAATAATTTCAATATCTTTAAAAATAGCAAAGGTCAAAAACTAGTACGTGACCTTGACCCATACAAGTTTACAAGGTCAAAGGGCATGAGGGTCTATGGTGAAGACCCCATGCCTCTATCATTAATAGTTAATGAGTTACAAGTGAAAAACCAATAAGTTACATATATAATGGGAGATAACTCCTATAAAATGAAGTAAAATCCGTTAACTACAAATGTGAAAAAGTTGCTCCTTTAACAGACCAACATTTTGCACTCTTTAGTTTCCCTATATCATTAATAGTTAATGAGTAACATGTAAAAAACAATAAGTTACATATATAATAGGAGATAACTCCTATAAAATGAAGTCAAATTCCTTCCCTTCAAATGTGAACAAGTTGCGTCTTAATAAGACGAACATTTTACTCTCAATAAGTGTTTATCTATCTTTTACCGTTTCAAAGGAGTAGCGGACACAAGCAAACGTAAAATTTAGAACGTGACCTTGACCTTTGACCTTGTGTCTATTTTCAAGGTCAAAGGTCATGATGGTCTAAAGTGAAGACCTCAGGCCTCTATCTCTTTTAGTTGTTGAGATTAGTTTGAATATCACTTACTACTTTTATTTAAAGGGAGATAACTCCTATAAGATGTCGTCAGAACCCTTCAATCAATGTGTCCCAAAATTGTCCAAGGCTATATGACACATTTTGGTAAAGGTTTGGTATTACTATCTTTTGTAGTTTAGGAGGAGTAGCAGGAACAAGCTTTTCAGTAAAAGGGGAGATAACTCCTTAAAGGAGAATGGTGCGGTCAGTCAGGGTGAACTGCGAAAGCGCAATGGGTAACCGATATCAGATATAAAATATCAAAGCGACATGTCGCGAAGTGAAAAAACCAGACATCGAAATAAGTTGGCTGAAGAAAAGAGAAAATAATTAAAGATCAACTGTTTGGTTGTACATTTGATGGTCTTTCTACATAAATTTTAATTTTGTATTACGTGATGACATTCAAAATAATCAACTTTTTGCGAAATATTATAATTTTGTGATAAAAATTTTTAAAAAGCACTCTTTGGTTTCCCTTTATCATTAATATTTAATGAGTTACATGTGAAAAACCAAGTTACATATATAATGGGAGATACCTCCTATAAGATGACTTCAAATCATTTTCCTGTAAATGGGAAAAAGTTGCTCCTTTAAGAGGTCAACTTTTTGCACTCTTTGGTTTTCATCTATCATAAATAGTTAATGAGTTACATGTGAAAAACCAATAAATTACATATATAATGGGAGATAACTCCTGTAAGATGACTTTAAATTCTTATCTTGTAAATGTGACAAAGTTGCTCCTTTAATAGATCAACATTTTGCACTCTTTCGTTTCACTGTATTATTAATAGTTAATGAGCTACATGTGAAAAACCAATAAATTACAATTATAATGGCAGATAACTCTTATAAAATGAAGTCCAATCCTTTCCCTGTAAATGTAACATAGTTGCTCCTTAAAGAGATCAACATTTTGCACTCTTTAGTTTCCCTCTATCATTAAAAGTTAATGAGTACCATATGAAAAACCAATCAGTTACATATATAATGGGAGATAACTCCTATAAAATGAAGTCATATCCGTTTACGGCAAATGTAAAAAAGTTGCTACTTTAAAAGGACAACATTTTGCACTCTTTAGTTTCCCTTTATCATTAATAGTTAATGAGTAACATGTAAAAAACCAATAAGTTATATATATAATGGGAGATAACTCCTATAAAATGAAGGCAAAGCCTTTCCCTGTACATGTAACAGAGTTGCTCCTTTAAAGGATCAACATTTTGCACTCTTTACTTTACCTCTATCATTAATAGTTAATGAGTACCATGTGAAAAACCAATAAGTTACATATATAATGGGAGATAACTCTTATAAGATGACTTCAAATTCTTATCTTGTAAATGTGACAAAGCTGCTCCTTTAAGAGATCAACATTTTGCACTATTTCGTTTCACTGTATTATTAATAGTTAATGAGTAACATGTAAAAAACCAATGTTACATATATAATGGGAGATAACTCCTATAAAATGAAGTCAAATCCTTTCCCTGTTAATGGGACAAAGTTGCTCCTTTAAAAGGTTAACATTTTGCACTCTTTGGTTTTCATCTATCATAAACAGTTAATGAGTTACTTGTGAAAAACCAATAAATTACATATATAATGGGAGATAACTCCTGTAAGATGACTTTGAATCCGTTTACTGCAAATGTAACAAAGTTGCTCCTTTAAAAGACCAACATTTTGCACTCTTTAGTTTCCTTTTATCATTAATAGTTGAGGAGTTACATGTGAAAAATCATTTACATATATAATGGGAGATAACTCCTATAAAATGAAGTCAAATCCTTTAAATTCAAATGTATCAAAGTTGCTCCTTTAAATGACCAACATTTTGGACTCTTTACTTTCCCTTTATCATTTAAAGTTAATGAGCTACTTGTGAAAAACCAATCAGTTACATATATAATGGGAGATAACTCCTATATAATGAAGTCAAATCCGTTAACTGCAATTTAAAAAAGTTGCTACTTTAAAAGACAAACATTTTGCACTCTTTAGTTTCCCTCTATCCTTAATAGTTAATGAGTTACATGTGAAAAACCAATAAGTTACATATATAATGGGAGATAACTCCTGTAAGATGACTTTAAATCCGTTTATTGCAAATGTAACAAAGTTGCTCCTTTAAAAGACCAACATTTTGCACTCTTTAGTTTCCTTTTATCATTAATAGTTGATGAGTTACATGTGAAAAACCAATCAGTTACATATATAATGGGAGATAACTCCTATAAGATGACTTCAAATCCTTATCTTGTAAATGTTTTTACATGTTACTCATTAACTATTAATGATAAAGGGAAAATAAAGAGTTTTTTATCAAGATGATCTATGGTGAAGACCCCAGGCCTCTATCTCTTTTAGTTGTTGAGATTTGTTTGAATATCACTTACTACTTTTATTTACAGGGAGATAACTCCTATAAGATGTCGTCAGAACCCTTGAATCAATCTGTCCCAAAGTTGCCCAAAGATATAGGACACATTTTGGTAAAGGTTTGGTATTGCTATCTTTTTTGGTTTAGGAGGAGTAGCATGAACAAGCTTTTTAGTAAAAGGGGAGATAACTCCTTAAAAGAAAAGGGTGCGGTCAGTCAGGGTGAACTGCGAAAGCGCAATGGGTAACCGATATCAGATATAAAATAGTGAAAAAACCAGACACCGAAATAAGTTGGCAGAAGAAAAGAGAAAAGAATAATAATAATAATTAAAGATCAACTGTTCGGTTGAACATTTGAGGGTCTTTCCATATTAATTTTAATTTTGTATTACATGATGACATTTAAAATAATCATCTTTTTGCAAAATGTTATAACTTTGCTATAAATATTTAAAATAGAAATTATTTTATATTATTTGCTACAGATTGGCATTCTTAGAGAGATAACTCTTATAAAAGTTTTATACAACTTTTAACGCCATGTCTTTATTTACTCGTAATTATTAATAGAACATTTTAAGACGAACATAATTTCAATATCTTTAAAAATAGCAAAGGTCAAAAACTAGTACGTGACCTTGACCCATACAAGTTTTCAAGATCAAAGGGCCTGAGGGTCTATGGTGAAGACCCCATGCCTCTATCATTAATAGTTAATGAGTTACAAGTAAAAAACCAATAAGTTACATATATAATGGGAGATAACTCCTATAAAATGAAGTCAAATCCTTTACCTGTAAATGTAACAAAGTTGCTCCTTTAAGAGATCAACATTTTGCAGTCTTTAGTTTCCCTTTATCATTAATAGTTAATGAGTACCATATGAAAAACCAATCAGTTACATATATAATGGGAGATAACTCCTATAAAATGAAGTCATATCCGTTTACGGCAAATGTAAAAAAGTTGCTACTTTAAAAGGACAACATTTTGCACTCTTTAGTTTCCCTTTATCATTAATAGTTAATGAGTAACATGTAAAAAACCAATAAGTTATATATATAATGGGAGATAACTCCTATAAAATGAAGGCAAAGCCTTTCCCTGTACATGTAACAGAGTTGCTCCTTTAAAGGATCAACATTTTGCACTCTTTACTTTACCTCTATCATTAATAGTTAATGAGTACCATGTGAAAAACCAATAAGTTACATATATAATGGGAGATAACTCTTATAAGATGACTTCAAATTCTTATCTTGTAAATGTGACAAAGTTGCTCCTTTAAGAGATCAACATTTTGCACTATTTCGTTTCACTGTATTATTAATAGTTAATGAGTAACATGTAAAAAACCAATGTTACATATATAATGGGAGATAACTCCTATAAAATGAAGTCAAATCCTTTCCCTGTTAATGGGACAAAGTTGCTCCTTTAAAAGGTTAACATTTTGCACTCTTTGGTTTTCATCTATCATAAACAGTTAATGAGTTACTTGTGAAAAACCAATAAATTACATATATAATGGGAGATAACTCCTGTAAGATGACTTTGAATCCGTTTATTGCAAATGTAACAAAGTTGCTCCTTTAAAAGACCAACATTTTGCACTCTTTAGTTTCCTTTTATCATTAATAGTTGAGGAGTTACATGTGAAAAATCATTTACATATATAATGGGAGATAACTCCTATAAAATGAAGTCAAATCCTTTAAATTCAAATGTATCAAAGTTGCTCCTTTAAATGACCAACATTTTGGACTCTTTACTTTCCCTTTATCATTTAAAGTTAATGAGCTACTTGTGAAAAACCAATCAGTTACATATATAATGGGAGATAACTCCTATATAATGAAGTCAAATCCGTTAACTGCAATTTAAAAAAGTTGCTACACTAAAAGACAAACATTTTGCACTCTTTAGTTTCCCTCTATCCTTAATAGTTAATGAGTTACATGTGAAAAACCAATAAGTTACATATATAATGGGAGATAACTCCTGTAAGATGACTTTAAATCCGTTTATTGCAAATGTAACAAAGTTGCTCCTTTAAAAGACCAACATTTTGCACTCTTTAGTTTCCTTTTATCATTAATAGTTGATGAGTTACATGTGAAAAACCAATCAGTTACATATATAATGGGAGATAACTCCTATAAGATGACTTCAAATCCTTATCTTGTAAATGTTTTTACATGTTACTCATTAACTATTAATGATAAAGGGAAAATAAAGAGTTTTTTATCAAGATGATCTATGGTGAAGACCCCAGGCCTCTATCTCTTTTAGTTGTTGAGATTTGTTTGAATATCACTTACTACTTTTATTTACAGGGAGATAACTCCTATAAGATGTCGTCAGAACCCTTGAATCAATCTGTCCCAAAGTTGCCCAAAGATATAGGACACATTTTGGTAAAGGTTTGGTATTGCTATCTTTTTTGGTTTAGGAGGAGTAGCATGAACAAGCTTTTTAGTAAAAGGGGAGATAACTCCTTAAAAGAAAAGGGTGCGGTCAGTCAGGGTGAACTGCGAAAGCGCAATGGGTAACCGATATCAGATATAAAATAGTGAAAAAACCAGACACCGAAATAAGTTGGCAGAAGAAAAGAGAAAAGAATAATAATAATAATTAAAGATCAACTGTTCGGTTGAACATTTGAGGGTCTTTCCATATTAATTTTAATTTTGTATTACATGATGACATTTAAAATAATCATCTTTTTGCAAAATGTTATAACTTTGCTATAAATATTTAAAATAGAAATTATTTTATATTATTTGCTACAGATTGGCATTCTTAGAGAGATAACTCTTATAAAAGTTTTATACAACTTTTAACGCCATGTCTTTATTTACTCGTAATTATTAATAGAACATTTTAAGACGAAAATAATTTCAATATCTTTAAAAATAGCAAAGGTCAAAAACTAGTACGTGACCTTGACCCATACAAGTTTTCAAGATCAAAGGGCATGAGGGTCTATGGTGAAGACCCCATGCCTCTATCATTAATAGTTAATGAGTTACAAGTAAAAAACCAATAAGTTACATATATAATGGGAGATAACTCCTATAAAATGAAGTCAAATCCTTTACCTGTAAATGTAACAAAGTTGCTCCTTTAAGAGATCAACATTTTGCAGTCTTTAGTTTCCCTTTATCATTAATAGTTAATGAGTACCATGCGAAAAACCAATCAGTTACATATATAATGGGAGATAACTCCTATAAAATGAAGTCAAATCCTTGCCCTATATGTAACAAAGTTGCTCCTTTAAGAGACCAACATTTTGCACTCTTTAGTTTGCCTTTATCATTAATAGTTAATGAGTAACATGTAAAAAACCAATAAGTTGCATATATAATTGGAGATAACTCCTATAAAATGAAGTCAAATCCTTTCCCTATAAAGGTAACAAAGCTGCTACTTTAAGAGACCAGTTTGATACATCTACGCCATGTCTTAATTTACTCGTAATTATTAATAGAACATTTTAGGACGAAAATAATTTCAATATCTTTAAAAATAGCAAAGGTCAAAAACTAGTACGTGACCTTGACCCATGCAAGTTTTCAAGGTCAAAGGACATGAGGGTTTATGTTGAAGACCCCATGCCTCTATCATTAATAGTTAATGAGTTACATGTGAAAAACCAATAATTTACATATATAATGGGAGATAACTCCCATAAAATGAAGTCAAATCCTTTTCCTGTAATGTGACAAAGTTGCTTCTTTAAAAGATCAACATTTTGCACTCTCTAGTTTCCATTTATCTTTAATAGTTAATGAGATACATGTGAAAAACCAATCAGTTACATATATAATGGGAGATACCTCATATAAAATGAAGTCAAATCCTTTCCTTGTAAAAGTAAAAAAGTTGCTCCTTTAAAAGACCAACATTTTGCACTCTTTAGTTTCCCTTTATCATTAATAGTTAATGAGTAACATGTGAAAAACCAATCAGTTACATATAAAATGGGAGATAACTCCTATAAAATGAAGTCAAATCCTTTCCCTACAAATGTAACAAAGTTACTCCTTTAAGAGACCAACATTTCGCACTCTTTCGTTTCCCTTTATCATTAATAGTTAATGAGTAACATGTAAAAAATCAATAAGTTACATATATAATGGGAGATAACTCCTTTAAAATGAAGTCAAATCCTTTCCCTATCAATGTAACAAAGTTACTCCTTTAAGAGAGCAACATTTTGCACTCTTTCGTTTCCTTCTATCATCAATAGTTAATGAGAAACATGTAAAAAAACAATAAGTTACATATATAATGGGAGATAACTCCTATAAAATGAAGTCAAATCCTTTCCCTGTAAATGTAACAAAGTTGCTCCTTGAAGAGATCAACATTTTGCACTCTTTACTTTCCCTCTATCATTAATAGTAAATGAGCTACTTGTGAAAAACCAATCAGATACATATATAATGGGAGATAACTCCTATAAAATGAAGTCAAATCCTTGCCCTATATGTAACAAAGTTGCTCCTTTAAGAGACCAACATTTTGCACTCTTTAGTTTGCCTTTATCATTAATAGTTAATGAGTAACATGTAAAAAACCAATAAGTTGCATATATAATGGGAGATAACTCCTATAAAATGAAGTCAAATCCTTTCCCTATAAAGGTAACAAAGCTGCTACTTTAAGAGACCAGTTTGATACATCTACGCCATGTCTTAATTTACTCGTAATTATTAATAGAACATTTTAGGACGAAAATAATTTCAATATCTTTAAAAATAGCAAAGGTCAAAAACTAGTACGTGACCTTGACCCATACAAGTTTTCAAGGTCAAAGGACATGAGGGTTTATGTTGAAGACCCCATGCCTCTATCATTAATAGTTAATGAGTTACATGTGAAAAACCAATAATTTACATATATAATGGGAGATAACTCCCATAAAATGAAGTCAAATCCTTTTCCTGTAATGTGACAAAGTTGCTTCTTTAAAAGATCAACATTTTGCACTCTCTAGTTTCCATTTATCTTTAATAGTTAATGAGATACATGTGAAAAACCAATCAGTTACATATATAATGGGAGATACCTCATATAAAATGAAGTCAAATCCTTTCCTTGTAAAAGTAAAAAAGTTGCTCCTTTAAAAGACCAACATTTTGCACTCTTTAGTTTCCCTTTATCATTAATAGTTAATGAGTAACATGTGAAAAACCAATCAGTTACATATAAAATGGGAGATAACTCCTATAAAATGAAGTCAAATCCTTTCCCTACAAATGTAACAAAGTTACTCCTTTAAGAGACCAACATTTCGCACTCTTTCGTTTCCCTTTATCATTAATAGTTAATGAGTAACATGTAAAAAATCAATAAGTTACATATATAATGGGAGATAACTCCTTTAAAATGAAGTCAAATCCTTTCCCTATCAATGTAACAAAGTTACTCCTTTAAGAGGGCAACATTTTGCACTCTTTCGTTTCCTTCTATCATCAATAGTTAATGAGAAACATGTAAAAAACCAATAAGTTACATATATAATGGGAGATAACTCCTATAAAATGAAGTCAAATCCTTTCCCTGTAAATGTAACAAAGTTGCTCCTTGAAGAGATCAACATTTTGCACTCTTTACTTTCCCTCTATCATTAATAGTTAATGAGCTACTTGTGAAAAACCAATCAGAAACATATATAATGGGAGATAACTCCTATAAAATGAAGTCAAATCCTTTACCTGTAAATATAACAAAGTTGCTCCTTTAAGAGACAAACATTTTGCACTCTTTAGTTTCCCTTTATCATTAATAGTTAATGAGTAACATGTAAAAAATCAATAAGTTACGTATATAATGGGAGATAACTCCTATAAATGAAGTCAAATCCTTTTTTTGTAAATGTGACAAAGTTGCTCCTTTAAGAGAGCAACATTTTGCACTCTTTACTTTCCCTCTATCATTAATAGTTAATGGGTACCATGTGAAAAACCAATCAGTACCATATATAATGGGAGATAACTCCTATAAAATGAAGTCAAATCATTTTCTTGTTAATGTAACAAAGTTGCTCCGTTAAAAGATCAACTTTTTGCACTTTTTAGTTTCCCTCTATCATTAATAGTTAATGAGTACCATGTGAAAAACCAATCAGTACCATATATAATGGGAGATAACTCCTATAAAATGAAGTCAAATCCTTTTCTTGTAAATGTAACAAAGTTGCTCCTTTAAGAGATTAACGTTTTGCACTCTTTAGTTTCCCTCTATCGTGAATAATTAATGAGTACCAAGTGAAAACCCAATCAGTTACATATATAATGGTAGATAACTCCTATAAAATGAAGTCAAATCCTTTCCCTACAATGTAACAAAGTTGCTCCTTTAAGAGACCAACATTTCGCACTCTTTCGTTTCCCTTTATCATTAATAGTTAATGAGTAACATGTAAAAAAACAATAAGTTACATATATAATGGGAGATAACTCCTATAAAATGAAGTCGAATCCTTTACCTGAAAATGTAACAAAGTTGCTCCTTTAAGAGACCAACATTTCGCACTCTTTCGTTTCCCTTTATCATTAATAGTTAATGAGTAACATGTAAAAAAACAATAAGTTACATATATAATGGGAGATAACTCCTATAAAATGAAGTCAAATCCTTGCACTATATGTAACAAAGTTGCTCCTTTAAGAGACCAACATTTTGCACTCTTTAGTTTGCCTTTATCATTAATAGTTAATGAGTAACATGTAAAAAACCAATAAGTTGCATATATAATGGGAGATAACTCCTATAAAATGAAGTCAAATCCTTTCCCTATAAAGGTAACAAAGCTGCTACTTTAAGAGACCAGTTTGATACATCTACGCCATGTCTTAATTTACTCGTAATTATTAATAGAACATTTTAGGACGAAAATAATTTCAATATCTTTAAAAATAGCAAAGGTCAAAAACTAGTACGTGACCTTGACCCATACAAGTTTTCAAGGTCAAAGGACATGAGGGTTTATGTTGAAGACCCCATGCCTCTATCATTAATAGTTAATGAGTTACATGTGAAAAACCAATAATTTACATATATAATGGGAGATAACTCCCATAAAATGAAGTCACATCCTTTTCCTGTAATGTGACAAAGTTGCTTCTTTAAAAGATCAACATTTTGCACTCTCTAGTTTCCATTTATCTTTAATAGTTAATGAGATACATGTGAAAAACCAATCAGTTACATATATAATGGGAGATACCTCATATAAAATGAAGTCAAATCCTTTCCTTGTAAAAGTAAAAAAGTTGCTCCTTTAAAAGACCAACATTTTGCACTCTTTAGTTTCCCTTTATCATTAATAGTTAATGAGTAACATGTGAAAAACCAATCAGTTACATATAAAATGGGAGATAACTCCTATAAAATGAAGTCAAATCCTTTCCCTACAAATGTAACAAAGTTACTCCTTTAAGAGACCAACATTTCGCACTCTTTCGTTTCCCTTTATCATTAATAGTTAATGAGTAACATGTAAAAAATCAATAAGTTACATATATAATGGGAGATAACTCCTTTAAAATGAAGTCAAATCCTTTCCCTATCAATGTAACAAAGTTACTCCTTTAAGAGAGCAACATTTTGCACTCTTTCGTTTCCTTCTATCATCAATAGTTAATGAGAAACATGTAAAAAACCAATAAGTTACATATATAATGGGAGATAACTCCTATAAAATGAAGTCAAAATCCTTTCCCTGTAAATGTAACAAAGTTGCTCCTTGAAGAGATCAACATTTTGCACTCTTTACTTTCCCTCTATCATTAATAGTTAATGAGCTACTTGTGAAAAACCAATCAGATACATATATAATGGGAGATAACTCCTATAAAATGAAGTCAAATCCTTGCCCTATATGTAACAAAGTTGCTCCTTTAAGAGACCAACATTTTGCACTCTTTAGTTTGCCTTTATCATTAATAGTTAATGAGTAACATGTAAAAAACCAATAAGTTGCATATATAATGGGAGATAACTCCTATAAAATGAAGTCAAATCCTTTCCCTATAAAGGTAACAAAGCTGCTACTTTAAGAGACCAGTTTGATACATCTACGCCATGTCTTAATTTACTCGTAATTATTAATAGAACATTTTATGACGAAAATAATTTCAATATCTTTAAAAATAGCAAAGGTCAAAAACTAGTACGTGACCTTGACCCATACAAGTTTTCAAGGTCAAAGGACATGAGGGTTTATGTTGAAGACCCCATGCCTCTATCATTAATAGTTAATGAGTTACATGTGAAAAACCAATAATTTACATATATAATGGGAGATAACTCCCATAAAATGAAGTCAAATCCTTTTCCTGTAATGTGACAAAGTTGCTTCTTTAAAAGATCAACATTTTGCACTCTCTAGTTTCCATTTATCTTTAATAGTTAATGAGATACATGTGAAAAACCAATCAGTTACATATATAATGGGAGATACCTCCTATAAAATGAAGTCAAATCCTTTCCCTACAAATGTAACAAAGTTACTCCTTTAAGAGACCAACATTTCGCACTCTTTCGTTTCCCTTTATCATTAATAGTTAATGAGTAACATGTAAAAAATCAATAAGTTACATATATAATGGGAGATAACTCCTTTAAAATGAAGTCAAATCCTTTCCCTATCAATGTAACAAAGTTACTCCTTTAAGAGAGCAACATTTTGCACTCTTTCGCTTCCTTCTATCATCAATAGTTAATGAGAAACATGTAAAAAACTAATAAGTTACATATATAATGGGAGATAACTCCTATAAAATGAAGTCAAATCCTTTCCCTGTAAATGTAACAAAGTTGCTCCTTGAAGAGATCAACATTTTGCACTCTTTACTTTCCCTCTATCATTAATAGTTAATGAGCTACTTGTGAAAAACCAATCAGATACATATATAATGGGAGATAACTCCTATAAAATGAAGTCAAATCCTTTACCTGTAATATAACAAAGTTGCTCCTTTAAGAGACCAACATTTTGCACTCTTTAGTTTCCCTTTATCGTTAATAGTTAATGAGTAACATGTAAAAAATTAATAAGTTACGTATATAATGGGAGATAACTCCTATAAATGAAGTCAAATCCTTTTTTTGTAAAAGTGACAAAGTTGCTCCTTTAAGAGAGCAACATTTTGCACTCTTTACTTTCCCTCTATCATTAATAGTTAATGGGTACCATGTGAAAAACCAATCAGTACCATATATAATGGGAGATAACTCCTATAAAATGAAGTCAAATCATTTTCTTGTAAATGTAACAAAGTTGCTCCTTTAAAAGATCAACATTTTGCACTTTTTAGTTTCCCTCTATCATTAATAGTTAATGAGTACCATGTGAAAAACCAATCAGTACCATATATAATGGGAGATAACTCCTATAAAATGAAGTCAAATCCTTTTCTTGTAAATGTAACAAAGTTGCTCCTTTAAGAGATTAACGTTTTGCACTCTTTAGTTTCCCTCTATCGTGAATAATTAATGAGTACCAAGTGAAAACCCAATCAGTTACATATATAATGGTAGATAACTCCTATAAAATGAAGTCAAATCCTTTCCCTACAATGTAACAAAGTTGCTCCTTTAAGAGACCAACATTTCGCACTCTTTCGTTTCCCTTTATCATTAATAGTTAATGAGTAACATGTAAAAAAACAATAAGTTACATATATAATGGGAGATAACTCCTATAAAATGAAGTCGAATCCTTTACCTGAAAATGTAACAAAGTTGCTCCTTTAAGAGACCAACATTTTGCACTGTTTCGTTTCCCTTTATCATTAATAGTTAATGAGTAACATGTAAAAAATCAATAAGTTACATATATAATGGGAGATAACTCCTATAAAATGAAGTCTAATCCTTTCCTTATCAATGTAACAAAGTTACTCCTTTAAGAGAGCAACATTTTGCACTCTTTCGTTTCCCTCTATCATCAATAGTTAATGAGAAACATGTAAAAAACCAATCAGATACATATATAATGGGAGATAACTCCTATAAAATGAAGTCAAATCCTTTACCTGTAAATATAACAAAGTTGCTGCTTTAAGAGGTCAACATTCTGCACTCTTTAGTTTCCCTTTATCATTAATAGTTAATGAGTAACATGTAAAAAACCAATAAATTACATATATAATGGGAGATAACTCCTATAAAATGAAGTAAAATCCTTTCCCTGTAAATGTAACAAAGTTGCTCCTTCAAGAGATCAACATTTTGCACTCTTTACTTTCCCTCAATCATTAATAGTTAATGATCTACTTGTGAAAAACCAATCAGATACATATATAATGGGAGATAACTCCTATAAAATAAAGTCAAATCCTTTACCTGTAAATATAACAAAGTTGCTCCTTTAAGAGATCAACATTTTGCACTCTTTAGTTTCCCTTTATCATTAATAGTTAATGAGTAACATGTAAAAAACCAATAAGTTACATATATAATGGGAGATAACTCCTATAAAATGAAGTCAAATCCTTTCCCTGTAATGTAACAAAGTTGTTCCTTTAAGAGACCAACATTTTGCACTCTTTAGTTTCCCTTTATCATTAATAGTTAATGAGTAACATGTAAAAAATCAATAAGTTACGTATATAATGGGAGATAACTCCTATAAAATGAAGTCAAATCCTTTCCCTGTAAATGTAACAAAGTTGCTCCTTGAAGAGATCAACATTTTGCACTGTTTACTTTCCCTCTATAATTAATAGTTAATGAGCTACTTGTGAAAAACCAATCAGATACATATATAATGGGAGATAACTCCTATAAAATGAAGTCAAATCCTTTACCTGTAAATATAACAAAGTTGCTGCTTTAAGAGATCAACATTCTGCACTCTTTCGTTTCCCTTTATCATTAATATTTAATGAGTAACATGTAAAAAACCAATAAGTTACATATATAATGGGAGATAACTCCTATAAAATGAAGTAAAATCCTTTCCCTGTAAATGTAACAAAGTTGCTCCTTCAAGAGATCAACATTTTGCACTCTTTACTTTCCCTCAATCATTATTAGTTAATGAGCTACTTGTGAAAAACCAATCAGATACATATATAATGGGAGATAACTCCTATAAAATAAAGTCAAATCCTTTACCTGTAAATATAACAAAGTTGCTCCTTTAAGAGATCAACATTTTGCACTCTTTAGTTTCCCTTTATCATTAATAGTTAATGAGTAACATGTAAAAAACCAATAAGTTACATATATAATGGGAGATAACTCCTATAAAATGAAGTCAAATCCTTTCCCGGTAATGTAACAAAGTTGTTCCTTTAAGAGACCAACATTTTGCACTCTTTAGTTTCCCTTTATCATTAATAGTTAATGAGTAACATGTAAAAAATCAATAAGTTACGTATATAATGGGAGATAACTCCTATAAATGAAGTCAAATCCTTTTCCTGTAAATGTGACCAAGTTGCTCCTTTAAGAGAGCAACATTTTGCACTCTTTAGTTTCCCTTTATCATTAATAGTTAATGAGTAACATGTAAAAAACCAATAAGTTGCATATATAATGGGAGATAACTCCTATAAAATGAAGTCAAATCCTTTCCCTGTATGTAACAAAGTTGTTCCTTTAAGAGACCAACATTTTGCACTCTTTAGTTTCCCTTTATCATTAATAGTTAATGAGTAACATATAAAAAATCAATAAGTTACATATATAATGGGAGATAACTCCTATAAATGAAGTCAAATCCTTTCCCTATATGTAACAAAGTTACTGCTTTAAGAGACCAACATTTCGCACTCTTTCGTTTCCCTTTATCATTAATAGTAAATGAGTAACATGTAAAAAAAACAATAAGTTACATATATAATGGGAGATAACTCCTATAAAATGAAGTCGAATCCTTTACCTATAAATGTAACAAAGTTGCTCCTTTAAGAGACCAACATTTTGCACTCTTTCGTTTCCCTTTATCATTAATAGTTAATGAGTAACATGTAAAAAACCAATAAGTTACATATATAATGGGAGATAACTCCTATAAAATGAAGTCAAATCCTTTCCCTATCATGCAACAAAGTTACTCCTTTAAGAGAGCAACATTTTGCACTCTTTCGTTTCCCTTTATCATTAATAGTTAATGAGTAACATGTAAAAAACCAATAAGTTACATATATAATGGGAGATAACTCCTATAAAATGAAGTCAAATCCCTTCCCTGCAAATGTAAAAAAGTTGCTCCTTTAAAAGACCAACATTTTGCACTCTTTAGTTTCCCTTTATCAATAATAATAAATGAGTACCATGTGAAAAACCAATCAGTCAAATATATAATGGGAGATAACTCCTATAAAATGAAGTCAAATCCTTTCCCTATAAATGTAACAAAGTTGCTCCTTTAAGGGACCAACATTTTGCACTCTTTCGTTTCCCTTTATCATTAATAGTAAATGAGTAACATGTAAAAAACCAATAAGTTACATATATAATGGGAGATAACTCCTATAAAATGAAGTCAAATCCTTTATCTGTTAATGTAACAAAGTTGCTCCTTTAAATGTTCAACATTTTGCACTCTTTACTTTCCCTCTATCATTAATAGTTAATGAGTACCATGTGAAAAACCAATCAGTTACATATATAATGGGAGATAAAATGAAGTCAAATTACTTTGCTTCAAATGTGACAAAGTTGCGTCTTAATAAGACGAACATTTTACTCTCAATAAGTGTTTATCTATCTTTTACCATTTCAGAGGAGAAGCGCGAACAAGCAAAGGTCAAAATTTAGAACGTGACCTTGACCTTAGACCTTGTGTCCATTTTCAAGGTCAAAGGTCAAGATGATTTATGGTGAAGACCCTAGGCCTCTATCTCTTTTAGTTGTTAAGATTTGTTTGAATATCACTTACTACTTTTATATAAAGGGAGATAACTCCTATAAGATGTCGTCAGAACCCTGCAATCAATTTGTCCCAAAGTTGCGCAAGGATATAGGACACATTTTGGTAAAGGTTTGGTATTGCTATCTTTTTTGGTTTAGGAGGAGTAGCATGAACAAGCTTTTTAGTAAAAGGGGAGATAACTCCTAAAAGGAAAAGGGTGCGGTCAGTCAGGGTGAACTGCGAAAGCGCAATGGGTAACCGATATCAGATATAAAATATCAAAGCGACATGTCGCGAAGTGAAAAAACCAGACACCGAAATAAGTTGGCGGAAGAAAAGAGAAAAGAATAATAATATTAAAGATCAACTGTTCGGTTGAACATTTGAGGGTCTTTCCATATTAATTTTAATTTTGTATTACATGATGACATTTAAAATAATCATCTTTTTGCAAAATGTTATAACTTTGCTATAAATATTTAAAATAGAAATTATTTTATATTATTTGCTACAGATTGGCATTCTTAGAGAGATAACTCTTATAAAAGTTTTATACAACTTTTAACGCCATGTCTTTATTTACTCGTAATTATTAATAGAACATTTTAAGACGAAAATAATTTCAATATCTTTAAAAATAGCAAAGGTCAAAAACTAGTACGTGACCTTGACCCATACAAGTTTTCAAGATCAAAGGGCATGAGGGTCTATGGTGAAGACCCCATGCCTCTATCATTAATAGTTAATGAGTTACAAGTAAAAAACCAATAAGTTACATATATAATGGGAGATAACTCCTATAAAATGAAGTCAAATCCTTTACCTGTAAATGTAACAAAGTTGCTCCTTTAAGAGATCAACATTTTGCAGTCTTTAGTTTCCCTTTATCATTAATAGTTAATGAGTACCATGCGAAAAACCAATCAGTTACATATATAATGGGAGATAACTCCTATAAAATGAAGTCAAATCCTTTACCTGTAAATGTAACAAAGTTGCTCCTTTAAGAGATCAACATTTTGCACTCTTTCGTTTCCTTCTATCATCAATAGTTAATGAGAAACATGTAAAAAACCAATAAGTTACATATATAATGGGAGATAACTCCTATAAAATGAAGTCAAATCCTTTCCCTGTAAATGTAACAAAGTTGCTCCTTGAAGAGATCAACATTTTGCACTCTTTACTTTCCCTCTATCATTAATAGTTAATGAGCTACTTGTGAAAAACCAATCAGATACATATATAATGGGAGATAACTCCTATAAAATGAAGTCAAATCTTTACCTGTAAATATAACAAAGTTGCTGCTTTAAGAGGTCAACATTCTGTACTCTTTAGTTTCCCTTTATCATTAATAGTTAATGAGTAACATGTAAAAAACCAATAAATTACATATATAATGGGAGATAACTCCTATAAAATGAAGTCAAATCCTTTCCCTACAATGTAACAAAGTTGCTCCTTTAAGAGACCAACATTTCGCACTCTTTCGTTTCCCTTTATCATTAATAGTTAATGAGTAACATGTAAAAAAACAATAAGTTACATATATAATGGGAGATAACTCCTATAAAATGAAGTCGAATCCTTTACCTGAAAATGTAACAAAGTTGCTCCTTTAAGAGACCAACATTTTGCACTATTTCGTTTCCCTTTATCATTAATAGTAAATGAGTAACATGTAAAAAATCAATAAGTTACATATATAATGGGAGATAACTCCTATAAAATGAAGTCTAATCCTTTTCTTATCAATGTAACAAAGTTACTCCTTTAAGAGAGCAACATTTTGCACTCTTTCGTTTCCCTCTATCATCAATAGTTAATGAGAAACATGTAAAAAACCAATCAGATACATATATAATGGGAGATAACTCCTATAAAATGAAGTCAAATCTTTACCTGTAAATATAACAAAGTTGCTGCTTTAAGAGGTCAACATTCTGTACTCTTTAGTTTCCCTTTATCATTAATAGTTAATGAGTAACATGTAAAAAACCAATAAATTACATATATAATGGGAGATAACTCCTATAAAATGAAGTAAAATCCTTTCCCTGTAAATGTAACAAAGTTGCTCCTTCAAGAGATCAACATTTTGCACTCTTTACTTTCCCTCAATCATTAATAGTTAATGAGCTACTTGTGAAAAACCAATCAGATACATATATAATTGGAGATAACTCCTATAAAATAAAGTCAAATCCTTTACCTGTAAATATAACAAAGTTGCTCCTTTAAGAGATCAACATTTTGCACTCTTTAGTTTCCCTTTATCATTAATAGTTAATGAGTAACATGTAAAAAACCAATAAGTTACATATATAATGGGAGATAACTCCTATAAAATGAAGTCAAATCCTTTCCCTGTAATGTAACAACGTTGTTCCTTTAAGAGACCAACATTTTGCACTCTTTAGTTTCCCTTTATCATTAATAGTTAATGAGTAACATGTAAAAAATCAATAAGTTACGTATATAATGGGAGATAACTCCTATAAAATGAAGTCAAATCCTTTCCCTGTAAATGTAACAAAGTTGCTCCTTGAAGAGATCAACATTTTGCACTCTTTACTTTCCCTCTATCATTAATAGTTAATGAGCTACTTGTGAAAAACCAATCAGATACATATATAATGGGAGATAACTCCTATAAAATGAAATCAAATCCTTTACCTGTAAATATAACAAAGTTGCTGCTTTAAGAGATCAACATTCTGCACTCTTTCGTTTCCCTTTATCATTAATATTTAATGAGTAACATGTAAAAAACCAATAAGTTACATATATAATGGGAGATAACTCCTATAAAATGAAGTAAAATCCTTTCCCTGTAAATGTAACAAAGTTGCTCCTTCAAGAGATCAACATTTTGCACTCTTTACTTTCCCTCAATCATTATTAGTTAATGAGCTACTTGTGAAAAACCAATCAGATACATATATAATGGGAGATAACTCCTATAAAATAAAGTCAAATCCTTTACCTGTAAATATAACAAAGTTGCTCCTTTAAGAGATCAACATTTTGCACTCTTTAGTTTCCCTTTATCATTAATAGTTAATGAGTAACATGTAAAAAACCAATAAGTTACATATATAATGGGAGATAACTCCTATAAAATGAAGTCAAATCCTTTCCAGGTAATGTAACAAAGTTGTTCTTTTAAGAGACCAACATTTTGCACTCTTTAGTTTCCCTTTATCATTAATAGTTAATGAGTAACATGTAAAAAATCAATAAGTTACGTATATAATGGGAGATAACTCCTATAAATGAAGTCAAATCCTTTTCCTGTAAATGTGACCAAGTTGCTCCTTTAAGAGAGCAACATTTTGCACTCTTTAGATTCCCTTTATCATTAATAGTTAATGAGTAACATGTAAAAAACCAATAAGTTGCATATATAATGGGAGATAACTCCTATAAAATGAAGTCAAATCCTTTCCCTGTATGTAACAAAGTTGTTCCTTTAAGAGACCAACATTTTGCACTCTTTAGTTTCCCTTTATCATTAATAGTTAATGAGTAACATATAAAAAATCAATAAGTTACGTATATAATGGGAGATAACTCCTATAAATGAAGTCAAATCCTTTCCCTATATGTAACAAAGTTACTCCTTTAAGAGACCAACATTTCGCACTCTTTCGTTTCCCTTTATCATTAATAGTAAATGAGTAACATGTAAAAAAAACAATAAGTTACATATATAATGGGAGATAACTCCTATAAAATGAAGTCGAATCCTTTACCTATAAATGTAACAAAGTTGCTCCTTTAAGAGACCAACATTTTGCACTCTTTCGTTTCCCTTTATCATTAATAGTTAATGAGTAACATGTAAAAAACCAATAAGTTACATATATAATGGGAGATAACTCCTATAAAATGAAGTCAAATCCTTTCCCTATCAATGCAACAAAGTTACTCCTTTAAGAGAGCAACATTTTGCACTCTTTCGTTTCCCTTTATCATTAATAGTTAATGAGTAACATGTAAAAAACCAATAAGTTACATATATAATGGGAGATAACTCCTATAAAATGAAGTCAAATCCCTTCCCTGCAAATGTAAAAAAGTTGCTCCTTTAAAAGACCAACATTTTGCACTCTTTAGTTTCCCTTTATCATTAATAATAAATGAGTACCATGTGAAAAACCAATCAGTCAAATATATAATGGGAGATAACTCCTATAAAATGAAGTCAAATCCTTTCCCTATAAATGTAACAAAGTTGCTCCTTTAAGGGACCAACATTTTGCACTCTTTCGTTTCCCTTTATTATTAATAGTTAATGAGCTACTTGTGAAAAACCAATCAGATACATATATAATGGGAGATAACTCCTATAAAATGAAGTCAAATCCTTTACCTGTAAATATAACAAAGTTGCTGCTTTAAGAGGTCAACATTCTGCACTCTTTAGTTTCCCTTTATCATTAATAGTTAATGAGTAACATGTAAAAAACCAATAAATTACATATATAATGGGAGATAACTCCTATAAAATGAAGTAAAATCCTTTCCCTGTAAATGTAACAAAGTTGCTCCTTCAAGAGATCAACATTTTGCACTCTTTACTTTCCCTCAATCATTAATAGTTAATGAGCTACTTGTGAAAAACCAATCAGATACATATATAATGGGAGATAACTCCTATAAAATAAAGTCAAATCCTTTACCTGTAAATATAACAAAGTTGCTCCTTTAAGAGATCAACATTTTGCACTCTTTAGTTTCCCTTTATCATTAATAGTTAATGAGTAACATGTAAAAAACCAATAAGTTACATATATAATGGGAGATAACTCCTATAAAATGAAGTCAAATCCTTTCCCGGTAATGTAACAAAGTTGTTCCTTTAAGAGACCAACATTTTGCACTCTTTAGTTTCCCTTTATCATTAATAGTTAATGAGTAACATGTAAAAAATCAATAAGTTACGTATATAATGGGAGATAACTCCTATAAATGAAGTCAAATCCTTTTCCTGTAAATGTGACCAAGTTGCTCCTTTAAGAGAGCAACATTTTGCACTCTTTAGTTTCCCTTTATCATTAATAGTTAATGAGTAACATGTAAAAAACCAATAAGTTGCATATATAATGGGAGATAACTCCTATAAAATGAAGTCAAATCCTTTCCCTGTATGTAACAAAGTTGTTCCTTTAAGAGACCAACATTTTGCACTCTTTAGTTTCCCTTTATCATTAATAGTTAATGAGTAACATATAAAAAATCAATAAGTTACATATATAATGGGAGATAACTCCTATAAAATGAAGTCGAATCCTTTACCTATAAATGTAACAAAGTTGCTCCTTTAAGAGACCAACATTTTGCACTCTTTCGTTTCCCTTTATCATTAATAGTTAATGAGTAACATGTAAAAAACCAGTAAGTTACATATATAATGGGAGATAACTCCTATAAAATGAAGTCAAATCCTTTCCCTATCAATGCAACAAAGTTACTCCTTTAAGAGAGCAACATTTTGCACTCTTTCGTTTCCCTTTATCATTAATAGTTAATGAGTAACATGTAAAAAACCAATAAGTTACATATATAATGGGAGATAACTCCTATAAAATGAAGTCAAATCCCTTCCCTGCAAATGTAAAAAAGTTGCTCCTTTAAAAGACCAACATTTTGCACTCTTTAGTTTCCCTTTATCATTAATAATAAATGAGTACCATGTGAAAAACCAATCAGTCAAATATATAATGGGAGATAACTCCTATAAAATGAAGTCAAATCCTTTCCCTATAAATGTAACAAAGTTGCTCCTTTAAGGGACCAACATTTTGCACTCTTTCGTTTCCCTTTATTATTAATAGTTAATGAGTAACATGTAAAAAACCAATAAGTTACATATATAATGGGAGATAACTCCTATAAAATGAAGTCAAATCCTTTATCTGTTAATGTAACAAAGTTGCTCCTTTAAATGTTCAACATTTTGCACTCTTTACTTTCCCTCTATCATTAATAGTTAATGAGTACCATGTGAAAAACCAATCAGTTACATATATAATGGGAGATAACTCCTATAAAATGAAGTCAAATTACTTTGCTTCAAATGTGACAAAGTTGCGTCTTAATAAGACGAACATTTTACTCTCAATAAGTGTTTATCTATCTTTTACCATTTCAGAGGAGAAGCGCGAACAAGCAAAGGTCAAAATTTAGAACGTGACCTTGACCTTAGACCTTGTGTCCATTTTCAAGGTCAAAGGTCAAGATGATTTTTGGTGAAGACCCTAGGCCTCTATCTCTTTTAGTTGTTAAGATTTGTTTGAATATCACTTACTACTTTTATATAAAGGGAGATAACTCCTATAAGATGTCGTCAAAACCCTGCAATCAATCTGTCCCAAAGTTGCGCAAGGATATAGGACACATTTTGGTAAAGGTTTGGTATTGCTATCTTTTTTGGTTTAGGAGGAGTAGCATGAACAAGCTTTTTAGTAAAAGGGGAGATAACTCCTAAAAGGAAAAGGGTGCGGTCAGTCAGGGTGAACTGCGAAAGCGCAATGGGTAACCGATATCAGATATAAAATATCAAAGCGACATGTCGCGAAGTGAAAAAACCAGACACCGAAATAAGTTGGCGGAAGAAAAGAGAAAAGAATAATAATAATAATCAGAACAATAACTATAGGTCTTTCCACAGAAAGGTGGAAAGACCTAAATAATCAGAACAATAACTATAGGTCTTTCCACAGAAAGGTGGAAAGACCTAATAATAATAATATTAAAGATCAACTGTTCGGTTGAACATTTGAGGGTCTTTCCATATTAATTTTAATTTTGTATTACATGATGACATTTAAAATAATCATCTTTTTGCAAAATGTTATAACTTTGCTATAAATATTTAAAATAGAAATTATTTTATATTATTTGCTACAGATTGGCATTCTAAGAGAGATAACTCTTATAAAAGTTTTATACAACTTTTAACGCCATGTCTTTATTTACTCGTAATTATTAATAGAACATTTTAAGACGAAAATAATTTCAATATCTTTAAAAATAGCAAAGGTCAAAAACTAGTACGTGACCTTGACCCATACAAGTTTACAAGGTCAAAGGGCATGAGGGTCTATGGTGAAGTCCCCATGCCTCTATCATTAATAGTTAATGAGTTACAAGTGAAAAACCAATAAGTTACATATATAATGGGAGATAACTCCTATACAATGAAGTTAAATCCTTTTCCTGTAAATGTGAGAAAGTTGTTCCTTTAAGAGGTCAACATTTTGCACTCTTTAGTTTCCCTCTATCATTAATAGTTAATGAGTACCATTTGAAAAACCAATCAGTTACACATATAATGGGAGATAACTCCTATAAAATGAAGTCAAATCCTTTCCCTATAAATGTAACAAAGTTGCTCCTTTAAGAGTCCAACATTTTGCACTCTTTCGTTTCCCTTTATCATTAATAGTTAATGCGTAACATGTAAAAAACCAATAAGTTACATATATAATGGGAGATAACTCCTATAAAATGAAGTCAAATCCTTTCCCTTTAAATGTAACAAAGCTGCTCCTTTAAGAGACCAACATTTTCCACTTTTTCGTTTTCCTTTATCATTAATAGTTAATGAGTAACATGTAAAAAACCAATAAGTTACATATATAATGGGAGATAACTCCTATAAAATGAAGTCAAATCCTTTACCTGTAAAAGTAACTAAGTTGCTCCTTAAAGTGATCAACATTTTGCACTCTTTAGTTTCCCTCTATCATTAATAGTTAATGAGTACCATGCGAAAAACCAATCAGTTACATATATAATGGGAGATAACTCCTATAACATGAAGTCAAATCCTTTCCCTGTAAATGTAACAAAGTTGCTCCTGTAAAAGACCAACATTTTGCACTCATTACTTTCCCTTTATCATTAATAGTTAATGAGTTACATGTGAAAAACTAATAAATTACATATATAATGGGAGATAACTCCTATAAAATGAAGTCAAATCCTTTACCTGTAAATGTAACAAAGTTGCTCCTTTAAGAGATCAACATTTTGGACACTTTTGTTTCCCTTTATCATTAATGGTTAATGAGTAACATGTAAAAAGCCAATAAGTTACATATATAATTGGAGATAACTCCTATAAAATGAAGTCAAATCCTTTACCTGTAAAAGTAACAAAGTTGCTCGTTTAAGAAATAAACATTTTGCACTCTTTACTTTCCCTCTATCATTAATAGTTAATGAGTACCATGTGAAAAACCAATCAGTTACATATATAATGGGAGATAACTCCTATAAAATGAAGTCAAATTACTTTGCTCCAAATGTGACAAAGTTGCGTCTTAATAAGAGGAACATTTTACTCTCAATAAGTGTTTATCTATCTTTTACCGTTTCAGAGGAGTAGCGCACACATGCAAATGTCAAAATTTAGAACGTGACCTTGACCTTTGACCTTGTGTCCATTTTCAAGGTCAAAGATCAAGATGATCTATGGTGAAGACCCCAGGCCTCTATCTCTTTAAGTTGTTGAGATTTGTTTGAATATCACTTACTACTTTTATTTAAAGGGAGATAACTCCTATAAGATGTCGTCAGAACCCTTCAATCAATCTGTCCCAAAGTTGCCCAAGGATATAGGACACATTTTGGTAAAGGTTTGGTATTGCTATCTTTTTTGGTTTAGGAGGAGTAGCATGAACAAGATTTTTAGTAAAAGGGGAGATACTCCTTAAAGGAAAAGGGTGCGGTCAGTCAGGGTGAACTGCGAAAGCGCAATGGGTAACCGATATCAGATATAAAATATCAAAGCGACATGTCGCGAAGTGAAAAAACCAGACACCGAAATAAGTTGGCGGAAGAAAAGAGAAAAGAATAATAATAATAATAATAATAATAATAATAATAATCAGAACAATAACTATAGGTCTTTCCACAGAAAGGTGGAAAGACCTAAATAATCAGAACAATAACTATAGGTCTTTCCACAGAAAGGTGGAAAGACCTAATAATCAGAACAATAACTATAGGTCTTTCCACAGAAAGGTGGAAAGACCTAATAATTAACTGTTTAACTTACATGTAGAAAATAGTATCCGTGCTCATTAACAAAGTGACAATACCTGGAACATTCGAATACGGAGTTTTTTTCAAGAGTAGCATTCCAACCAGCGTTTTGGTTATTTAATCTGTAACATCCTGAAAGTGACGTATCACACTAATAAATTTCACAAGGCAAACACATTGCATTAATATATACTCACTCAAAAAAGAAACACAACATCGGATAAATTTTTTCAACTCATTTTTTGCGACAAATAACCTATAAATATTCATATATATCATATATCATAATTATATATATATCATAATTACACTTTAATTAAAGGTTTCTAGGCGAAAGCATTAAGGTCATCCACCCGTGAACGACTGTGGTCGAAATTCTGGAACACACTATGAATTACGCACTGCTAAAACAGGGTCGACTTTCACGTGCAAATTATGGATATTTCTTTAACTCAGACGATCGGTATAAAACCCCGCTATTTCTGTTCTTGACTGCATTAGTAAAATAAAATTATGATGAGGTGACGCTATGCCAAGGTTAGATGCTGCTACCCGGAATATCGCTATCGGTCGAATCGAGGCCGGGGAATCACGGAATGCCGTTGCGAGAACGTACAATGTTTATCGTAGCAAAATTTTACGCCTTTGGAGACGCTAGTAGCAGCTTGGTACTACGACAGACCGACTCAGGGCGTCCGCGTGTTACAACTCGTGCGCAATATCATTACATTAAATTATTCCATCCCTGGGTTGCGCCGTATATCACCACAGACAGTACGCAATCGGTTACGCTCTCATGAATTGCGGGCAAGAATACCTTACGTCGGGGCAACAATGAGACGCCAACGCCGCCGAGCAAAGGTTATAAGGTGTACTACCGTTCGTGTATGGAATTTACAGAACTGGAGAAAAAGTGTGGTCACGTTTTCAGCTTGAAAAGCGAGATAGTCGCATACAAGTGCATATGCGACGAAATTAATGTTTTGCGCAAACCTGTGTTGTAGAAAGAGACAATTTTGCAGTGTTATGATGTGGGCCGCTATCTCTTACGCAAGGAACACACAACTGATATATATCCATGGCAATCTTAACGCTGTTAGGTATAGAGACGAAAATATACGACTGCATTTATTGCCGTTAATGACATTTAAAGAGAAATGTTTCAACACGACAATGCCCGACCACATACAGCACGTGTAACAGTTTGTTTTTTTTTAGAGTAACAGAATGTGATCCGTCGGCTATTGCGATCTCCGATTTCTTAACTCAATTGAACATATGTGGGATGAACTACCAACGACAACTACCCCCGCAAAATCTGCAACAATTAGAGCAGGCACTTTAGTATGAGTGGCAAAGGATACCGCGTGTTCGTACTGATACAAAATATATACATGTATATATTCTTATTGAGCAATTGATGCCATAGGTGCTGGGAACAAGGTTATAGCTGTATTCAACAACGAATTAATGCATTCGTTGTTCGTTATATTCGAACGACACGTGGAGTCAAATTATTTCAAACAATGCACGTTGAGTGGAGCCGACTGAAGAAGAAATTTCTAAATGTTTTTCTATACACTTATCTTTTGAATTGTTATAGTTGCCATCAAGAATGAGTTCCCGAACCTCTATCACTACCTCCCTATTCCTATTCAACACTGCTGGCCACGTACTTACATGAGACTATAACACCAACCTAAATAAATTCCTTTGAAAACGACCAAAATATTGACAGAAAACACAATTAATTATGGATACTTCCTTAACATACTGCACCAAACATTGATTAAAACGACCAAAAATAATCGTAAGTGAATTATACACTGCAAGAATATTTAGACAATAAGACACTAAATAGATCTAATAAATCCATAGGGTATATGAGCACTATATATAGACATCCTGATCTACCACTATTGTCTTATTTACACGACAGGTATAGTGCTGATCCAGCATACAAGCCCCCTATATAGTTGTATGCAATTATTTCAATATACTAGCCTGTTTGGTAAAGTGATGGTTCATTTGGTAACCGTACGTTCACTCCTTCTCCTAAAGAGCCGCATTGAAAGACAAACAACAAGTTTAACGCTCTGATATATATTTAGATCTTTAGATTTTGCTTTCACTCGCCGATGATCGCCTTAACCACCACTTACGTAAGGTATTATGTATTGCCTTTCGCGGGTCAGATCTAAAGTGTTTCTTTAGGCTTATTTGCCAATGATCTGATTATTGGATAGGTACCATTTTTATGCAATGACAAGTTTGAAACTCTTTTAATTTACAAAATCAATATCTCCGTGTTTATTAAAATATATTGATTTAATAATGTATTATGTTATAGCTATATATTGAAAACATAATGGGACTATAAAGTAATTATCGCCGAGTTTGTCTGATTCTAACGATTGTTTTGGTCATTTTGGTCATTGAAAGCTAAATCTTTACCTTTGTATGTAAAAATAGGGGACCACAGTAGGTAACCATATACCCAGAACGTGTGATTTCCTGGTTCTAATCCTATTATTTTGTCGGCAACTGTGCTAGCATTACAGGTTTCTGGACTGCAATCTCCAAACACTTCTGAACCAACCAGGCGTCTATTGGTTTGGGTTAAAGATTCTCTCCACGTGTTTGTTTTTTTATTATAGCCAATATTACCTAAACATATACAATATGTTTAAATAACGTAAAAAAAGACATATTTATTGTTTTCGAAGTCGTATTTAATAAATTAAAACGACTCTTGAAAATAATTCGCAATGCAGTCAGAATTAAAAGGACATTTGTTCAGAAAACAAACGCAAAGGTCTTTCTCACTATGGTAAGTCATTAAATATGTGGATGCGATGGACTTTTAATGAACGTTGATAATTACAAAATATCACTGCCAGTAATGAAAATTAGTCATTTGAGTAAAGCAAATGGTCCTGATTCATACCATATATGGTGGATAAGGAGCTTCATGATCGTTTATAGGGACATAATGTCATTTCCCTATATGCTGAAACTGTTTCAGTAAAATTTATTTCTTGTTTTAATGTGGTTTAATGTCCCTTTATATAATTTTTCAGCTATTTAATGACATCTAGTTTAATTCGGAAGGAACCCGGTGTACCCGGTGAAGAATCCCTCTTCGGAGGAAAACTGGAAATACTTGTCAATTAATGCTGGAATCCGTACATAATCAATAGAAGTGACTTTCTTCTGTAACCACTTCACCACTGACTGGAAACACTTGGAATTCAAACCTTATCAAATAGCGCCAATTTCTCTTCAGTAGCGTGTATGTATGTAAATAATAAAAGTAAAAAAGAAAATTTAGAAACAAAATTTAAAATGCACTTAACAAAATATATTTGTCAACAGCGGTATGATTTGGAGGATTTTGATTTTGATTTGAATGTTGTTTAAACGTCACATTCAGCAATTTTTCAGCTATATCATGGCGTCCAGATTTTATTGGGGGAGGAAGCCCGAGTGCCAGGAGAAAACCCCGACCTGCGGTAGGAAAACTGGCAATCCTTGTCAATTAAGATTGTAGTCAAGTACACCGTGACTGCAGTTAGAATAGAAACCACAATCTCAGTGTTGACAGACCACGTGATCAATAGTAGACGAACTCCCTTAACCACTCGGCCACAGAGGCCCCTAATTTTGTGGGACAAAATCATTTATAATTATCATTAAAATGTACAAATACATTATTGTAATGTTTGTTATAGTTCATTATATTTATATGTATTTAAGTGCGTCTCGAAAAGAAAATTTGGACGACATTTTTTTTTGGGTTCTTTTCTTCTTCTTCTTTTCTTTTTCCGTTTAATCTTGTCGTTTTCATAGAGCTGTCATGTCTGTTCGACGCGAAACTTATTTTTACATTGAAAAAAATAATTCATTACTATGTATGACATAATGCCAGCTATCTGAGTATACATCGTTTATCTGACCGTTGTGCCTATCCTCGTTGTAACAATTCCAAATAAAGATCCCAGTCATTTTTTTGTTATGTTGTTTCTTAGCATTTAGAAATACCTCAATGACTTATTATTTGTATATATATAGCTCCACTTGTAAAAATCACACAAAATTTTGTCTGGTCTAAACATGATATAAATATATTATATATATATGTATCAAGATCACCATAATATGATGATATAGCTAATAAAACAATAAATGTAAATTAATCGTTATTTTTGCACATAAGTTCGTTTTATTCAATAGCATCTCATAATCCAAAGTATGGCATATCTATCTATATTTGGTTTATCAGTTCAATTTGCTTTGTTAGCTGAAATGTGATTGGTCAATTCAAATCTAGAAACCCATATTATGCCATATAGCTTGCGTTGGTCACGCGCACTATTCTTTCGCCGTTAAAATTCGAATAGTTCTATGATGTCATTTCTGTTTTTAACGTTAAAATTGTCAAGATTAATTGTTTGTTTGAATAATGTTTAACGCCACTTTCAGCTATTTCATGGCGTCCAGTTTTTATGAAGCCAGTCGCGGAATACAACCATTTCAAGTTTTAAAAAATTCGAAAAATCATAACCGAGAATAACTGAACAAAACTCAAATGTTTTTCTTCAAAATGTATTGTTTTATTGTATATATTTTTACCCGTATTTGCTTGCTCAACTCCTGGTTTATATCAACGTCAAGGTATTGTAATTACGTCAGATGAACGCAAAATAATATGCCTGTAATATATTTATTACACATTATTCTTTCATCAAAGTATTTTTTATTGTTATGACGGGAACTGATATTTGCTGTAATTGGCAGGTCGTCTGCTGTGCACGTCCGCTAAAATGCCCAGTCTAAAATAAAACACACTGGGATGAATAGTTATTGTCTACTTCTTACATTTTAAAGGACACAGTTGTAACATGAGTGACTTTTCTAACTGTATTAAAACAGTCACAATCCGAAATGGTGAATTATTAGTCAAGCCACTTAATGTAAGCTCGAAATTACCTCAAAAGATATTGTTATTGCTTATCGCGGTATTCTTTTCCAAGGGGCAAAATTTCAGATTGCACTTTTATTACGGAGATGGGTCCCTTTACCGCTTCAAGCTACCAGCATGATCAGGGCATATGACTTGGGGGTGGGGACTACAGACTTTTCCTATTTTCTCTTCTCTTCAAGACAAGCACATGCATTACCACCAGCCTGCAAACATTGCCATCCATAAAAGTACCAAAACGCCATTGAGAAAGAAGTGTGCATGTATTATTGTGATATTTGCTTTATATTTGAAGTCTATTAAACTTGATGTTACTGTTAAATATGAACTGTATATTTTTCAGAAGCAACATATAGAGTTATCAATGCTGGAATGATGGTCCGAACTATGCATAAAGCTGTGAATACAAATAATGAAACTGATGAACAATAACGTCTTGTTTAATAGGTCCAAATATGAGGGCATAAACTACTAACTAGACACAGTTACATGGCAGGGTTCAGAACTACTGCATGTTCATTTTCTTTTGTGTCGTAATTTAGATTGTGAGTCTTTGTCTTTCCAATGAGTTACTTAAGGTCTTTCCCACTACAGTGGAAAGACCTTCTTGTATTTCTTATGATTATTATTAAGGTCTTTCCCTTCCACAGAAGGAAAGACCTTACTGTATTTCTTATGGTTATTATTATTAAGGTCTTTCCCCCTTTCCAAGGGAAAGACCATCTTGTCTTTCTTATGATTATTATTATTATTAAGGTCTTTCCCCTTTTCCAAGGGAAAGACCTTCTTGTCTTTCTTATGATTATTATTATTATTATTATTATTTTTCTTCTTCCGCGGAGGTTTGCCAAAAAGTGTCTGGACGTATCATTTTGATACTTGGTAACATCAATCGGTCATATCCGGAGATGACATGGCTCATGCTTTTAGACCGATCTATTTTTAGTAACAGAGTTATCTGCCCCAACACGAAAACCCTTGTTAGCAGATAAACTCAGAAACCGTAACCGATTCTTAAAATCTGAAGTGTACAAAATGTCGCTGGTCCTATGGCGATGATTTGTCATGCAAATTTTTTTTTTCCAATCGACTTCCTGTTTACGTGTTTTTGACCTGAAAAATGTCGCAACGCGTCAAATTTTTTTTCTCAAAAACCGTAAGTCCTAGAGACTTGGGACCACCACCATTGATCCTAAGTGACATATGTTACATTTAAAAATGTCAAGGTCAAAGGTCAAAAGTCAAGGTCAATGGTCACCATAGGTCTTGTTAGCACTATATCTCGCAAACCATAAAAGATAGAAGCAGACAATAAATGGGAAAAATACTCCACTTATTGAGACCTTCATTTGGTACATTTGACCGAAAGCTGTGCGATGGACCATTTTTGAGTTACTGCCCTTGACGCGTTTCGGTTAATCGGTTTTTTGGTTAAAACTTGAAAACGGTTAGAGATAATATAGTAAACATATAGGTTAAACATGATCAGTAGGAAAAGAGCTTCAATTTGAGCCAAAGATCAAAGGTCATAGGTCAAGGTCATACCCTAGCAACAAGGTGACCGTTATAAAAAGTCCTTAGCAACTATATATTTTTAGAATCAGAATGATGTTCTTTACTGAAATATGTCATTTCATGACCGGAAGTGGCCTTTTGTCCCTAGCAACCGAATGAAAGTCCTTAACAACCATATATTTTTTGGCTCGGGACCACTTTCTTTACTCAAATAATTCATTTTTATGACTGGAAGTGACATTTTGTGCTATAGCATGACACAAAATCCCATAGCATCACCTAACTTTTCTTACTTAAGAGGAACAGTGGGAAAGACCTTCTCATTTGTTCTCAGAACAAATGGCATTTTAATTATTATTATTATTATTATTATTATTATTATTATTTTTCTTCTTCCGCGGAGGTTTGCCAAAAAGTGTCTTGACGTATCATTTCGATACTTGGTAACATCAATCGGTCATATCCGGAGATGACATGGCTCATGCTTTTAGACCGATCTATTTTTAGTAACAGAGTTATTTGCCCGACCACGAAAACCCTTGTTAGCAGATAAACTCAGAAATCATAACCGATTCTTAAAATCTGAAGTGTAAAAAATGTCGCTGGACGTATGGCAATGATTTGTCATGCAAAATTTTTTTTTCCAATCAACTTCCTGTTTACGCGTTTTTGACCTGAAAAATGTCACAACGCGTCAACATTTTTTTCTCAAAAACCGTAAGTCCTAGAGACTGGGGACCACCACCATTGATCCTAAGTGACATATGTTACATTTAAATAGGTCAAGGTCAAAGGTCAAAAGTCAAGGTCAAAGGCCACCATAGGTCTTGTTAGCACTATATCTCACAAACCATACAAGATAGAAGCAGACAATAAATGGGGAAAATACTCCTCTTATTGAGACCTTCATTTGGTACATTTGACCGGAAGCTGTGCGATGAACCGTTTTCGAGTTACTGCCCTTGACGCGTTTCGGTTAATCGGCTTTTTGGTTAAAACTTGAAAACGGTTAGAGGTAATATAGTAAACATATAGGTTAAACATGATCAGTAGGAAAAGAGCTTCAATTTGAGCCAAAGGTCAAAGGTCATAGGTCAAGGTCATACCATAGCAACAAGGTGACCGTTATAAAAAGTCCTTAGCAACCATATATTTTTAGATTGAGAATGATGTACTTTACTGAAATATTTCATTTCATGACCGGAATTTGCCTTTTGCCCCTAGCAACCGAATGAAAGTCCTTAACAACCACATATTTTTTGGCTTGGGACCACTTTCTTTACTCAAATAACTCATTTTTATGACAGGAAGTGACATTTTGTGCTGTAGCAAGACACAAAACCCATAGCATCACCTAACTTTTCTAACTTTAGAGGAACAGTGGGAAAGACCTTCTCATTTGTTCTCAGAACAAATGGCAGTTTAATTAAGGTCTTTCCCCTTTTCCAAGGGAAAGACCTTCTTGTCTTTCTTATGATTATTATTATTATTATTATTATTATTATTTTTTTTTTTTTTTTTTTTTTTTTTCTTCTTCCGCGGAGGTTTCCAAAAAGTGTCTGGACGTATCATTTCGATACTTGGTAACATCAATCGGTCATATCCGGAGATGACATGGCTTATGCTTTTAGACCGATCTATTTTTAGTAACAGTGTTATCTGCCCGAACAAGAAAACCCTTGTTAGCAAATAAACTCAGAAACCGTAACCGATTCTTAAAATCTGAAGAGTACAAAATGTTGCTGGTCCTATGGCGATGATTTGTCATGCAAATTTTTTTTTTCCAATTGACTTCCTGTTTACGCGTTTTTGACCTGAAAAATGTCGCAACGCGTCAAAAATTTTTTCTCAAAAACCGTAAGTCCTAGAGACTTGGGACCACCACCATTGATCCTAAGTGACATATGTTACATTTAAAAATGTCAAGGTCAAAGGTCAAAAGTCAAGGTCAAAGGTCACCAAAGTTCTTGTTAGCACTATATCTCACAAACCATACCAGATAGAAGCAGACAATAAATGGGGAAAATACTCCTCTTATTAAGACCTTCATTTGGTACATTTGACCGGAAGCTGTGCGATGAACCGTTTTCGAGTTACTGCCCTTGACGCATTTCGATTAATCGGTTTTTTGGTTAAAACTTGAAAACGGTTAGAAATAATATAGTAAACATATAGGTTAAACATGATCAGTAGGAAAAGAGCTTCAATTTGAGCCAAAGGTCAAAGGTCATAGGTCAAGGTCATACCATAGCAACAAGGTGACCGTTATAAAAAGTCCTTAGCAACTATATATTTTTAGAATCAGAATGATGTACTTTACTGAAATATGTCATTTCATGACCGGAAGTGGTCTTTTGTCCATAGCAACGGAATGAAAGTCCTTAACAACCCATATATTTTTTGGCTCGGGACCACTTTCTTTACTCAAATAACTCATTTTTATGACTGGAAGTGACATTTTGTGCTATAGCAAGACACAAAATCCCATAGCATCAACTAACTTTTCATACTTCAGAGGAACAGTGGGAAAGACCTTCTCATTTGTTCTCAGAACAAATGAACTTTTAATTATTATTATTTTTCTTCTTTTCCGCCGTCAATATACGAAAAGTGTCGCGACATATCTTTTCGATACTTGGTACCTTAACTTGGTCATACCTGAACTCGCCTTGACCGACACCGGGAAACCGATCTATTTTTAGTAACAGAGTTATCTGCCCCAACACCGTAAACCCTTGTTAGCAGATAAACTCAGAAACCGTAACCAATTCTCAAAATCTGAAGTGTAAAAAATGTCGCTGGACCTATAGCGATGATTTGTCATGGAAAATTTTTTTTTCCAATCGACTTCCTGTTTACGTGTTTTTGACCTGAAAAATGTCGCAACGCGTCAAAATTTTTTTCTCAAAAACCATAAGTCCTAGAGACTTGGGACCACCACCATTGATCCTAAGTGACATATGTTACATTTAAAAATGTCAAGGTCAAAGGTCAAAAGTCAAGGTCAAAGGTCACCCTAGGTCTTGTTAGCAATATATCTCACAAACCATAAAAGATAGAAGCAGACAATAAATGGGAAAAATACTCCACTTATTGGGACCTTCATTTGATACATTGACCGAAAGGTGTGCGATGGACCATTTTTGAGTTACTGCCCTTGACGCGATTCGGTTAATTGGTTTTTTGGTTAAAACTTGAAAACGGTTAGAGATATATAGTAAACATATAGGTTTAACATGATCAGTAGGAAAAGAGCTTCAATTTGAGCCAAAGGTCAAAGGTCATAGGTCAAGGTCATACCCTAGCAACAAGGTGAACGTTATAAGAAGTCCTTAGCAACCATATATTTTTAGAATCAGAATGATGTACTTTACTGAAATATGTCATTACATGGCCGGAAGTGGCCTTTTGTCCCTAGCAACGGAATGAAAGTCCTTAACAACCATATATTTTTTGGCTCCTGACCACCTTCTTTACTCAAATAACTCTTTTTTTATGACTGGAAGTGACATTTTTGTGCTATACCAAGACAAAATCCCATAGCAATACCTAACTTTTCTGACTTTAGAGGAACAGTGGGAAAGACCTTCTCATTTGTTCTCAGAACAAATGGCAGTTTAATTATTATTTTTTTTTTCTTCTTCCGCGGGGTTTTGCCAAAAAGTGTCTCGACATATCATTTCGATACTTGGTACCATTAATCGGTCATATCCGGAGATGACATGGCTCATGCTTTTAGACCGATCTATTTTTAGTAACAGAGTTATCTGCCCCAACACGAAAACCCTTGTTAGCAGATAAACTCAGAAACCATAACCAATTCTTAAAATCTGAAGTGTACAAAATGTCGCTGGTTCTATGGCGATGATTTGTCATGCAAAAAAACATTCTTCGATCCACTTCCTGTTTACGCGATTTTGACGCGAAGTTTGTCGAAAACGTCAAAGTTGTCGGATTTACACAAAACTTGGTTTCCAAGTAGATATGAGGGTCCTAATTACATGTATCGGATCAAAAAAAATTTTCGGTCCACCATTTTCAAAATGGCCGCCATTGAAATTTTGTTTTCAATATAACTCAAAAACCATAAAAAATTGAAGCAGAGAATATATCAGAAAAATGTTCCTTTCATTGTGATCTACATTTGATATAAGGTTCGAAAACTGTGCGACAAACCGTTTTCGAGGTTATGGCCCTTGACAGGTTTCGGCTAAATTTTGTTTTCAATATAACTCAAAAACCATAAAAAATTGAAGCAGACAATATATCAGAAAAATGTTCCTCTCATTGAGATCTACATTTGATATACAGTGTCGAAAACTGTCCGACAACCCGTTTTCGAGGTTATGGCCCTTGACACGTTCCGGCTAAATTTTGTTTTCAACATAACTCAAAAACCATTAAAAATTGCAGCAGACAATAAATGGAAAAAATACTCCTCTTATCGAGACCTCCATTTGGTACATTCGGCCCGAAGCTGTGCGATGAACCGTTTTCGAGTTACAGCCCTTGACGCGTTTCGGTTAATTGGTTTTTTGCTTTTCCCTTCAAGGTTTTAGTGAAATTAAGATGTTATTTGGAGTCGTTATATATGATGCAACAAGCAACATAAGCTATAAAGTTAATATGTATTAACACAAATGATCTAATGGGAACCTTTTATTTTATTTTAATTACCTCCGATGGGAGATTGGGATTTCTTGATTTGGATAGAATTTCGTTTTTACACTGTACCCAAGGCTAGAAAGGTCTCTAAACGTTAGGTACGCCACTCGGCAGAGAAAATATTTGGTAAAAACTAAATGTGTAAGTAGTACAATGAAGTAGCACGATTAGGTTCGTACGGTTATTTTATACAAAAATAAAAACATATAAAAGCAGAAATTTTATATGTGGGATAGAAGAAATAATATAGCACTTTTAGGATAATAAAAAAGTTGGTCTCAAAATAAATTAAAAAAAATAAACGAAGTATCGCTCGCCACATAGGTAACAAATATTTATATATCACTTGTTTAAGAAATAGATTATTGCGAGCGGGCTCTATGCGAATTAGAACATGATCTGACCTTATATTTGTCAATATTTTAGACCGAGCGATAGCGAGGTATAAAATGAAGACACATGTTCTTATTCGCATAGAGCCCAACTGCAATAATCTATTTCGATTCTAATATATCTAACAAACGATTTAAAATTTCGAAGCGGCTCTAAGAGGACGCTTTAAATGGTTTTATATATGTTTTTAACTGATGAAATATCTCTTCAAACAGTATGTCAAAGCAAATATTATTGACATAAACATATATTTATTGAATATACGTACCTTTTAAGCCAAAATATTGAGAAATATTAACAAAATTGCATTGTTCCTGTTTAAAATTTTTCAGTTTGAGCGTCTATGACGTCGGAATTCTAATTGTGACGTCACACCATGCTCTATGCTTATTGGAACTCTAATGTGTTCTCAAAGCGTATGAAGGACCCCATATTCATGATATTAGAATGATCTTTTGTGATGCTTATAAAATGGCTTTGGATATATATTGTTGTTTTTTTTATTTTAAATAAAAATGATCACGGTGTGATGGATAATGAGATCGACGAAATAAAACCAACAGTAATATGTTTATCGCTATTTTGCAACATTGTGAAGTCACGTTTTTACGACGGCTTATTCGTGCCAAACAACAAATAGAAAACAAATTCTTATTTCGTTTGAACGGTTTATTAAATCGTTACAACGGTTTAATAAATCGTTTCAACGATTTATTAAATTGTTACAACGATTTATTTAATAAACTGTTCAAACGATTTAATAAATCGTTGAAACGATTTAATGAATCGTTGAAACGATTTAATGAATCGTTGAAACGATTTAATGAATCGTTGTAACGATTTAATAAACCGTTGTAACGATTTAATAAACTGTTCAAACGATTTAATAAACCGTTGAAACGATTTAATAAATCGCTGAAACGATTTAATAAATCGTTGAAACGATTTAATAAATCGTTGTAACGATTTAATAAACTGTTCAAACGATTTAATAAACCGTTGAAACGATTTAACAAATCGTTGTCACGATTTAATAAATCGTTGTCACGATTTAAATAAATCGTTGTAACGATTTAATAAACTGTTCAAACGATTTAATAAATCGTTGTAACGATTTATTAAATCGTTGAAACGATTTATTAAACCGTTGGAGCGATTTAATAAACCGTTCAAACGAAATAAGATTTTTTTTCTATTTGTTGTTTGGCACGAATAAGCCGTCGTACGTTTTCATTTAAGGATTAACTACAAAAAATATTTTCTCCATCGAGGGATAACAAAATTTCCGTTTTGCACATTGTATATTAAATGTGCACAACGGAAATTTTTTATCCCTCGACGGAAAAATATTTTTTGTAGTTAATACTTATAAGTAATTTAAAACAATAGAATAAACACAACAATTTTATTTTTGTAACTGGACATTTTTGAAAAAAGAGATCAACACAAAAACTGTTAGTTTCCCGTGGAGTAATATATGACGATCAAATTTGTTTACTATCCTCTGATAGAAAAAACTTTCCAGCCAATCAAAAGTCGGTATTCTCGCAAAATTTATTTATTAGAAAATGACGATAATACATCCCTAGAGTGATATTAATAGTTTAATTACACCTCATGTAAAAATGCTGGCCTTTGTTTGGTCAATTGACAGCATTTTTCACGCATTTCCTCATTTCTACCGCTGGAAGGGAAATTTGCATCGATTCTGTCATCACCTCTGTGCCGTGGTATTGCTTAAACTTTAATCTCGCATATAATAATCCCACAAAAGTTCATTCGGATTCAGAAGTTTTGACATTTACTTCAAAGTAAACGTAAAATGAGTAATTGATTTTAAAAACATGAAACTTTCCGATAGTAAAAGATTCAATAAACAGCAGACAGGTGGGTTAGTATCATCGCTTTTTAAAACCATGATATTCGATGTAATTAAACAGATACATTATGTGTGTGAGGGGTATTTGTGTGAAATTTGATTCTCGAGACTGATATTTTCCTTCGCTTATCGGTTTCTTTTTCTTTTGTCAAAGATTTCATTATATTTCCTGTATATGACACAAAACAATTACCATTTCTAATATAAAACCATCTTACTTACTATTGTACAATTAACTGCAATCAACACCCTGATAGAAAAGTTTTGTGAAGACGTGTTACTGACCAATCAAATTCTAGAAATAATACTCATACAGGAAAACCGATAACACAAAAAAGCGATAATAACAAATAAATGAGAACTTTTTGCAGGGGCGTAGCTAACGTAGGTCCAGGATAAACCTACACATCCCGGCGGAAGATCAGCAGTTAGTTGTGTGGATACATTAAATGTGTGCTGTAGTACGTAGTTTTCGTGAAAGCGACTTGGAATCACGTGTTTTCGTGCCTCAGCATAGATACGACCCTGTCGTGTTGAGACGATTGAGGTAAAAATGAAATTGTTTTCAGACAAATACGTCATGGTAAGTGATTTTCTTTTTCAGTCGTAAAAGAAATAAGTTAAACGTTTAATGATATTTATAACGGTCCCAGGTTCTACGCAGTAAAAGACTTCATTCTCTATTTTATCACCCTAACAAATGTATGTATAACCGTAATAGGAACAAATAAGATCTATTAATAACTCACCTTCTGTTCGTATCCCTTTGTAAAAGAAAACAGAACAAAAATATAAATATATACACACATACATGTAACACATGTTTAGACTAGTATATAATGTCTCGAGAGACTGCTGATGAAAAATGTTTAACTTCCTTGTACATCATTAATTTATACTAACGTAGTACATGTACTTCCGATTATGTTTTGTGTATTAATTTGAACTAGACCTACAATATTACTCCCTGAACGGAAAACATTTCTTTACCTAGAAAAACAGTGTCATAAGAATTGTCATTTGTTGAGTAAATGAATTGTTGGGTTTTATTGAAAAGGATCGAAAAATATGTAATAGATAAGTACAATACCAGCAAGAGACTAAAAGCCAAAGTCCATGACCGAAACTTTATAAACCGGAAAAATCTCGTAGTACAAGATTTAAACAAATTAAAGCTAATGTGAATTATTGTTTATTGAATCTGCATACTTGTACTTTTTGTACTTCTGTTTGGCTGAATCTATGTCTATGTAATAATACAGCGACTTCCTTCCAGTTTGTTGAATATGGAAAAACAAACTTAGTAGAAGAAACTGAGCGTGACACCATTTTGACATCTTTATTATAAAACTTCTCAAATTCAGATTTCACTCATATTTTTATTTTCCAGCAATCTGATTGGTAAACTATTTAAGTAGCGAATAAGTTGAGGAAATCTCATTGTGCATCGAAAGTATATTATTGAGAACATATATTTTTAGGGCAAAGTCATTTAGATGGTAACATCACATCCATCTCCCAGGATTGATTATATATTCTAATATGATGTGCTTTAAAGGCTTTCAGACCACAACTGTGGTAAAAATTATGATTTATATATGAGCAACACGCGCTGAGAAGGGCGTGTTTACAAATGGCTGCTTCAATTACAAAACTGTAACTCCCACCGGAAAGCTTTTGCATGTGACGTATAAATCTTATAAATAGCAACACGCGCTATAATTATCCGTTGCAATATATTGTGTGTAACATTTACGTAGCAGCCAGTTTATTGCGGAAATGATGTTTTATATAGGTACGAAAATATTATTAATGTACTCTAATTGTCTTATTAGAATAGAAATAATTCCCGGAGGCTGTGATTTATCATTGTTCGCTCGGGATAAAATAATACGACATACATGGTCACCCCGTGGTATTTCTTAATCCATTTATATTACAGTCTATTCTCGAAAAGCTAATTTGACATTTGTTAACAGAAATAATATTTAAAATGAACACTGTATCCATATTAATTGAGATTTTACACGTGTTTTTAGTTTTAATCGTTTTGTACGGTCACGTGTATTTATAATCGATAAATATCTGTGTTAACTAATTAGTCTTACTAATGTTTCTTGTTAATCTAGTCCCATAATAAATTTTCCTAGTAAAATATTGATAATACGGACTAAAAATAATAGTCATACACTACTAGGAACATTTAAAGTTCATATACAATTATTTATGAATTCATTTGTAGAAATTTTGGGGTACAGTTTTGTGGAAAATCACCCTATTCATATATTTGTGGGCGTTATAAAACTGGACTTAATCAAATATTCTAATATAGCGAGCTTTGAACGATTTGAGACCATACAGATGGTAAAATGGCGTCTGTTAAACGCTGTTCTTATTACAATAGGACATTTAAATATAATAATCTATCGAAAACATCTTATTCCACCATTTACAAGTTCGCTGTGAAGCATAACTAACCTTGAAACATAACCCATTACCATTCTAATATGGCGTGCTTTAAACGATTTAAGACCAAAATAAATAAGCAAATAATGACGTCACTCCTGGTACCCTTGTCCATACTTCTAACGATATTTAGTATTCTGTTCTAGTTTACGGCTTGTTGTCGAATTCGATATTTGTTTGTGACGTCAGGCTATCAGTCAAATACGCCTCGAAAATTGCAAGTAAAATATCGGCTAGAAGTGCACTTTTTCATGTTTTCCATTAGTATTAAGTTTATTTTCTGGTTGCAGAATGAAAACAAGATTCGTACACTGTCAGAAAATATAAAGTTTATTTGCACTCGCCGCAAAAGAAATGTTCGGCAGAGCCACGCATTTCTACCTGTTTTTAAGGCTAGTACAAATAAAATGTATATTTTCTGACAATGTACTAATATTGTATATTTATGTTGACTTACACAAAGATCAGTTTACCCCTGAAGTACTCTGTAATAATAACAGTGGCGAAAACCCATCCACTGATTGAGAGATACAAACCAATCCACTTTGAATGAATGGTATAAAATCATCAACTATGCCTGTGTGATACAAACCCAACCACTATGCCTGAGTGATACAAACATCCACTATAAATGAAAGGTGCAAACTCATCCACTCTGCCTGAGTTTTACAAACCCATCAAATCCAATATGCTTGAGAGATGCAAACCCATGTCTGAGAGGTACATCCATCGAATAAGCCTGAATTGTACAAACCCAATCACTATGAATAAGTGGTACAAACTCATCTACTGTGATGGGGCAATTTACCAGCTTAAAGCGCTTAATTTACCAATAGAGGGAGTTATTTCAACAGGACAATTGCCAGGTCTCACACAACGAGCATACCAATTAACTATCATGAGTAGAACAACATGTCCTGCCAAATCACATATTTTAACCCTATCTATAGAACCTTTGTAGGACCAGCTGGATAAACGTGTGTACCCGCGTTAACCTTCTCTTCCCTCTATCAGCTCTGTCAAATGTTGCAACAGGAATGGCGAGCTTTATTCGCCACGTTATAACGCATTAACATTGATAGACGAGATTCAGAACAGTGTTGGCAGCTCGAGATGGTCATACACGGTACTAATTTAAACGTTAACAGAAGTATTATTAACTGTGATAAACAGATGGACTGTAACTTTTTTTCATTAAAACAGTTAACAAATACCTATCTTTGTTACTGTAAAATCTTTATTTAAATTACATCAATATCTTGGGGAAAAAAATACATTATGCGTTTCTTTCTTTCTTTTTTAGCTCACCTGGACAAAAGGTTTAGATGATTTCTTATATGAGCTATTGTCCTTAAATGACAATTTGTTTGAAAGTTTTTGCATTTGTCCTGTAATGTAAAAACGATAACAGCCAAAGTGAAACTGAAAATTGCAAAAATAAACAGCAATAATCACGAAATAGCAAAAAAAAACGATCGAACAAGAGCCAAAAGTCAAACGACAGTTAAAAATCCGAATAAATAGACAAACACAACACATAAACCAAAAACACAAAAAACAGAGAGTAACCCGAACACAATAAAAACCATTGTTGCACTCATGTGCTCCTGACGAGTAAGCGCCTGCCACTAATTAAACACCCGTCGAGGTACTTATTGTTATGTCAGCCAAAATGTCATATCGTATTTGAGACACTGATTTCCCATAATGATCAATTAAGTCATGGTGACGACCATAGAACTTCTGAAGAGATAACATCAACCTAGGTACAACAAAACCTTGTTTAAGTAGCTTAGCAGTCAACAGCAGTGATCGGTCTAGAAAATCGGAATACCTATCGCAGGATCTAGAATAACGTATAAGTTGTAAAATATACACAGCGTACGCTGGAACTGCTGGAATGTTGCTGTCGATGAATGGAAGTTGACAATTGAAAGTTGATTTTGTTTTTTTTTTTGTTTGAATGGTGTTTTAACGCCACTTTCAGCAATTTTTCAGCTATATCATGGCGTCCAGTTTTTATTGGGGGAGGAAGCCGGAGTACACGGAGAGAACCCCCGACCTGCGGTAGGAAAACTGGCAATCCTTGTCAATTAAGATTGGAGTCGAGCCATGAAATAGCTGAAAAATTGCCGAAAGTGGCGTTAAAATACCAATCAAACAAACAAACAATAAATGATAATATTTAAATTTAATTTTCCGTTTTTGTTTTTGTTCTGTAATTAAAAAACTATAACACCTCCAGTGGAACTAATAATAGCACAAATGATCAGCAATACAAGCCCTTAATTGGTCTGAAATCATCTGATGACTCCTTGTATGAGTTGTTGCCCTTAAATGACAATTTTGAATGAAATTCTCTGTTTCTGTCCCAGGTGAGCGAGTACCGGCTCATGGGAGCCTCTAGTTTTTTCGCAAAGTAGATTATTGCTTTGCTTAGTATTAAGTATTGAATTTCATATTCAGGTTGCAGTCATTTTACCTGAAACGTGCTTTAAATCAGGTAGAATCAAAACTAGTGTCAGGCAAACTTGCTGTAAAAGGCAATACAATACAGCAATACAATGTTTGTTGATACATTTGCCAGGACTTTGAAAAAGACACCCTGACTTGACAGATTTACAGCAACCTTTACAAGTGTTAATCTTGATTGCAGTTCTGTGGACGATTTTTTTTTCATTAGTCAATATTTCGTTTTACCAAATGTTACTCTTCTGCATTTTTTTTAAAGGAGGAAACTTGTGTTAAAATGGGTTAAAAATAGCACAAAAAGGGTGTTTTTAATTGTCTAGAATAAACTAATTACCAATTAGAACAACGGAATAAGGTAATAATAATAATAATAATAATAATGAAGCGGATATTGAACAAAGTGATCAAGACCTTGTTGCAAAGAATATAAAACCTACGCTGCCTCAAAACTTGTTTTTGGATTCTAGGTATAAATGAAGAGTACGTGTAGGCCTAACACTTGTTTGAGCCGATTGGTGGCCTGCCTACGTTAAATAACACTATAGAGACAATTTTAAAATCGCCCAACTAAAACGGGAAAGGAGAAGTTCCGATCAAACTTAATGGCATACATGTAGATTGAGACGAGGCTGACTCCGAAGTACAAATGAATGGTACATATTGGTCTTCCCTTAGGTATAAGCCGATTGGTGGCTGGAAGAAAATGCAGGTAATTTTATTGATTGAATTTATTTTGTCTTCTTTAAGTGGATTTGTTAAACTAAAACTAAAACCTACCACCCTGCCCTCATTTGAAATTAACAACTGCGCCAATATCTCATGATACGCCCGTCTGAACAAGAACTATATACTTAATGAGTTCATAATTCTATCTACACTGACGAAACGTAATTGCATAAAAATATAAATAATGCCACAAAATTTCAAGAAACTTAATGATAAACAAAGTCCCATACTCTACAACAAAAAATCTAAATTTGCCCAAACAATAAAAGGCATCTCGCGTCTATCAAACTAAACAATTACTCAAACGGAAAATAAAACTGATGAAAGCGTTTTCAAGTTATAGTCAGACAACAAACATCCCACCTTTTTACAAAGTTTCATAACTCAATAACGATGAATTGGAATTTAACCAAAAACTATAGGAAGATCGCATCCATCAGCATAAACGATTCTCCAATTTTCAAACATTACTGTCATCTTAGTGAATATTATATTTGTTACTAATTCGTAAGCTCATGCAATATGACACCTGCGCGGGACAATATCTCAAAATATTCATGCAATTACTATATAATATGTGTGCACATATGTAATAATTTATTTTATCATAGAATTAGCTTTCATGCGGATAATTTGTTGTGAAACATAGGGAAATATATCAAGGGCTCGCGTGCTCACAATTATTGCTTCTTGCAACGTCACTAAACTATCGTCGTTTGGTAAAAAAATATGCATATATTGGTTGAAAGGTATGTTTCTGTATAAGTAATAGAAACGTCTACGTGTGGTGATGCAATGACAATATATGCTTCAAAATCGAAATATATTGCAAGAAAATTGGCGTGCATCTGTTGTTATACATACTATAATATATGATAAAAATATTAGAAAACATGATTTTCCATATAGTTTCTCGATACATAAAAAGTTTAAACCTAATATGGGAGTTTTGAAAGATACAGGGCCTGATATGGAAACCCAGCTGTGATAATCAAAATAATATTGAACAAGATTTTCCAATTTCTGTTTGCAATAATGTTAAATAACCACATTGCATTTGTTTATCTGGTCATTTAATGTTATTAAAATAGACATAACCTGACAAAATGTAAAATTGCTACATTTTCGCTAGATTATGCACTATTTTGTCTTTTAAATAAAATTAAAATCCCGAATCGAGACAACAAGACACATTTTAAATGTATAGTCATATCGTGCACAAATGATATTGACTATAAAAATCGGAGAATGTGTCCATGGGACACAGATGCCCCCGCTAAATGAAGTCCCAAATAGGAAGTAGTTGTCCGACAAGTCTGAAAGTCGCTAAGGACGTACAACTGAATCACACTGCCAAATTTCAAATTATTTTCATGTACGGTTTCTGAGAACAGCTTGACGGAAATTCGTACGGACGGAATAAAAAAACCAGCAAGCTTAGTGGGTACGATAAGAAGATACAAATGACATGTAGGCGTACTTGATGGAATGTGGCGTTTAACATCAGGCGAACACACAAAAACGAGATATATACGGTGTCTGTAAAGTTAAAGTTCATGAAAAGATCAAAGACATCAAGTTTAGCTTCAGATAAAGAATGTTGACTTCTTTATTCAGGCTTTTGGCAGTGTCAATAAATCCTACAATATTACTTACAGTTAAAAGAAATCTGTTGCCAAACTATTAAATTGCAATCTAAAATGGAAGTATGTTAGTGGTCAAAATCCAGCAAGTTTGTCGGAAAGATGTAGTATGATTGGTTTTGTGTGTGCGTTTTGGAAGTAGGACGCATTATCCCTATTGAGGAATAAATTTCGGGTTACCAGGAGGCCTCATTATATTATTGTGAAATGAGTCCCGGCGCAAATGGCAAAATTGACCAAAAAAATCCAAATTTTCTCCTTTTTTCGTATTTGATAATAAGACTTGGCTATATTCAAAGTCCATTTTTTTAAATGAAAACAATTTCTAAAGAGTGTTGTGTGGTACAATGTGATTATAACATTGAAAGGAAAGTAGAAATTAAACTTGAAGTTTGATTTCTTGAAAATTGTCGCCTATAATTTTTCATCTTTTGTATGAAATGTAGCATAATTTGTTTTATGCCCCATTAATAACGTTGTAAGTGAAAGAACGATATTTGAATAAAGTCTCTCCTTTTCAGTTATAAGCGCACATGGTTGACACATTGGATAATAACCCCATGATTGTGTACCCTACATACAATGTTATAGTGATTTCATGTGTTGTTTTTTATTGAATTATTTCAATGTACACTGGTTTGCATGTAAACTTCAGCATTAAGTAAGTTTTTAAAAAAAATTGTTTGCGTCAGATCTTAAAGTTCAAATTTTGGTTAATTGTTTTTAATTTATATTAGGATTATATATTCTCGACATTAGGATGATGTTCCAACTAGTAAAACTGGGAGTTGTTCACGAATATGTATGGCATATATGTTTAAGGTTTAACAAGTTTATGATTTCTCCCTGTAAATTGTTTCCTCGTCAATGTTAGAAATATATGCAAATAACAGAAATGTTAGAATTTTTAGCTATGTCCCAAGAATTATCATTACCTACCTTACGCGTCCGACTTAAAAGTATAAGAATGATAACATGTGCGTAAAAGGAAGTATAAAGTTTCCGTTTTTAAGAAATTGTACATGTGTATAATTTAAATCTTAGACAAATAAATCTACAGTTAAAATTTTTTATTGCAGATTGGGTGTTTTAGTATACTGCTAAAATTTATATTTATATTCATTTATTTTTGATGAATTTGTAAGGAAATTACATTTTTGTATTACTTTCATTCTATTTCGTTTCACTGTTTACCATACATTAATGTATGATCTATAAAACAACTAACCTTCTGTTCCTATCTCCTTGTATAAAAATCTTGAATAAAAACACATATACAGCAGCATGTTGGTCATATTAATTCGTGTGCTACTTGCTGATGATTGTGTTATTATTTCCTCTTATATAGTAGGACCTCACGGTATCGATCTATACATTGCATCGATCTATTTATGAATCCACTTATTTTCGTCAACCATAAACAACATAAATAACAAACTTACCTCGGTTTCCTTCTTTGTTATATCCACTGATATTACTAGTTTTTCTATCTCTCCAATTCTTATCGTTATCATATTTTATCATGTTTTTAAAATTCACATTTTTTCGGTCATGTTAAATTTAAGTAGATCGATACAACGAGGTTCCAATATATATCATATTACATCAATTTCCATTACATGTTGGAGGGAAAACAAAGCACTTATTGTTGTTTAATAGTAAAAAGTTCTACCTTAAAAGTCCTATATGTTTCCTACACAATACAATAATCTATCATATATTTGCATGTTAAATCAAACGATACATTTATGCATATTTTGTGGGTTTTGATTTTTTAGGCGGGGGGTTAACTAAAATGCGCTTTTGGGGGCAGTTCTGTGGAAACTCACCCTATTCATATATTTTAGGGCGGGGGGGGGGGGTTAAATTGGACTTAATCCGTAATCATCAATTCTAATATGGCGTGCTTTAAACTATTTGCAGCCACAAACATGGTACAATTGCGTGTCTTAAACGCCTGTTCTAATCACAATATTAAATATTTAAAATAAAAGTATCGAAAACAATCTACCCACCATGTACAAGTTCAGCATAACCCTGAGACATAATTGTGTAAGCCCATTACCATATTACTAAAAACATCTGAAAGGAACATTGGTATATAGTTTTTAAATTAGAGCCTACTAAATGGCTAAATAACTATCCTTCTCCAATACTAGTACATATAACTTAGAGTATTTCACTTGACAAATGTTTATTAACTAAGTCTACTTTATTCATCACATTATTGATCTTTTCAAGAGAAATTTAATTTTAAAAAACCTATGAATTGTTTAAAGATTATTCGATAAAATGCCATAAAAATGCATTTAAATTTCATAAAATAAAACGGCACTCACGGCAAAAATATATACATAAATTTAAATATATGAATTTTTGGACAATTGTTCTTTTCTATTACACTCACCAACGATATTTATTATAAAACTTCAAAATGTGCAAAAAGATACAAAGTTAAAGTTTTATCTGTATTTGGCAACATTAAAATCAGAATATTTTGATTACTTTCTAATCTATTTTTGATGTATAATGTCTCCCCGGTACAAAGTATGTGACAAACAAATCCGGTAGATCAGTTTATTCGGAAAAAGGCACTTAAACACTTATCTAAAGCAAATTATCTCTATGATTTTAAAGCTGTATGTCAATGTGTTACAGCGCGGAATTATGGACATGTATAAATATTTAAACTGTGATTCCCGAGATGTACCGTCCATCGAAGTGGGAACTGTTCTATGTTTGTTTTAATGATTGAATGTTTAACGCAGCTGTCAAAATTTTTAATCAATATCTTGGCGTCTAGTTTTGGGAGAGGAAGTCGATTTACCCGGAGAAAAACCCTAGGGCTTCGCTTGAAAAACTGGCCATCTTAGTCAATTAAAATTGGAGTAGAGTACAACCTGCCCTCAGTGAGACTTGAACCCGCAATGTCAGTATTGACAGATCACGTAATAAATAGCAGACAAACTACCTAAACCACTTGGCCTGCGAGGCACCGGGACTGTTCTTAACAAGCGGGTAACTAGTGACATCATCATGGGATGGATATTTTTTTTTTCAAGAATTCTTTTCAGCTACAGAGACCGATAAGAATTTACCTCCTCAACTGTTGTATTAGAAAAGTAAATAGCTACTAAGCACATAGACATAGTTATTCATCTTTTTCTCGTTTGGGATACGATTGGCTGACACGGATAGATAGTACGCTACACTCTTTTTTTTCAGACGTTTTCATTAAATAAGTAATAAATGCCATTAAATTAATATCCGTTGTAAACTTATCATTTGTGTATTATCTTATGTCTCTCGAAAGGACTTTCACACGTTACAAAAGAAGTTATTAGACTAACTCAAGTGACTTTTATGACTAACAATATGACTTGAAAGACTAAGTCATGTAACTTGTAAGATTAACTAGTGTGACTTGTAAGACCTTCGCATGTGACTTGTAAGAACAACTCAACTTGGAAGTGCACACAAACACTTGCAAAGAGTCAATACATTTTCACATTAATCAGAAAAAAGCACTCGAAATGAGTGCGCGTTTTAGTGAAGTAGTGAAATGAACTATTGATACTATTTAGAATAGTAGAAAATTAAGTCGATTAGATTCATAGTTGAGAATTTAAAGGAAAATATGCAGAGGGAAATTAGATTCATGGATGATAGTTAAAGTAAAATATGCACAAATCATATTTTACCTTACAATATATGTACGGCATTCTGTACCTACCAAATTTATTGGGTACGGTTGGAGCAGTACTTAACGTATACCGGTTCCTGTCTATGTTAAAATAAATCTTTACATTTAATTTTTAACCTGTTCTAAGTCTGAGGACTATATTTATGTGCACTTGCACACAAATCAGTTTACCCTTGACGGACTCTTGATTAATAATTATCACAAAGTGTACCCGCATGACATATTATGTATAATCAAAAGCCACGTGATGGCTACCTAACGGGCATTTGAACGGGACATGAAGGCGTTATGTGACATGATGCTGCTTTCTTTTTTGAGTCACCATCAAAGTATGTCATACTGCTTGAACTGAATGAAGAAGTAGACCATTTTCTACCTAAGTAAAACAAATGTCTCGCCTTCACTTCGACCCAACACGTTGGGTCCAATCTGAGCACATTGTAAGTTTTAGACACATCCAAATGAAATTTCAGAAATTTCGAGCATTTATGTGTTAAGAGTTTTAGATTACACAAAAGGAACCTAAAACATAAAGTACACTACACATGTGAAAACACGGAAAATTAATTATCAGACAGGTTTAAGAATAGGAGATGCAATTATATTTAAAAGTATGCAAAACTCTATACAAAGTTTCAATTAAAGGACATCCGAAAAAGGTACAGAGGAGTATTTATAAGAGAATAAATAAATGATAGACAAAACAACTGTTAAGCAAAACGGGAGACAACACACAACCGCAAAAATGGATAAACGGATAAAAACACGTGTGCTGTCATTTTAATTTTAAATTAGCTTGAGATTTCACAAAATATGTGAGTCAATTAGATATATTTTGAACCAAATGTCAAAGTCATATACAGCTCATATAATAGGACACACAATCCCATAGTAATTATAGGTTATTTACGTTTTTTGAAACGAGATGCGTTTTCTCGTTCATATCGCATTGAAGGGCGTCAGCCCTGAGATGAGATGACGAAAAAATGCATCGAGTTTCATAAAACGTAAATTATATGTTTATCGCTGTTTTGTAACATTATGACGTCACATTGTTACTTAACGACGTCTTGACACCGAGCTGAGATGGGCCCATCTCAAGCTAGTAGAATGAGATGGAATAATATCGCACACAAAGATCAAAGAAAAATACTGCAAAATAGCGATAACACATCTTAATATTTAATGTCATTTTATGTATCGATGATTTATCCAAAAAGCTGTCTAAAATTACAGAAACATTTTGCTGCTCAAAAAAATGTACGGGCAAATTGATTCACATTGATGGCGAAAGCTTAGAAAGTCAAATAATAAAACATGCAGGTTAAAGTGTTTATGACCTATGTACGATTAATATTGTACAAGGAAGTATATATTTTATCCTTTATAATATAATGTTATGTTTATATGTACAATGTTATCTTTTTATACATGAACTTACAAAATAAGTGTTATACATATAAAACTGTAAAAAATGCAAATAAATACATAGGAGCAATATCTAGGTATAAATACATGCTTTTGCGCGAATGTGTTGATGGGATGATGCTAAATTTTTTGAAAATCTATAATCAAGTGATGTTTCTTAATAAAATTATATATGATCTATATATAACTTACCTTCTATTAACATTTCCTTACATAAGAAACCTACAAAAATACACAAATACACGGGCCCCTACCACAGGCATAGCACCCAAAAATAGTGATACGATCGTGAGATGTCCAGAGTTGACCGGTTTTTTGTCCCTCACTTACGGATTGGGGTCTGGGGTTAATGGTGCGAAAACCTGCATTCTGGAAGTTTCCTGGCATATAAAAGTAAATGACTGAAAACGGCTATTTTTATACCTAACCAGTTGAAAACAGGCATGGAAAAAATCAAATATAAAAGAGTATATTTTTTATTTTAATTTACAAAACACAGGTGCGTCTTTCTGTACCTTCAATTTAAAGTCGCACGTTCAGGAACGTACCGACAATACCGCTTGCTACGACAGTGGCCCCAACATGGTTACGTTATACTTTCATTGGATATGTGCTGTTGGTGTGATTATTTCCGGTTGAATCAGAAAGCACATCTCAGTAGTGAGCAAATAACGGAAGTAACACAATATACAAGTGCAAACCCAGTTTGTTGCATTTTGTATCAATTTGTGAACAAATTATTTTTTACTTTTACCTGTTTTCCACTAGATATTCCCTTGTCTTCAGTTATACTATATTAAATATTTTAAATGCTATAGCTTTAAATTTACAAGATGACAAAAGGAGTTATGGAAGTACAGTAAGTTGCAGTTCCCGATTTTCATATCTTCATTTTACCTGGTTGCCGAGTCTTTGAAAAAAAAATGACTTAATCAGTGTCCGCCATTTCAATTATGTTAATTATGTATGTAGCTTGCAAGTCAATTACATACCGATATCAAGTATATCTCCGTTATGAAGGTTTTTTTTTCTATCTTTGACACTATTACATTTGCCAAGGCGGGAACAGTTACTTGTTGGTGCTAAATATTGGGGACGATAAATACAATTTTCTTAGGTAAACAACAACACAACTACAAATGTAATAAAAGTACCTATTCCATTATTCGTATAATACACGATCAAGATGAAATGAGTCACAATTTTGTTGTGGGTGACATAGACAATATTATTATACAACATTTAAAAAATATTTCATATTTTCAAACAATCAGAATCATTCACAAAAACTGTAGTTTTGTTTTACAAACATAGTTTAATCCAATTTCAACGATTATTACTTTCCCTCCTCTTTTAAGTGTTTAAAAATATTTGTTCAACAGATAAAGTGTTAAATAATTAAATTTAGTAAGGAGTGGTTGTTAGTATTTGTTCAGTTCGTTCGAAATAAAACCAAAGTTTCACACACAATGTTAAGAATTACAAAATTCTCTGCACCGTTTCAGTACAAATGCAATATTTGTTCTGCTACATTTTATTCATAAACATGATCATCAGGCTGGGCTTTATTGAGAAATTCATATTCATGACATGCATTTTTATTTTCAGATTCTGCTAGAAATAATGCGCTGTTTTCATAATCTGGCGGCTTTCTGGTCGATTCATATACATGACTCGATACTTGCCAATCGTCTTTCAATGGTTGATAAGGATTCACATATCCTTCGTCTGAAAATAAATATGTGGCATCATTGCGTGAATCAGCAACAACAGTTCTTTGATCATTTGAGCTCATTTCAGTAGGTGGTTCGGGTACCGGGGATATTACATCCTTGTTGCTATAATCTATTCCGTCATAGGGTACTTCCTCTTCCGCTAAATAATTATGAAGAGTAGAGTTTGGTCTGTGTACTTTTCTGTGAAATAACCACTAATAAGGCAATAAGTACAAACAGTAACGGTGATATAATATACACTACAACTGTACCTGTAAACAATGCGTAAAATACAAATAGAAGTTACCTTATATGATTGAAAATGTTAACAAGAACTATAGCAAGGAAAATGAACAACAAGTTTTCGAGTTTCAAGTGATTACAAATCAAAATTTGTCAAACATTTGCCACAGACATTGTTGCCGTTGTATCAGTCAAAATATGTCTGTCGCAGTCATTTTTTCCGTTGACGCAGTCGAAATTTGTCAGTTACAACGGCGTTACTGTTGTATCAGTCAAAAAATGTCTGTCACAGACATTTTCTCCGTTGTATCAGACAAGATGCGACTGTCACAATTCCAGTTTATTATTACTTTTAATTTATTAACAGCGGTCGATTAATGATTTTTTATTTCAATTTATTTCATGAAAATTTTCGGAATTAAACAAACAATTATATTTGGAAATTGTGCGTACGCACATTTTACGATTACAAATGTTATGCAATTAGTTATTTTACAGATATATATTTCTTTTTCTAATAATTAATTAAGACCTTTGAAAATTGTATGATTTATCCTTGTTTTATAAGTATTAAACTGAAGTTATCAATGGCTTCCTTACACATCTGGTGAAAAGACATAATAACATTCGCCTTTTGTACATTTCTATACAATAATGGTTACTGCAAACACGGCCCAATTTAAAAAATATAAATATAACAAAATCGCCAATTCCTTTAATCCTGTTTGAAACTGTTAATGATTTACAAAAGTGGTTGAATATGTATAGGCCCTGCCCGGGCTGGCATCGATTCGAGGTTGGCTGTCTAGGTTCCGAGACCCGATGGGTAAAGGGCCAATAAGCTGACCGAGAATCAATTAAAGGCCAAAACAGACGCCAGTTCTTAACAATTTTATTTAATTAATCAAAATCCGTATGGCTGGTCTGTACAAACAGTCTGTATGACTAGCCAGTCTAACAAATACATGAAGGAGTCACGAAATACTTAACTGATCCAAAAGACCGGAGAGGAGATCATATCGGCAATTTGACTCGTATTGCCTTGGGACCGAACGAAAAAAAGCTATAACCCTTTTTATATTAGTTCAGTGATCAAATATCAATAATGCCGATTGAAGCAAATTATACAGATTTTACGTATTTTTACGAACGATAACATCATTAACTTATGTTAGCACGCAAACTGGCAAATAAAATTGTACACCATTTGTGAAAAGCTTTTGCAAATGAGGTGGTTTGAGTATTTGTTTTGTAAACCATGAAGTTTAACAGTGTGTTGCCTACAATATCCGTTTTCTTTTTCCGAACACAGAGAAACAGCAAAATACAATTTTATTTGTATATACTATATGCTATACTTACAACTGCTATTTGGAGATATCGAATGATTTTCCAAAATAAATGTAACTTTGTACGATGAAAGCAAACGGTACATTCGATTCAGTTTTATTAGGTAAAGTGTGCCTGTTAATTTTTTTGCTTTTTTATGGGATGCTTTTTGAGTCAATTTAGACAATAAAAAATATACACGTTTTTAATTTAGTGTTATTACATTACACAATATAAATCCTTGATCTGGATTAACGAAATAACACCGAATGATACCGCCCAATTTTTAATACACGTGTACTTTGATCAGTAAGGCGGGATTACTTGTAACATAATTAACCGGTATGTTCTTCTTTTAATCGGAAGTGTCCTAGGGACATCAACAAATTTACTATGTTCGATGAATTACCTGATATTTTTAAACAATAGAAAACCAACATGATTTTATTAAAAAATATTATGATTCAAATAAATCAACATAATTATAACAACTGAAATTTTGAAAACATTTTTTCGACATAACCCAATAAATGAGCGATGTCATCATATATCGCTTAACGCTGTTTGCAGAAAATATTCTTCTAGAAAAAAGATGACTTAATTTCAAATAGATATATCTATTTGTTAAAATTCCGTACAGAAATAAAAAAAATAATTGACCGTTATTAAAAAATATTAAAAAATTAAATAATAGATTAGTCGAATTTCAACTGAGCTTACGGACAAAATGTCTGTGACACACATGTTTGACTGATTCACCGCAAACGCAGTTGTAACAGACAAATTGTGACTGCGTCAACGGAAAAATGTCTGTCACACACAATTTAAAATGACTGTCACAGTCAAAAATACTGTCTGACACAACGTGTGTAGTCTATTACAGACAATTTTGCAGTCATTTGCAGTCAATCTCAGTCAGGGACAGACGAAAAACGAATGTAACTGGTAATTACAGTCATTTTAACCAGTAGTGATGCTAGGGTAGATAAAATAAAAATAGTCAAATATTTCAGCATTATTTAGGGACAAGACGTAATTAACATAGCGGAATGGGAAAAGGGAAAGTCTGGGCGAATGTCGTTTCTTTCTTCTTTTGTAGCCTTTACGAGCTCAGTCTGTTAAAAACCTGTTCTCCAAACATGACAAACTTATTTTATTATACGATTTAGAGTCATGATGAGAATGCAGCTCTGTTTGCTAATTACTAGTATTGAAATAGTGTTTTTGTTGTTTTTTAGTGGTGGTGGGGGGGGAGGTATAAGATCATTAAGCCTGCTGTAATGATGCATATTATATATAATGGTCGTGTAGAGTGTCGAAAAATAAAAGGTCTTGATCTTGATGTTGTTACATTGGGATAGAGATCCAGACATTAATATCTCAAGTCATAAATAATACTTATTTATCATGGATTTTTGTAAATAATTTATCAATTAAACTTAAAAAATAAGCATTAAATTATATACTCCATTACCACGAATAGCACTTGTGGTCAATATGATTTGATTTGATTATTAAAATTGTGTTAGCGACATGCCATATTTTATGTAGCCGGCATTTGTAAAAAATGATTTTGTTTAAAAAAAATGCTGCAATGTTTGCCGTCCAAAAGACATGACAAATATGATACGCCGTTCAAACTAGTAGTTCATTGCACAGTGTATGTCCGCTCTGTTAGTTGTTTTTCGTACATTTTTGCGGACTCATTGCATGTCTTTTAGTGATTAATTTGTTTGATTTTTGCTGTTTGATATTCTTTTTTCGTGTCATTCCTTGACTAAAACCTTCATGGCAATTCATCATTATTTTTAGAATAATTTTATATACTTTTATTGTAAGATGTTAAATAGGTTCAGTTCTGCTACATTCATGTTCCAACTTTTTATTAATCTACTTCAGAGGATTCGCAGAACTTGGATTTATTTGACATCTTTCAAGTCAATAATAGTTTCATGAAGATATCACTATGTTAAGAATTTATTTTCTATATTATATTTTGCCCGAGACAAAAACCACAGACACATAATCTTTCTCAATTATTAGACATCAGTAATAAATGATTTAACATTTACCTATAGGTGTAGTTCTGTTCATGACACTTTGGGATACAGTGCTTTGTTCTCTTCTTTCAACTTAAAATATATAGTTCGTAAATTTCAATAACTTTTGCTGAATTACTGAAACATTATTCGCTACATGACTGACTGTATCAAAGTTAAAATGAACTGTGACCCCAATATAAATGTCAATAAGGCAACCCAAACTACAATAAATTTATAGGAAAAAAGTCAGAAGATCATTGAAAGTTATCGCCTAAATCCAGAACGTGTCAATTTTTTTCTTGCATTACCGTACAAATTCGTAATTAGACCCTATTGTAATATAAATGTTGTCGCTGTCATATACAGTAATACAGATTAGTTTATAAAAAATTTTAAGTCAAATAAATAACAACAGTCAATAAAAAAGACATCAATTTTGCCATAGCTATATAGCTCAAATGGCACAATGCTAAAAGCATGCAATAAAAAATTGTTTTACACGAGCTGCTTCTGTTTGTTTGTTTGCTTGAATGTTTAAGCAATTTTTCAGCTATATCATGGCGTCCAGTTTTTATTGGGGGAGGAAGCCTGAGTACCCGGAGAAAACCCCCGACCAGCGGTAGGAAAACTGGCAATCCATGTCAATTAAGATTAGAGTTGAGTACACCCTGCCTGCAGTGAGAATCGAACCTGCAATCTCAGTGTTGACAGACCACGTGATAAATAGTAAACGAACTACCTTAACCACTCGGCCACCGAGGCCCTTACACGAGCTGCAGAACTTCTCTAAATCCCATATGGCATATAATAAAGCCATATAAAGTGTGCAGGCAAGCTTTTATAAATATTATCACTATAATGTATTTTCAACAAAAACTGTTTTCGATTGTGATATATGCAAGTGGGTACGTGAAAACTTACAATATAATGATTTTAATTTACTAGTACATTCCGCAACTTCAAACTCATATTCCGCTTTATCTTGATCAACATGCAGTAACAAACATCTGTGATTGCCTACTGTTGGTAAATCATCTGCAATGCAAATTGTGGGAATATAAAACTTTAATATTTAATAATGAAATGTGGATTTATTGTGTCAGTAATGAATCCTAATTTAGTAATTGTTGATTAGTTTGTGACCACAACGCATTGGATTTTGATAACATTAATTGAAACTGAAAACGTTTGCAAAATAGTATTACTGTTTCAAACAGACTGTCGTATAATTCTGTAAATTCGACATTAGTTTGTGTAGGAAACAATAGATTAAACAATCACTTTAAATATAACGGCAGATCAGGAAATCCTTATCCACAACCACCAATAAACACCAAAAGACGTCGGACAAATACATGTGTAGTCAATAATATTTATTTTGCTTGTAATACTTTGTATGACAATAACAATTTTCAAGGTTTCGAACCATTTTGTCTACAAAGTTCTTTTCACTGGTGAATAGTACATACATTCTAATATGACGTGCCTAAGACGCTTTGGGTCCTCGGGTATGTATTGTCAATCAACTTCATAAACGATTGACACTCTTTTTGACAACATCATAGTAGGATTTTTCACATATTTTGAGGACGTCGAAACCAAATGTGTGTCCTAAATGGCCGACAAGTCCTGCAACTCTATAGCTGATAACAGTAAATATATGTCCTAATATAATATGCGCTAATTAATAATAAATAAATATATATATTCCCATTGTTCCATATGATTTTGTCTTCAACATTATAGCCCATCCAGTATTCAGACTTTATGCAGTTGATGAGTAGATTTGTTCTAATTTCGGTAATTTCGGAAAGTAGTTGCATGTGTTTCGTCTGGCAATCCCGCTGAGCTTCATACCATGTGTGAGTACTTAAACTACATTCATAACTAAACCCAGTATCTGTAACATGTAACGTTTTTGGTGGTCAATACTCGTGTAAGAAAACTTGCAGGAATGTTTTATAAGAAAAGAATATTATTCAGATATAAGTTTGTTATGATCAACAGAAGGAAGTTGGTACACAAAACAAGACTTCACGCAATTTTACTAAGCTTCAAACGTTATAAAGTCAAATGTATATCCCATCCAAACCCGTAGGGGGCGGATAGAGGAGGGCCTATTGTTGGAATGTCAAGTTATAATACCGAAGTACTTTGCGGACCTCGTAAATGTGTTTGGAGATTGCTTCGTTCCTTGCACGTTTAAAACCGAGTGTAGTTTTCGAAAAAGAGTATAGGCGCATTATAGATGTCATCATGCAAAGGCTTAATTTGTCTCCCTTACAAAAATACATTTCCAGTGGGAATTAAATTTCCCTGTTCTTTGATCCACCCCAATTCCAGAATTGGTTAATTGTTTCGTAATTTGATCTCGTCTTGAAAATAGCTGAAATACATCTTGCTAAACGTGAAGCAATCTTTTGATGAATCGATTTATCAAATATGCGAATTAATTGACATTTAATATGATAACGCATTGCACCGATGCGTCTTTAAGTCTTACGTGTTTACACGTATCATACAATATTTATAACTAAACTTATATCGTATTTCTTTTACTGTACATATGAAACAAATAAATTTTGTTGGTTTATTTTGTCTGTTTCTTTAAATTATTCGTGAATTAAAGTATGTTGTGTTTATTGTCTTACCTGGACTGTATTTCTCACATATACTCCTCCTTTTATTGTTGCAATTGTCATATTGGTAAAGAATTTTCAAATCAGGTATGGGAAAAGAATGAGCGCATTGATGACCTACTTTCAAAGTAGTTCTAAGCCTGTCTACAACACACGATAACTATATTATGTAGAATATGTAATCTATACTGAAGTTCACATGACATAGTAAGCATGAGAAACGAAATTATCTATTTTTATTCTTGTTCTTAATTTATTTTTCTAAAATAAATCGATATGTGACATAATTTTAATATGCCCTATTTCAAGCGCAATACAATTTGAAGTGCGGTCTATATATATATGTCTAGAAGATTATGCAACGCTTCCATCCATAGAACCAACCATTTCCCACCTGGGGACGCGCTGTTAATTGACTTTGCTCAAATATTCAAATAAAATGTTATCAAAATTACCAAGGTGACAATTTCACTACGCCAGATGCGCGTTTCGTCTATTCAAGACTCATCAGTGGCGTTTAACTCTAAATGTTTTAGATATTCTTCATTGGGAGATGGAATAATATAAGTACACTGGGATCGTGTAAATACACAATACAGGCAGTTCAAAATATTATATAAAGAGTCTAAAGAAAGGTGCTACACCAGTACACTTATTTAGTATCGGATCGACGAACATGACGATACAGCATAAACAAAAAATAATATATATATATATATGTCTAGAAGATTATGCAACGATACAAATGACGGTGTTTCTTGTCAAATCTAGACACAGACTGACCAACGAATGGCCTTAGTCATTGAGTGTCAATATAAATAAATAACGTAAACAATCATAACATATTGATCTTAAACTTTCTCACTCCAACTGAACTCAAAACTTCCATACATAGAACCAACCATCTCCCATCTGGGGACGCGCTGTTACTTGACTTTGCTCAAATATTCAAACAAAATGTTATCAAAATTACCAAGGTGACAAATTCACTATGCCAGACGCGCTTTTCGTCTATTCAAGACTCAACAGGGGCGTTTAACTCTATATGTTTAAGATATTCTTCATTGGGAGTTGGAATAATAGTTTTTTTTTCATTGGGAGATGGAATAATATAAGTCCACTGGGATCGTGTAAGTACATAATACAGGCAGTTCAAAATATTATATAAAGTCTAAAAAAAGATGCTAAACCAGTACACTTATTTAGTTTCAGATCGACAAACATGACGATACAGCATAAACAGAAATTAATATATAAGTCTAGAAGATTATGCAACGATACAAATGACGGTGTTTTTTGTCAAATCTAGACACAGACTGACCAACGAATGGCCTTAGTCATTGAGTGTCAATATAAATAAAAAACGTAAACAATCATAACATTTTGATCTTAAACTTTCTCACTCCAACTGAACTCAAAACTTCCATACATAACACCAACCATCCCCCACCTGGGGACGCGCTGTTACTTGACTTTGCTCAAATATTCATACAAAATGTTATCAAAATTAGCAAGGTGACAAATTCACTACGCCAGACGCGCGTTTCGTCTATTCAAGACTCATCAGTGACTCATCTATGATTGTTTACGTTATTTATTTATATTGAAACTCAATGATTAAGGCCATTCGTTGGTCAGTGTAATTTATTTATCTACTTTTGTTGTTTGCCAAAAGGTAGTTTCCATTTAATGTTCTTTATATATTATTTTGGTGCTTCGCGACGAGTATTCAGAAACCATAACATTTTCGTTTTTCTGAAAAATCATTTTCGGTTCAAAAAGTCCTTTACACCATATCTTTGATTTCAGAACAACACCAGATGACACAAAAAGTAACTTTCGGTTTAAAAAAGTATTTTCGGGTTCAAGACCATAAAAATCACATCGAAAGACCTGTTTATTGTTCTTGAATCTTCTAGATTACAATTTTGTTTCTGTAGACTGTTTCAACATGGGTAAATGCAAATCGAAGTATAATTATACTTGCTACTTATAACTTTATATACACTGTAGTAAACAACGTCAATTTCTTCAAAACCACCGCACATGTAGTTTATGTTCCCTGGGCATGCTATGTTACATTTTGAAGTGGACTTCTGAGTAATGGACGACGTCTTCATATTTTCGGGCATACATGTGCAAAGATCATCCTGCAAAAGCAATGATGTGCCTTTTTCATGTTACTTCTGTATATAATTTAGCTTGTTTGTCATGTGTTAAAATCAGCTGTATTATTTTTTACAGATTGTTCAGTACAGAAATCGTGGCTCATCTTATTTGCATGTTTTAGTAAATAAAATCCACACTCTGTTTGTGTTATTTCGTGTGTGTATTTGTGTGCGTAACTTTTAACAAGAGATGTCGATTCTATGTCGTGAACTATATATTTGTTTACGGAAGTACATCTTTTGCTTCACAACACCAGTGCATAACTTTTTTTAATTGCAAATACGCTATAATATTCAATTATGGACTATTGAAGAGAAACAAAACGCTTTATATGGACCTTGTAAAATATTGCGCGACGACGAAGTCGAAGGTCAATATCTTTAAACAAGATTCATGCTAAGGGTATTGACCGAATTAAAAGTCCTTAATTGTTATAATACTGAACGAATATTCAGATTTAAATTTAGTAACATACCTCATCGATAAGAATCTATTTTTAGTAACATAGCTTGAATAAACGTAAACAAGTACTATCTTTAAAAAGATAACCGACGCAGTAAAGATATAAATTGAGTTATGCATTCAACTACGAATCGCCTTTATTGTCATACAAATTCCCCGTTTCAATAGACCAGAAATGTTTGATGGAAATTTTTTGGGGGAAGTACTGACGTACAATTATTACTACGTGAATGAAATCATGAACCTATAAATTAACACTAGTCCCAGATGAAACGAGTTTGAAATTATTCATTTATACATGTGTACCCCCTTTTATTAACGTGTTTTCGATATTAACAAATTTACCTAGCATACAGTTAACCTAAAATTGATAATGTACATACAACTACATGTACTTTGCTGTACATGTACATGTATTCCAGAAAGTTTATTGCTATTATGTATTGAAACCCAATGCCTAAGATATAGAAATGAAGTTTTTCTGCGAGCACCAAAGCAGTTATACAATAATGTAAACAAATTGAATATCAGACATTTTTTAATACAATGTTTATAATTTAAAATTTACTGAATAAGCAAAGTATACTTTACAATTAGAGCCACAACTCTCTATCTATGTGTGTACTACGACGGACGCCCAAGAACAATAATATACAATTACTGCACTTGAACGAGATCAATATGAGGTTTTATGGAGCAGGGTAGTAATAATATTGAACGAGGCGAAGCCGAGTTCAATATTATTCCTACCCTGCTCCATAAAACCTCATATTGATCAAGTTCAAGTGTAGTAATTGTTTTATTACATAATTTATTGAGTCATGAAATGGAATAAACATAATGTTTTTACATTAACTTCAGTTTAGTTTAAATTGGAAACAACACTTTATGACATCAAAAATTGTAATATTTTAGTAGCAATAAGAATCCAACAACAAACAATATTTCATTATTTAATAGTCATTTCTGATGAATATGATAGTTAATGTTGCATGTAAATGTGCCACCATAGTTGTTAATGACTGGTAAAACTGGATGTGGAGGACATGACTGAGCAAAATTTAAAACGTTTTTAGTGTTGTTCACACTCTGAACTGTTGCCTTGGACTGTTCAAGATTTGGAATTGGTATCTGAGACATAACATTGTCAATGTCAACATCCTCCATTTCATTCAGCAAATTCATTTCTGAAAGATCTAAATCAGTACACACAGCGTTGTCATTTGAATTAAAATTGGACTTATTGCCAACAGCCTCACTTATGGTGTCTGACATCATCTGCTTTGTCTTTTCAGTGGTGTAACCAGTATATGTTTTCGAACTTGTTTCACTTTTGTGTCCTGTCACACTCATAATATGTCGTCCAGGAAATTGGGCAGCATCCAAAACATGTACAGTAGTAGCTCGCAAACTGTGATTTGTGTACTTTTTTGAAAGAGAAAACTCTGAACAAATTTGTCCGATCATATTGCCTAGCTGATTAGGTCCTAAAGGTACATTATCAAACCAAACATCATCTTTCACATTTTTAGCAACTCTTTGAAATAGAAACGGACAACCTGTGTGTAGTTTTCGAGTCAACTTCAGAAAGGTTTTCACTGGACAGACCTCATCATTATCTGAAATATATAAGTGTAATTTTTTTAAAAACATTTTATATATGTTCAACAAAGTGGAAGAGGTTAAGGCACATAAAACCTAGATTATTAATTCCAATTTTTAAAAAGCAATTACATGTATAAATTAACATACTAGTACATTAGCTACTTTAGCTAATGTGAGCAATTTAATACAAATAGTCTTATATGAGCTATTCTTATGTATAGACTATTTTAACAATTATTTCATACTCATATTCTAAAGGTCTAAAATAAATTTTTTTTAAATATTTTATTACTGAAAATTATTTTTTTGCAACAAGTTGTGTATTATTTGCACCACTTTCTATATATTATTATTTCTACTGACAGTACTTTTAGTGCTTTATTATAGAGTGCTCTCCCCTAGCTATTTGAACTGATATAGGACTACCGTACAATTAAACAATACCTTTGATCTCATAATTCTCCCTGATGCTGTATTTGGTGTATCTTGGTGGTTTTTGGTCAGTTCATCTTTGCAGATATAAATATACTCCAGTCCATCACTGTCTGTTGTGCAGGCAAAGTCTGATCGTTTCAGCTCTCTCAAATTCTCCCTACCCCTTCTACCAAAATATAGCATTATGTCACAAAATACTTTCCACTGCAAATGTTTTGGATTATTCAAGTCAAAATTCTGATATATTTTCACTAAGTCTGCTTTTTCTACTGGTGGATGATGGTCTATTCCACCAAAACCTTGCCGTTTAAGGTCTTTACACACTGCCGAATACACACGATTTGATTCCCGAAAGTCATTGTCTTTCATAATGTTAATTTCTCTAAAATCCGTGAAATATCTACATAATCCATGCCGAATTGTCTGCAGTGATGATTTCTTATATAATGTCCCATCTTCATGCCTTGCTTCTGCGTAAAATTTACACAGAATTGAGTCCAGTTCCCGAGGATCCACCGTTTCCAAACTGACTGGCATATCCTTTTCCCGTAAATATTTTGTTAAAAGTCTAATCGCTTGATCTGTAGACTTCCTAGTGTTGGCAGCATCTTTTGTCTTAATAATTTCACTGATTTCAAAGTTGGTTATATCTGCAAATCTTCGTTTGGTACCAGAACCATCCGAATTACGTTTAGTCGATGACGTGTTCATGTTTACAAACAACAATTAAATCCGAGCATCACTCAGAACGATAATTTTGATTGGTTTAGAGGATTTAAGAAAAATGATTTTATTGGATATCGTATTTCCGTTGAAGGCAACGGCACGTGCTTAGGTATTTATATTCGCAATTTCTCACATATCGATCTGTTCTAGGCGGGAAACAGACATGTATGCGTGGTTTATTTCTATACAATATAATGTGCTGTCCTGACGATAAAAAATGCCTTTGCCACATTACCTTGGAATCGCTTGTTAATACAACATTATCTGCCAACCACAAATACATTAACTGATAATAACTTGTTCACTTACATTTAGAAAAAAGTATCCATACTCTTTACCAAAGTCACAAAACCTGGAACACTCGGATATGGAGTTTTTTGAAAGAGTAGCATTGCGACCAGCATATTGGTTTGTGAATCTGTAACATCCTTTAACATATAATCAACAATTTTACAAGGCATTTAAGCAGTTCGTAATCTTTTATACAGAACTATATATTAAACATAAAAAGTCCAACGTAACCAACCAGAATTCACATTTCTATTTTCACAATCGCTTTCATGTATCATTACAATATTCAGGTGAATGTTTTTGTGAATCTATTGGTAACGTTAGTTACGTGACGTTACGTTATTGTTAAAAGGGAGATAACTTATACGATAAACATGTGTATAAAACATTATGAGATCCTTAACTTGTCACATTGTGCTATTATTTGTAGATTTGAGCGGGCAACATGAAATATATTTGTATTGCAGGGATTGTAGGTAACCACAAATGGTAATAATTTGTCATTGTTTGGTTCATTGTTTCTGGTTGTCCTGAATCGGTATTTGTTTCGACCTCTCAATCGAATTGTCTTTGAATAAGGATCTATTGGTATCCCTGTTTAAGAAGACACTATTATTTCATTTAATCTTTCGTTTCTAGAATAAACATTGTTACAAATTGTGCATATTTTGCGAGCTAAGCAATAAGGTATGTTTCTTCGTGTGACCCGATTTGAAATTTAAATACTGATGCGTGTCAGTCTCTTTTTATTATATTTCGGTTAAGATGATCCATCGCAGCTTGTTACTAGTATAATAAGGAAAGGAATTTTGTTTGCATTTGTATATAGACACAGTTAGTCCCATGAATATTCTTAGTCGGTGTCAACATGAAAAAATGACGTACACAAAAAAATATTAATCTTGAATTTTCTCAAAGCTATATCCGAAGTCAAAATTTCTCTATACTGTTTTTATCATTACCTACCTAATGGCGAGTTTCCAAATATCTTTGTTGAATTATTTTAATAAAATGTTATCAAAATTACCAAGGTGACAAATTCATTTCGCCAGACGGGATTTCGTTTATGCGAACTCGTACCGTTGATGCAATGTGGCACCCAATAATAAATTTTCTAATTTTCCTGATGATTAAGGGGTATCAAAGAAAGTCTAAATATTATAAACAAAGTAACATATCTGTATAAAACATTTTTTGGTGATTAATTGTATGTGCATGGATGTATTAAAGCTGAAACAAAAGATTAAATTTCACGAACCCTAAAAACGACTTTCCCGTGGAAAGATGTTTAACTACATCAGCACCATATAATGCAGTGTATGTCTCTCTAAAATTATCTTTTGCGCCAGTTCATGCAATTTTTCAGCTATATCATGGTTACCGGTTTCATTGGAGAAGGAAATTGGACAAACCGCAACAATCCTTGTTGAAGTCGAGCACCTCTCTTGGCTTGAACTCACAAGCTTAGCTTCGACGCGCCAATGATCGCGGAAGACCCCACTTACATAAGGCAGTATGTATTGCCTTGCGCCAGTCAGGTAATAAATTTTTCATCAGTCTTATACACCAATAAACATATAATTGGATACGTACTGTATTTATGGAATTTTTCTAATTTACTAAAGCGCTATCTATGTTTCTTTACCGATAGCGTTTTCTTGATAAATAATGTTACAGCTGATGGTACTATATAATCATAACGGGGTTACAGGAAGGAAAAAATTATATCCGAGTCTAGATGTTTGGTCATTTTTGTCATTGAACACTAAATATTTACCTTTGTATGTAAAGCTAGGGGACCACAGTAGGTAACCATATACCCAGAACTTGTGATTTCCTGGTCCTAATCCTGCGCTAGCATTACAGGTTTCTGGACTGCATTCTCCAAACACTTCTGTACCGACCAGTCGTCCTTCGGTTTGGTTCCAAGCTTCTCTCCACGTGTTTGTTTTGTTATCATAGCCAATGGTACCTATACGCACACAATATATGTATTTATAAGGTAAACATTACATACAACACACTATTTTTCTCTAATATAGCATTTCATAAATTTATAGTTAATACGAATCATGAAAATAATTCGCAATACAGTCAGAGCACACACCCTTAGATGTAAATGTTTTCAGAATATACTTTCTTATTCCGACGTTACAGCCACGAAAATGATTAGTTGGCAAATTTCAAATAGTTTCAATTACAATTTTATTTGTTTGTTTAAATGTTGTTTAATGTCCCTTTCTGTAATTTGTCAGTTATTTAGTGGCATCATTTTCTGAAAGATTTGATGTCTGATCAACACGAAACTTTGTTGTGCAATCAATTTATGCCAAGATAGCCCTCATTTTCAAAATAACCGCCGTTGCACATATTTCTTAGATCTCTAGGATGGCTAAAGGCTAAGGATTAGGATTAGCAATTCAATGGAAATTTGTACACTGAAAATATAATACTTTGTTAGATACTGCAGCTATCATTGCTATCTGGCTGTCTTCGGTGTTAATATCCAAATTAAGATCACAACCATGTTTCCTGTATTGCCTTTTTCATAGTATGCAGAGACTAAACTTTAAATATTGTCTAACATTTTAAGCTCCGCTTGAAAAATTCAACACAATAAAACTTCGGTCCAGTCTATACATGATTCATAACGGACAGTTCAAGATTTAACTTAAAGTGATACAGGATATAAATTTATTTATATATATATCAAGATCACTATAATATGTAGAACGAAAAGTGATACCCTCCTTTTTATTTGGGGGGGGGGGGGTTACGAATGTAGTCTCGTAATGTAACAGAGCGGGAGTGAATCACTCCCGGCACTTTGATGTCAAAAAGAAGTTGCATATATAATCCGCCGTGGTCAATCTTGATATTTTTCAGTAGTGTCACCATTTTTTATCGGTTTCGTTTTTAAGATCGAACATTTTTAATACGTGATGATAGTTAATGAAGTGTTTGATAACCCGCTGTACGTTGTGTATTAATTGACATTCTTGTCTCTGTTTAATTACGTTTACTACACGAAAAACATTGAGAAACCGGAAACTCAATGGTGTGTTGCATCTTGGGGAAAGTATATGAAAATTACTGCATTCCTACTACGGATTGGTTGTTACAGTATGCAAATTAGCACGATTATACTAAAATTATGTCACATTATCCATATACGGACAAATTATCAACATAGCATTTTCCACGTGCATCTTCAAAGACGAAGAAGGAAATTTCTTAACTAAAGATCGTTTCCCGTTATTTTCGCAATGTCTGAAGCTTTGACGAAGTAAAGAAGAGATCAATATTATGTTCGAATTTTGTATATATATATATATATATATATATATATATATATATACCGATGGTATAATTTGTTATTTGCTACATTACGAGAAATAGGACTAAATTCTGCCGTTAATCCGACAAATCAAAAAATAAACATCGGATTAAAATTCTAGTAAAAATATATAATATGATAATATAACAAATAAAAAAATACACGTAAATTATTCGTTATGTTTGCATATATGTTCCGCTTTATTCATTATTCAAGTTGATTATTATTATTTCTTTTTTTTTCTTTCTCTTTATTGTATGCTAATTTACATACATTTAAAAAGCCACAGATCTTATGAATCATTCTGGCATGTATATCTATATTTGGTTTATAAGCTATTAGATAATTTGTTACTTATCATATTTATTAATTGTTAGAATAAATTTTATATCCACGATTACAATAGTGACATTGATTAGTTACAACAGAATTTGTGTTGTACTTCGAATTCAATCATTTTTCTGTTTCTTTATTTTTTATATTGTACACCTGCAGTCGATTTCACAAAAATACGTAAGTGGAAAATCCTTCGAAAGTGTTGGAAGATTAATAGGACTTACGATGCATTGTACACTAAAGACTTTTTGTGAAAAGCACTGATGTTCTTGTTTTTTCTAAAAAAGGTATGTTAATATGAAATAAATGGATCCCTAGATATGACATTAATTTTTTGTGTGTTTGTCTCGATCCAGATTTTCAATTATGATAATAAGTCAGTTTAAGTCTTATTAAGTCCCCGGTCATGAAGTGTCGGAATATCGCTATCGGTCGCATCGAGGCCGGGGAATCACAGAATGCTGTTGCCAGGACGTACAATGTTCATCGTAGCAAAATTTCACGCCTTTATTAGGAGACGCTACGTTCAGGGCGTCCGCGAATTACAACTCGGACGCAGGATCGTTACATTAAATTATTCTATCTACGGAACAGGACTATTCCTGCTACAGAAACAGCTGTAAATGTCCATGGGTTGCGCCGTATATCAACGTAGACAGTAGGCAATCGGTTACGCTCTCATGGATTGCGGGCAAAAAGACCTTACGTCCGAGCAACTCTGAGACGCCAACACCGCCGAGCAAGGGTAGACGGTGTACTACAGTTCGTGTATGAAATTTACAGAACTGGAGAAGAGTGTGGTTCAACGACGAGTCACGTTTTCAGCTTGAAGAGCGAGATGCATTGTCGCATACGAGTGTACAAGCGCCGAAATGAACGTTTTGCGCAAAACGTCTTAACCCAATTGAGCATCTGTGGTATGAACTGGATCGGCGCCTGCGCTTACGACAACCACCGCTGCAAATTTTGCAACAATTAGAGCAGGCACTTCAGTATGACTGCAAAAGGTACCGCGTGTTCGTACTCAACGTTTAATTAAATCCATGCTAAGAAGGGCTGTGTTACAAACAAATGGTGGGCACAACAGATACTGACATTTTTTCGTGATTTATTGACAATATGCGACGAAATGTTATATTCCATGGTCAAAGAACTCATGACCAAGAAGTGTGTCAATTTTTATATTTCTGTATCAATTATTTATATGATAAATTGTAAATATAATATATGAAGTAAAATTCCCATTTCTTTGTATGTTGCGTTTCCTTTTATATATATTTGATACCTCCAAAACAATCTTTTCTCGATTTACTACTATAAAACTATGCTTAAATTTATAACTGAACTTTTTACCATCTTGAACCTGTAACTTTCCCATTCAATATGAAATGTTACTATTGTATTAATAATTCAAGAAAATTTAATCCAATATTTAGGATTGAATAAAGTTAATTATTGACTATAAGGTCATTTTATGTATATCTATTAACTAATGAATTGTTCAGTACAACAACATCTTGATTCCAAACATATGTCCCTAAAATATTTCAATATGTTATTATATTTTAGTTTTGCATGAAGAAACTGGAGATGAGAAACATGCATTTTCAAAGTTTATCAGACAATAATAATGCAAATTTATCTCACAAATGAAACACATCTTGCCCCTTTAATTACTTCTATGGCAATAAAGGAATTAATATCAATTTTTAATTATTGCAGCAAAACTCAAACAAACAAAAAATCCTCTTGTAAATGAAATTAAAACAAAAAAAGTTTCGTCTTTGAAATTGTTTATTGAAATTATGTGTGTTAATGAAAATAATTGACAAGAAAAAAATTAAAACATTTTTGACTTCCAGACTTTTTTGGATATTTGGATGAATTAAGACTCATAAGCACGTCAGGAAAAAAAGAACTAAAAGCACTAGTCTTTCCAAAATAAAACGGATAAAGATGCCTTAATCTTTTCATCCTGTCATTGTTATTGCCTCTTATCCTGTTGACTAAATGTTTGCTGGAGTGGTGGGAACATAAAATTGTGTGGATTTATAGTAAATTTTAAAGGTCAAATTTTCACATATTTAAATTGATAAAAAAAAAATTTTTGTCTCTTTTGACTACCTCAGTGGGATTTATATAGGCTTAAATTTATATTCGAAATACATTTCAAAACTTAATTTATCATATATTTAGTGAAGATATGTTTGCTTTTGCATATATGGTACTGATAGAGGTTGTAGAACCATATCGTATAGGGTGAAATTGGGATGCGGTATCACACCCCCTCCAGGGCATATATGGATATCTTATATATTTTCTTCTGAGATCTACATCTGCCCTGCAGAGATAGATATGGTTTTATTTGAAACTTGCGATTTTCAGTATATGATAAAAAGGTTATGCCATGGCAATATCCATACCACATCTCCTGTCAACCCTTAAACCATATATGACCTCGGACCTAATGGCTCTCATGCAAATATGAAGGTCTCATTAAGATGTTATATAAATAGTTCTATATAATATCTACATGTGACCATTTTTATCAAACGTGCCCTAAATTTTATTTACTTCTTAAATTATTTTTTCGTGAATTTATTGTTGAAAACCTGTAGCAATCTTAATTTTGTAACAGGCATACATATAAAGAAACCATTTGATTGTTTGGGTCTACACAAGGAACTTACATATTGAGAACAAAGTATTTAAAAATTTTAAAATTATTTTTCCCCTAACATTCCGTAATATTAAATATTTACCAGCTACGTATACTAAGTGCAAAGTTATAATTCTTATTGTGAACAAAAGGGATAATTCTATCCTAAAACAGAAAAATGACAATATGTCGATAGGGACAGGAAAGAGAACGACAACGCACAATATTGATAAACTTAAACAATGTGTTGATTAAAACTTTATGAAATGCTTTTGTGTCTGGAAATTGGTAAAAGTATTAGTGAAATAACACAAGGGTCACACTTCTCTATTTTGAAATAACTATTTGTAATCGGACACTTTAAAAACTAGGTTTTTATGCCCGTTACTTCCTGAAAAAATTTCGAGGACACTGTTTTTAATAAGAATTATGAATCTGTATTCAAATACTAACAATATCTGTTGTTGAAGTAACTTTATTTTAGTGTCTTCACTGTTATAAGTAGAAAAGAAAATCTATTATGAATATCACTGTCAATTCTGTTCTTCATATCTGTGCAAATAGCTGATTTTGTCTGTTAACACAAGAATTTAATTAGTGCAAACATTTTATTATACAAATGTATAATAGTAAAAAAGGTTGCTATGCAAGCTATTTAAAAAGTAATGTTTAGAAATTAATATCTGGGTTGTTTTGTTATTTAGTTACGTATTAATTTATATAAATAGACTAACTGAGACTGGGTCGAGACTTATTAAGTCTTTTCAGACTGGTCGAGACTGATTCGGACAAAATGAGAGGAGTTGAGATAGGATTGAGTTGATGTCGAGACTCATTAAGTCGTTTCAGACTTGTAAAGAAGTGGTCGAGTACAAATTCAGACTTGTTTTAGACTAATTCAGACTTTTCAATCAAGTCGAGACAACATTAAAGTTATAATTCAACTTTAGTTTTGTTTTTTTCTGTTCTGAAATTGACTTAAAAACATGTTAGGGTTTGCTTATGTTGCAGGAAATACTCACTGTTTTATCACAAATTGTGTTTAAGGGTCTATGTTCTTATGTTTAAGATATGTATCTAACAAGGAAATAAACCAAACACATAATGTGTTATTTTTCATTAAAGATATATGAAATATCGAGGATCTTTCTTATTTTCTGAAGTGTAGAACATTTTGTGAAGGTTGATTATCAGGGGCGTAGCTACGTTAGGCCCGAACAGGCAAGTACCTACACTCATATTCGGCTTTTTTCCGCAGACATCAATGGTATTTTTAAAATGTTTTAAATATAAAGCTTACTCTTTAAGAATGATTTTAACAACAAAATTACATATTACATTTTACAACACAATAACTGCATTACTGCAGGAGTTCCAGACCCTGGACCCCTACCAGGACCCTGCTCTGGAACCGCTGGAGGCCTTGCGCGGCCCACAGACACCTCACTTAAAGGCTTGTGCCTATACTCTTTCTATAATATTTCTAGCTATGCCCCTAATTATTGCGATTCATGATAAACCCGTATATTTGATGATACATCGTAATCTTCAGGAAAAAATAAGAAAATTGTATACAAGAAAATCTAAAGAACTTATAGCAGGTTCATATTTTTATGCCAAAAATAAGAAAATTTGATTTTGATTCGTAATGTGGGACGCAACAAGCAACTTGAGTTTTTAACCTTTCATGTATTAAAACAAATGGTCTAATTTAATTTAGTAAGAGAACAACTATTTGATTATTTGTATTATCTCTAGTGGGAGATTGGGATTTCCTGTTTAGGTAGAAATTTGTGTTTGACAAAAGCTAGAAATGACATTTAAAGCTATGTGTGCCACACATCAAAGAAATTACTTGGTAAATATATATGTGGTACGATGAATTTGCACATGACACTTGATAATACATTATTCAACAGTCATGAATCAATTTCCATTATAGGTGTGTACAATTATTATTAGACTTAAAAATAAATTAGACATCGATAAACAATAAACGTTCTATTTCAAAATAACAGCTCAAATTTCAGCAGTTTTTTTGCAGTTTCTAAAACGCTGTATTAAAAAACGGACAATCATGATTTTAATGTGACATCACCATATAGAAAGACATCACGTGACTACTGGAATTAAGAGGCCCTGTTAGGGTGTACGGAAGTAACGTCACTTTTGAAATGTACTTTATAAAAAATAATTTTAAAGTCCTATGGCAATGAAAATAATATCGTGTGAAAAAAATGAACTTGCAAGCTGTTTGCATTCTTGATATATTTTTAAAATGAAAGTAACGTGAAAGTATACCCCTTTATAATGAATCACGCCCCAATATTAAACGTGAAGAATTTTCATACATTTTCAAGCAGGGCGATCTTTTCACTTTAGAAATTTGTACAAAATAACTATGTTCGATAACTGTTGTTCAAGGAACGACTGTTGTGTTTCATTAACAGCAAAATTTTGAAATATATTAAACTGCTATTATTAATTACACTTTTATGTTTTTTATCATATTAATATTACATGGCGGAAGAGCGGGCGATGACGTCCAGAGCGATGTCCGCTCTTAAACTCAAACACTTGTTGCCCGATCTTCATTAAACTTGGGGGAAATATTTATGGGTATAATATCTCGACAAAAATTGAAAGCCAGCAAAATTGCTTCTTCAGACACCTCAGAGTTATGGCCTTTTATTTATATAAAAATGGTCAATTCACCTTGTCCGCTCTCTATCTAAAACAGTTGTTATCCGATCTTCATGAAACTTGAGGAAAATATTTATGGGTATAATATCTCGGCCAAGTTCCATAACCAGCCAAATTGCTTTAGGCACTTCAGAGTTGTGGCCCTTTATACAACAAATGGCACATTCTATTTGTCCGCCCTCTAAATCAACAGTTAGTGTAAACATATTTTATTAATAATTGTATAACATTTTACAAACAAAGCAACACAACAGATGAGACAAATAGGCAAATTTACAAATTAATAAAAGGATTCGGAAACAAGACTTTGAGTCTTATATAAATCCGTCTCCTTAAACAGAAATACAATAACTGTTTGCACATATTCAGCAGGCATCAAGGGCAATGTTACACAACAAAAGTATGTATCTGAACTTAATGGTGCGCGAGTGATTAACGGTGCAGAAGGGTAAGAGAATTTTTTATCATTCTCCAGAAGGGTGAAATTGGTTAGGAATAAAGTGGAGGGTGATTGGAACTGAAGAGGTTAGACAATCAAGCAACGACAGAGGTTTTAACCTTCACCTTAAATTGTTATTCATAATCGAACCGTTTACTTTGTAAGATGTATTGTTGTACGGATTTAAATATGAGAGCATTTAGTTCGTCTGTCAAGGTCTCTGAACCAAATAATAGTATATATCATGATAAACGAATCGGTGGAATTTGGAGAGAAAAAATGTGTCTCTCTCTGTGTGCTTGAAACCTTGGGCAATGTAAAAGATAATGGGAAGTTGTCTCAGAGCTATTTCCACATGTACATGCTGGGGATGGTATAAGATTCTTGTCGTATTGATCTTTATTTAAAATGCTGCATTTAAGACGAAGTCTTGCGTGAAGTATCTGTCCTTTACGATTACCACAGTAATAAAATTTAGGTTTAGTTACAATGTTGCTTATTTGGGATTTAAATATATTTAGGGATGGAGATGATTTGACATTAGTAGATAAAAGGTTCCATGCTCGTATGGTAGATGGAACGAAGTAGTTTAAGTAAAGACTTGTTCTCGTCGGGACTGGTTGTAACGCGTCAGAGTTTCGAGTAGGGTAATTGTGAATCTGATTTTGTCTGCTTGGAACGATTACATTTAGGTATGGAGGGGTTATGTTGTTTATCATTTTATATAGTTGAACTAGTTTATGACTTTCACGACGATCATTTAGTTTTTGCCAACCAGTTTCTATATACAAATTATTTATTGATGATAATCTTGTTGCACCTGTAACAATTCTAGCGGCTTCTATTTGCACATTTTCTACTTTATGTTTCAGAATTGCAATTGGAGTGTCCCAAATTATATCTGCATATTCTAAAATAGGGCGTATAAAAATTAAGTAAAGTTGTTCCAGTGTTCGTCTGTTGAGAATGAATTTTAATTTCCGAAGAATGTTGAGTAGGTTGTATGCTTTTGTGACAATCGTATCAATATGCTTACTACATCCACCATCATCGGATATTATGAGACCAAGATGTTTATGCTGAGAAACTTTTGAGATTACAGAATTATTTAAAATTAAGTCCGGGTGAATTGGTTTATTACTTTTTTTTGACATTGTCATTGTTTCAGTTTTTTTAGAATTAAAGGTAACTAGCCATTGTTCGGACCATTCATGAATTTTTTGTAGATCTTGGTTTAACTTGAGGGCAGTATCATTTGGGTTATCAACTGTCATATACAGACTAGTGTCATCAGCAAATAACTTTAAAGTTGAATTTATGTCTCTCACTATATCATTAATAAATATAATAAATAGAAGAGGTCCTAAGATGGAACCTTGAGGAACCCCTGCTCTTATAGTTTTCCAGTTAGAGCAACTATTGTTTATGATAACTCGTTGTTTTCTTTCGCTTAAGTAGTCTCTAAACCAGTCCAGTAGGCCGTTTGAGACTCCGATTGATCTTAACTTAAATATTAAGCCGCTATGCCACACTTTATCGAAGGCCTTACTTATGTCACAGAATATTACACGAACTTCTTTTCCTTGATCAAGCGCGCTACCAAATTCATTAGTAATACTTAACAATTGGTTTATAGTAGAATCGCCTTGGGAGAAACCTGATTGATTGTTTGTGATTATGTTATGACTCTTCATGTAATTGTGAAGATGTTTGAAGACGCAGCGTTCCACTACTTTACCGATATAACTTAAAAGAGATATCGGTCGGTAATTTTTTATTTCATTTTGCGATCTAGATTTAAATACTGGTGTGACATTAGCTTGCTTCCAAGCTTTTGGGAAGGTACAAGAATTTAAGGACATGTTAAATATTTTGCAAAGTGGAGTTTTTAATATAGATGATGCTTCTTTGAGGACTTTGGGGCTTATGCCATCTGGACCGACAGCTTTACTCGTGTCAAGCGACAGTAAGACGTCCTCTACTTCGCTGTCATGCAACTAGAGATACTGCAAGCTAAAATCAGGCAAATTTAAATCGTTAGGCAAGCTTTTATTGGCATCGTCAACTTGACATTGCTCATTAAAGTATTCATTGAAGAGTTCAGCTTTGGTTTTGTCGTCATCAACTATGTCGTTATCTGTCCTTAAAGGGGGGAGGTTACATTTAGCTGAGTTTCCTAAGAGTGATTTTACTAATTTCCACCAGTTACTTGAGTTCATTTCATTGCTATTGATTTTATCTTTAACGTTACAATAGTAATCGTGTTAGTTTTGATAGTAATCCAGGGAGGATCGTTTTTGTGAACACGAATGATTCTATTTGGTATAACTTCATTACAACTATTTTGAAATTTATCTGTAATAATTAAAGTTAATGCATCTATATCATTGTTTACAACGAGTAGGTCCCATTCAACATCTGATAGTTTACGTCTCAGTAAACTGTAATCACATTGATCATAAAGGAATATTCTGCGTTCAAAAGATTTACATATTGACTTGGGAAAGTCTAATATGCCAATCACTGGTAAGTGATAACGTGTTAATTCGAGAAGAGAGGAACCGACTTCATAGTATAGCAGATGCTTGGGTTATTGGTTATAATTAAGTCAATAAGTGACGAGGAATGTTCAGTGAAGTGGGTTGGATCATCAATAAGTTGGTGAAGACTAAAGGTTTGAAGCAAATTTCTTATTTTGTCATTTGGATTGTCGATAGATTGGTCACAGTTAAAGTCACCGGTTATTATTATGTCATGTCCGGAGTTTAAAGCTACATCGACCGATTGGTAAAGTTCTCCCAAGTTGAGTTTTTACTATTTGGGGGTATATAAAAAGTTCCATATAAAATAGTTTTCTTTTTGAATTTAACCTCAATCCATATGCATTCAAGCTGGCCTATTTGCAAATCGGATCTTTCTTTACAGTTTAGGTTAGATTTGGTGTATACAACTACACCGCCTCCGGTACGATTTAGTCTATCATTTCTATACACTGTGTAATCAGAGATAGCTATTTCGTTATCAACAGTTGTTGGTTTGAGCCAACTTTCCGTAAATGAAAGTATATCAAAACTGTTATATTCCACTGAAATCTGCTCTATTTTAGGTTTTATGCTTTGTATGTTCAAATGTAAGAAAGATATGGACTCTCTGTACATTAAGGATATGTTCAGCAACGATGAACTAGCCGAAGTAGAAGTAAAATCTGAACCGTTACCGTTACCGTCCTCTATTGGACCCGGATTTAATTCAATTCCTGCTATCACTAACAGGATACATATGATAACGTAAAGATACATCGATATTTTGGCGGACTCATTTTTATAGTTAGGGACTGACTGCTGTTTGACCCGTATTTCTTTAACTCTTGGAAACGTTTTGAATCACAAACAAGATAAGTAGAATTGGCAGTGATTCCAAAAGTCCGTACTTGAGTATTGTGTTTGCGCAGTGAATATCTCGATATAATAGTCTTGCTTTATTTTGGTGTCTACGTGACAGTGGATAAAACCGTCCTTTTCTCTCTCTAAACTCTATTGATTCAACCGGCATTGTAACTGTTCGGATAATGGCTTAGTGGACTACCACTAAGCAACGTTACTGTCTTGTTATAGGCGCGATTTAGAGAGAAGGACGTATGTATCCAATGCAAATGAAAGTTTTTAACCTCTTAGACAAGGATAATAGTATAAAGTAGACTGTAGTTGGTGACGTATGGGTTTGAACTTGCGCTGGGGAACAAAGCTGAGAGGAAGGAAATGTGCGTAACAAGAAGTGCAATTGAAGGTGAGTGTGTTGACATATGCATTTAAAGGGATTTGACGATTGGAGCAGGAGCGTGTGGTAGTAGAGAATAATTTTTCATGGTGTCATTTCAAGTAAAATAAACATACAATATACATGATATACAATGACTTTGGAAGAATGAACGTTTAAGTTTACATGTTATAACATTGTACAAGAAATTGACTTAAATAATAAAATAAGACTAGAATGTATTTATTTAGCAGTGCTTTTTTCCACTATTTCCACTAGTACATGTAATTTATGATTTACCTTTAATTTTCTACTTATTAGATGTTCACACAATTTCTTCGTTCATGATTATAAAGAGCAATGAAGCGTCATTTAATAAGTAAAAAAAAATAAAAATAAACTTCTGATGATTGGATCCGTTATCCGTGCGTGACGTATCAAGGTAAAATTTATCAATGAAGTTTAAAAGTACATATCAACTCATAGTGTAGTAGGAGTACAATAAGTTTCTATAACATAGAGAAAATATGCTGAAAAGTGTACAAAGTAAGAGATATTTAGCTAACTTATAAGTAGCGTACACAATCGGAATTCTTATGGGTACAACATGTGAATAACTAACAGATCAGCAGGTGAGTTTATTAGAAATACCGTTTATGAACCAAATACATTTTGCATGGTTACAAACTGATAACGGATGTTGAGTAGAGAAGCGACGGTGTTTATGTCATTTACAGTTCTGATGGTATGAATCATGTCGTCTGTACCTTTGACGTGAATCTTTCCATTAACTGTCCAGTGGCCTTTGACTTTATCAAGGTTCTTTGCTAACTGCCTAACGTGCCAGAACATTCTATTGCGTAGACGGGTGAGATCTTCATTAATGTATACTCTTTGAAAGGTTGCTGACGATTTTAAATTTTTTCTGCATTTCAGAATCCTGATTTTGATGTTAGGATTTTTTACGCGAACCATGATCTGCCTTGGTTTTGAGGAAGCCCGTCTTCGCGGACTATTCAAGCCTGGGTTGATGTTTCTTGCGGAGTCCACTGATCTATTAGATTCTTCCGAATGGTTTGCGCTTACGTTTCCGACGGCTTCCTCATCCGCCTCTATGTCGTCTTGCAACCCGGGTGGCGGAGGACCGTTTCGATGTGACCGTTCTAAATCTTCAGTTTTGAATTCGGGGTCCATTTCTGTAAAAAGTTGGCATATGATGTCATCCGTATTCTCGTCACGCTTTTCAGGAATGCCGGTAACTCGTATCAAACTTCGTCTACCGTATTGTTCTATATCATCCACCTGATAACGGAGGCGTTGATTTTCAACAACCAGATCTTGAATCTGGCATTTGTATGGTGCTAGTTTCTGATCAACCATGTCAGATACAATTTTGTTTATATTTGCAGGGAGCCTTGAATCTACAGCGGACGCAATTCTTTCGACATCGGACTCGGATAATGTTACCTTAGTACTAGCAAATGGATTGTCAAATGATGTGTTGGAATCGTCTTGACCAGACATGTTTAGTTTATGTCTCTTCGTATAGGGGTTTATAGGTGGGGTTGGCTGGCTGTTTCTTTCTTTTCGTTTTGAAAATGACTTAGGCGATGACATTTAATACATGTGGATGAGAATATCAGAGAATCTGTATAGGTTTATGTTTCAAGTCAACTTCATCTGTTCGAGTACACAAAACACGAACAAGATCATAACAAGTTCATAATATAGGTCGACGGGTGAAATGTTCAATATGGTTATTTTTCACATTCTATTGACAGTACAGCACAAAAAGCTCAAAGCGAGGTGTATTTATTGCATTTAACTTCACATTTACGCACCTAGCTCCTGGAAAGGGTTTGTAAGTCAGAAAATCACATATTTTCTAGAGAGTAAAAAAATGTCCTACCGCCCTTGAGCTTGCTTCCGTTCCGAATTTCTAGATATAGAAATCAACAGTTATTGTCTGATCAACATGAAACGTGGGGAAAATGTTTATGGGGATGTAAAAAGAATAACTTTGAGCCATGTCATTGAGCAAAACTTTGTAATCACGCTTCAAATTAAAATTTATATTCAAACAATTGTTGTTCACAAATGAACCTATATGTCCTCGATGTATTCATTATATGTTATAAACACGAATTCAAAGAACTTGCAAATGTCCCGCAATGGATATTATATTGGCTGGTTATCAAGTTCATTAAGGGTTCCCATGATTTCAATGCCCTGTAATTTACTATTAATGTGGCTGGTTTTAGACGGGCGTAGATTGAGGTCCCGTTTGGCACTTGTTTCCATTTTTAATGTTATAATTTTATTATTATCATTAATGAAGTTTCTCGTTTCTTGTTGTTTTGCCCGTGGTATTATTTTTTTTCTCCAAAACAAGAACTTTCTATACTAGATATAAACTCTCCATTTCCTAAGATATTACTGTAATTTTTAATTTTACAAATCTCATAAAATTATCAATGAATTTTGGTTATCTTTCAAACATTTGTGACAGATGTGTTATTAAGAACACCTTTAAAGTATTGAAATTTAACCAATGCTGTGTCATCCTGATAAGGTGTGTACTGTCATACACTTGTATTCTTTTAAAGGATGTTTATTGAGCAGCTTATTCAGCAAAAACATGCATTTTGACTACCTTTATGACCGAGAAAAATGCGAAAAAATGGGGATAATTTTGTAATTAACTTTTATAAAAATATTTTATAAGTTTAAATCACCTACTTGATTACCACATTTTCAAGGCAAGACTAATCAATTGCAGTTAATTCTACTCTTTCTAATGACTGTATTTTGTATGTCAGATACTTTTAAAAGTTATTGTTTATTTGTTACAATATTAACTTTTAATTTAAAAATGTTACAAATTTCTATCAAATTTCTGAAATAAGGAGACCATTACAATGCCACACAACCCTTACTGAACGCAGATCAGGGACATTATTTACTTATTATATAATGTCACTGCGCTAAACCATTTATTGTGTGGATACATTAAATTTGTCTATGTTGTAGCACATTGTTTTTGGTTTTTTTGTGCTTTTTTGTGTAAAACGAAGTGGAAGCACGTGCTTCTATGCCTACGCATAGCTACGCCCTTATCATTGTTAGAGTCAACTAAGGTAAAATAGAAATCTTTGGGAGAAATATGTCATGGTCAGTGATTTTTCTTAATTTTAAAAGTCAACCTGTAAAATATAAAATAATATCAAATGAAAACGTTTTGCACACAGATAAGATACTTAAACTTGTGTTTTCTGTCTATATGTATATTCTAGATTTGGCTTTCTTCCATTAGGCATATCTAATACAAGGATGTTTTCGGATTTGACAAATGGGAACCATCGTCTATTAAAATTAAAATTTCATAAAAGTATCCAATTGCAGTAACACTTCGAAACAAACCAAGCGTACGGCTTATGCTATAGAGAAAGTATATATATACAGATTTGTTAGCGGGAAATCATTGTACGATAAGTACAATACGGGTACTATTAAATACTAAACAATTCGCAAGCTGTCTTTATTTGTTGTAAGTTTTTGTTTTCATTATGACTTTTCATGGGTTATTAATGTGTTCTACCAGGAATCTATAAATAATATTAGTTAAACTATAGTCCTAGGTTATACGCATTAAAAGACAGATGAAATTTGTTTAGCCGGTATACCGCCAAGTCTCTACTTTATCCACATAACAAAATGTATGTATAACAGAAAAGAGAATAAATAAGATCAATTAATAACTCACCTTCTGTTCGTATCCCTTTGTAAAAGAAAATTGAACAAAAATATAAATATATACACACACACATGTTACACATGTTACACTAGTATATAATGTCTCGAGAGACTGTTGATGTAAAATTTTCAACTTCCTTGTACGTAAAACAATGACATCATTAACATATCCCAATGTCTTATGTGTACTTCCGATTATTTTGTGAGTGAACTCTTGCACTAGCGCTGAGATATTGATCACTGAGCGGAAACATTTCTTTACTAAGAAAAAATAATTGAATCGAGAGTCGTAAAAATTATCATTTCTCGTGCGAAGCTATTGTTGGGTTGTATTGAAAAGGGGCGAAAAATATGTCAAAGTTGAGTAAAATACCACAAGAGACTCAGATGCCAAAGTCCATAGCTAAAACTTTACAAACGAGGAAAATTGAGTACAACTTTAGAAAAATAAAACGCACGTGTAAACTGTTCATTTACTGTTCATATTTCTGTTTGGCCGAACCTATATTTGTAATACTTCAGCGGCTCTCCTTCAGTTTGTTGAAGTAATTATATAGGTAAACAAGCCAGTACATATTGTATAAACTCAATTAAAGGAACTGAATGAGAACATTGTTATAAATCTTCTCAAATTGGGACTTTCCACACATCACCAACTTTTTTACTCAAATGTTCAATTTTCCGGCAATACGGTAGCTCTCAAATAGACTATATACTTTCAAACAAACCAAACCTGATATCTGATTATAAGATCCACAGTGGAAATGCTATTACTACTTCCAGTCACCACATAGTTTCAACTAAGTTACTAGTAGCGAGAGAAAA